>OW443338.2:26950000-28150000 GCA_937001555.2 Hypsopygia costalis
TGTTACTGATTTGTATAAGCGTTGATGATGACTTCCGAAGGTGCTCGTTTACCCCCCTCTTAGGTATATAAAAAAAGTCTGGTAGAGGTTCTACAGAAAATGTGTCGAATTTTTTATAAATTCTATACAAATAAAATATTCGTAATATAGTGGTTCTCAGAACTTCATAATAATGATGAGACTCAATAAGAAGTTCTTGGAATAAGTAAATTAATTCTTTTTCTTTATTTTCCATGTCGCTCGTAACTTGAGCTGGGTAATTTATCAGGAATATTTTTTAAATTTATTAAGCGACTTCGTGTTGAGCTGCCTGAGTATTTGTTGAAATCAGTAATTAATATATGTATTCGCAGTAGAACTTGAGTAACCGGCATAACTTTTCGGATCAGCAAAAAGATGTGGAAGTGGGCAGGGCATATTTCCGGGATCGTAATTTGCTATCACTGGCCTGATTGCATAAAGGCATTTAAGGGCTGTTTCACACTGGGATGACAGCGGCCGATAACATCTATTCAAGGCCAGAAGACTGACAAAGCCGGCAAACAGGCAAAACCGGCAGACTGTGTAACGTTACAAGGAAAACGTCATTTGAATTAATACATTTATTTGGAATGCTCTGTCCGAGGGGTCTTCTATACCCCGAGGGCCCCAGAAACTAACTCCTCACTCTTCATTCTCCATCATCTCAATTTGGGCCATCCCCTATGTGCCTTGGTCGGGCTTATTACAACCCCGATTCTATGCTAGTTCAGTCCAGCTGGGCAAGCTGCCTGCTGGAGCTATTATTCAACTTTTATTCGGACAACTCAGGCGTTGCTCCTGGAACCTCGTATTTCCCCGTACTTTGAAGATCATTGACGACTGAAACCTACAGACTGTATTTTTTTTTATTGGATGTTTTCGTTATTATTTATTGTAAAATTCCTAATAAATGTATTAATTCAAATGAAGTTTTCCTTATAATGTTACAACTGGCAGGGGCGACAGACTGGCAGGGGCGGCAGACTGGCAGGGGCGGCAGACTGGCAGGGGCGGCAGACTGGCAGGGCCGGCAGACTGGCAGGGCTGGCAGACTGGCAGGGCCGCTAGACTGGCAGGGCCGGCAGACTGGCAAAGCCGGCAGACTAGCCACTGCAGACGCTATTTTACCATGTCATTCGTATTTCTTGATCTTCTGTTCGGCTGCTATATTAGCTCGTGAGTAATTATAAAACAAATAATATGCACGTAGAAATGTTAGTACCATTTTTAGGATTCCGTAGCCAAAGAATGTCAACAGACTTAATATAAAGCTTACCATGAAGCACAATATGTGATGCACCTAAGTTGATTTCAATATTTCGTGTTATAGTCAAGCAGATGGGAGAAGACAGTTCTAGAGCTTTAATTTATATGGAATTTATGGTTATGTTCAATCGTAAAGCCACTTTGATCACTAATATAGAACTCATATCTCAACTCATAAAGCAACCTAATGTTTAAAAACCTTATTAATTAGCAGTAAGATCCATATTACATTGACGAGTATTATATTAAAACAAATAGTTACAAGTTCTGTTTTTGATGGCATAAATATTTATGCCATCAAAAACAGAACTTGTAAAAAAACCAAGTCTCTCAACTCAGATCTTCTACCGTAAAAAGTTATGAGATCCATGTAATACCAAGTCGGTTAATTTATTCAGTCCATACGTAAGGGAGCTTCTGTATTAAGTTATTACGTAATTAGCTAACCTAACAAAATCTTCTAGCGATCATATCAATATTAAAAATCTTTTATGTTTTAAATAAACAGATTGCTGCCGCAGATGCCTGCTTGGTTACTAAGAATTCAGGCTTCTAGTTTTATACACAACGAAGTTATAGGGGGTCAAAAACGGCCTGAATTGCTTCGAGAAAAGGATGGTACGGCCGTGCCGCTTTTTGCTCGACTTGGCGGGAGCACTTCCGTGCCCCCAGATATGTACTTCTGTCTACCGCGGACATTATTTTGCTTAGTTTTTGTATGTCATTGTGCATCTAGTTCTAGTATTAATGATCGAAGTCAAGCGACGACTATTATAAGGTGAAACGGCGCGGTGATTTTAACCGTCGAAACAGTTATGTACCTACATACGTATAAATCTATCATTGCTTGTTCCAACCTGACTACAAATGAATCAACAATTCGTCCACAAAGCAATGTAACATTCCTTTAACGGTTGAAAACTAGAAACAAAGTTATATCCGCAGAACCACAAATATACAAAATAGCGGAATAGCTTCCTGCGAAGTTGAAATGTGAAGGAATGAAATATTCAGCTTTCGAGTAACGACACTTGGCGGTTCACACGATGCGTTTTATTTGTGTTGTGGGGAATATTGCCTGGAAAGAGGGGAAATGTTGCTTTTGGATGTATTTAGATTGAGGGGTATTGAAAGCAATTTGATTTACACTATTTTTGCTTGCTTCCGCCACACTAGTTCATCATCATCAGGTCCATTTTTGTCTCCACTACAGGAGCACGATTCTCTCTCGTCCGTCCTAGACGGAAGGAGGATTTGGCCTACACTCCCTACGCTGGCCAAACGGGTTGGGGAGGCCTGATCAACTAACAATTCCCTTGAGGGTTGTTGTGTTCCTGCGAGTGAGTAAGGTTAACAGATAGGAAGAAGTTGCTGCCATGGCAGCGGAGCAGGCGGCGCGCGAGCAATATTTCAAGTTGCGAGCGCTAATATGGCTGCGGTAACTGTTTCACATCAGATGGGCAGTAAGCTTGTCTGCCACCTGACGTAATATAAAAAAAGAAAAAACATGATTTGTGCTTGTGGGTTGCTACCATTACTGCCAACGCTCCTCTTCCTTCCTTTCTAATTGAGGTCGATGCTACGTCACCAAGGTGAGCAAAATTCTCTCTATTCCAAACGTTCAAACTATGGTTATCGTTCCTTGCCATCCAGCGTAGAATTATTTTTGAAAAAGAAGATACTTCCCTTTAATATTAGAAAAGAAAGCATCGATAAATTTCCACTTTAATTCACAACTCAGGCATAATTTATAAACACCTGCTCTGTACCATAGATAAGGCAAACGCAGATAGTCCATTCCTAATCGTTTAATTAGGGCACGTAAACGATGACACGTGTATAACATTTTCATCATACTTTAACTTCAGATATAACCAGCCCCCTTACCACTAACTCTTATTGGGATTCAATAACTGAATAGAATGCTTATTCATACCAATGAATAAGCGACTCTATTTAAGTTGAAATAGAGTCGCTTATTCAGTTATTGTTTTGTTTTTAAGTTTGAATTGCAATAAGAGAGTGGTAAGGGGGCTGGGGCCTTACCGCCGAAGATGAAGCCAATTACCATCGGTATTTTGATTCGAAAAGTTGGTTTTATGTTAAAGTTATTGACAAACACTTTCAGCTTAGTCGGTAGAGTTTTTACCAGCTGAGCTTAACATAATTAGTAACAATCTGAACAGTGGTTTCATTTTTAACCGACAAAAAAACGGAGGAGGTTCTCAATTCGACGCGTATATATATAAGGTGCTTTTTTTGTATTAGCCAGGAATTTAATGGCAGATAGTATTAAGCCTACTTGTTACGTTAGTGAAGAAATATGGCGTCCCAATATCATTAATAAGCTTTGAAAAAATAAATAACGTAGTCAATGAACTGGTTTCATAGTGCTTAATACATTCCGCGCTATCAGATGAAGTCGATAATAACAATAACAGCTGTACGTAGGTAGCGTCGTCCCAATTGCATATTTCCTTTAAAATGCGTTGTAATCAAAATAGGATAGGTAAAAAAAATGTAATCAAATGTAAAACTGATAGGTAATAATAACATACACTTACTGGAGGGCAGATGATTGTCCTTATCAAGGTCATTGAACTTTTCATCACACTTATTATCACAGGTTTTGAACTGTCAAATTAATATCATAATAAATAAATAATAAATATTATCAGACAAATTACACAGCGCCATCTAGCCCCAAAGTAAGCGAAGCTTGTGTTATGGGTACTAGACAACTGATAAACATACGTAAATACAGTTTTTTTATGTAAATACATACTTATGATACATAGAAAATACCCAGACCAAGACAAACAGACATGTTCATGCACACAAATGTTTGTCCTATGTGGGAATCAACCCCACGAGCGTTGGTGTCGAAGCCGCGTCATTGACCGCTACGCCACCGAGCTCGTCGAATAATGTATGTTTGTTTATGGAAACATCATAAAAACACTTAGTTACGATGTTGGTTTTCAAAAATAACGCAGTCACATAACATGTTCTACAATAACTTGGCGTGTTTAAAAGCTCATTCAAATTATTTACACAAAATCACAATTAGCCACTAATTTATCCACGTCTACATACATGTTTTACCACTTTTTTGCCATGGAATGTCTGCGGAAAAAGTCCACTACCGCTTTCTGTAACTGATCGAGGTCTGTCTGTACTGAATTTCGTACAGATATTCTGCGTGCGCATTTACACTCGCGACAAGAAACCATACCATACCATTTCGAGAAATTTGTACATTTCGTAAAACTGCGGCGTATAGGCATGATTAGGTCAACACACGGACGAATCACGGTTAACACTGTTTTCGTTTCCTTGGATCCTTTCTTCCTTCTTTCTCGCGGCGCGAGCGCTGTTGCCGCGCCGCCCGTGCGGGGGCGGGCGGCAGGAGATCAAGCGACAGACATCGCTGCGAAGCGGCGGCGTTTACAAAGGGCGGCCCAACGTTTGAGTAAACTTTGACTTTACCGCGGTTATCACCGTGTTCGGAAAGCGTTTGGCAGCTCGTGACGTAGCCTTTCGGCACGGGTCATACCCGAGCGCATTGACCACGCCGTCTAGACTGCGACACAGACGGATGGTTCATACAAAGTAAACTAATCTTTTCATGATGCGATTTTATTTCCTAAGAGAAAAAAAATAATACGTGGGGCACAAATTTCATTTACTATCGAAATCGGCATATGTAATACTACTACCCTTTTCAATCCTGGCAGATAAATCAAAAGCTCCCTGTATATATATATATATTTTATGTATGATCAATGATCATGCACAACTTTTTATAGAGTAATCCGATTTTGATAATTCTTTTTTTTGCATTCAACAAGCCGATGGTAATTGGCCTACCGTCTAAGCAAAAACCGATTCCCAACGGATTTTTTGAATGCGAATATTAAACTTCATCTTAGATTAATAGCAATAGTGTTTAGTTTCATCATCATCATCAGGTTATTTTTGTCTCCACTACAGGAGCACGACCCTCTCTCGTCCGTCCCAGACAGAAGGAGGATTTGGCCTACACTCCCCACGCTGACCAGACGGATTGGGGATGCCTGATCGATGTTTCATAATGTATTTTCCTTAGTCGCTTTGTACGACGCCACGGGAAGAGACGGAGTGATTCTATTCTAGTCTGCCGGAAATCACACGGCCAAGTGCTTATTTTAGCTGGTAGAAACAATGACGCTCTACAGTATATTTCTCAAGATGCTTGTCAATAACTTAAACCTAAGACCTTTTTTGGACTCAAAATATTCGATCTGTATACGCTTTAGCTTCGGCGGTAGCCCAGAAACTCAAATGAATTTAGTGAAATATGTCACCATTTTCCTGATGTGGATATTTATAGCATAAAGTCAATTGTATTATTCAAGCTCTCTGAATTTCTCTGAGAATTTAGAGTTATTTCTTAAACTGGACTCGTGTATTTTAAACCACGTGATCTGTATAGACCAGTGGTTTCCAAAGTCATTTTGTTAGCGGACCACTCTGGGACTGTCATATAAACGCGTAGGTATCCACGCGGTCGATCGCCGATATGCAAGGGTTGTCACAAAATTCGAAATCAAATAATCTTTAATATTTTTATAATCATTTATCAACAAGAATATAATTATACATATTTACAAATGTTGCACTGCTAAATATTTACGTGAAGGTTTATTTTTAGATTTCAATTTTCTATCATTAAATTTAACAATATAATGAATACGCATTCGGATAAACAATTTGATCATGAAAATATGGGGGAAACATAAGCATGGCTGTGATATAAACTGTACTTGTTTTAATAATACCTACCTATAATTTATCTAAAAATATTGTTTCCTACAGCACCTGGTTGGTGTTGTTAACTTATTACGTCTGCGGCGAAGACAAAAAGTCCCTATGTTCATTCGTAACTAATAAACGGCTGAACCAATTTTGATTAGTTCTAAAATTCGTCTTTATTGCGCCAGTGTCACGGAGTATATCAAAATTAAAAAAAAATGTCACAAAATTTGTTAATTGCAGTTCTCATATTTTGCCATATTTTGATGGCGTGCAAATTTGTATACATTCGAGAAAAGTTAATAAAATTATTAAATTGAAAAAAATAAATTAGTAATAAATTAATAACATGTCAAAAAATATTAATGTCAATAATGTACTAAGTTGATGTCGATTTCATATAATGTCATGCTTACAGGATAAAAAGTCACTTAATGAATAAAAACATTTGTCTTTTAACCAATTAGTTAATCTAATTTTAAATAGATTAACGTTTAATTCCCTTATGATTTTTGGAATTTTATTATAGATTTTTATTGCCATATAGAAACAGTTTTTCTGGTATAGCGTTGAATTTGCGTTGGGTAACTGTAATTTCGTTGGATCCCTGGACAAACGCTTTTTACTTTCATTCGCTTTTTTAAATATTTCCGGATGCTTTTTAACAAATAATCCAGTCTCCAGTATATACAAAGACGGCAATGTTAATAAACTCAACTTTTTGAATAGAGGTCTGCACGAGTCCATTGGATGAGCTCTACAAATAGCTCGAACGCATTTTTTTTGTGTGATGAAAGCTTTATTAAAAAGAGTTGAGTTACCCCACAACAGTATTCCATATCGAAGAACTGAACCAACATATCCGTGATAAGAGATTAAGGCTGTTTTTTCACATGTAGTCTTGCGTACTGTTTTGAGAGCATAAACGAATTTATTTAGCCTTTTACAGATATTATTTAAATGAGCTTTCCAATTGCAGTTACTGTCTATAGTAATTCCTAAGAAATTTATTTCAGTTATATTTTCAACTACGTCGTTATTTGATATAATATTAGAGGTATGTCTTTTGGATTTATAATTACCGAAATGTACTACTTTAGTCTTGGATATATTTAATGTCAAATTATTATTATTCATCCATTCTGTAAATATGTCAATTGTTGTACTTAATGTATTGTCATAATTGGCAGATTTGCCATCATCAGGTATTACCACCGATATGTCATCTGCAAAGAGTACGCACGGATATTTGGTTATGTTGGGTACATAATTGATATATATTAAGAATAAAAGCGGTCCTAACACGCTCCCTTGCGGAACACCGCTGTTATTTAATTTATATGTGGATCTTGATGAAGTCAGTAAACGATTTTTATCGATTCGTGATATTTCCACGCATTGGTAACGGTCTCTCATATAACTACTGATCCATTCCCATGATTTGCCTCTAATTCCGTAACGTTCGCATTTATTTAATAAAATGGTATGGTCAACAAAATGAAAGGCCTTACTCATGTCAAAAAAAATGGCTGACACTCGTTTCCTTTTATCTATGTTTTCTACAATGTTCTTGATAAGGTTATAAGCTGCTAAGATCGTGGATTTATTTTGTTGAAAGCCATTTTGTTCATTCTTAATTATAATTGAATTTATTTAGAAAACGTATAATTCGTGCGTATATTACCTTTTCAAATTTTTTTTAAAATATTGGTATCAATGCTATCGGCCTATAATTATTCAGTTCCTTTTTATCTCCTTTTTTGAAAAGAGGTTTGAGAATAGAATATCTAAGTTTATTCGGACATATTCCCTCGCTTAACGACAGATTTATGAGGTGACATAGTATATCTGCAAGTTCAGAAGCAGCTTGTTTGATTACGTATGTCGATATGCCGTCATAACCAACAGAACTAGTATTATTTAAGGAGCTGATAATTTTTAAAATTTCATCTCTTGAGGTTGGTGCTAGGAATAATGTCTCATTAACTGACTCTATAAGATTATAATTAGGATGAATTTTGTCTTTATGTATATTGTCATTTGATATAAAATGGTTATTGAAAGCATCAGCAATATCGTTGGTATTGGTCATTTCCTTATTATTAAGTATTATACTACATATATCGTTTGTAAATTGTATATTATCTAATTTATTTTGAATTATTTGCCATGTCGCTTTACCCTTATGCTTAGATTTTTCAATGTACTTTTTGTTATTATTCCTTTTTGAGTTATTAATACAACTCTTCAATAGCTTTTCATATTTTATATATTTGGTTTTATTCTCTAGTGTTTTATTTTTGTAGTATGCGTATCTGAGCTTGCGTTTTGTCAAAGAAGCTTGTTTGATTCCTTTGGTTAACCATCTAGGACCTGTCTTTTACGTCTGTTACGATCTGTGTTTCCCGTATAAATCAATAACCGTACAGTTACGCTACAAACCAAAGTGGATATCCCGTGGTATCAAAATTTGTTCGAAAAGGAAACGAGAACTCTTGTGGCGATATCGACGTAAACCAACAAATTCAAATAAAACTGATCTGCTGAATTACTCGCGCAAACTAAAGAAAATTGTATACCTTACGCAACGGGCTCAAAATAATTATAAAATTGGCATATCTACAAACAAGTCGAAAACAACTTGGCAAATAATTAATAATGAAAAAAATACACCAAAAGATGACATACATGTGATAACTAAAGATAATGAAATCCTCACAGGTCCACAGGCCATCTCAAATGCTTTCAATGACTTTTTCATTGATAAAGTTACACCTCTACTTACTGCAGGCAATAAAGTCACGAAGCTTATTAAAAAAACGAATTCCTCAATGTTTTTGGCCCCTAGCCTTCCCTGTGATATTTTTGACATAATAAAAAATTTGAAAAATACAACCAGTGTAGGACACGATGGCGTAACAACAAAGGTTATAAAATTTGTAGCAGAATTTATCTGCACTCACCTTTCTCATATTATTAATTTATGCATTTTGAAAGGTATTTATCCGGAAAAATTGAAAATATTAATATTAAAGCCATTATTTAAAAAAGGCGATAAAAAGCAAATGGAAAATTATAGGCCGATAGCGTTACTATCTGTATTTTCAAAAATTTTTGAAAAGTACATCTCTACTCAGCTTAATTGTTATTTTGAAAAAAATACTATACTAGCAACAGAACAAAAAGGTTTTCGGCAAAAAAAAAATATTAACATGGCAATTTATGACTTTCTGAACATAGTTTTCAGTAATATAGATAAAAGATCTCCTGTATGCTCCATCTACTGTGACATGACGCAGGCATTTGATTATGTAGACCATACCATATTGGAGCAGAAACTCGATGCTTACGGTATTCGTGGCAATGTACTAAACTTAATAAAATCGTATCTTGTGGGCAGGAAACAATTTACTAAAGTCATAAAAATCAATCACTCTACAAAAATGGAAGAATGCTTTACATCAAATGAACGCACAGCTTTGTATGGTGTCCCGCAAGGAAGCGTTCTTGGACCGTTGTTGTTCATTATCTACATAAACGACTTGCCTGAGGCAACTGATCAACCTATGTGCCTTTTTGCTGATGACAGCACCGTTACAATTGAATGCAAAAATATTGACAATTATGAAAATGACATTAAGGATGCTATTCACAACATAATTCAATGGTTAAATAATAATAATTTAAAAATTAATCTCAATAAAACCAATATTATGCATTATAATCAAAGAATTCGGAAAGAAAGTGACATCAAAGTATCTTATTTAAATGACGTAATTAAAGAAATAAATAACACTAAATTTCTCGGCTTAGTTATTGACAAACAGCTAAACTGGAAAACTCATACAGATGAGCTTGCCAAGAAATTGCACAAAACAGCATACGCACTGTCGAGACTTACACCCGTTTTGGATGCCCATGCGTTACTAACGGCTTATCACGGTATTGCGGCATCAAAATTAAGATACGGTATTATTTTTTGGGGGAACTCTACGAATAAAGATCACATCTTTAGAGCCCAAAAAAGATGCATAAGGGCTATGTTTAATTTAAAATCGACAGACAGCTGTCAACCATATTTTAAAAAATATAATATTCTGACAATGCCCTCTATATACATACTCGAAGTAGCCATGTTTGTCAAACAGAATCCTCACTTGTTTTCACGACCGTCTGATAAGGTTCAGCGCAACAGACGTGATGATCATAAGATTTGCGTTAAAAAATCTAACACGAAACTTTTACACAGCAGTATATTTTGTATGGCACCAAAAATATATAACAAACTGCCAAAATTAATGAGACAATTGCCAATCAATATATTTAAACAAAAGTTAACCAAATTGTTATTAGATAAATGTTATTATGCGATTTCTGACTTTATGGATGATAAATATTGACTTCTAATTATTTAATATTGACATGACATCATTTTCCTTTTATAATTTTAAATTACTTTTGAATATTATTATTGTATTATTAATATTGTTTTAAATACTGACATATAATATATTCACAACAATTTTATTGTATCAATGAATTTTGCACGCCATACTCTGGCCAAACATGTTGAGACAAAAGTTTTTGTAACACCACCTGCATGTATTTTCTCTATATCACATGTTTAAAGCAAATAAATATATCTTTATCTTTAAAATAAATATAAATAAATATATCTTTATCTCTGTCTCTTTAGAGTTGATTCTAATTTTGTTTATTGGAAAGCAAAGATTAAAATATAGCATGAACATCATCCCAACTATTAAGAAGTTGTAAACATAATAATTACACTTTGGGCAAGAGCATGCGCCGTAAAGAATACATATTTACATTTGAAAACCCCCCTAGGTTGGAGTACATAGTCATCTGTCGTTGGAGCACAAGAATTCGGTTATTTGTTGTATACTTATAGTTGAAGTACCTTGCACTTCACCAACAATATAGCTACATACATTTCAACAAAGACAAAGTAGGTAGGATTTTACGAAATTATAGAAAAAACTTACCTTGCGTCACGGGGAAATCTATGAAATTTTAAATTATTGATGTGTTTCGACATCGAGTTACAACCGTATACAGAACAATTTGTATGCACCATTATATTAAATAGGAATCACTGAACGTAAATTAAAAAAAACGTTTAAAACACTCAGTACGCGCACGTGACGGCCTTTCACGGTGGCTCCCACAAACTACGCTTGTTTGTGGGACGCTGACCGCACCGCCCGCTTCTCCGCGGGTACCCCTCCCTTGCTCTGCGCAAGTACCTTCGATGCCCAACTGTATGCTTTTAAAACTGTGCCCCTGGTATAGACAGTATATACAAACAGACGTCTGTATACATATACAGCTGTATACATAGACAGGATATTGGTCACATTTGTAGACACGCTTAACAAATATTATTACTAAAATAATAATTGCCGTTACCGGAGTTAAAAATAGAACTTTTATTGTAATGTTATGTAAT
Organism: Hypsopygia costalis; assembly: GCA_937001555.2. Taxonomy (NCBI): domain Eukaryota; kingdom Metazoa; phylum Arthropoda; class Insecta; order Lepidoptera; family Pyralidae; genus Hypsopygia; species Hypsopygia costalis. Next base: position 26,961,552 of record OW443338.2, read on the forward strand.
TAAATTAAATCAATTCAGAAGCAATAAGTAAGAGTAGACCAATTTTGTAACGTAACTTCTAACTCTTGCAAATGTCACACTCCCTGAAAACGCGATGTTTGCTCGAATTATTTGAATTTATGTTTCCTTAAAATTAAAATTGAACCAAATTCAAGTTGTTCCATTTAGGTGTTGCGATTAAAAACCCTTTTGCAACCAACGTTCTTGAGTAAACATGAACAATATATTATATGTTATGGTCAATGTAATAAATTAGTTATTATTCATACTGACTAATACTAGCTCAATCTGATAAATCATGTTCTGGTTAGTTTTGAGTAGATTTTTGGTAAGGTTAGGGTTTTCTTGTGTCCTGTCTGTGTGTGATGTATGAAGCCAAGTAAGCTTAATTATTAATAATTGTCAATTTATTACATTGGCCAGTCATTATAAATAATGACCAATTTATTACATTGACTGTAATATATATTAAGCTCTGTATTTTTCAAGGATCTTGATAAGTCTGATTGCTTCGAAATGAAAAGTTTATTGATAAAAACTTGATCGAAAAAAATTTTTCGAGCAAAATGTTGATATACTTGACTTTTACTTTGTTAATTTTTTACTTTAGCTTCAATTATAGCAATTTGTGACAATGTAGTCTCATTCTGTATATTATAAGCTATCCATAGGTATTTTTTATTTCAATATAGCTGTAGTATTACGCCAGTTATAACGATTTTCGTTTGCGTCCGCGGCCGATCGTCCGTATTTTGGGTACAAAATGTCTCGCGGACGTTAGAGGCCTCCTTGGGTGGCGCGCCTGGACAGTTGAGTGGATCAAGGATTTATCCTGGTTCTGTGTTAACACAATGCAAACATGACTTTATCTTATTATTTTGACTACTCAGTCAATTATTTTATTAAATATAACTTGTGACAAACAAGCATAAGGCCCGTTTGATGAAAAGCAGTTAGCGTAGCCTATGGACGCCTATGGACGCTGGACACCAGAGGCATCACATGCGCGTTGCCGACCCTGTAAAAACCTCTTCATGCTTTTTTTTAAGAACCCCATGCTGTCTCCTGGGAAAACCTCAACAGGCAGTTCATTCCGCAGCTTGATAGTACGTGGAAGAAAACTTCTCTGGAACCGCACAGTACGTGACTACTTCGGTTCTAATGTGTGAGGATGAATTACATGTCGATGGTGAGCAGTGCGATAGTAGAACGAGGTCGTGTGTATCATGTCAAATAACTCATCTGAACAAACCGCTCTGTACAATGCAAATGGTACAATCAGAACACACAAAGAAGAAAGAATCGGTAGAAAACACCGTAAATCTATATATATACTGATATTATAAAGCTGAAGAATTTGTTTGTTTGGTTGAACGCGCTAATCTCAGGAACTATTCATTCGAATTGAAAAAATCTTTTAGTGGTAGATAGCCTTCTTTTCGAAAAAATCTATAGGCTACATAACATCACGCTACCACCAATAAGAGCGGATCACCAATGAAAAATGTTGCAACAATGGGAAAAAATATTTCTTTTGAGAGCTTCCGTTGCGTGCGCTGCGTAAACGGTTCAAGTTACGCAACAATTATTTACGACGGAATTATTCATCTTAAAAAGATCTAAAAAAAGTCCGTGATAGCATATGTCTATCTTTTAAGATTGGCTCACTATAACCTTTCAAATGGGAACCTTACGCTTCACTCTCAACGCTCTGTCACACGCAGACGAAGTTGCGCGAGTCAGCTGGTACTTAATAAGACTGTCTGCTCTGCGATATTTAATCTCTGCGCAAGTTCTTGGATCCGACGACGAGGGTCTACAATGTTAATTACTTCGCACCTTTCTCATTATTCTCGGATTTCTAAATATATTTCTTAAATTTTAACGGGGATTGAAGTAGCCTATTGGAAGGGCAGATATTTTAATAAATTCCTTTACTAAAATATCTCCCGTTCTATCCTTACTTTGATTGGTCTATTTGTGTAATCAATTTGGAAACGGGTTCTAAAGTTATCCTGTCAACTCACTTTTATCGTTATGAGATATTTTTTATTCCACTGCGGCCAAATGGGAGGGTTGTGTGTTTGCCATAAAGTGTAGAGTACTCAGCATTGTACGAACATTATAAATAATCATAAATAAATATTCCTGGACAAATTACACACTGCCATCTAGTCCCAAACTAAAACAATGCTTGTACTATGGGTAGATAAATGATATTATCTTAAATATATATTTTTTTAATTGCATACATATATTACATAGAAAATACCCAGACCATGACAAAAATATATGATCTTGCACACAAATATTTGTCTTGTGCGGAGATCGAACCCGCGACCCCGGAGTCAAAGTGGACATTGCTACCCTTCGACCACCGGGCTCGTCATACTCATCATCATCATCATCATCGTCATATTGTACTACATAGATGCAGTACAGTGCTGAAAATACTACAATTGACAAGAATAACAGCATACATCCATGTTATTTATGTAAATATATGTAATTTATGTCGACGAGCTCGGTGGCGTAGCGGTCAATGACGCGGCTTCGACACCAACGCTCGTGGGTTTGATTCCCACACGGGACAAACATTTATGCGCATGAACATGTCTGTTTGTCTTGGTCTGGGTGTTTTCTATGTATCCTATGTATGTATTTACAAAAAAAAAGTGTATTTACGTATGTTTATCAGTTGTCTAGTACGCATAACACAAGCTTCGCTTACTTTGGGGCTAGATGGCGCTGTGTAATTTGTGTGACAATATTTATTTATGTATGTAAATACATGACGAGTCATGCTTGTTTGTCACCTAAGTAGTACAAAAAAATACGGAGTCGAAGTGGTCATTGCTAACCATTCGTCCACTGAGCTCGTCAATCAGTTAGTTGAGCGACATCAAGTTGTACTATTGAACGTTGTGTTCAATCAGTTGCCTAAACAAAGGTGAGACGAATTTACACACATAAAAACATATTTAAATACAAATATTCCGTGGCGTTTCGGCTTTCATGGCGGGAATTGGTCTTTAGAAGTCATGTCACATTTGTGTGATTTCTGATTTTATTGTCTTTCACATTTCAATGCCTGAAATTACTTTGAGTTACTTTATTTAATATGAAAGAAAGAACGTCCTTATTTATTTGTTTGTAATAATATATACATACATATAATTTGCGGTCATTCCCCAACAAGATGGATCGATTAAATAAAAATATTAAATAATAAGAAGGAAACGCAGCCAGTGTTCTTGCCTCCCTGCCGCATGGGACCGATATTTTTAAGGAATTTTATAGTATTTTTTTTATTAACAATTTTTATTTTTAAGTAATTTTAATATTTTTATTTACTTTTAGTTTAGTTGTATTTTGTTGTTACAGTAATGTTTCATCATCATCATTATCAGGTCAAATTAGTCTCCACTACAGGAGCGCGACCCTCTCACGACCATCCCAGACGGAAGGAGGATTTGGCCTACACTCCCCGCGCTGGCCAGACAGATTGGGGAGGCAGTAATGTTTAGATTATATGAAATAAAACTAATAAAAAGATCGTCGTACTCCAAATTCTACATGGTCGTAAGAGATGTGATAGACAGTAGCCAGTGGAGGAGGATCATCCACTCCAGCTACAACCCTGACACTCACCACGATCGTCAGATTCTAGAGAAAGAATGAGAGATATGTACTGGATTACCATATAGGATACTTTATATCCATGTACCTACTGTGTTCAAACGATGAACTATGTTAGACAGATATTTTTTTTTATTTGAATACTGAAATACACAGTACAGAAACATCTATAACAGTAATAACATTACAGGACAATTAAATTTAAAATTAAAAAAATCCTGACTTTCTAGTCTAGTTAAGCCCTTTCATTTAATACCAATATTAAGGCGGTTATGAAAAAAAAAAAAAAAAAAAATTCGCCATTTCGTGGTGGCTGTCATCTTGGATTTGAAATTTATCATAGTGTATAGTATTCTATTAGTTAAGCCTTTTCATTTGATACCCATATTGAAGGGGTTGTAAAAAAATATGTAATCCGTCATTTTGTGGCGGCCAACTTGGACCGACTTTCTTCAAACACAGCTAAGAACACTCCCGACTATTTCACCTTTTAAATAATCAAAATCGGTTCATTCGTTCGTGACCTATGATGCCACAGACAGACACACACGCACAAACACGTCAAACTTATAGGTATATAACACCCCGACGTTTTTGCACCGGGGTTCAAAAATCAGAACTTGGAACACAACCCCATTCCTTCTGCCAGACATTACTTAATGTCTCGCGAAAGCACTGGGTATACTTTTTATCCCAGAAAACATCTTATTATCATAGGAAAATAAGTAATTAAAATAATGACTGTGCAGGCGAAACCGCGGGTAACAGCTAGTAATAAATAAATACACCATCTGAACCAACAGCACAACGTGTCTTGCGAAGCTCAAATTACGGCATTATTATAATGTAGTCCTTTGAGGATCGACGAGCGATGTATTGAGCGTGGAGGGCGGCGGCGTTGAAAAAATATTTTCATATATTATACTCTCTTAGGACACTATGGAACATGGCTTGATGAAACTAGCATGTGTGAAATAAATTTCACGAAATATGATGTTTTCTACCCATATAAATAAACGAATAATATATAACGCAAAAGTGTGCCTTATGTCTTATCTTTTCAGGACTTTTATTTATCACAGATCTTAGAAAACTTTTATATAACCCCTGTAACCATAACTCATTAGATGAACTGACCAGGCTGCGAAACTTGCAACCGGCGCAGGGATAAAATTAATAAAAAATAACAAAAAAGATTAAAATAAAAATTAAAAACCAGACAATGGAAAAGGAAAAAAAAACTAGCTAGGGATATACATATTATGACGTTTCTGTCACTGAATTATAAGACAGTTGTCGCCGTTGTCGGTGGTCATTTATAAAATATCAAAATTTTATTAGATTCACTAATACAGTTCACAACTGAACACAGTCTACGACCTGATAATTCAGTGCCAGTAATTTTACAATGAATCCCTAGCTTGTTTTGAATGCTTTCATTCAAAAAAGCGAATGATAACAAAATCGGGGGATATACATATTGGTGTTGTAGCTAGAATTTTCCCTTCGGACTCGTGTCTCCCTTGACGGCTCCCCTCGAGGAGATATCAGGACTTCTACAGTACTAGCGTCTCCCCAAGGCTGGAGAGACATCCGAACTTACTTTTAAAATTATATTTTTAGTACTCATAAATCCCAGCCTTGGGGAGACACCAGTACTGTAGAAGTCCTGATGTCTCCCCGAGGGGGACCGTCAGGGGAGACACGAGTCCGAAGGGAGAATTTTTTCATCTCCATCCAAAATTCAAACGCACTATTGGATAGATGAAGGATCAAAGAATTTATTACGCTAAGCAAGCACTATGGAACATCGCGTGCGGGGGAGGGGAAGCGCTGCCATTTTGAGATAATATTAGTGCATAACACAGCAACACCCCATTACTTTTTTTAACTTTTATTTTTTTTCTCGAAATAAGTTATTAGTAGTCACAGTTTGAATAAGTCCATAATTCTACCTTATAAATTACCTTATAAATCCATACCACTGGTTATCAACAATATAATTTCATATACGTATTGATACATAATAACAATAAGTGTAATTGCTATAAAAGCTTTCTTTTCGAACTCGCAAATGGGATTTATTTGCGTAATGATTGCGTCTCGATGGGGACTCGTTTGTATCAGATTTTTCGAGCACCAGATAATTTGTTGTTCTCTGTCTGTTCGTGACCAATTTCGATAAAAAAAATAAGCTAAAGTATGGACGAATAAATAAAGATGTCTCGACACCCACGTACACAAGTAATATTGTGTTATTATTTAATAAGTACAATCACTTGTCAATCCGCGAGAACTGCTGCCGTCAAACTGTTTCAAAGCTTGGCAGAAAATATTAACTTAAATGTACGGTTTTTTAAAAGACCTATAACCCTAACCTAACCAAAAATCAACTCAAATCTAACAAAAACGTGATTTATCACATTGACCAACTATATAACGTATTCACGTACAACATACATTTAATAACTAATTTATTAATATTAATTTACATATAATGACAGTATGACTAGTAATTAATTAATTACTTGACCATAACATGTATAGACTTATCTTACTACTATTACAAACACTACAATGCGCGTGTGATGCCCCTGGCGTTACAGGCGTTCATAGGCAACGGTAACTGCTTTCCATCAGCCGGGCTGTATGCTTCTTTGTCACCTTAGTGGCATGAATAAAATCTTGAATGGAACAAAAGCGCTACCCAAGTATAGACGCAAAGTAGAATTTCGGTAGACTTGCCAGTCTCTCGATTGGCGAGATGTGTGTAACGTAGATAGCAGAAACGATATACGAGTATAATGATTAAGAGGAGCTCGATAACGTCGATTATGTAAATTAAGGAACGTAGACTGTAGCCTGTCCATTGATGGGTTTATTTATCTCGAGCTCCAGCGTGCTTCGGAGAGCACGTTAAGCTGTCGATCCCGGATGATGTCATTACATAACAGTCGTTAAGCCAAGTCAGTGGCCTGTAGGCGGCATGAAATCATTGGCCTCCGCTAACCCGCAGTTAAATTCAATTTTACACAGTGAATATATATTTTTTAGGCTGCCCTTTGTTTTAGAAATGTAATATTAATATTCTGAATAAAGATATATATCTGTATGCAGTAGTTTTTTTATATACTATATATATACGTGTATTATACTATATTTTAGACAAGCATACGACCCGCCTGATGTGAAGAGTTACCGTAGCCATATTAACGCTCGCAACATAAAATATCGCTAGCGCGCCGCCGCCCCCGCTGCCAACGCAGCATCTCCTTCCTTTCTGGTGACCTCACTCAGTCGCAGGAACACTACAACCCTCAAGGAAATTGTTATTTGGCTGCGGTATTCTGTGAGGTGGAGATACATTCCCCAGTCGGTTAACTTACAATTACGCTCCCTACCTCTCTCATTAATGTATATCTCAGTAGTGTTTGTATATATAATTGCATAGTAAAAACGGTAATTTAAAAAACTGCTTTTCTGTGTAATTTGGAAATGAAATACCCCTAAAACAAGAAAACACGTAGCAGTCTCAGTTCTAGAAATGGATGCTTAGTGAATTTAGAGCACGTCTAAGGTGCCAAACAATTATACATACATACATAATATACATACTCTCGAAAAACATAACCCTCCTTCTGTCGCAGTCGGGTAAATACTTAAAAAAACATATTTCGTGCACGAAATATGTTTTTCACATTACAAAGTGTGTGTGTGTGTGTGAGTGCGTGTGTGTACGTGTATGTTTTGTGCGTGTGTAATAATGTTATAGCAATATCACAACTATAATGTACCATGAAAATATAATTTTAAAGCAATAAACACAAATTTAAAATCTGCAGCATGGAGTTTCTCGACATAGCCCGCCAGTGCCGTGGGAACGTCCCAATTGCATCTTGAGCTGTCTGCACTAACATAATATGCAGTTTGCATGACTATTTATAAGATTTCAATTCACTACCTCTGGAAAAGCAAGGATTTTAGCGAATTTGTTGAAATGAAATATTCTTGCAAAGTTTTGTGGGAGTAATACATGTAATATCAGTATATATATATATATATATATATATATATATATATATATATAAATATATATATATATATATGTATATATATATATATATATATAACAAAATCGGGTTAGTTACACCAGTTGTAACACAAGAATAACTGGACAGATTTTTATGATGTTTGATTTGTTGAAGTTTTGTGTTTAAATAGGGCATTTATAAGTACTTTTTGGGCATTTCTCGTAAATGCACGGCATTTTGCCCATCTCTAGTTGTGAGTTATATGGCAGCCGTAGTTTTACCTCCGCGACTGAACATCACCTTTTTGGTAGAAGTCGCTGTTAGTCTTAGCTACACAGGTAGGGTTGCCACCTTTGTTTTTGCAATTAAAGTACATTTATTATTATATGTAAGAAAAAAAAGTAAGTACATGGTATCAAAATAAGTACAATTTTTTTTTATTATTATGTTTAAAAACATATTTTTAATGCTTTTTGCAGTTTGTATCAAATTGGTATTTCTAGCATTGCACAGCATTTGTACATATTTAAATTAATGTAAATAAGTAATTATTCTTTTATTTAATTCAGAGATGCTATGTTTCTTTCGTCTCGCCATACGACTAAACTTTACAAAATCTGAAAGAAATCAAATCATGCGAAATAAAGTATTTTCCTGTTGGTACTTTATTATTCTCATAAAGTACAGAGTACAATTACCTGAAATAACGTACAATATTTTATTGTAATGTACGGGTGGCAACCCTATACACAGGAGATATATGAACAGTCGTAGGAATGTGTCGATAGTTCTTTTACTTTTCTCCACACATATCTGCAGAAAATGCAGGTCTCCCAACACTTTCTACGGCAGATTTAACTTCATATCAAAATACGAGTTTAATTGGATACATGTGGTACCTCAGTGTATCCTCATCCTTGCGATTACCTTAGGGAGCAGATAAATTACCGTACCATTTCACGTGGGAAACTTCTAAAAATATTTTTCCGCGTTAAGCCAGCTGTTTGTTATAAGAAAGTCGGGCACTGTCTTCAAGTCCAAATATCCATTATTTCGGCATCGGCGAAAAACTGGGCCGCTAATGCATCTTTTGTTCGTATCGGGAACCATCGACAGGGACCGGCCATTTTGTTTTGTTAGATAAAGCACGCTTGAAACGGTATCCTACCAACTCGACCTAAAGAACTATGAAGAATTAATTTGTAAAAATAAAATAACACAAAAATACTATTGATTAAATAATTATTGTTGGAGACTCTACCCCAAACTTTAATAGGTAAAGATAATATAAAATTTAAATAAAAAAATATTTTAGACGTATTTTAGATGTAATATTATGCAACGTGCCTGATGGTAAGCAGTCAATGTAGTCTGTTCATACTTGCAATACAGGAGACATCACTCATTGTTGCTGTCCCTCTGAAAACTCCTTTACGTCTTAAAGAATATTTCACAATTTGAAAGTTCACGAACTCCCTTCTGAAACTGCTCAGAACGCGACCATCTTTGTGTAAATTCTGTGCTGAAATACCTTAAAAATTTAAACTTATTAATTTGGTACCACGTCCTAAGATAGTTTTAAAGAACGCTAAACTTTTAGTTGATCTGAAGCATAACTTTTTCTTTTTTTTCGTTATCTTGTTGTTATTAAAATATACACCTTTGAAGATTTTTTAACGACGTCGGGTGGCAAACAAGCATACAGCCCGTCTGATGCCAAGGTTACCGTAGCCACAGCATTTTCGCTTGCAACATGTAGTATTGCTCGCGCGCTGCCACCCCCACTGCCATCGCAGCAGCTCCTTTCATCCTGGTGATCACACTCACTGGCAGGAACACCATAAGGGTTCAAGGAAATTACGGTATTTTGTGAGGAGGAGGTGCTTTCTCAGTCGAACAGCTTTAAACTACGCTGTGCTCTACCTCCCTTTTGCCAAAGCCTCGTTAGTAAATCTGGAGGGTGCACCACGTGCAGGTTGGTTTGGCTCAAAAATGGTGCTGGCCACTTCTAATCCATAAGTGGGTGTACCCCAAAATGTTAAAATAACGTTGTAAATATATGTTTTAATGTATTTTCATATGCAAATAACCAAATACACGACCGAAATATGGCTTGTAGATAGTTAATTGATTCAGGTGTTATTTTGCGGAAGTCAAATTTACAGGCAATTTGATTGAATAGTAGTTGCATGCGACTGCTGCTTGATGGTTAGAAATTTTGTAGGTTGTTGTTCTAACCATCATCATCTACAGATCGCCTGAGGATGCCTCGCGTAGAGGCGAAACACGTGTCGCAGAGACGACCACGGCAGTCGGGGCAGCGGCGGTCGCATGTATCTTCTGTTTCAGATGTTGGAGATTCGCCGAGACGACCACAGCAGCTGGAGCAGAGACGACCAAAGCAGCCACGTCAGTCGCATGCAACTACTAACGGTAGTGGGTGGGTGCTGGCCGGCAGGAGTTTGCATGAACTAATTGGTGGCGGAAGCACGCAAAGTAGTGTAGATCAAATTGCTTGTAGATAAATCATGTAAATTAAATTTTGGAGACAGATATTCCTATTCGTAATCTTTAACCAAAATTGTATAATTAAACCAATATTTTTATTCAGTCATAGCCAGTGCTGTATATAATCAAAGTGAACGTAGTTAGGTTTTCTTGCCAAATACATATCTTATTTACGCGGCTTTCACTCGTCGCTAGTAATGTTTCCGACGAGCTCGATGACGTCGTTGCGCGTGTCAGTCTATCGATCACGCAAGTTAAACAACGTCGCAGTTGAGCAGTGTGATGGAGTGTGCTCTAAATCCCTTCGATTGAGGTGAGATCCTTATCCGAACAGTGAGATTAAAATGTGTATATTTAGGTATACACCGGTGGCAAATGATACTACTTTTTGTATAATGTAAAAATAGATGTATATTCGACAAGGCTCTGTGACGAAGTGAGCTATTGTATGGAAGGCGGCGGAACGCCCGCACGCATCAGCATCCAGTAGCTATGAGACAATTTGTTGCTATTTAAAAGGCTGCAGGCGTTGCGCCGCAACATATTCCCCGCCGTTGAAAGCTTGCTTTCAACACTTCAAGTCTTCCGGTGTAGGTAGCGGCAAATTCGAACCAAGGGCCGCCTCACACATCCCTCATGGGCCACCAATATGTATATTTAGTTATACACCGGTGGCAAATGATACTACTTTTGGATAATGTGTAAATTGATGTTTATTCGACGAGGCTCTTTGAACAAGTGAACATTGTATGTAGTAGACGGCGGAACGCCCGCACGCATCAGCATCCAGCAGCTACGCGACAAGTTGTTGCTATTTAGAAGGTTGCAGGCATTGCGCCGCAACAAATGACAATCAGTCAAGTAATCAAACGCTCTTGTATCTGAATGTGGCTTAAAAAAATTAAGCGTCACGAAATATATATTTTTTAAATACCGAGGCATAAAAGATCGAGTTGAGATGTAACCTTAAAACGGGTGGCCGATTTCCGATCGCTATTTGGAATGCATAGCGCTATTTCATATGAAAATGCGGCATTTTTCATAGATAATACTCGTTGTGTCATTGTCATATGTAACATAAAGATGATGTATTCTTGTGATTGAACAAACAAATGGCGTTAGATTTTATTAGTTTTGTGAATGAGGTCATTAGATTAGGACATTAAATATTTAAATATCTTTGATTTAACATAAAAATAATCCAATTTATGTACTGTTTTTCCTTTCCGTTTGCGTGTAAAATTATGTATATGTATATAATAGGCCGTGTGGTTTCCGGCAGACTAGAATAGAATCACTCCGTTTCTCCCCGGGGAGGTCGTACAAGGCGACTAAGGGAAAGACACTATCGAATATCGATCAGGCCTCCCCAACCCGTTTGGCCAGCGTGGGGAGTGTAGGCCAAATCCTCCATCCGTCTAGGACGGACGAGAGAGGGTCGTGCTCCTGTAGTGGAGACTAAAATGGACCTGATGATGATGATTATGATATAATTAGCATATGTCTGTGTATCATATATGTTATAAGTTATATTTTGATAGGTATTTATTGTGTACATGTTCATTAATGTTATTTTGTGAACCGCATTGGAGTTTTATCTGCTTTTTCCAAAGGTTAACTGGTAAGAGAATGCTTGTTTGTTTGTTTGAATGATCTTTATTATTCAAATTACAATGTATCAGTACATGAAAAATAAAGCGGTACAAAGGCGGACTTATCCTACATGGGGATCTCTTTCAGTCAACCTTAGAGTAACTGCGTGGTGTGGACATTATAACGATGTATGCTATTATAGCTAAGTCCGCCTTCTGTACCCTTATTTAAACTTTATTGACCATTAAAGTTTAAATAAATAAATATTAAAAAACAAATTGACCTAGCGTTTCTGTTCAAAATTACCAACGTATTCCGTTTCATGAGAATTGAGGATGACAAGTTCATGTTGAAAAATACATAGTACATTGTTCATCGAGTTAAGAATCTTTGTTATTACCAACCCTATTATCAACAAGGGTGTAGGTTTGAGGTAAAATACACCCGATTTGGGAATCACACTTTCTCCCGAGTCACAGTATAAGAAATAGCCCCGAGTACATAGTGCTTTATACTACACCTACGAGGAAAAAATGTCTACAACCTACATGACATACCGCATTTTTGTTGAACTTTCTTTGTAAGAAATGTTCTGGGTGCTGTATTATACTTATTTTTAGATTTTGCGTGCAAGCGATATTCAATTCTTCCTACTGGTTAGTTAATATTTGCGATCTTAAATATAAGTTGAGTTTTAAACAGTTGTTTGTTATTAATTAGTTTGTAGTTGCGATAGTATTTTGTTACCTACGACTTTATGGCGGGTACGTATTCGCCGCTATCGAGTAGCTCCAAGAAGTCTTGCAAATGAGCACTTAAATTAGACTATCGGTTTTGCTGTTGGTGATTATTAAAATCTGACTTGAAAGAACTCGTATCGTAAATCAATTAATTAAATTCAACCTGTCAAAAAATTTTAAAGCAAAAAGAGGTTAACAATGACTTTTCATCCGACCTTCCGCTAAAGCAGGGTTACAATGAGAGTCCATACACTTTTTACTTCCGTATGTATGGCAGAAAATAACTATTTTATTTCTTATTTTCAAAACAGTAAGAGAGCACTTTCAGACTAAGTATAGTATATTTTTTTTTTTAATATAGTAAATGTTACTTTCGAAAGCAAAATATTTATATCGAGGAGCGTTAAAAATGGTCAAGCACTGCATGCGGAAAAGTAATTTTATAAATTTATATACTAAAATTTAATTTATGAGATGGCCACCAAAAGCACGGACCAAGTTTATAGTAGACATGGGATTTATGCGTTGCGCTTGTGTCAACGTTTAACTTGTTAACGGATCTACCAGTCGAATCATGGTAAAATGACTTTATATGATTTAATCTGCTTTATGCTGCTAATCCAAATTCCAAAAGCTTCTTACTCCTACTAATTTCTTTTGATTAAATTCGTTGAGAGTTCCAAGGCAGCCGCAGTCTTGCCCCTGGGATTGCAATAGATTTCATTGTTGATTGTCTTTTTTTGTGTTCGCCGCTGTTAATCCTGGCTACACAGGAGAGTGAATGGTGAGAATGTGTGGTGGGCCCTTTTCTAAAAAAAAAACTAAAATAAATTTTGCAATGTGTACATCAAGACCTTTCATATGATATCCCATTTGAACTAGTAGCTTCAATTTGAAATTTCGACACCCTATAAAAAATATAGACCCCCTATTTTTAAAGATCTATTTACAAATGTATAGTTTTGGGATTTATTCCTGTACTTGTAGTCTATAACGATGTTACTTGCCTAATTTCATAGTTCTAGGTCAACGGGAAGTACCCTATACGTTTTGATTCCCTTGAGAATGTGTTGAAATATGCGTTTTTTGCTGAATAAACGTCCGTAACTTTTTTTTACGTAAACTTAGCAGTTTGATTTTTTTACAACTTCATGGGACCGTAGACCTGAGTATACAGTTCAAATTTCAGCTTGATATCTCCACGCATTCTCGACATAGAGGGTCTTGACAGACTGACAGACAGACAGACGGACAACAAAGTGATCTTATAAGGGTTCCGTTTTTCCTTTTGAGGTACGGAACCCTAAAAAAGATCCCGGGGTCCGTACCGTTTGTAACATCTTATATTTTTATGTCACAATTGTCTAACAATTTATTAATTGCATGTAGCTATTATGCTAATAATATTACTATTGTCTAAATACTTTTTAATCTAAATCCTCCTATTGTTTACTTTGCAACCATGACAGCCACGGCAGACCAGCCCCCTCACCACCATCTCTTATTACGATTCAATAACTGAATAGAATGCTTATTCATACCAATGAATATTCCATTTGAAATAGAGTCGCTTGTTTATTGGTACGAATAAGCATTCTATCCAGTTATTGAATCGCAATAAGAGAATGCTTATTCATACCAATGAATAAGCGACTCTATTCCATTTGAAATAGAGTCGCTTATTTATTGGTACGAATAAGCATTCTATCCAGTTATTGAATCGCAATAAGAGATGGTGGTAAGGGGGCTGTCCTTTCTGGCAGCACCCGTTCATGAGTATGTGAGCATGGGGCAGCCATCGCCGCAATCAACGATTTTATTGGGCATTCCCAATAAAATCGTTGATTCCGACGACCCGACACACGATACCAGTTTGACTTTAGTGAGCATGACTACCTGGGCTGTCAGGGCTGTATAGTAAAACCTGAATTTATTTCCCTGTAGTCTTTTTCGGTCTCTCCTCCTTCACCTACTAGATAAGATAAGCTCTAAGATACGTCAAAACCCGGACTTGCTATGTAACATTATGCTACCTTATCCATTATACGCTTCCTACTCCTACTAATTTCTTCTTATTAAATTCGTTGTGGGTTCCATATTTATATATGGCAGCCTTAGTCATCCACGGGACTACAGTTTGTATTTTCGGTCTCTCTAGCTTCACCTACTAGATAAGATAAGCTCTAAGACACTTCAAAGCCCGGAGTTGCTCTGTAACATTATGTTACCCTAACCATTAAACGCTTCCTACTCCTACTAATTTCTTGTTATTAAATTCGTTGTGGGTTCCATATTTATATATGGCAGCCTTAGTCATCCACGGGACTACAGTAGACTTCACTGTTCATTGTCTTTTTGTTGGTCGCCGTTGTCAATTCTGGCTACACAGGAGACACGGTGGTCGAAATATATGGTGGGTCTATAGGAATCTATTAGAATGACCATAGAAGCGGTGACGTATTACACCAGTGATTTATGAAGAAAGTACCTACTTCGGCGAACACTTGAAAATATTCTCTTGTTTTTCGCAGAATTTGTAATTTTATTAAATTCCTTAGATTCAGTATTCATTTCAAACGAAAAAATCTGAAGAATAAGGCGAGTCGTCGTATTTATTTGTCAAATACAATTTTCCGGGCTGTTATTTTGATTCTGCGAGATTATTAAATTTGCACGTTTAAATTAACACCCTGTTTTCATCTCGTTTGTTTATTCGTTCATTTTGTAATGGCAGAAAGAGATAGATGTATACATGTATTCAGTTGTAGGTGTAGAGTTCCATCTTCTTTTATTAATTTATTTAAAAAAAGTGGGGTGCGGCTGTAGTGGACACGGCCACTATCATATGACCGAAAGGTCGGCGCACGAAGGCGTATTAGCTGTAGAAATCCTTGTCCATTTTGAAATAAAATATATTTCAAATATTCATTTTCCAACTATGCTTGAACCTACTTTCCTCTAAAACGTCGACTATTTTTACGGCCATATATACGACGTACATAAATCTCCCACACTGTAACAGATACCAACATCCCAAAAACACACTATCCGTTCTCACAAATCCGGCGACCACTCATCTGCCCCAGAACAACCCAAAACGGTCTTTAAACTTGAAGTATTTGAGTTGAAAACTTACTGACAGACAACAATTAACGAACTTAAAACTGAGCAACACCTGATTCACTGAGCTCCAGACGAAAGTGGACTTTTTGTCTTACGTGTTACAGAAGATTTTGGTGTGTTATGTAAAACAATTACCGTGAAAATTGTTTTCCAGGATAGCTTTATTATTTTAGACTACACCAATTTCTGTGGTTAATTATTTTTTGCATCTTTTCGCAATTAATCTGCTGTATCGCTTTAATTTGCTAAAAAAGAATAGGGTGCGAGATTTCGCTATAAAATTGCAATTTACTTACAGCTAAATAAACATTAGCCTGTCGACCCTGATTTAGAAAAATAGCTGAACAGAATTTGGTAGAAATGAACATTCCGTGACTCGTGCAGATTAACTCAAGTGTTGTACTTAATGTAATGTAGGTAGGCACTTAATTTTTATTATCATATCTTTCATAAGTCTCCCAAAATAAGTGGATTTTTGGATTTAGTAAGCAGACTACATAAGCCCGGTGGTCGAATGGCTAGCAATGGCTAATTTGAGTCCGAGGTCGCGGGTTCGATTCCCGCACACACAATCCCCAAAGACAAGTGATAAATGTACTTAAATACATTTTTTTTTGTAAATACATACTTATAATACATAGAAAACACCCAGACCAAGTCAAACAGACATGTTCATGCACACAAATGCTTGTCCTGTGCGGGATTCGAACTCGCGACCTCGGAGTCAAAGTGGCCATTGCTAACCATTCGCCAACCGAGCTCGTCGAGCGTATTTGTCTTCGTCTGGGTGTTTGCTTGTTGGATTAGACCGACACACTCAACGACACTATCGAGCTGCTCATATACACACTACATAAAAATATATTCGATATATAATATACAAACCTGAAGTTACTGCATATGGAACACTGAAAATCTCGTTTCCAACTTCGATGCAGTCTGAATTTTCTCCAAGGATTTCTATTTCAACATAGTGCTTTCTATGAATAATCTAACGGACTGTTTCCCCGATTTTTGAAGCGGTTTGTGAATTTTATTGTAGCCAGTATACAAACAAAGAGGTGTTTAACGACTTTAACCTTTCGTGCCATGACCCCATGATGGGTACAGCTTTGGTAAAGCGCTAAAATTTGCAGCATGCGAAAGGTTAAAAAGGGATTGATCCGTGTTGCATAATATGGAAACATCTGGAAAAATCGAGCAAGCTCCTTTTTAGTACTAAAAAGTATATATTGTGTCTGTGTCAAATACACGGTAGTGTGTGTAATGTTTTTGACGTGACAACGTCTTATAAATTGGTTAGCCGGGTGACACTTCAAGAAACTGGCTCACGTTATGCGCTTACAATGAGAGCGAGTGAAAGGCACGCGTCCCTTCTAAGAGCGAGAGAGACAGACATAAAAAGTGAAAGGCATGCGTCCCTTCCACTCGAAAACATTTTACCACTCAAAGTCGTTGTCACGTAAAACTTTCGCCCGTATACCGACTTTACAGGCAACCAATTTTTTTTTTTTTATTGAGTTAATGTATTTTTTATGCATAATTTAAAGAAAATATTAGCATTCTGCACTCCTTCTTTAAATAAACTATAAGTGTGCCAAAATTCATACTCCTCCGACCGCGCAATTTTCCTAAAAAGGGGCAAAAGTTTTGGCTTCACGTATTAATATATACATTTACTAGCTGGCCCAGCGAACTTCGTATCGCCTTTAAATATTTTTACTTTCATTTGCGATGAGTTTTAAATTATCCTATCTCTCAAGTTGGATCAAACTGCACACATTGTGCAAAATTTTATTAAAATCGGTCCAGTAATTTAGGATTCCATTGCAGACAAACAACGTGACACAAAATTTTAATATATTAAGATTTGGTTTCACAGAGGTGTCTCAAATCAAATTTGACCCAATCCCCAGTATCCGAGTGAGCGGATATTTGGCAAACTCGTTTGATTCCCCATTTTCAATCCAATATGGCGGCCGTTGAAAAATGGCGGTACACGTACTGTTCGGTTCTAGAGGAGTTTTTTATCTAGACTCTCAAGTTGTGGATAACTTCCTCCCAAGATTTTCGCAAGAGACTACAGTATGGCGTTCTCCAAGAAAGGCGTAAAAAGGTTTTACAGGTTTGACAACTGCTTACCAACAGACAGATCATAATGCTTGTTTGCCATCCTAGTGATATAAAAAACATAAATAAGTAATAATGATAATGCAGTAATAATTTAAACCTCCGAACATCTTCGATATGCAACCATATTAGATTAAATCCCGAGCTCTGGAAACCCGTCGCTTAAAAAAGAGAGGTGTACCGCAAGGCTGCCCTTTGGGACCAAAACTAATATCGAAAATGTGTTAAGGTAACAGTGAATACATTATGGAAATTAGAGTTATTTGTAAGTTTTTCATGTTGTACGTCGTATCCTTACTAATATTATGAATATGGAAAATATGTATCCTACTCCAATCCAAGATGCAAAGAAAATATTGCGATTTCAAGTAAAGAAATAGGTAGAAGGGACAGCAATTGACAATGATTTATTAGGAATTAAAGTGCTTCGATATCAACTCATAATCATCCCACCGTTGGGTTACAGGTCTTGCCACAAACGAAGGGCTTTATAGCGTACTCCACCACGCGGCTCAACCGTATGTTGGCGAAGGCCAGTGTTGTCAAGCCGTCCAAAGGCCAGTAATTTGGCTTGGCTTAAGGATTGTCATCTAATGACAACAGTCGGGGTCGACGGCTTGACGTGCCCTCGGAACCACTGATAAATAAACCCATCCATGGCCAGACTACGAAAGAAGAAATTTCGCTTACCATTAGCTATTATGGGATAGGCATCCCCTAAGAAAGGATTATCGAAAATCCCCTCAGGATACCAGTATACGCGCCTACGAATTCACCGTTGCGAGTTAGTATTTTATAAATACACTAGCGACCCGCCCCGGCTTCGCACGGGTGCAATGCTGATACTAAATGTACTACAGAAGGTCTTTGCGCTTTGTCCTATCCAGTCCTTCCCCAGTTATAGGCACACGCCGCCGGCTCCGCGGCCGGTACCGCCACAGCCGTTATGTCCCTGCATTTTAAATGTGTAATATCTTCTAAACTATTCATTTAAATTACATGCTGTGAAGGGCCATATTGATCTATATTAAATGCGCAATGTATTTAAGGTACTTAATTGGATAAGGATTAATTCTGTATTGCTTAAAATCGCTTCGTAAATAAGGCATTATTTCTTGTAAAAAGCAAAGGATAAAATAACGGTTATTGTGTGTTACCACTAAGAGATAGACATATACCATCGCGAACTTTTTGTAGACCATTTTAAGGTGAACAATACTGTACTACATTATTTTGATCTATCTCGTTGGGTTCAGCCAGCGTTTGCAATGAAAGAGCAAAAAAATGTGTTTATTTACGACATCACATTAGAAATAGAAACCTCTAAATTATCAGTGTTTTTCTACTATGTTATGCATATATTATACATATAAACTTTCCAGTTGAATCACTCTATCTATTAAAAAAAACCGCATCATAATCCGTTGCGTAGTTTCAAAGATTTAAGCATACATGGGGACATAGGGACAGAGAAAGCGACTTTGTTTTATACTATGTAGTGAAGTGGTCGCCCAGGGATCGAAATTCGACCATAATTAATTTAATTTTCAGCGAAATTTATTGAGCTTATAAAATCGTCCGGTCGTTCTGTCTGTCCGTCCGTTGCCATGAAACTCAAAATTTCGAAATTCTGACTTCGGGTCACCATCACGGTAGACCATCAAAAAGTAGTAATGTAAGTGACCTTGGTTTTCCGATATCAATTCGGGAAAGTGGCCAAAATAAATAAATAAATAAAATAAATAAATTTCGCTATGGTGGAGCATGCTGCGCGTCCGATGTTTTATTTATGGTTATGTTTGACATTCAGTAAGAGTATAGACAAATAATATTAAAGAGAAACAATATTAATCTATTCTCAATTTGACCACAGACTGTTTGTGTGGTTCAAATACATGGTACCTAGTATGTGTAATGTTTTTTTTATTGATTTAATGCATTTAAAAAAAAAATATTTGCATTCTGTACTCCTTCTCTATATAACTGTGCAAAATTTAATACTCCTCAGTCCGCGCAGTTTTCGTAAAAAGGGGTACAAAGTTATTGCTTCACGTGTTAAAATAGATAAATTATTGTAAGAATCTCTTAACATGAAAATCGCATGAGATAACATCAATGGCATTGCAAAAAATAATCCAAATCCCGAGTCTTCCCTCACTTTATAAAGCTCCCCGTTATATCGCGAGGAGTCCCATGGGCTCCGTACATAATATTGAAATTCTTAGCGGCTTGATGGAAGAGCATTAGGTAAATTGGTGCGTGTTGTGATGTTTTCTTTTTATTAAATGGCGTTACTGAATATATTTTTCAAATTAGATTTCGTATATTTTTTGTATAGGTTGGTTTAGTTAGGTTGCCAGCCTTTCATTCTTTCTTTCTTTCTGGTGGCCGCATTCACTCGCAGGAAAATGTACCTCCACCTCACAGAATACCGCAGCCAAATAACAATTCCCTTGAGAGTTGTTGTGTACTGTCAAGGGAATTGTTATTTGGCTTTGGTTTACATTCCCCAGTAGGGTAGCTTACAAATTACGCTCCCTACCCCTCTTTTCACCAGAGTTTCGTTTGTCAGTCAGCAGGGTGCACCGCGTGCAGATGAAGCAGGCTTTGGTTCAAAGATATTGATGAACCACTTACACCCCACAAAATATAGTAGAAACAGTAAATGGCGTTAGTGAATATATTTTGCAAATTAGATTTTGTAGATACGATTATGTTCTATATAAGTTGATTTAGTTATTCTTTTTATCTTTCTGGTCGCTGCATTCACTCGCAGGAATACCTCAACCCTGAAGGGATTTGTTATTTGGCTGCGGTATTCTGTGAGGTGGAGGTACTTCCCCAGTCGGGCACCTTAAAAATATGCTATGCCCGCATTTCGCCAGAACCTCGTTTGTTATTTTGCTGTTTCTACTATGAGGAATTACATACTTTTCCATGGGAATACGAGTAAGTTGTTTTTCCGGTTTTTTTTTAGTTATTCATATTATATACTTCTTTTATACTTTTTGGTTTTAGATTAGTTTTTTTTATACTATTTTTATACTTGAAGGACAAAATTATTATTCTATTGTTTCCATGTAATGTCGGCGACTAAGTTTCTGTATTTTATATCCTCTTGTAAATATACGCTGTAAAACCCATACAACCAACGTGTCTTCTGCTTCCTGCTCCTAAATACAGTCCTATCCATTATACATTGGTGCCTTCGACTTGAAAGAAGGACAAATAAACGATCACACTTTCATACTTAATATACTTATGGATAACTTAAGTTCCATGTTGTGTCGCACTATAGTAGTACTAATATCGCTTGTGTTATTCATATCCAATTAATATGGCTTGTGCATACATCTGTTTCCAGGAATATATTGTGTATTAGCATAAGTGAGGAGGTCATTACCTAACCGTGAGCCAAGTGGCTTGTAATTAATACCCGGGTACAAGTTATATAAACCTATGTTATTAGAGGGAATTCAAAACTTAGTAAACAAGGGAATTGGAATATTTTAATGATCTATTTTGATGTGATAACGTCTTATTAATAGATGAACGCCGGCTGCATGCACGAAAAGGCATGACTCATTGTCACGTTCCGCCTGAGCCAGCGTGCAAGCGAGAGCGCGGTACAAGCGAGAGCGCGATACAAGCGATAGAGAGGCACGATCGGCCTATGTTTCTTATGATGTTATCACGTAAAATTATCGTCCGTAAATCGACTTTACAGACAACCATTTTATTTAAGTTCTTTTTTATCAGTAAAAAAAATATTTAAATTAAAAAATCTCAATTCCGATAAGTGTCCGAATATATTGTGTCCGAATCGTAACTGGGTCATGCTCGGAAGCGTGGCCCCGGAAATGCACAAACGTAAAAGGGTATGTATCGAATACATTTCAAAAACCTAAAATGTCAATCAATATGACAGATTGCTGTCTAAGCGGTGGAAATTCCCAAAATTCCCAACTTTCATCTCAGACTAGGCTCACCCTTATCAAACTCTCTATTACTCGAAGCCAAACCACTTAATTCTCGTCAGTTTCATATGAAAAATATATTCTTCTTAGTTCAATCAAGTTTGCTAGCACAAGTTCTGGGAAGTTCAGTGCGGGTCGCCAGTGATCCTATTCGTAACATCAAGTTAGACAACTAAGCTGAGCCTTCTACCGCAACTTTTGTTTCCATAGCGATGTTGATTTTGCCAAATATTTTGAGACTACATCCAAATATTGGAGTTGGAATGCTACTGGGATAAAGCCACTGGGTAGCGTCTCAGCCAAGTCTGTGTAATATACATACTACAATTAAAATTTAAAAAATAATAATGTAAATTTCGACTTTTCTATTCAAATAGAAATGTCGAAATTTGATATATTGATATATTTAATTGTTCTATCCTTACTTTTTCTATGGTTGTATATCAAGAATTAAACATTGTCAAGAACCATGCCAATTGAAAGTCCTGCCAGTTATTAGTAAAAAAATTAAGTCCGCATTCAAACCAATTCTCTGTCAGATATGCATAGACCAACAGATATAGTGTTTAAAATAGCCGTGTTTCTGAATCGAGGATTAAAAAATTCAATTCGGTTGGGAAGCCTATGATGCATACATGCGATAAGTATTTTTATGTGAAGAAATTTGATACGATTTTTAAAATTCGATTTAAGTCATTTAAAGAAGATATAAAATTAAATGTCAGCTGTACTCAGATCACAGCAATCAAAAGCTGTAGCTGCATTCCGCTCGCGAGATCCTATAGTCTGGCTGGAGAACAAAGATTCTTTCTTCATAGTCGTACACATTTGGCAGAGTGTGGGTAGGTCATCACGAATGGCGGCTCTTGATATATGCCTCCATTAGATTCTGTTGGAGGCATTGTATGATAGACCAAAGCAGTCAATCTAAAAAAAAGACCTGTGTAAATCGGATAAATGTTTCTCAGGTTATAAGGGCATAAACGGACAGGCAGAGAGATTCATTTTCTTAAGAAGAAAGAATTTTCTCAAGAAAGTAAGCACTTATTTACTTTTCTTGCTCTAAACTCCTACGATTGAAGACAGTGGGATGAATATATGTTGATGCCATTTCAAATGTTTTTGTCGTCTACAATTCTAGTTGCGAACTTGGCATCTGCTTCACTTGATACTTTTAGCGGATGGGATAAAGTTTTCCATAGACATTTATGAATTCGTCATGAAATAATTCATGAGCTAAGCCCACGAATCACTGCGAAGGCTATTGTTATTGCTAAATCAATAGTGGCGTGAGCTTACGACGTCAAATTGTGTTTGTAACCTTACATTTTTAGGGTTCCGTACCGAAAAGAGTAAAACGGACCCTATTACTGAGACTCCGCTGTCCGTCTGTTCGTCCGTCCGTCTGTCACCAGGCTGTACCTTATGTACCTTGATAGCTAGACAGTTAAGTTTAATTTTCATAGATTATGTATTTCTGTTGCCGCTTTAACAACTAATACAAAAAGACAGAATAAAATAAATATTTAAGGGGGCTCCCATACAACAGACGTGATTTTTATTTGCCGTTTTTAGGGTTCCGTACCCAAAGGGTAGAAAGGAACCCTATTACTAAGGCTCCGCTGTCCGTCCGTCCGTCTGTCAGCAGGCTGTATCTCATGAACCGTGATAGGTAGACAGTTGAAATTTTCACAGATGATGTATTTCTATTGCCGCTATAACAACAAATACTAAAAAGTAGAATAAAATAAATATTTAAGGGGGCTCCCATACAACAAACGTGATTTTTTGCTCGTTTTTGCTCGCAATTGATAACGGCAATAGGGAGACGTTTGAAATACTCACATAATATTTAGTGATATATTCACTTTAAAAATAAATAATTAAATAAAATTAAACAAATATTTAAGGGGGGCTCCCCTACAAAAAACGAGATTTTTTTTGCCGTTTCCATAGATAATGGTACGGAACCCTTCGTGCGCGAGTCCGACTCGCACTTGGCCGGGTTTTTATTATTGATAATGGTACAAAACCCACCCAACTTAGTAATAATGACTACTCCGCAAGTAAGCAACACTAGATGGGTTTATTTATCTCGAGCTCCTGTGTGCTTCGGAGGGCACGTTATATAGGTTGTTGTCATTAGATGACAGTCGTTAAGTCAAAAGTTATCTAAGTCGATAAATCATAAGATGATCGTTGTTTGTTTCATTCCAATCGGTTCACAAGGAAATAATAATTTTGCCCTTACCGAATTTCCACGCGAACTGAGCAGGTACCGCTAGTTAGAAATAAAAACAAAATAGATATAACATAGGTCGCTGTTACACATTTTACTTGATCTAAGACAATGAGAACTACTTAAATAAATGCAAACAAAGATTCTCAAATTATGAAAAAGCCCTACATTAGTAACTGAACTCATCTCCTACAGAAATATAAGCCCCTTCTATTGGAGTGATGTATAGGTAGCAGCCCTATTGTGGATTCATGAAGGAATCTAACAAAGTGAGCCGTAAAAAATGTGGCTTAAAAAAGGGTCAGCGGTTTAGGGATGAGCAATCCAGATTTCGTCAGGCCCCGTAAAGGCAGTTGACAAATGAGGATGGATCTTAGGATACAAGCTCGCTACTAATTAAATAATGATTCGGTTTTATACAACCATCTTAGAAATTATGGATGCGGCATTTTTGTTTTGGACTTGAACCTTCACTACCAAATATTTTTCTGTCGGTTTTTTCTGTAAAGAAAATCAATTTAGTGCAGGCAATATTTCAATGTCCTCATCGAAAAATAACCAATGTTAGAAACTATGAATGACGCATTTTTGTTAGACTCGGATCTTTACTACAAAATATTTTTCTGTATGTTTATTCTGTAAAGAAAATTATTGTACAGGTAATATATTTTAATGTCCTCATTAAAAAATGTCCATACTGTAAAACGGTATTGCCTACCTATTGCCGTTATCAATTGCGAGCAAAAACGAGCACAAAAATTACGTTTGTTGTATGGGAGCCCCCTTTAATATTTATTTTATTTTATTTATTAGTACGAGGGCGACACTGAAAGTTTTTAAAACTGGCCACTTGTAAACAATATAATAAAAAAATAAGTTTAAATTTTGAAAATGGAACTCTTGCCAATATCATTGTATGTATTTCATTCATTTGTCATTTGTTTTACGATTTGGCGGCAAATTGAAAATTGTCTGTGTCACGTCAACATGAATTTAACGCGAGAAAATTTTCATGCAATGATTTTTTATGACTTTCGTTGTCATTTAAGTCAGCAAGAAAGCTATGATAGACTTCGATTGGCCTTTCACGATGAAGCCCCATCTCGTGCGACTATTTACAACTGGTTTAATGAGTTTAAACGTGGTCGCACTAATCTCACCGATGATCTGCGTCCCTGACGCAGATCCCGTCGGCCTTCTACGGCGACGACTGAAAATAACATCAGTGTTGTGCGGCGTATGATAGAGACTGATAAAAGAGTGACGTATCAACAGATTCGGACAAGCTTAGGCATCGGTACGAGTCAAGTGCATAAAATCCTCCATGAACATTTAGCGGTCAGGAAGCTTTGTGCCCGGTGGATACCTCATAATTTGACCGAGGCCCAAAAACTCCGTCGGGTTGATTGGTGCCGTGAAATGATTCAAAGATTTAACGGAGGTGACTCAAATGCTGTGTTCGACATACTTACGGGTGACGAAAGCTGGGTTTACTGTTATGATCCAGAAACCAAGAGACAGTCTGCTCAGTGGGTGTTTCCTTTCGAGGAGTTGCCAACTAAAGTGAAGAGAGGTCGAAGTGTGGGAAAAAAGATGGTGGCCTCGTTCTTCGGAAGGACAGGTCACTATGCGACAATTGTTTTAGAGGATCAAAAAACAGTTACTGCATAGTGGTACAGTAACAATTGTTTGCCACTTGTATTGGAAAAAGTTCGGGAGAAACGTCCTCGAAGTAGGATCCTTCTTCACCACGACAACGCCTCGTCGCACACCGCCAGGCGAACGATCGACTATTTAGTAACGTCAGACGTGGAATTACTGGGTCACCCGCCGTATAGCCCCGACCTCGCACCTTGCGATTTTTATTTATTTCCGAAAATAAAATAAAAACTTCGAGGAAAACTTTTTATGAACACCGAGGAAGCAGTGGGCGCGATTCAAAAGGCCGTCGAAGAGACCCCTAAGGACGAGTGGGCTAAGTGCTTTTCTCAGTGGTTCCATCGGATGCAACGGTGTATTGATGTGAATGGACACTATTTTGAAAAGATATACTAAAACGAATAACTTGCTAGTTTGCTCAGTTTTTGATTTTCTAAGAACTTTCAGTTTGACCCACGTATTTGTTGTTATAGCGGCAACAGAAATACATCATCTGTGAAAATTTCAACTGTCTGACTATCATGGTTCATGAGATACAGCCTGGTGACAGACGGACGGACGGACGGACAGCGGAGCCTTAGTAATAGGGATCCTATTTACCCTTTGGGTACGGAACCCTAAAAAGAAGCAAATTCTTTCTGCCCCCTTACCACCAACTCTTATTGCGATATAAGCGACTCTATCCAATTTAAAAGAGAGTCGCTTATTCATTGGTATAAATAAACAATCTATTCAGTTATTGAATCACAATAAGAGTTGGTGGTAAGGGGGCTGGGCGACAAAGCGTTGCGTTGGACGCCCTCCTTCTTTCTAAATGGTCCGACGCCTCAAGGTTGGAAGCGGCTGGAATGGATGCGGAAGGCGAAGGATCGTATTTGGTGGAAAGCATTGGGGAAGGCTTATATCCAGCAGTGGGAGGATACAGTCTCATGATGATGACGATGAAATACTTTCTACTGATATTACCAACGTTTTTCTAATTAAATTCCTTGTGAAAATGTCTCATTTTTTTGTCCAAAGTACACGAAGCTGCAAGATTGTCAATAAAATAAAGTTCAACATTTTCGCTCAACAAACCGCAATTGTCGAAAATGTTGTGAACAAATTTCCCGCTGTTTGTAAAACTTTACGGGCGTGTTTTTGATAGTGAGTAACGAGTAGCATTTTTCCACAGCCGCATTCACTCGTATAATGTCTGCATATCTTGGAAATTTCCAACGGTTTTCACATTTCTTCGTTCTCGTAAACATGTTGGAGTACTTGTAGCATTCAAAAGTGTACGTTTTTTAATACAATGAGAATATATACTCGAATAATAGTAGTTTATGAAACTGTTGCATAATAAGGGTTATTAAAATACGAGTGTGAGTTTATAACATGAGCCGAAGGCGAATGTTATAATAGACCACACGAGTATTTTAATACCTAATTATGTGCAGTTTCATACACTACTTTATCTAATCTCATGAAATATATGACAATAAAATTTTAAATACCACCATGAAGTTAATTTAACAGCTATAATTCTTACTTATAAATCCATTTGCAGATCGAGCACGCGTAGTGCGCATGCGCGACGCGCCGCGCGGCGCCGCGTTCACAGATTATGTAGAAAAATTTTGCATAGTTGCAATGTATTTGCATTGCAACCTGTTTAAAATACCTGTATCCAGGGCTGAAGCTGTATCGAAATGGTAAAAAAGTTATTTTACGATACAGTTGTCCTTACAAGAGCTGTATCGAAAAATAACTTTTTAAATTTATTTTGATAGCTTGTGCGTAAAGACTGTCATTAAGATACTGTGTTTAGTTTTTTAATGTGTAAATTTCAGTATGAGATTAGATAAAATATAATAGAAACTCGACCGAAACCGAAACCGAACATTCGGTCTGACACTATTAGTAACTGAACTCATCTCCTACAGAAATATAAGCCCATTCTATTGAAGTGATGTATAGGTAGCAGCCCTATTGTGGATTCATGAAGGAATCTAATCTAATCTCGTAAACATGTTGGAGTACTTGTAGCATTCAAAAGTGTACGTTTTTTAATACAATAAGAAAATATACGTTATTATTCATAATGTCGTTTTTTTTAAGTTCTTATATGAATTGAATACATTTTTCAATAACGCTTCGCTCGCAAATATACCACTCGTTATTTTTTTATACTACGTCGGGTGGCAACAAGCATACGGCCCGCCTGGTGTGAAGCGGTTACCGTAGCCATATTAACGCTCGCAACATAAAATATCGCTCGCGCGCCGCCACCCGCGCTGCCATCGCAGCATCTCCTTCCTTAGGTAACCTCACTCACTCGCAGGGATTCTGTGAGATGGAGGTACATTCCCCAGTCGAGTAGCTTACAATTACGCTCCCTACCACTCTTTTCGCCAGAGCTTCGTTTGTCTGTCAGCAGGATGTACCGCGTGCAGGTGAAGTTGGTTTAATGATGTTGATGAACCACTTACGCCCCAAATAATAATTATAATAATACATTATCGATAATGTACTTTCTATTTTTTATTGTGCAAATAAAGTATGTTCCATCATGCTTCCAAAATTTCTTTACTTCATTTCACTCCTCTTATCTCCTGATTTTACAGAGTTCCTACAACTTTGGAGCTGTAGACCCGACCAACTCCAATTACAATGGGAAGTTAGTTGAGGAACTATTGACGATGTGAATTAGGCTAGACACCGCATTTCAACTTCAGTTTGTTCGTTTGGTTTATCACTGGTCTTTCATTTATAACATTGACACATCTAGTCAAGTTATTATCAAAGACGACCATTTTGGGGTATAAATGGTTCACCACGTTTTTAAAATCAAAGCCGATCTTACCTACACGTAGTGCACCCTGCTGACTAGTGAAAGAGGCTTTGGCGAAAGAGAGGTAGGGTGCAGGCTATGCTGCCCGAGTGAGAAAGTACCTCTACCTCATAGAATACCGCAGCCAAATAACAATTCCCTTGAGTGTTGTTGTGTTCCTGCGGGTGAGTGAGGTCACCAGAAATGAAGGAGTTGCTGCGTTGGTAGCGGAGTGGTAAGGCGTGAAAGATATTCATGTTGCGAGCGTTAATATGGCTACGGTAACTGCTTCACATCAAGTGGACAGAATGTCTACTACTCGACGTAGTAAAAAAAAATAACAAAAAACGCGATTAAAGAGCATCATTTCAAATATGCATAATTTTTGTTTCACAAACAATATGACATAAAACATACAAGTAGAAATATGATAATAGATATCAAATTTAAATTATGTTACCTTACCAGAGCAAGCATCGGTATGCAGCAGAGCAGAGCATGCATAAAGTTCCAGTGATTGATTTTTAGGGTTTCGTACCTCAAAAAGAAAAACGGAACCCTTATAAGATCACTTTGTTGTCCGTCTGTCTGTCTGTCTGTCTGTCAAGACCCTCTATCTCGAGAATGCGTGGAGGTATCAAGCTGAAATTTGAACTGTATACTCAGGTCTAAAGTCCCATGAAGTTGTAAAAAAATCAAACTGCTAAGTTTAAGTAAAAAAAAGATACGGCCGTTTATTCAGCAAAAAACGCATATTTCGACACATTCTCAAGGGAATCAAAACCCATATGGTACTTCCCGTTGACCTAGAACTATGAAATTTTGCAAGTAACATCGTTATAGACTACAATTACAAGAATAAATTTCAAAACTATACATTTTTAAATCTTGAAAAATAGGGGGTCTATATTTTTTATAGGGGGTGAAATTTCAAATTGAAGCTACTAGTTCAAATGGGGTTTCATATGAAAGGGCTTGATGTGCACATTACAAAATATATTTTATTATATTTTTCCGACGCATTATTTCTTATTTATAATGAAATATATCAAATTTATAACGATCCTACGTACGGAACCCTCGGTGGGCGAGTCCGACTCGGACTTGTCTGGTTTTTTTTACGGACGCGTAGCTCGGGCATCGCACATCTCTGGCCTTGTAAAACCTCATTACACTCTATTTAAATAACCCCACGCTCCCCTGAACCTCATTCCCCTTAGAACCCTATGGTTCTATACAGCCCCCATATCCTTTTTTTAGTTTCTCCGGGAAAACTTCGGCAGAAAGTTCATTCCAGAAAAGGAGGAGGTTCTCAATTCGGCGGTATTTTTTTTCTTTTTTTATGTTTGTTACTTAATTATTCCGTGATTTATAAACCGATTTGAAAAAAAACTTTTTTTATTTGAAAGAGTATACTTCCAGATTGGTCCCATATTTTTTCATCATCATCATCAGCCTGTATCTACATACATAAATAAACAGTAATGTTTGGAATCGGTTTTTTTTTATTAAAATTATCATATTAATCATTGAACAAGCGATATCTATGTTAAAATAAATCTGAGTATGATACTCGGCTAGTTGTCAGTATAGCCGAGAATGCCGAGATCAATAGAAGCTGCGACTCCAGTTGCCAAGTTTCCGTTTGTGCTAGATTTGATATCTCTAATATATAAGTTACTAAAGTGCTCGACTTGGTTCTAAGTAGTATTATTTCTTGCTAGCTGTGCCCGCGACTTCGAACGCGCGGAATATTTATTTAAATTTTTATTTATATTAATAAAAATAAATAAAATATCGAAAATAAAAGTATCCTGTTACTTCTAATTACATCAGCTATCTGCTAGTGAAAGTCCCGTCAAAATCGGTCCAGCCGTTTCAGAGAGAAGCCGGAACAAACAGACAGATAGACAGACAAAAATAGTAAAAAAAATGTTATTTTGGTATATGTACCGTGTATCATATTCATTTAGTAAAAAAAAAAAACCGGACAAGTGCGAGTCGGACTCGCCCACCGAGGGTTCCGTAGGTACGTAGTATCATTATTAAATTTGATATTTTTCATTATAAATAAGAAATAATGCGTCGAAAAAAATAAATAAAATATATTTTGCAATGTGTGTGTACATCAAGCCCTTTCATATGATACCCCATTTGAACTAGTAGTTTCAATTTCAAATTTCGACACCCTATAAAAAATATAGACCACCTATTATTTAAGATCTATTTACAAATGTATAGTTTTGAGATTTATTCCTGTACTTGTAGTCTATAACGATGTTACTTGCCAAATTTCATAGTTCTAGGTCAACGGGAAGTACGCTATAGGTTTTGATTCCCTTGAGTGTGTAGAAAAATTTTCTACGTAAACTTAGCAGTTTGATTTTTTTTTAACTTCATGGGACCGTAGACCTGAGTATACAGTTCAAATTTCAGCTTGATACCTCCACGCATTCTTGACAGACAGATAGACAGACAGACAAACAGACAGACAGACAAACAGACAGATGGACAACAAAGTGATCTTATAAGGGTTCCTTTTGAGGTTCGGAACCCTAAAAACGGTTATTTTAATATTACAAACACACACTCCAATTTTATTTATCTGTATAGATTCTATGGTTCTCCCTGTAACTTGCTTATCTAGATTTTTCCAGCCACGTTTGACACAGTTTAAATAATAGTACTTTTGCACCGCATGGGTACTACCAGTAATGCACCCGAAATCTTCCCGTTGAGATTGATCTGTGAAGGCTTAATCATTAACAAAGTGCATTTTGCATTTTTGCTAACGTTGTCTAACCGTTCCAATAATGCATTGTTTCAAGTACAACCATTATTGAGGTTGGCTGGAAAAGATCTCTCGTAGAGATGAGCTCACTTTTGTATTCATTGTACCGGACAAGCTCGGTGGCGTAGCAGTCAATGACGCGGCTTCGACACCAACGCTCGTGGGTTCGATTCTCACACAGGACAAACATTTGTGTGCATGAACATGTCTGTTTGTCATAGTCTGGGTGTTTTCTATGTATCATAAGTATGTATTTACAAAAAAAAATCTATTTAAGTATGTTTATCAGTTGTCTAGTACCCATAACACAAGCTTCGCTTACTTTGGGGCTAGATGGCGCTGTGTAATTTGTCTGACAATATCTATTGTGTAACACAAATTGTTTTGTATAATATATGTATGTATAACTAGCTGTCCCGGCGAACTTCGTACCGCCTAACAGTCAATGAATGTCGTGATGTACATATAACAAAATTTATGATTTCTTGAAATTAATACAATGAATAATAGAAAATAATAGAGAAGCACGATGGCGTGAGGCACGTGTCAGTCTAATTGTACACGCAAGTTAAGCAACGTCAACCGTAGCCTGTTCATGGATGAGTTTATGTTATCTCGAGCTCGTCCGTGCTTCGGAAGGCACGTTAAGCCGTCGGTCCTGGTGTTTATCATTAGATGGCAGTCCTTAAGCCAAGTTAGTGGCCCAACCCGTAGTTGAGCAGCGTGTTGGAGTATGCTCTAAACATCTTCGGTTGAGGGAAGACCCGTATCCCAGCAGTGGGTAAATAATAAGTTCAGTACTTTACAAAGTCACAAAAAAAGTACCAATTGACAACAATAAATATTTCAATCCACAAAACAAATCACAGACAACATTCGCGACGTAAAAGTGAGACCAATCGATTTGACATTTACATAACAATCAATAAATATTCCAATCCTTTTTAACTGGCACTATTTGTATGGGAAAACGTTTTTTCTTTTATTTAATTCTTTCGTCAATTTTTCAATGTTTTTAATACTTTCCCGACCAAGACACGACATTATTTTATATATTATATAGATTTATGGAGCTTGATTTAAATTTCTGAATGCACGCATAAATATTTTAGAACCAATAAATCAGCCTGGCTCAACTCAAAGTAAAAAAAACGACTCTATGAACCGGAAGCGAATTTGGTACAAATTCTGATCGTTTTCGCTTCCATTTCATACATATTAGAATTACGCTATTTGTATGGCACATCCGTCTCTTAAAACGTAGTGGTTACATTCTCTTTGCAATAAATATTTAAATCCACAAAACTGTTTGCAAAACAAATCACAGCCAACTTTCAAGACGTAAAAATGAGACCAATAGAGTTAACATTTGTTTTTAATCTATGACATTTGTTCTATAATGAGCTTAATATACATTTCTGAACGCACGCATACATTTGGCGTACGCACGTACGACAACGTCACATTTGACAGCTACGACAACCACGAACATTTTGTATGGGAAAATGTTTTTTCTTTTATTTTATTTTTTCGAGAATTTTCCAATATTTTTAAGAGTTATTCTGCTATTCGGGACGGAAACAAATCCAACAAATCAAAAACCATGGCAATCGGTCCAGCCGTTCTCGAGTTATAAGTGTTGTAACAAACACGACTTTCTTTTATATATATAGATATAGTGGTTAAGCCATATCGCTTTCATCTTAGCTCCCAGCGTTCTATCCATCCATTCATTATTTATAATTAGCCCCCTCGTCGCTCGTTCGGAGCCGTCCGCAGGCAACATTAATCATACCAATTAGTACATAAGTCTGGCTAAGTGAGGAGTGACAAAAACATTCAATTATTTGGTAGGCTTATAGTCTTAATTTTAAAGCGTCCTTTGAGATTGAAGCGTCGACTTAATCTGACGTAACAACAAAATTAGTAATTAATCTCACCATCTATCCACGTACTGTGCGATTCCAGAGAAGTTTTCTCCCGCGTACTGTCAAGCTGTGGAATGAACTGCCTGCGAGGTTTTCTCAGGGGACTACAGCATGGGGTTCTTCAAAAAGGACGTGAAGAGATTTTTACAGGGTCCTCTGGTGTTACAAGTGTTCATAGGCTATGGTAACTGCTTTCCATCAGGCGGGCCGTATGCTTGTTTGCCATGCTGGTGGTTTAAAAAGAATATCATCATCAGCCTGTATCTACTCACTGCTGGATATAAGCCTTCCTCAGTGCTTTCCATCAGATACGATCCTCCGTATTCCGCATCCAGCCGCTTCAAGTCGCTTTCTTAAGCTCATCAGACCATCGTCGTCTTACGCACGATCTGCCATCACTTACTCGGCAGATGTGACCGCTTCAGCTTGCAAACTCTGAAGGCTATGTCGACAACTTTGCTTCTCTGTCGAATTTCTTCGTTCCCGATTCGATGCCTCAGAGAAACCCCTAGCATAGCCCTCTCCATCGCTCGATGCGTTACTTTTAGCCTGTGGACCAGTCCGATGGTCAGTGTCCTGTACCGTAGGTCATTGCAGGGAGGACAATTTGAAGACTTATATGTAGGTATTTACAAAAAAAAAAATGTATTTACGTATAATATCAGTTATCTAGTAACCGTGTGTAATTTGTCCAAGAATATTTATTTATTTAATCGCATTTATAAAATCTATCGTCAAAATTATTATTATTTATTTTGACGAGATATCAGAATTGTTAAATGACTGGTGATTCCTCTTTGTCACTAAATCAGAAACCCTTACTACATATAAAGAGCTATATACAAAGTGGAAAATGACAGATCAGGGGGGCCCCTGATCTGTCATTTGTCTGTCGGTAGGGCTACCGACTAAGCTGAAGCCGATTCCCATCGAATATTTTGATCCCCAAAAATAGGTCTTATTTTTAAGTTATTAACAAACATTTTAGCTTTATCGGTAAACCTTCAGGGTTTCTGCCAGCTAAGTTAAAAACAATTACCACTAATCTATTCTGGAGTTTGATTATTGCAATCAAAAAATTCGGTGGGAACACCCAGACCAAGACAAGCAGACATGCTCATGTACAGAAATGTTTGTCTTGTGCGGGGATCGAACCCGCAAACTCAGACAAAGTTGCCATTGCTAGCCATCCGACCACCGTGCTCGCCATATCAATATTAAGTTCGGTTATAAAACAATTGTTGCGCCTGATTTTATATTTATCTGCTTCAGCTTCGGCGGTAGGGCCCTGAATATGAGCACAAAGTCGCAAACAACGGCATAATCAATATGTCGATGGAATCGGGAACAGCCTCAATACTCCCGTGTAGGCTAGCCGGTGCTACCTATTACGTAACAAAGCCTCTTCACTATCAATCATTCCCATTAGATTGGCCTTGGAAATATCAATTCATCTTAATTTCGACTTCTACCTTCACGCCTACGCGGTGATCTAGAAATTAGATTTCCTGGCAAATTTCTGATATTTAGTCTCCATGATGGAGAATATTTGCTCTGTGTTACTAAGAAACAATTATAAACATTTCCCTATATTATTGTATTGTTATTATTGTAATTATAACGAATTTACAACCCTTGACGAAGGGTATGATCCGAAAGGCGACCAATGACCAATGAAGGGGTTTAGAGCATACTCCTTTTCAACTTCACCTGCACGCGGTGCACCCTGCTGACTGACAAAGGAAGCTCTGGCGAAAAGAGAGGTAGGGAGCGTAATTGTAAGCTACCCAACTGGGGAATGTACCTCCACCTCACACAATACCGCAGCCAAATAACAATTCCCTTGAGGGTTGTTGTGTTCCTGCGAGAGAGTGAGGTCAGCAGAAACGAAAGAGATGCTGCGGTGGCGCGTGAGCGATATTTTATGTTGCGAGCGTTAATATGGCTACGGTAACCGCTTCACATCAGGCGGGCCGTATGCTTGTCTGCCAACCGACGTGGTATAAAATAAAAATAAAAAAAACTCCACCACGCTGCTTAACTGCGGGTTGGCGGAGGTCAGTGTTATCAAGCCGCCTAAAGACTACTGACTGACAACAAAACGACTGACTTGGCTTAACGACTGTCATCTAACAACTACAGCAGGGACCGACGACCAAACGTGCCCTCCGAAGCATGGAGCAGCTCGAGATAAATAAACCCATCCCTGGATAGGCTACGGTCGATGTTGCTTGACTTGCGTAGCGTTGCGTAGATGTGTCTACGCAATGCTACGCACGCTGTAGTGATGTAACACTACCCACTCGATGAGGTCGAGAAGCTCAATTGCCGTGTACCACGGATTTTACAAATCTATTTCCTCCTGTAGGAGTCCTGTAGGACTAGGACATAAAACAGTGAATTTGTTACCTAATAGATGAATTTCAATAAATTTCAATACATTGCAAATTCTTCTGAACGCTAGATAATTGTCTCTTGTTGCTACAAAATCATTGTAGTATACTACCCCGGATGCAACATGCAAGGTATTTGACATCTGTGTACCGCTGCGGCCGCCAAAGATCACACTCTCAGAGCACATGGTATACTGTTTGATTCAAGATTTTCAGTAGATACTAGCATAGGGGCGACGGCATTAGTTTAAAATAAAAAAGCTTAGCTTTAAAATTGCCATGCCCAGTTAACTTGCTGAACAATCTTTCCTGTTGACCTAACTCAATCGCAGAACGACAAACCTCAAGGAAATTGTTATTGGGCTGCGGTATTATGGGAGGTGGAGGTACTTCCGCAGTCTTGCAGCTACCTCTCTTTCGCCAGCGTCTCGTTTGCCAGTCGGCTGCACCACGTGCTGGTGAGGTTGGCTTAAAGATAATGGTGAGCTTCTTACACCCCAAACTATAATATTCCACTTAAATGGTCTACTTTTTAGTCATAAAAAGTGATTGTCTGTAAAGTCGGTTTACAGATGATAATTTTACGTGATAACGTCATAAGAAAACATCAGCCGATGGAGTGCAAGAGAGATAGATGCGTCATAAACCGAACGCTTACACCGATAGTGCCTCTCTATCGCTTGTTCCGTGATGTCACTTGCACGCTCGGCTCAGGCGGAACGTGACAATGAGTCATGCTTTTTCGTGCGTGTAGCCGACGTTCATTGATTTTTAAGACGTTATCACGCGAAAAACAATTGTTAGGCATTAAACTATGTTAGGCTAGTCGCTTTACACCAGAGGTTTTTATACAAAGTACCTCTCTCGCCTGCACGCTCTGCTCAGGCGGAACGTGACAATGAGTCTTGCTTTATCATGCGTGCAGCCGGCGTTCATTGATTTATAAGACGTTATCATGTCACAAATACAAGTCTGATTGTATATTGCTTATCATCATCATCATCATCATCAGGTCATTTTAGTCTCCACTACAGGAGCACGACCCTCTCTCGTCCGTCCCAGACAAAAGGAGGATTTGGCCTACACTCCCCACGCTGGCAAGACGGGTTGGGTTGTATATTGCTTATATTTACAAAGAAAAGGTTACGATAATCTAGATCAATAGAAAAGCTGCTGGTCATTCACGTATTGTAAGGCTTCCGTGTATATTTATCATTATTATCGGTTCCGGGGCGAATGTTACAGAAAATTCAGCAAATTGCTTCCTCCAGGATATCACGTAATTCCTGGAGGGAATTCAGCGCGCATTTACAATTCTCTCCGCATAATAATTTACAGATACGAGTACGAGAACTACTGATAAAAAGTAGATAATTTGTACTGGTTATGTTGTGAATTTTGTTTGCCGTGTGGTTTCCGGCAGACTAGAATAGAATCACTCCGTCTCTTCCCGTGGATGTCGTACAAAGCGACTAAGGGAAATACATTATAAAACATCGATCAGGCCTCCCCAACTCAGACGGGTTGGGGCCAGACGGCCAGCGTGGGGAGTTAGGCCAAATCCTCCTATCTGTGACGGACGAGAGAGGGTCGTGCTCCTGTAGTGGAGACTAAAATGACCTGATGATGATGATGATGATGTTGTGAATTTGTATGTAATATGCGAACAAGAGGAAGTTTTACCATATTCACCTCTAGGCTACCCCACACATTTGATTATTAGGTAGCTGCTAGGTCGTACTGCATCTTTTTGATTCCATCATCATCATCTTTTTTGTTTTAGTCTCGCTCACCCCTTAGATATCTAGTATATAGTTTGGGGTGTAAGTGGTTTATCAACATCATTGAACCAAAGCTAACTTCACCTGCAAGCAGTGCACTCTGCTGACTGACAAACTAAGCTCTAGCGAAAAGAGAGTTAGGGAGCGTAATTGTAAGCTTTCTTACGCTCCCTGGGGAACCCCTGACTGGGGAATATACCTCCACCTCACAGAATACCGCAGCCAAATAACAATTCTCTTGAGGGTTGTTGTGTACCTGCGAGTGAGTGAGGTCAAAATTCAGGTTTCTAGTTTTATCCACAACGAAGTTATAGGGGGTCGAAAATGGCCTGAATTGCTTCAAGAAAAAGATGGTACGGCCTTGCCGCTTTTTGCTCGACTTGGCGGGGGCACTGCCGTGCCCACAGATAAAAACCACGGGAATTAATCCATCATGCATGTAAGGCATTTTACATAACTATAATATTACCTGACACCGCTGAGACAGTCAGCCTGTGACCACGGTCGAAACGTCAGGAAAAAATTAAGGTACCTACATAGGTACCTTAATTTTTTCCTGACGTTTCGACGAAGGTATACACTATTTACATAAATAGTGTATACCTTACATGCATGATCGCGTTAATACCTGTGGTTATTATAATCTTAATCAAGCAACGCGAAAGTTAAAAGTTATCATATACCTAATGTCTTTAAATCATTTGTTGAATCGCTCTTTTGAAGCAAAACTGGGAAATTACGATCATAATTTGCATGAAATTGATATTTAGGTGTATGATTATAGCACTCAACACTGTTAGGCGTAAAATTTTCTTTTATATTACCACCTTGCTTACAAGACACGGTGCGGGCGTAAAAAAGTCGATAAATTTGGATTTATAGAGCAAACCTGCCGCCGTAAAATAATGAACGGTCATTCGCGAAATACCGATGCCTGAAAGCTTTTCAGTTTACGACCTGTTCCGAGATGATGGCTTAGAATGTTGTTAAAAACTTCAGCTATCATAAACATGTAACGTTATGGTTGCGAAACTCGAGATGGGAATATGATTTTGCTGGTAGCTGGCAGGGTAGTCCGTGTGCCCAATGTAGGTTACCCTACTCCGTCAATTATAGAAACAAACGCCATTATAACGATCTCTGTGGTCGAATGGCTAACAATGACCACTTTGACTGGATGACACATGACAATGACAACTTCGTGTGAATGAACATATCTGTATTATCATAGTCTGAGTGTTTTCTGTATTGCATGTTTCATCATCATCATCAGGTCATTTTAGTCTCCACTTCAGGAGCACGACCCTCTCTCGTCCGTCCCAGACAGAAGGAGGATTTGGCCTACACTCCCCACGATGGTCAGACGGGTTGGGGAGGCCTGATCGATGTTTTATTGCATGTTTGTATTTACATAAACACGTATTTAAGTAATATATTTATCAGCTCTTTAGTACCCATATTACAAGCTTTGCTTAGTTTGTAATTTATCCAGGAATGTTTGTTTATATATTTATATTATGTTTCTACAGAATATGGTTCAAGTAGACTCATTTGCTAACTCGGCTCGATCTAGTGGTTAGTAATGGCTTTGACTCCGAGATCGCGGGTTCGATCCTCGCATAAGATAAACATGTGCGAGTATGTGCATGAACGTGTCTGTTTGTCTAGCTTCATTTATCAGTAATGTAGTTAGTAAGATTTGCTTTGATTGGGACTAAACAGTGCTTTTTTAAATTGCGATACGGCATCTGACAACCAGCGCCTGCCTGATAGACCGTAGGCCCCTGGAGCCCAGGAATGGACGCGTCGAAATTACACGCTACATGCCACTTCACATTCCTTTTACAAGACTCCTCATACCCAATATCGCACATATGTGGAGCAGGAAATACTTCACCGGGCAGGCTATTCCACCGGTCAGTGGTTCGGCGCAAAAGATTGGCTGAATGAACCTTTTAGTGCTACGTACGAGTAGATGTTTTCAACTGCGTGAGAGTGTACACGCTGATGTAATAATTAATCCAGTAGCTGTGTAATTTGTCCAGAAATATTTATTATTATTTCGCTGACGTTGGGTAATTTACATTCGCCCGCTGGCCTACGAGCGTTTCGTTCATTTATTGCAACACTGAAATACAAATGTGATTTTGTAGAAGAGTTTTAAAATTTCAATTGTATGATAACTGTAGGTACTAAAGCCTTTTATTTCTTTGTTTTGAGGCTACATACAATGTTACACAACTTTAGCTTCACAGAGTAGCTTTTAAATTAATATTAATTTTATCTTGTAAATAAATAGCCGCCCGGTAACCCGGCGGTAGAATAGTTACTAGTGACTAGTTTGGCTCTGAGGCCACGGGTTCGATCCCCGCACAAGATAATTATATTTATAAGCATTACTAACAACATGAGTCTCTTTTATTTAATAAAAGAAAAAATCATTCATTAAAATACGTGTGTGCATGAACATGTCTGTTTGTCTTGGCCAGGGTATTTTCTATGTATTTACAAAAAATATATATTTAATTATAAATAAATAAATAAATAGTTCTTGACAATTTACACAGCGCCATCTAGTCCCAAATTAAGCGTAAAGCTTGTATTATGGGTACTAGACAACTGATAAATTTACTTATATACATTTTTTTTGTAAATACATACCTACAATACAAAGAAAACACCCTGATCAAGACAAACAGACATGTTCATGCACACAAATGTTTGTCTTGTGCGGGGATCGAACCCGCGACCTCGGAGTCAAGGTAGTCATTGCTAGCCATTCGACCACCGAGCTCGTCTTAGGTTTAAGTTAATGGCAAACATCTTTAACTTGGCCGATAGAGCTCTAGGGTTTGTACCAGCTAAGCGAAATACAATTACCGCCAATCCAAGCTAATGTTTGATTTTCGCAGTCAAAATCTCCGATGGTAATTGGCTCCAGCTTCGGCGGTAGGGCCCCTGCTCTTATGCTGCGGCTACACTACCTTACCGTCTACCGGGCTGTTACCGCCATAATTGTGGCATTAAATTACCGTTTAAATTACTGCGTGAAGTGGTGTGGTTACACTAGAGTTTACCTTGATATGTCAATAAATTAGGCGGTAAAAATATCATTTTTCAAGATGGCGGTTGAAGCTGCAGCTGTTATATTTATTTAGATGGTTTCGGTCTTTTTTCTCCTTCAAATCATCATTGTACACCGCGATTTTTATCGAGGTATACCCGACCGAAAGCCTATAAAAAGATACGGTTCGCATTGGAATAATTCCAAAACTCAAGCTTTTTTCATTTGACCACTCCATGTCGGTCGATACGTGCGTCGCCGTTGAGCTCATGTTGCACACTGGACAAACGGTAGTGTGACCACAAACGCATTATTTACTGCGGTAATTCTCTTTGATGTGCGAAAAAAGACCGCCGCCGGAGCTATTGTCTACCGTCATTTGCCATATTGATTGGCATTGTAAAATTATGGCCATAAATCGTGGTTACACCTAGGCGTTGTTAAAATTATGGCAATAATTATTGGCATATCACGGTACTGTAGCCGCAGCATTAGAGATATATAGATGTCGCAGCCAATTCGTAGAACCTGCCGCATTACATAATGTCTTTTGGTTAGGTTTCTCTTGTGATTAATTAGAAATGCGAGGTTCCACGATAGGACAAACTTTACTTAATATGGGACTAGAATAGTGGTGTGTAATTTATCCTGGAATTTGTATTTTTATTTATTGCAATCCATTTTTAACCGACTCGAAAAAAAGAGGAGGTTCTCAATTGTGCTGTATTTTTTTAAATATTTGTTACTTAATTAAATAGTAAATAAATAAATAAATATTGTCAGACAAATTACACAGCGCCATCTAGCCCCAAAGTAAGCGAAGCTTGTGTTATGGGTACTAGACAACTGATATAATAAATAATAAATATTTCTGGACAATTTACACGACGCCATCTAGTCCCAAATTAAGTCCAAAGCTTGTGTTATGGGTAAATGTACTTAAATACATTTTTTTTTTGTAAATACATACTTATAATACATAGAAAATACCCAGACCAAGACAAACAGACATGTTCATGCACACAAATGTTTGTCTTGTGCGGGAATCGAACCCTCGTGACCTCGGCGTAAAAGTGGGTTTGCTAACCATTCGACCACCGAGCTCGTCAAATACATTTATTTTTGTAAATACATACTTATGATACATAGAAAACACCCAGACCAAGACAAACAGACATGTTCATGCACACAAATGTTTGTCCTGTGTGGGAATCGAACCCACGAGCGTTGGTGTCGAAGCCGCGTCATTGACCGCTACGCCACCGAGCTCGTCGAATTGCTCCGTGATTTATAAAACGATTTGAAAAAATATTTTTAATTTGAAAGAGTATACTTCCAGATTGGTCCCATATTTTTTTCATCATCATCATCATTAGCCTGTATCTACATACATAACTGTAGAGTAATGTTTGGAATCGGTTTTTTTTGTTAAAATTATAATTTCAACACTCGAGCACGAGGTTCAGGAAGCAATCCAAAACTTTCATTATTGCAGAAACAGTTTTAGTATATGAAAACAAACAACTTTGACTATTGCGACCCTTGTCATAGTTGAAAAAAGATCAACTGTCCGGGTTCAAGTAATGGCTCATACCCAATACTCACATAGTTCCTTATTAAAATATGCAAACTAAATTACTATACTAAATTTTAATTAGCGAAAATTGAGCGATTTAGTGAAGTTCCAACACACAACGTGTGCGGTCAAACCCAATCTACGAGTGTTGGTTTAGGACGACCAGTAATAGCCTGACTTTCTGCTGTAATATTAAACTATCATTTAGTTTCATCTTTCTTTGTGTAAATACGAATATATTATGCAAATGGACCAATCGACAATTGAAATCAAATATTTATTTGATTTCAATTGTCGATGATCGAAAATCGGGTTTCAAAATAATAATAATAATTACCCCGATGGTTGTAACGGTCAATGGTTTAATCGCCAAGAGCTTCGGCCAACATCTCAATAAGCTCGCGTTGGGAAGCTGGATCAAGGTTCAGATACAGAAAGCTGTCCTCCTTAGCACGGCACGTGGAGGTTACTGTCTCAGTGACCTTGGCCACCGATAGTTTGGACCTTGTTCTCGCTGTCGAGGATTCTGTTTTATATATTTTTAATGTATTTTTTTATTATTATGTATGAAAAACGTTAAAAATATAAAATTAATTAAATAACTGTGATAATAATAAGTAGGACGCCTGGTTGAATTTAATGTGAAACATCGAAACTGTATTATATAGATAATATGCCTGAGCGAACGGGGAGACCTCTGATCCGGCTGGAGGACGTTGCAAAGTCACGAGCGCATGGCGACGCGACGTTATGCCGACAGCCGGCCGAATGGGGGGAGCAGAGTTGCTAGCACGAGGCTGCTGATCGAT
The DNA here is from genome assembly GCA_937001555.2 of Hypsopygia costalis. NCBI lineage: Eukaryota > Metazoa > Arthropoda > Insecta > Lepidoptera > Pyralidae > Hypsopygia > Hypsopygia costalis. The sequence continues at coordinate 27,004,345 of OW443338.2, forward strand.
TTTAAAGATTCTATGTGCTACATGACCAACGAGTCGTATGCTTACAGCTAATGCGCCAACAACCGACAGCAGGCAGCGACCGACGCTCGGTTTCCAACCGTCATCGGGGTCCAACCACCACTCTTCAATCTCCATGATGGATACTGGAGCTATAGGCTCGCTCACTTCCCGACGCACTCCGTACGCCTAGTGTACTTGTACCCACACTTGGGCGCCAGATAGCTGATGGTCATGACAGTTATCGGAGCTGTAAGGCACGCTCAGTTTATGACGCCCAGAGAACGCCTTACACAGACCTACGGTAAGCTGACCAACCTGATGGAAGCGATCGACCGTCATCCTCTTGCTTAGCAGGCAAGTACCTGAGCTGCGATGTCGACTTTGGAAACTGACATCGCACATGAACAACGTACCCTATACCTAACAGCTGGTGCGCCCCGTGTGCCAACCTTCCGGTTATATCACGAGTTTCTCGTCCAGTAAACCAACCAGACGAGAGGACCTTTACCTGCTCCGCTCTTGCGCTCGGTAAACCAACCGAGCACGCAAGCGGAACAGTAGCAGTAACAAACATGAACAGCGAGTAACATTAGATATAGATATATTTTTTTGCACCCGTGCGAAGCATGGGCTGGGATTTTACCGCAAAGTGTTCTGGAGATGGCCCATCATGGGAACGAGATTTTTAGTGCCGCTTATGCAGGACGAATAAGGTTCAAATTAGTTCGTAATAAATGTCAAAGTATTGTTGTTGTAGTATTCTCTTTATTGTACACCAAGAAAACCTCAACATTATAAGAAAATGCTATGTACAAAGGTGGGCTTATCTCTTTTAGAGATCTTTTCAAGCCAACCTTTAAGTAGTTTAAGTGTTTAAAGTAATATACCTAAATCCATCTAGATAATACGTTCCCGTTAGGGAGGCTCGTCGCTAGTCACTACATACATAGTATAAAACAAAGTCGCTTCCCTGTCTTGTCTATCCCTATGTATGCTTAGTTCTTTAGAACTACGTAACGGATTTTGATTTGTTTTTTTTTTAAAGATAGAGTGATTCAACGGGAAGGTTTATATGTATAATACATACATAACATAGTAGAGAAACACTGATAATAATTTTAGAGGTTTCTTATGTGATGTCGTAGATAAACACATTTTTTGGGCTTGCATTGCAAACGCTGGATGAACCCTACGAGATAGATCAAAATAATGTAACAGTATTGTTCACCTTAAAATGGTCTATAAAAAACTCGACGGTATATGTCTATCTCTTATGCTGCGGCTACACTACCGTGATATGCCAATAATTATTGCCATAATTTCAACAACGGCTAAGTGTAACCACGATTTATGGTCATAATTTTACAATGCCAAACAATATGGCAAATGGCGGTAGACAATAGCTCCGGCGGCGGTCTTTTTTCGCACATCAAAGAGAATTACCGCAGTAATTAATGCGTTTGTAGCCACACTACCGTTTGTCCAGTGTGCAACATGAGCTCAACGGCGACGCACGTATCGACCGACATGGAGTGGTCAAATGAAAAAAGCTTGAGTTTTGGAATTATTCCAATGCGAACCGTATCTTTTTATGGGCTTTCAGTCGGGTATCCCCCGATAAAAATCGCGGTGTACAATGGTGATTTGAAGAAGAAAAAAGACCGAAACCATCTAAATAAATATAACAGCTGCAGCTTCAACCTCCATCTTGAAAAATGATATTTTTACCGCCTAATTTATTGACATATCTAGGTAAACTCTAGTGTAACCACACCACTTCACGCAGTAATTTAAACGGTAATTTAATGCCACAATTATTGCGGTAACAGCCCGGTAGACGGTAAGGTAGTGTAGCCGCAGCATTAGGGATAACCCACAATAACCGTTTTGTTTTTGGCTTATTTACGAAGCGATTTTAAGCAATACAGCATTAATCCTTATCCAATTAAGTACCTTAAATACATTGTGCATTTTATATAGACAAATATGGTCCATTACATCATGTAATTTAAATGATTATTTTAGAAGATATTACAGATTTAAAATGCAGGGACATAATGGTTGACGCGGTACCGGCCGGAGATCCGACGCGCGGCAGCGCGTGCCTATTACTGTGGATGCACTGGATAGGACAATGCCCAAAGATCTTCTGTAGTACATTTAGTATCAGCATTGCACGGGTGCCAGGCAATGCCGCACGGGTGCCAGGTGGGTCGCTAGTACAATATAAAGAAAAAAATAGCTACCGATATAACCACTATCTATTCTATTTTTGTATGAATCCACTATACTACCATTTGACAACTCTACCAGAAATAGTACCGGCATTGCACCAAGATAAATCAGTTCCCTCTGAGGAACGCTCGCTCCGATGTGATGTCACGAATTCGACTTTACAAAGTTATTCCGTCGAGTACTATTTTGTTTATTCATTGAACGTTGTACATCCCTAGCAAGTAGATTTTTGCTTGATAAAAGTATCCCATTTGTAATCCAGTAAATTCTTATACATTCCAAGGAAAATTCAATTAAAATCGGATTACCTGTTCCAAAAATTTACCCACACCAATATACAGATGAGCGAAGCCCCGGGCAAACAAAACACTCTCCAATTTCGAAAAATTTCATACAAAGCCTGAGTAGGCCCGTAAATTACTTTTAATTATTAATTAATTAAATTAATAAATGGACAATAAATAGATGACAAGTACAATGTATAATATAAATGCATAGTTTCGTATTCTACCGTCTGTACAATATGTTTTTGATATGAGTAAGACACTGCCTCTTTTTATAGTCACACCACGCAGGGAGGTTTCCCTGCGTATGGCGAGTGATGTAACTATAATAAGGATGGTTATCCTCACACATTGGAACCAAAGTGGACACGTATCGTGGAGTGACTTGAATGGATGGATGGAATAGAAAGGAATAATTATGATAGAGGAAATTTGAAAATGTGATGGAAATGATGAGTGGAAATGGCCTTTCGTAGTGTCATTTAATAAGAAAGAAGAAGAAAGAAAGTAGTCATTTAATGCAGAGGGATGAAAGATAGACAAAATAAGTATAAATTTGAATATGAATGGATATAATGAGAGGAAAACCAAGAAAAAGTTGGATTGTGTGAGAGATGACATGGGTAAGAAAGGGGTAGCTGTAGATATAGCGGCTGATAGGAGTGAATTTAAGAAAAAGACATACTGCGCCGATCCCAAACAATGGAAAAAGGACCAACCAATGTTGATGATACGAAGGACTATGTATTTTGCATATATTTTATCTTCGTATACAAATATAAATTATGTCATACAGCATGGTAAATAAGTGTATACTTAGCACACTGGCCGTGTGGTTTCCGGCAGACTAGAATAGAATCACTCCGTCTCTTCCCGTGGATGTCGTACAAGGCGACTAAGGGAAATACATTATCAAATATCGATCAGGCCTCCCCAACCCGTTTGGCCAGCGTGGAGAGTGTAGGCCAAATCCTCATTCCGTCTAGGACGGACGAGAGAGGGTCGTTCCCTGTAGTGGACACTAAAATGGACCTGATAATGATGACGTTGATGATGATATTTATACATATTCTTATATTTAATTTGTATGACGTTTCTAAGTGCTTTATAAAGTCCAAGGAATAAAGATATTTTGAATTTGAATTTGAATTTGAATTTGAATTTGATGTATGCACATTAATGACTGTAAGCATTAGATACGGGTGCTGCCAGAGGGGAGTGGTCTCTGCCGTGACTGTCGTGGGTGCAAAGCAAACAGGAAGATTTAGATTAAGTAGTGTTATACATAGTGTAACAATAGATTATAGGCATTGTATTGTCACGCGACGTGCAATTAATAAATTGTAAGATTTATGACATAAAAATAAAATATGTAAACAAAAGGTACCCTCGGGGTCCTGTAGAATTGTATTTATTAACAACTAACTGCCCGGACAAACTTCGTTCTGTCAAAATACATAGTAAAAATTAAATTTTTATATTTTTGCTATTTTTTTTTAATTTTCGGTGTACGTTAAGGAAAATACGAAATAGTTATTTGTTATGCAAGGCTGCAAAGTAAATTTTTGGCGCGAGTACCTTGTATTGAAACCTGAGCGTAGCGAGGGTTTCAAAGGTACGAGACGCTAAATAACTTTGCTGCCGAGCGCAACACACAACTTTTCACCTCACTAAAGCGAGGAAAATGTTAGGTGCAAGAAAAACTGTTTTAATAAATATTAAATTACTGTTTATTTATTTCAAAAATTAAAAGCAAAATTACTACAATTGGTAATATTGAAAGTTAAATTTTAATAATGGAAGTAAAGTGAATTCAATAAAGAGAAGAAAATTTTAAAGTTTTTTTTTTTAATCAAATTTTCTTGCCGGCCAGTGCGATTCTTTAAATAAGGCTGGCGCATGACATGAAATAAGTATTTGCATTTCAATCATCAATGAACTGGCTGCAGAGAATATAAACTATTACGAAACCAATGAGGTTCTATATATATGTAATTTATTGTACGAAACCTTTATTGAATAAAAATATTCGAATTTTAAAAACACTTTCCACGCTAGCGGATAAAGTGCGATTTTCCACGCAGATTTCGAACGATAAACAGAGCTTTTACGAGCTAGTGAGGTGAAAAATAAATTGCCGAGTTGGTCCAGCCGATCTCGAGTTTTGCGCTTAGCAATATTCATTTTTATTTATATAGATAATAAAAAAAACATTAGATAGATATTACATAATATCATATCAAATACAAAAAAAAAAAAAACATATAACGGGGTCTATCCTTTAGACTCTTGTATGAATAAACAAAGCATTTGCAGAGCACTTTACAGCACCATCGTTTAGGGACAGCAAAACCCAGAGCTGTCTGCTATTATAAAGAGTACAAACATTCTCCATTATGACTTATAAGAAATGGGATACCTCGCCTTGTCGGTATGTATTTTGAATTCTCGTATTCTCAACTCTATAATCGACTTTATAAAAAATGAATTTGAGGGAAATTTATTCTGGTTACGCCAAGCGTATGATTTTTTTTTATCTTTAAAAACCCGCTATCCATAGTCGTAATTTTCTTTAAAAAGAACCTGTCAAACATCGAAAATGGCGTATTTATGTCACGCCCGGTGAAAAATATTTATAAATTTTTGTTTGCTTGTCCTGCGTTTGTACACGCTAATTTCAGAAATGGCTAAGCCATTTTAATTTCGGTTTATATTATTATATTGTGCAACCTTTCCATAAAAGTGTTTGATTGTTTCTAATCCAGTCATAAACAAAGAAGAAATCGTCCTTACTAAACGACCACATGGACGGAGTCACAGATCGTGGTTTAATAAAAATGAATACTAGATAATTAGCCTACATTTCCTGAGTCATTCAGATATTGTCCCCGCGCAAGACAAACATTGGTGTGTTTATACATGTCGGTTTTTTTTATATATACCAAAACATGATTTTTTTATACCACCAGTGTGACAAACAAGCATACGGTCCGCCTGATGGAAAGCAGTTACCGTAGCCTATGGATGCCTGTACACCAGAGGCATCACATGCGCGATGCCGACCCTGCAAAAACCTCTTACGCCCTTTTTGAAGAACCCCATGCTGTAGTCTCCCGGGAAAACCTCAACAGGCAGTTCATTCCACAGCTTGGAAGTACGTGGAAGAAAACCTCTCTGGAACCGCACAGTACGTGACCACTTCGGTTCTAATGTGTGAGGATGAATTCCCTGTCGATGGCGAGCGGTGCGACTGTAGAAGGAGGCCGTGGGCATCATGTCAAACAACTCCTCTGAACACACCCCATTGTAGGTACAATCGGTAGAACACACAAAGGGACGCAAAATCTTTGTGTGTCTTGGTCTGGGTGTTTTCTGTACGTTATAAGTATATTATTTACAAAAAAATGTATTTAAGTACATTTATCAGTTGGCTACAAGCCATGCATTTAATTTGGGATTAGACGGCGCTGTGTAAATTGTCCAGAATAAAAAAAATGTAAATATCAAAATAATAAATTTTATCAAAATCGGTAGCCGTCTGCGAAATCGCCGATGTCGTGGCATAAGTATAGGAGAATTGCTCGTTACCATACTATGGTAAGTAGTGTTGGGGTGTAAGTGGTTCATCAACATCTTTGATCAAAGCCAACTTCACATGCAAGCGGTGCACCCTGCTGACTGACAAAAGAAGCTCTGGCGAAAAGAGAGGTACGGAGCGTAATTGTAAGCTTAACCCGACTGCGGAATGTACCTCCACCTCACAGAATACCGCAGCCAAATAACAATTCCCTTGAGGGTTGTGTGTGAGATGCTGCGATGGCAGCCCGCGCGATATTATAATTATGTTGCGAGCGTTAATATGGTTACGGTAACCTCTTCACATCAGGCGGGCCGTATGCTTGTCTGCCACCCGACGTAATACAAAAAAAAATGTTAGTGTTGGAGATCGAGGTTTGCACAGGTCATTGTAAAGTTCAAAGTTTCTGTAAATAAAGGTTAATTCTTGTTATCTTGCCATCTTGATGGCCTAAGAACCCGTGATTGCCAGATTTCGTCATTTTATAAAAGCTGAAATTTTTTCTTCGCAGCTAATCTATATTTATAAATAAAAATCAATCGCCCATTTGTATGTATGCTGATAACTTAGAACGATTGCAACCTTTTTCATAACTTTTTTGTTTTACTGTTTTATATTAATTGTGTTTTATATTATTGTCAGGCTAATATTTTTAATATTTTCTTTGTACTAAAGAAAATATTAAAAAAAAATCGAAAATATTTTATTTTCAATCTCATAATATGAAAAGTGACTGAGTGACTGAGATACTCGTAGAAGACTGTCAGACATTTTCAATAGTATTCGATATAGTCTTTAAGGAAGCGCGAAAATATTTAGGAATATTTATTGTTAGTAAAATTTCCAATCACCAAAGAGATCAATTACGAACATTGTATGAACAAATCACAGGCTGTATACTGAACTAACAATGTGCTTGCCAAATCAAAAAAATATAAACAAACGCGAGTAATACATTTCGCTTCTGTATTTCGTTCATCATTGTTTACTCAAATACGGATTTTATCTAGTTTTATAAAATAAAATGTACAAAGTATTTTTGCCAAGTACTGAGAATAAAAGTATTATTCTTACATGTTCATAGTTGCATTTACTTATTTCCTTATAGAGGGTGATAAAAAGTAGAGTGTCTACCTCGGAAACAATTGACGAGCTCGGTGGCGTAGCGGTCAATGACGCGGCTTCGGCACCAAGGCTCGTGGGTTCGATTCCCACATAGGACAAACATTTGTGTGCATGAACATGTCTGTTTGTCTTAGTCTTGGTGTTTTCTATGTATCATAAGTATGTATTTACATATATAAAAAAATGCATTTACGTATGTTTATCAGTTGTCTAGTACCCATAACACAAGCTTCGCTTACTTTGGGGCTAGATGGCGCTGTGTAATTTGTCTGACAATATTTATTTATTTACAATACTATTTCAAAGCTCGGGCGACGCACTTTGAATCCCTCGCTGCGTTCAGGATTCAATAAAAAAACCCTCTCCCTTTTAAAATAGTTCTATGCTCCCTTTTTAAACAATCTACTATTTTTCTATTTTCCATTCCACGCCGAGTGCCAAATAAGGATACGGTGACCGTAGCCTATAGACGTTTGCAAAACAAGGAGTATAGCTCAAACGTTAACAGTTTATTTTAAATTAAAATTTACAATTTTGAATGTAACAATAAAACGATATAATTTAGAAGTCGAATAGTTCAAAAGTAGGTCTTCGGCCAGAAGATGGTCCAGGCGTGCCGAGGTTCACGTAGGCGAAGATGAACTAGTGGGTCGGCCGCGACCCCACAGTAGAGCGGTTGGGAATGATGGCACAGGCTGAAACTGATCCGTCGGTAGCTGAATTTAATTTATAAATCTTGCAATAGCTCGAATAAAACATCCGCTGCTACTTCTAATTCTTCAAGGGTAAATTTTTTAACAAACCTAATTACTCGCCTAATAACTCTCATTATTATAGTAACACTAAGTAATAAACAAAACGCAAAGCGTCGTCTGTCATATAATGAAGAAAATAATGAAATGCGTATTTTTTAATAAAAATATGTACTAATATTATAAAGCTGAAGAGTTTGATTGTTTGGTTGAACGCGCTAATCTCAGGAACTACTCATTCGAATTGAAAAAAAATTTTAGTGTTAGATGGCCTATTTTTCGAGAAAGACTATATCACGCTACCACCAATAAGAGCGGAGCACTAAAGAAAAATGTTGGAAAAATGGGGGAAAAATATTCCTTTTGAGAGCTTCCGTTGCATGCGCTGCGTAAACGGTTCAAGTTACGCAACAATTATTCACCTTAAAAAGATCTAAAAAAAGTCCGTGATAGCATGTGTGTATCTTTTAAAATTGGTTCACTATAACCTTTCAAATGGTAAACTTACCGCTTCTCTCTCAACGCTCCGTCTCACGCAAACGAAGTTGCGCGAGTCAGCTAGTACAATAATAAACTGGTATTAGTTACCTGAAAAACATTTATATTTGGGGTGTAAGTGGTTCATCAACATCTTTGAACCAAAGCCAACTTCACATGCAAGCGGTGCACCCTGCTGACTGACAAACGAAGCTCTGGCAAAAAGAGAGGTAGGGAGCGTAATTGTAAGCTACCCGACTGGGGAATGTACCTCCACCTCACAGAATACCGCAGCCAAATAACGGTTCCCTTGAGGGTTGTTGTGTTCCTGCGAGTCAGTGAGGTCACCAGAAAGGAAGGAGATGCTGCAGGAGATGGCAGCGGGGGTGGCGGCGTGCGAGCGATATTTTATGTTGCGAGTGTTAATATGGCTACGGTAACCGCTTCACATCAGGCAGGCCGTATGCTTGTCTTCCCCCTGACGTAGTAAAAAATAAAAAAGAAAAAAATATATATTAAAAATCCTACAGTAAATAGTAAAATATACGAAACATATATTTGTGACTTTATTGCGAGTAGTCTGTGGCGAACATAGTAGATTTTAACGAGCCCGGTGGTCGAATGGTTAGCAATGGCCACTTTGACTCCGAGGTCGCGTGCTCGATTCCCGCACGAGACAAACATTTGTGTGCATGAACATGTCTGTTTGTCTTGGACTGGGTTTTTTCTATTTAGTACATGTATGTATTTACAAAAAAAAATAAGTATAATATCAGATACCTAGTACCCATAATACAAGCTTTGCTTAGTTTGGGACTAGATGGCTGTGTGTATTTGTCCAGGAATATTTATTTATTATTTAGACAGCTTGGGCTTTCAACGCTGAAGAAGGTGTGAAAATGTTGCCTGCAGCAAAGTTAACATCACAGTTAAGATGAAATAAATGCTTCATGGAGCGAAAAAAAAGACTCATTTTCGAATGAAAGCTGGATGCAATGATAAAACAAACAATTTTTTGGGCCGTTAACCATAATACCCATGTGCCGTAACAGTGGATGTACGAGTAACAATAAATAACTGCCGCTGCCGAGTGCAGCAGATCTGCATATTTTGTGAAACTTTTTGCCACATTTTGCGGAACGAATTATGCCGTATTCATTCTTTTCATGAGAGTTGAAATTTAATTTGTGCGAAACTGTGTTGGGATTTAAATATTTGTGAATATTATTAGGATATGTGGTATACCAAGAGCAAAATATCTTAAGATTTTATCGGCATTAATCTATAATCATCCCACTGTTGGGATACGGGTCTCCCCTAAATAGACCGGGTTTTTAGAGCATACTCCAACACGCTGCTCATGCGGGTTGGCGGAGTATTTCCAAGTATTTCCAAGCTGCCCAAGGGGCACTGACTTGGCAACTTAGAAAAATAATGAGACCTATATCGGCAAGTTTCTTTCAAGCATTTCTTCTTCATCATCATCAGGTCCAATTTAGTCTCCACTACAGGAGCACGACCCTCTCTCGTCCGTCCTAGACGGAAGAAGGATTTGGCCTACACTTCCCACGCTGGCCAAACGGGTCGGGGAGGCCTGATCGATATTTGATAACGTATTTCCCTTAGTCGCCTTGTACGACATCCACGGGAAGAAACGGAGGGATTCTATTCTAGTCTGCCGGAAACCACACGGCACATTCTTCTTCGCCAATGGTCAATAGTGTCAATACCGAAATGCGAGTAGATAAAAATAATGACAAAAAATAAGAATATTAATAAAGAAGAAGAAGATTATTAATAAAAAAGTGTAAGACGTGTCGAGGCTCTTGTGGGCAGAGCCCAATGACAGAATAAATAATTTCATTTCAACAATTAATATCTGCCCACTATCTAAAGCGCGATTGAATTTGTTTCGAGTCTATCCCAGGTTAGGCTTTGTGTGTTTACAAAAATATTGAGAAGTATCAGATGAGTGAGATAATGAAGAGCGATTGAGTTTTTATACTCACTCAATTTATATTGATTTCTCCGCAAAAATCATTCTAACAATAACAACATAAAAATTTCCCCTTCTATACTTGAATACAAACTTAATTACAAAGTTTAATACATACTTTATCTATGTATATAAAAATGAATCCCTTTTTCTCGGCATCACGCGTGAACGGCTGGATCGCTTTTGCTATTTCTTTTTATATTGTAGGTATTTGTTATAGTCAGGAGAAAGTTCATATGAAAGAAAAAAATAAGAAAGTTGCGCGGAAAATTAGAAAATTTAAGAAAACTTAGTTTATTACTATTTATTTTAAGATTAGTTTATTTTTGTTAATAAAGTTTGTATTTTAAAATTAGTTTATTGTTAGTTAATTAAGTGTGTTATTTTAAGATTAGTTTATTTTTAGTTAATTTAGTTTGTATTACTTGGGTAAATAAATTTATTGTCATCGGTCCTTGATAAGAAAACTTAACCATATTAACTTTTCTAAGGTAACTTTATTTGTGTCATTTGATAGATTGCGCGAAACCAATTCGTATTCAATATTCATTGTTATGAAGACGGGATAACGTCTGTTGAGTCGGCAAGTTACAAATAATTATGTTCATGCTCATAAAGGATGTAGTTATGTACTTCAGTTGTAACTAGGTGGGGTTACTACTCAACTACATGATTCATCTACTTACTACTAATATAAATCGAACAGGAGGCTAATTCTCGTAATTATTTTATGATCTCAGTAAAATAAATCAAAAAAATAAAACAACGTAGTATAAAAGAAAAAAAAAGCGAACGTTGACCGAATCGAGATTAAATAATGATTTAACTGAAAATTGTACAATTGTAATTGTACTGAAAATTGTTAAAAATAATAATAATAAATTAACAATACAGAAAACCAAGTAAAATGGATGAAGTGGTTCAGTTACCAACATCATACAAATTTTGTATTGAAACTCTAATGTTATACCGGTAAGTAGTCTGATATATTTTGAAATGTTTTCAAAAACCAAAGGTAGGGGTTGAAAAAATTGTTGTAACAATTGATTTCTTTCTCGAATTTATTCCCATTTCCAACCAATTCTTATTGCGACCGGCCTAACAATCTTAGTTTGTTTAATTTTCAATCATATTTCGATGTAATCACACTTTAGTAACACTTTGAAGTTTCATATTGCGAAACGAGAATACCAAATGTGACGTTTGTGAGATCGAAACGGAATTTTGATTCAATTTTAATTACGAGAATTACCCCTTGAATGAATTAAAATCATGTCAAATATTTGAAAATCGAACGTCAGCTACCTATTATCAACGGGATTGTTCCGCCTAGAGCCAACCATGACCGAGACGGTAATATTTTACACAATTCCCCTCCCAAGATATTTTCACGCCGTTTATAGTTCAGAACCGTATTACGTTCGGAATTTATTGGCGCTCCCCAAATATGAGAATAGAATTCCGAACACCCTCACACTTTGAGGTTTCTATCAACAAATCGCCATTTATAAGATACTTCACATTTCTGTTATCATTCGTGTGAAATGTAGCCTTATGACCGCAAGCAATTTCAGCGTATCAATTCAATTCAAATGGCGACTTTGACTCCGAGGTCGCCGGTTTGATTCCCGCACAAGACAAATATTTGTGTGCATGAACATGTCTGTTTGTCTTGGTCTGGGTGTTTACTATGTATTATTTGTAAGTATTTATAACAAAAAAAAACTGTATTTAAGTATAGTATTAGTTACCTGGTACCCATAGTACAAGCTTTGCTTAGTTTGAGACTAGATGGCCGTGTGTAATTTGTCCAGGAATATTACTTATTTATTAAATAAACTGGCAGTTATAAATTTGCGTATTGGGACCTACACTATGGCGACGATGGATTTTATACATGCCCAAGAATAAACAGAAATTGTCTTTAGACAAGCTTTTATATTTTTATTATAAAAAAGATCACGCAAGTTAAGCAACGCAGACCGGAGCCATTGCATGGAGGGGTTTATTTATCTCGAGCTCCTTCGTACTTGGGAGCGCACGTTAAGACAGTTAAGTTAAGCTCAGCCGACTTGCAGTTAAGCAACGTGATGGAGTGGAGTACACTCAAAACCGTTTGATTGTGGGGAGACCCGTGTCACAGTAGTGGGATGAATGGGTTGATGCAGAGAGAGAGAGAGAGAGTGCACAGAGATAAAAATCATTGGAAACACACAAGCAATAAACAAAGAGGAAACAAACGCACGAGCGAATGTGAAATATATCGACTATTTATTGAGCACTGGTGTATGATTTTTTAACTTCTTCACAGTTTTCATAAAACCTCTCTTCGATTTAAGTAAGTAGGTATTTTCTTCTCTATTATAAGCGACGCGAACAACCTAAGTCAATCATGCCTCCGTTATAGTCTAAGTTTTAAAGACTGAAACTGTAGAGTGCTCCAAAGTTGTCATTGTAACAACCTTTGAGGATTAATTGTGTTATTATATAAGTAATTTATGAGTTTAAGAGTCTTTTGAGATTTGAATTGTTTGATACCTCCAGTAGTCAGCAAGCGGACATAGTTTACGACGAAAGCTGCATATTGTATGGCCACTCCCTGCCGCTCTCTTAGACCAACCTCACCTCCTCTCTGAGCTCTGGAAAGGTTTGTGCAGCTCTCGCACGCATTGTGCAGACACGCTCTACGTAGACGTCGTGTAAAGCCGGGTCCCTGCAAGTGTGTTTTCGAAAGGATACTATTTAACGTAACATCAAATAAATGCATACAAATACAAGCAAACCTAACCTAACCTATTTTGTACATCAAAAAATAAGTACTTATTGCACAACAAATTTTGCACGAGCTAGAAAGAGTCTACAAATTTAAATACCTTGGACATACGAGTATGTTGGCTCCCGACCTGAAAGACGATGACGACCTGGAACGGGAACGGAGGGCGCTGTCAGTAAGAGTCAACATGTTGGCACGCAGGTTCGCTCGTTGCTCACGTGATGTTAAAATCACTCTATTCAGAGCATTTTGTACGTCGTTCTACACGTGCAGCCTGTGGGCCAATTATACTCAAAAAGCTTGCAGCGCCCTCCGGGTGCAATTCAATAATGCACTCAGGCTGCTGTTGAGGCTGCCTCGCTTCTGTAGCGCATCAGGGATGTTCGCAGAGGCTCGCGTAGATTGTTTTTATGCCACAATGCGCAAAAGATGCGCGTCCCTGATGAGTAGGGTGCGAGGCGGCAACAACAGAATCCTGAGCATGTTCGCGAGCAGGCTGGACAGCTCTTATCTGAATCGTTGCTGTGCCATATCCAGTGGGTTGAAGCGGATGTGACGCAGCGGCGGTTTGGATATTAATAATTAAAATTACAATTTATAATAAAGTTTGTATTACTAACATAGTTTACTAAGATTCTACTAACAAAATATGAGCTTGTAATTGCTTGAAATAAAATATATTCATTCATTCATTCAAATGCAGTATTTGATGTGCGATGAGATTAATTTGATGTGCAAATCGGTTTTTTTTTTGGATCAATTTTATATTCTACAAATCGTTGAGACAAAAAGAGGTGTGGCCATTCTTTATGATTAATATTTTATTTCGATGTTTTAATAGAATGTTTAAAAAAATCTTGTCGGAGTTCCGGCTTTTAGTTTACGACGCAACATTCGTATAGATTTTCCAGTGTGTATCAGGTTGGTGATCAGAAAATATACAAGTTATTATTATTATTTATTTATACAGCCAATCAAATCAAATCAAATCAAATCAAATATATTTATTAGCCATGTACATAAATTACATTTAGCTCGTCATTTTTACATATATGGTATCTAATAAAATTAATTTACATATTGACAAATATATATACACATAACAGTAAATATCCTGCCGATGAATGCCCTGTTCTTGCTATTGTGCACTTTTAGTACCAACAGAATACTTGAAGGTTTAGCTACTTTAGACATATATTCGTTTATACTGTAGAACGGATTTATTTCAAAAAACTTTCCAAACAATCCACAAAGCAATCTGAATTACAAGTTTAGGTTTCGATTTCAATTACGAATCCAGGGCCTTCGACGGTATGCGGACGCATACCGTCGAAGCTGAAGCCGATTAGCATCGAATAATTTGATTCCAAAAATAGGTCTTACGTTTTAGTTATTGACTAACACCTTCACTTTAGTCCGCAGAGCTCCGGAGTTTCTACCAGCTAAGATAAACACAAGTACCATCAAGGCTCCAGCTTCGGTGGTGGGGCCCCAGAGTGCTCCTGTTCCAGAGCAAACTTTTATTTTTAAAAACTTCCATTGCAACTAGTTTTGAAATAAGGTGAAGTGGGTAACTATGCTGAAGAACAACATTTGCTTCGTATCTCAGAGTTATTGTTTACTACCAGATTGTTTGCTTACTGTTTAAAAATACATTATCATTTTCCTTAACAAAATGTGATAATGTTTTTTTTTTTATTTCATCTCATGAAGTGTAAATACACGTTCTATTTAGAGCCAAAGCGAATATTGCTGGACATTGGCCTCCTCTCTAAACAGCTCAATTTTTTTCTTGACAAATTACACATTGTCATCTAGACACAAACTAAGTAAAACTTGTAATATGAGTACTAGATTACTGATACTATGCTTAACACATACTTTTGTTTTTTTGTAAATTCATACATATATTACATAGATAATACCTAGACCAAGATAAACACACATGTTCATGTACACAAATGTTTGAATGGGATGTAAGTGGTTCATCAACATCTTAGAACCAAAGCCAACTTCACCTGCACGCGGTGCACCCTGCTGACTGACAAACGAAGCTCTGGCGAAAAGAGAGGTAGGGAGCGTAATTGTAAGCTACCCGACTGGGGAATGTACCTCCACCTCACAGAATACCGCAGCCAAATAACGGTTCCCTTGAGGGCTGTTGTGTTCCTGCGAGTGAGTGAGGTCACCAGAAAGGAAGGAGATGCTGCGATGGCAGCGGGGGTAACGGCGCGCGAGCGATATTTTATGTTGCGAGCGTTAATATGGCTACGGTAACCGCTTCACATCAGGCGGGCCGTATGCTTGTATGCCACCCGACGTAGTATACAAAAAAAAGTTTGCAATGCTTACACTAAAAAGTTAAAACAATGTCATTAATATTTCAATATAACCATTAGTCATTCAATTAAAAATATTATAATTGACCAACGAAAGTGGCCATTGCTTGAGGGGAGGTGAGGTCGACACGAGAGAGAGGCAGAGAGAGGCCATACATGTAGGTCGTACTATTACTTATACTGTGCATGAACTTTCATACGGGGCCCTTTACTTCAAATTTAATCCCAATCTGGTTAGCCGTTCAATTGTGAACAAGTATTTTTAATACCACTATGGAGGGAAACAAGCGTACGACCCGTCTGATGGAAAGCAGTCATCGCAGCTTATGGATGCTTGTGACATCACTCACGTGTTGCTGACATATACCAATACACAAACTGTCGCTTTTTATTTACTACCTCGGGTGGCAAACAAGCAAACTGCCTACCGCTACACACGGCGGTAGCGTGTGCCACTAGCCTACCGCAGTCACAGAATAATATACTCTACTAGTGGTCTGCGTAATGCATTTAAATTTCCCCATAGTAAATAAATCGTAATTATTTTTCTTACATTTTAATAAAAGAAAGAATTAAAACGTATACTTAATGTATTTCTCTCATCAACTCGTTTCATTTGATATCATACTCGTACATAAGAGTTAAACTAGAAATTTTAAATCATTATTTTGTGACAGCCGTCATATTGAATTAAAAATGATAATTAATTTTTAGGGTGTAAGTAGTTCATCAACATCTTTGAACCAAAGCCAACTTCACCTGCACGCGGTGCACCCTGCTGTCTGACAAACGAAACTCTGGCAAAAAGAGAGGCACAGAATACCGCAGCCAAATAACAATTCCCTTGAGGGTTGTTATGTTCCTGCGAGTGAGTGAGGTCACCAGAAAGGAAGGAGATGCTCCGTTGGCAGCGGGGGTGGCGACTTGCGAGCTATATTTTATGTCGCGAGCGTTAATATGGCTGCGGTAACCGCTTCACATCAGGCGGGCCGTATGCTTGTCTGCCACCCGACGTAGTATAAAAAAAAAGTATATGAAATTTAACTTTCAAGTTTTTATGACAGACGGTGAAAAAAATTGCGTATAAAATTCGCGAAACGATAAAAATATTTTTTGCAATGCTTACACTAAAAAGTTAAAACAATGTCATTAATATTTCAATATAACCATTAGTCATTCAATTAAAAATATTATAATTGACCAACGAAAGGAAACTTTCAACGATAAAATATTGTACCCCACCTAAACTTTTCGCTAAGAAGTGCCATTGTGAATTTAAAACTTAGAAAATAAACAGTCGCCTGAAGAAGGCGGATGGAGGCAACGAAGTTTATGAATAAATTAGGAAAATGCTACCTATCACGGAGCATAATACTTTTAGGTTAATTTCTCGTAATCGATTTGATAATAAATTCGACTCATCTACCCCTATTTCCCTAACAATATTATAAATGTAAATGTGAGCTTGTTTGTTACGCTTTCACGCCGAAACTACTCAGCCAATAATCATGAAACTTTCTACATACATTCTCAACGGTATTTGAAAAAAAACAGCAAAGAAAGATAGAATTTATTATAAAAAAAAGTAAACGCGGGCGAAGCCGAGGGTGTAAGGTTATATAAAAATGAATTTCTATTTGCCTTGGTCATCACTGCATGCGTGACCGACTGGATCGATTTCGCTAATTCTTTTTTGTTACAGACAGACAGACAGACAGACAGACAGACAGACAGACAGACAGACGGACAACAAAGTGATCTTATAAGGGTTCCGTTTTTCCTTTTGAGGTTCGGAACCCTAAAAATAAGGAAAAGCGCGGAATATTAGAAAATTTAAGAAAACTGAACCACCATATTAACTTTTCTGGTGTAACTTTATGGCGTTTAACAGAACTGTCAGTCATTTGACAGTGCACGACACCAATTCGAATTCAATATTCTACGATAGTTAACTTGCGTGTTCGATTAGTCTGACACGCAAGAATGCCATCGAGGTTCTAATTCCTCTAAGAAGGTGCTAGTATAAGCAATACATTTCAATAATTTGATAAGCGCTAAAGTTACCTTTTGACATAGTTTCGTTTATATAAAGATACGGGCGTGCGGCAGGGTACAATACTTGAGCCGCTTACACTAAGAAAAAGATACTGATTCCACAGCGGAGGGACGTCTACAGAAATCTCTATTCTTAGCTAAGACATAGTAGACATGTAGACAGTACATCAAGTCTTTGGATTTTTGAATTGAACGCAGCGGCAATCGCTACTTTTTTGATTGCGATGGTGTATAATAATGTAAAGTGCGTTAAGATAATGTTAAAATTATTTTATGTTTATAATATTCGCTTGTGATACTAGCTGTTGGGGTGGCAAATGGAAGGTATTAGAGTAAAGGCAGCATGTAAGACGACGAAGCGTTAGACTCTCTCCTTCTAGATGATCCGATGACCTTAAGAAAGCGGCTGGATGCGGAAGGCAGAGGCTCGTATATGGTGGAAAGCAAGCAAAGTATCGGGGAAGGCTTATATCCAGCAGTGGGTAGATACAGGCTGATGATGATATTTGCTGTTATCTGCTATTTAATTAGAGCTTTTATACAAATTTATTATCTTATTGAACCTCACATGAGAAATCATAGTTAATATAATTAAATTAAACGGGTCAATTTAATTAAGTAATTGACTAAACTTATTATCATCCCCTATTGGGGACGATGACCAATTTCCAGCAGCCTCTCGTGTCCACAAAACAGAGAGGTATGGCCGTGTAGTGGGCAGACTTGATGTACTGCTTTATAGATCTACTGTGGCAAAAGCTACAATAGTATCCTTTCATATTCTTTATCTTCTTATCGGATTATAGTCATAGGTACGACTATTCCGCAGAAAAAGGACAAACCCATGTAATACGAACTGGCAACGAAATATCATAAATCATTATATATTATTTTATAAAAACTGTAAAATCTATATTGTACCACATCTATAGCAAATAAACTTCATTCATTCATACGTGGTCCGCTCTTTGTTTTGACAGAACAGTACTTAACACAACCAGGGGTTGAAATACAATTTAAAAGAAACATCAGAGCTTGCAACAGGTAATAAAATAACAAAGTAGTTTAGACATTATTATTGTTACAGTATTAAAATATTTTTGAAGTGAAAACTTCTTTAGCGGCGTTGTGCACTTTTTGGGATGGGTAAAAAATGATAAACTCGCGTCAGGACACTTGGCCTGATCGAAAATTCGTTAGACGGAAGGAGAGTAGACCGTCGGCGCGGCGTGGGAGAGGAAGTAATATCCCCCAATCTTTCTACCGCGCGACGAAAATGTATGCCTGCTCCTGCTGTTTATTTTGAATGTAATATAAATTGTCATGTTTTGTGATATCGCTATAAAATAATATTGTATTTTACCACATAAATGAACTATAATTTATGTGATACTGATAAATAAAGTACGAATTGCTTTATTTATCAAGCAATTCGTTCGAAATTATTCCCTAACCATTCCAAAATATTTGAAAATGCACAACATTAATGTTCTCCCGGAGTGCAATCCGTATTTTTATACACTAAAATTAATATATAATACCTACTTAATAACGCCAATCATGTAATTCTTCACGTAATTCAAGAAATAATGCAAAGTTTTAAATTTAAAATAATAAATTAAATATTTTTTACATTCGTTTTCGTACACCAATATATAAACATACATTCCTAAATTATTATGATTTTCTTTACACCATTTATACAAAGTACATTTTTATACGCACATATATTATGATAGATACAATTTTGAATATTTGAATAGTATTTATTATAAAATGTTGTGTAATTAAAAGGACTGTTAAGAAGCTCTAAACATTAATATTTTTATCCAGCATATCTTTCAACCATTGTACTGTTTTCAATACATTTAGTAAATATTAATATTAATATCTTTAAAAAAGTTTACTATACTATACCTATAAGTGTCGTTTTTACCTGTTAAGTGAGCGTAGGAAAAAAATGGACTGTTCCACTTACTTACGTTTATTTTTACGGTATTAAAAAAAATCTAAGTACCTTGATAATTATGTAAAGAAAAACCGGTCGGTTAAAAATAAATTTAATTAAGTAAATTTTTTTAATACAAGTGATTTTATTAATATCAAAATTTGACAAATTTCCGCTAAGTGCCAACAAACAAACATTAAGGTAGGTAAAACTATTTGTTCCTATAACGGTGACTCGGGGCCCTACCGCCTAAGCTAAAGCCGTTTCCCATCTTGCCTCCAATTTTGTGATTGCAAACATCAACCTTCAGCTTAGATTAGTGACAATTGTGTTTAGTTTAACTGATAGAAACTCTGAAGCTGTACCCACGAAACAAAAATGTTTTTTTTTTGCGACCCCTTGGCACAGTCTTAAGATTACATACAGTCAGATGACTGATGTACTTGCGCGGAGCAACGATGGGGGGGACGCGGGGAAGCGAGCGGCAGAGTCGGCGAGCGCAATGTCCGTTAGTTTGCGCTCTCTAATCGGAAGGGATGTATCATAAAGTAACTTTCATATAGAGAAAGGGTGTAAGTGGTACTCGTAAAGAATTATTCACGTTCATAATGAATTTGTTCTGTTTTTAAATGTAAATCTATATCTACTATTGCGATGAACTGGAAGTGAGTTTAATGCAACATTTTTGAATTTAATGTTTTGAAAAATGTTGAGTTTAAAACACGGCCCTATATGTCATCCGTTAAAGTTTCCACTGAAATTATATATTCGTATGAGAATCTATTATAATTATAGTAAAATTTAATATCAGAACTCTAAAAATATCAAAAGTAAAATTAATAGAAAATATGTATCGGTTACGCGTTTATGATTTTTTTAATGATGATGACTAAATAAAAGTTGTTTTTTAGGGTTCCGTAGCCAAATGGCAAAAAACGGAACCCTTATGGATTCGTCATGTCTGTCCGTATGGCACAGCCACATTTTTCCGAAACTATAAGAACTATACTGTTGAAACTTGGTAAGTAGATGTATTCTGTGAACCGCATTAAGATTTTCACAACAAAAATAGAAAAAAATAAACAATAAGTTTTGGGGGTTCCCCATACTTAGAATTGAAACTCATATTTTTTTTTTCATGAAACCAATACTTGTGAGGTATGGATAGGTGTTCAAAAATGATGATGAGATTTCTAATATAATTTTTTTCTAAACTGAATAGTTTGCGCGAGAGACACTTCCATAGTGGTAAAATGTGTGTGTGGGGGACACATGACCCCCCCGCCCCCCTAAAATAATAGAATGATAAAACTAAAAAAATATAATTATGTACATTACCATGCAAACTTTCACCGAAAATTGGTTTGAACGAGATCTAGTAAGTAGTATTTCTTTAATACGTCATAAATCGTAACTTTTATATTATGTTACTTGCTGCTACGGACCCTTCATGGGCGGCTTCGACTCGCACTTGGCCCCTTTTTTGTCTTTTAAATTAAATAATTGAGTAGTTCTAAAAAAATTAGTAGTTTTTGTTTTGTCAACCCTGACTCTTTCAAGTCTCTGGCCGTAGGTATACACAGTGGCGGCACACATTCAAGAACAAAGGAGTCATATTACTGGTAGGACACCTCTTAATACTGTGCCCTTGGTGTTGCTGATCTCCATAGGCGGTGATGATTGCTTTCCATCAGGTGACCTACATGCTCGTTTGTGCTCCCTCTCATATTAAAAAAAATGTTTGTCTGTAAAGCTGGTTTACGGACGATAATTTTACGTGATAACGTCATAAGAAAACATTGGCCGATGGAGTGGAAGAAAGATAGATGCATCACAAGCCGCGCTCTCGCTTGCACGCTGGGCTCAGGAGGAACGTGACAATGAGTCATGCTTTTTAAAGTCACGTCAAAAATATGTATCTCATAAAAATACTTACAAGAATACTAATCGTGTTACAATCTGTAATTAAAAATCAACTGTCCAACCTCAAATCTACCACAAAGTCCTAACAGTTAAAATAATATTCATTTTTATTGAAAACCCACAAAAGAAACTTTGGACAAAACAATAGAAAGGTAGATTAAAAGAATTTTTATCAAGAAAATTATAATACTTTTGATATTGTTATCGAAAACAAACGGCGCAGATAAGTCCACGGTGACAGTAACAAGTGCTGTAATTTAACTTTTGGAAATCTTTACGAGTTGGCAACACTTTGAATGAATCCAAATGAGAATTCCTACTTCGAAAAGTTACCAAGTTTTCAACTCACACGACCTCAAATATTCAACTGTATACATTGCTTCTTATTACCATTGAAAATTACAAATATTCTGAATGATGCAGCAATGTAGTCGATAATTATAGAAATGTTATTAAGATAGAAGATAATTCGATTTTCATTGTATAAACTGGAGGTCGAATTGTGCTACGTGGGCCTATTATAATATGGTAGACGTTTTTAAGTTATAAGAAAACGTTTTTGGGGTGTAAGTGGTTCATCAATCTTTGAACCAAAGCTAACTTCACCTGCACGCGGTGCACCCTGCTGATTGACAAACGAAGCTCTGGCGAAAAGAGAGGTAGGGAGCGTAATTGTAAGCTACCCGACTGGGGAATGTACCTCCACCTCACAGAACACTGCAGCCAAATAACAATACCCTTGAGGGTTGTTGTGTTCCTGCGAGTGAGTGAGGTCACCAGAAAGGAAGGAGATGCTGCGTTGGCAGCGGGGGCGGCGGCGCGCGAGCGATATTTTATGTTGCGAGCGTTAATATGGCTACGGTAACCGCTTCAGAGCAGGCTTGTCTGCCACCCGACGTAGTATAAAAAAAAAATAAGAAAGGTATTCGTTTGAGAAATATTCTAGTGAGTTCATATTATGGAGAGGTAAGGATAACTTTCATGAGTTTGTGAAAGTTTTCGTCATAATGCGTTAAATTAGATGGCGCTACATCAGCAAGAGGATTTGTCTGTCACTGTCGACAAGCCTTATGCATCCCACTGCTGAAATACGGGTCTCCCGTTAATCGAAGGGGTTTATTCTCCATACTCCTCGCTATTTAACTGTAAGTTGGCAGAGGCCAGTGTTCTGACTTGGCTTAACGACTATCATCTAATGACAACAGTCGAGACCGACGATTTATCGTGTCGACCGAAGCACGGAGGAAATCGAGATAAATAAACCCATCCATAGATAGGCTACGGTCGACGTTGCTTAACTTGCGTGATCGATTAGATTGACACGCCCTTTAGGCGACTTTAAACACTGGCTTCCGCCAACACGCAGTTGAGCAGCGTGTGTGTGCTCTAAATTTTTTTTTTTTTTTTTTGTACTACGTCGGGTGGCAGACAAGCATACGGCCCGCCTGATGTGAAGCGGTTACCGTAGCCATATTAACGCTCGCAACATAAAATATCGCTCGCGCGCCGCCTCCCCCGCTGCCATCGCAGCATCTCCTTCCTTTCTGGTGACCTCACTCACTCGCAGGAACACAACAGCCCTCAAGGGAACCGTTATTTGGCTGCGGTATTCTGTGAGGTGGAGGTACATTCCCCAGTCGGGTAGCTTACAATTACGCTCCCTACCTCTCTTTTCGCCAGAGCTTCGTTTGTCAGTCAGCAGGGTGCACCGCGTGCAGGTGAAGTTGGCTTTGGTTCAAAGATGTTGATGAACCACTTACACCCCAAATCCCTTCTATACCTACAGGCAGATAAACCGATAAAAATTCTAAACATAAATTTAGCTTATGTTGCTTCTACTTAAGCCTCTTATAATATTTTTGCTTGAATATTCTATGTACCTGTGGTTGTATGTGTGTTGGCCGTGTGGTTTCCGGCAGACTAGAATAGAATCACTCCGTCTCTTCCCGTGGATGTCGTACAAAGCGACTAAGGGAAATGCATTACAAAACATCGATCAGGCCTCCCCAACCCGTCTGGCTAGCGTGGGGAGTGTAGGCCAAATCCTCCTTCTGTCACGGACGGACGAGAGAGGGTCGTGCTCCTGTAGTGGAAACTAAAATGACCTGATGATAATGATGATGATTCTATGCACACATTTCGGCAATTAAGTTTCACTTGACTAGCCGTCTCTTTAGGCTTTTAATTTTAATTGCCATATTGCTGTCTCTCACATTGTCAAAAAGGGAAGCCAAATTCCAAAGCTTCCTACTAATTTCTTCTGATTAAATTCGTTGTGAGTTCCAAGGTAGTCCTAGTTTTACCCCCAGGACTGCAGTGGACTTCACTGTTCATTGCTTTTTTTGGCGGTCACCGCTGTTAATCCTGGCTACACAGGAGACGCAGTGGTGGGATCGTGTGGTGGGCCCCCGTCTTAAGAATTATCTTAAGAATATCAGCCAATTATAATTTTACACTTTGTACTATACACCGGCAATGTGGTATAAAAATATATAGATATTTGCTTTTCTGTATATTTACTGTTTTTTAGGGTTCCGTACCTCAAAAGGAAAAACGGAACCCTTATAAGATCACTTTGTTGTCCGTCTGTCTGTCTGTCTGTCTGTCTGTCAAGAATTTCTATGTCGAGAATGCGTGGAGGTATCAAGCTGAAATTTGAACTGTATACTCAGGTCTACGGTCCCATGAAGTTGTAAAAAAATCAAACTGATAAGTTTACGTAGAAAAATGTTACGGCCGTTTATTCAGCAAAAAACGCAAATTTCGACACACTCAAGGGAATCAAAACCTATAGGGAACTTCCCATTGACCTAGAACTATGAAATTTGGCAAGTAACATCGTTATAGACTACAAGTACAGGAATAAATCTCAAAACTATACATTTGTAAATAGATCTTAAAAAATAGGGGGTCTATATTTTTTATAGGGTGTCGAAATTTCAAATTGAAACTACTAGTTCAAATGGGCTTGATGTACACATTGCAAAATATATTTTATTTATTTTTTTCGACGCATTATTCCTTATTTATAATGAAAAATATCTAATTGAATAATGATACTACGTAGCTACGGAACCCTCGGTGGGCGAGACCGACTCGCACTTGTCCGGTTTTTTTACTTGTAATACAGAGAAAGTATTGTGGATACGTCTATGGTTTTTTTAAGTTGTTTTCCTTAAATACCAATCACATCACAAAAGAAATCTACGACCCAATTCATATTGAGACGTTATCGTAAAAATTATTCGCTCCTTCACCAATTTTGCTCGCTCATGCGGACTTTATGGGGCGTGCATACAATAACTCATAAGAATCATTTATACACCCATAACAATAAGCTGTTAAGGCGCTCATTGCCGTTTGAATAAAAAATCGTTTCTTAAGCAACTTAGAAAAAAATGCTTTATTTCAAGCATATCTCATATAGTGTTAGTAACATTTTTTGTAAATATTGGTAACAATTTTCACTAATATATTTTTATTTTGTTTGTTAGTAACATTTTTTGTAAATATTGGTAACAATTTTCACTAATATATAGTACATTTATATTTTGTTTAGAATAATTCCCACTCAGTGCTGCTGTATGGGGCAATCGAACCTAGCCGCCATTGTTTTCAGGATGCTGTTGTTTCTTATAAGGCCTTTGTTTATTGTGTTCATAGCACAAAAACACAAGGTCATGTTCTTTAGTGACAGATGTGGTCACATGATTTGAACTTTTCTACGTCATACGCTGTATTTTGTATGGTTCGATTTTAGAGACAACCAATCTCGTGACGTAGTCTTGGTCCAATATGCGGTTTGGTTGAACTCGGAATAGTTGTTAAATTGAGTTCAGAAGAGTGAATAAAAATAAACAAAATCCTGACTTTCACTTTATAACATTAAGACGAAGTGTTTTAGAATCGATCGACAAGCAAAACCTTGTCATTGAACAAAACGCTCATAATTATAACATTGCAACAAAGAAAAACATCAAAATTATATATAGAGTTGGATAGTTCCCAATGCACGCCTCATAAAAATATTAATAACTTGATCCTGCGAGTGAAAATCTCGAAGGCATGAAAGCCAAACACACAATACGCTGAATACAGAATCCTGCTTATTACATATTCAG
The DNA here is from genome assembly GCA_937001555.2 of Hypsopygia costalis. Taxonomy (NCBI): domain Eukaryota; kingdom Metazoa; phylum Arthropoda; class Insecta; order Lepidoptera; family Pyralidae; genus Hypsopygia; species Hypsopygia costalis. The sequence goes on from OW443338.2 coordinate 27,029,950, forward strand.
ATATAAAGCGGCATTGGAAGCTTCCAGACACTTTACGAGGTATAACAAAAATTTGTATTGAATGCTTTTAGCATTCGTTGTAAACGAGCGACTTTGTCTAAACACACTATGCAGAAATTACTGGTACGAAGATTGGTGTGATTAGGATTGTAGTGTAAAAAACGCGACGTAATTTCCGCCAAAGCGTTGCTAGTTATTGAATAAAAATCCGGCCAAGTGCGAGTAGGACTCGCGCACGAAGGGTTCCGTACCATTACCTATAAAAATGGCAAAAAAAAATCACGTTTGTTGTTTGGGAGCCCCCCTTAAATAATTATTTTATTTTTATTTAATTACTTATTTTTAAAGTTAATATATAACTAAATATTATGTGAGTATTTCAAGCGTCTACCTATTACCGATATCAATTGCGAGCAAAAACGAGAAAAAAAATCACGTATGATGTATGGGAGCCCCCTTAAATATTTATTTTATACTGTTTTTTAGTATTTGTTGTTATAGCGGCAACAGAAATACATCATCTGTGAAAATTTCAACTGTCTAACTATCACGGTTCATGAGATACAGCCTGGTGACAGACGGACGGACAGCGGAGCCTTAGTAATAGGGTTCCTTTTTACCCATTGGGTACGGAACCCTAAAAAGCAATGCAGGTATGATCATGGTGAATTACTGTGAAGTATGCTTAACATAGAGCGATGTAGAACATCTAACTTCACTTTAAATTAGCGCTAACATTTAGAAGCTTAGCCGATAGCGGCGTAGATTCTCTACCGATTAAACTAAAGATATTTATCGCAAACTTAAAGAGAAGTCCGATTGTCGCAATCAAAAAACCCGATGGGAACTTCGGCTTCGGTGGTAGGTAGGCCTCTTGAGCTATGATACACGCATAGTTATGGAGTTCTAGTGCCTGAATTCCGGCTCCATCATCAGATTAGGTTTTCTTTTTTTGATTTTACCAGATTATTGTATTGTCATCAGGAGTATGTATAACTGCCAAGTTTCATGATACAATTCTAAGATTTCATTACATAGGTACTTATTTAGATTCCCATCGACTCAATAAAGTGTGTTAATAATATGACCAATCAATCAATCAAAAGTTAATTTGCCAAGTAATTAAATAAGAATTTGCGAAGAAGAGAAGTAATGTTTTTGTGCGACTATTCATTGTTATTTAAAAAGTCGTAAGTTTGCTCAAATCCTATTGGAAGTTCCGGTAGGGTCCTGTAATAAATTTATGGCTTTGCGATGTCATCTCATTACACGGTAAACATGTAAGTAAGTATTCGTGTAAACCGCGTATAGAATACATATTTTTTCTCGAGCGTGATTTTGGATTTTCTTACAATCGTTTTTTGTCGTTATTATATTTAATGCATTTATTTGATTGTGAAATTGTCGCTTACGTGTGTTTTGGGAAAATAATATATTCTTCGCGTTTTTAGGGTTCCGTACCTCAAAAGGAAAAACGGAACCCTTATAAAATCACTTTGTAGTCCGTCTGTCTGTCTGTCAAGAATTTCTATGTCGAGAATGCGTGGAGGTATCAAGCTGAAATTTGAACTGTATACTCAGGTCCCATGATGTTGTAAAAAAATCAAACTGCTAAGTTTACGTAAAATAAAGTTACGGCGGTTTAATCAGCAAAAAACGCATATTTCGACACATTCTCAAGGGAATCAAAACCTATAGGGTACTTCCCGTTGACCTAGACCTAAGAAATTTGGCAAGTAACATTGTTATAGACTACAAGTACAGGAATAAATCTCAAAACTATACGTTTGTAAATAGATCTTAAAAAATAGGGGGTCTATATTTTTTATAGGGTGTCGAAATTTCAAATTGAAACTATTAGTTCAAATGGGGTATCATATGAAAGTACTAAAGGGCTTGATGTACACATTGCAAAATATATTTTATTTATTTTTTTCGACGCATTATTTCTTATTTATAATGAAAAATATCAAATTTAATAATGACACTACGTACGGAATCCTCGGTGGGCGAGTCCGATTCGCACTTGTCCGGTTTTTTTTTGTACCAAGTGTGTATAAAAAACACTTTTTTGGGTTTGATCTTTAGAACCAAAGGCAACCTCACTTGCACGTGGTGTATCTTGCCGACTAGCGAAAGGAGCTTTGGCAAAAGAATGGTAGGTTACGATGTATTTGTAAGCTGCCCAACTGCCCAACAACATTTCACCTATGTTTAACAAATAAACTGATTCTGATTCTGATTCTGGGGACCTCTACTACACAGAATACCGCAGCCAAATAACATTTTCCTTGAGGGTTGTTCCTGCCAGTGAATGAGGACACCAGAAAAGAAGGAGTTACTGCGTTGGCTGTGAGAGTGGCAGAGCGCGAGCGATATTACATGCGAGAGTGTAATATGGGTAAAGTACCCGCTTCGCATCAGACGTGCCGTATGCTTATCTGCCACTCGAAGTAGTATAAAAGATACCAAGATTTCAAACTTCAAGAACAGAGTCTATATTTCCCTTAAAAGGCTGGCAACGGACCGGCGACCCCTTGGTATTGCTGATCTCCATGGGCGGTGGTGATTGCCAAACATCGATCAGCCCTCCCCAACCCGTTTGTTTTGCCAGCGTTGGGAGTGTAGGCCAAATCCTCCTGTCTGGGAAGGACGAGAGAGGGTCGTGCTCCTGTAGTGGAGACTAAAAGGACCTGATGATGATGATGTTGATCTATATATATATTTATATATATATATATATATATATATATATAAATATATATATAGATCAACATATATATATACACATACATAATACAGAAATACTACAAGTCGACAATCATCAAGAGTAATAGATCTCCCAGGGCCTCCAGATGTCATTTATTTTCTGATGAATAAAATGTGCATGATTGAGTAGTGTTTGGGTCTATGATCGTATGAATTCTGATAGCTGATTCTTACATATTATATGTCACATAATATCGTTAAAAATCAGTAATCAATACTCCCAGACACTTCCGGTCAGCTGTATTACCTTACAGACGCTTTAAAGGTCTCAAAAAGCAGCCCCCTTACCACCATCTCTTATTGCGATTCAATAATTGAATAGATTGCTAATTCATACCAATGAATAAGTTCTTATTCATTGGTATATAATAAGAGATGGTGGTAAGGGGGCTGGGCGTCATACGATCTACTATTCAAACATGTCCAGTTAGGTTCGACCTCGCTACTTTGTTTCGTCGATGATTTGTTAGTTATGCTGTAGCTTTACAATACTTGTTGAGGAGCACGATGGCGTTGTTGCGCGTGCCAGTCTAATGGAAAACGTCGCCTGTAGCCTGTCTATGGATGGGTTTATTTATCTCGAGCTTCGGAGGGCACGTTAATCCGTCAAACCCGGCAGTTGTCAGGAGATGACAGTCGTTAAGCCAAGTCAGTGTTCTTTAGGCGGCTTGAATACATTAGTCTCCACCAACCCGCAGTTGAGCAGCGTGGTGGAGAACGCTCTCGACCCCTGCTAGTGAAGGAAGACCCATATCCCAACAGTGGGATGTAAGGGTTGACGTTATCAATACGTGTATGTGAGATTGGCATATCAGACGAGCTCAGTGGTCGAATGTCAGAATTCGATCCCCGCACAAGACAAATATTTGTGTGCGTGAACATGTCTGTTTGTCTTGGTCTGGGTGTTTTCTATGTATTATATGTATGTATTTACAAAAAAAATGTGTTTAAGTATTATATCAGTTATTCAGTAACGATAGTACAAGCTTTGCTTAGTTTAGTACTCGTCCAAGAATTAAATTAAAAGTAATTCGTCCAAGAATATTTAATTATTTATCACGGTAGTGACTCATCGCGGGCGAAGCCACGGCCAGTAGCTAGTATAATATAAGATGAAGCAAGTGACAGATAATTAAAATAATAGAAAGGCAGTGCTTTATCCCCGAATTGTGACCTTCTCTTTACTGATTATCTTCATAAATCGTTGCCCCGTTCTCTGATACCCATTTATTAGTTTAGGGTTCAAACGCTCAATGTGAATTAAATTGGAATAAAAGTACGCCGTGTGGTTTCCGGCAAATTAGAATAGAATCTCTCCGTCTCTTCCCGTGGATGTCGCACAAGGCTTGACGAGCTCGGTGGCGTAGCGGTCAATGACGCGGCTTCGACACCAACGCTCGTGGGTCGGATTCCCACACAGGACAAACATTTGTGTGCATGAACATGTCTGTTTGCCTTGGTCTGGATGTTTTCTATGTATCATAAGTATGTATTTACAAAAAAAAAAATGTATTTACGCATGTTTATCAGTTGTCTAGTACCCATAACACAAGTTTCGCTTACTTTGGGGCTAGATGACGTTGTGTAATTTGTCTGACAATATTTATATTTATTTATAAGGCGACTAAGGGAAATACATTATAAAACATCGATCAGGCCTCCCCAACCCGTCTGGCCAGCGTGGGGAGTGTAGGCCAAATTCTCCTTCTCTCTGAGATGGAAGAGACAGGGTCGTGTCGTGATCCTGTAATGAAGACTAAAATCACCTGATGATGATGATGATGGTGATGGAAAGTACGTACCTAGTACTATTACTTAGACTGTGGTAAAAGTGACTCATCATTATTTTTGAGTCAAAGTCAATCTCATATGCACGCGGTGCACCCTGCTGATTAACTAACGAGGCTCTGGCAAAAGTTTTTTTTTTAACCACAAATAACTATTTCTACAGGGTTGTTGTATTCCTGCGAGTGAGTGACGTTGCCAGGAAAGAAGGAGTTGATGTTATGGTGGTAATGGCAGGCGAGCGATTTTTAATGTTGTAAGCATGGTAGAACTACAAATGTATGTTCTTCCCGTACGTGGCCACAACTACGTCACGTTGCAGCGTTAGCAGCGGTGGTGGCAACGCGAGGGTGATTCTTTCAATATTTCATGTTGCGAATTGCGAGCGTTAATAGGCTACGATAACCGCTTCACATCAAGCGGATCGTATGCTTGTCTGTCATCCGACGTTGTATAAAAAATTGAAGGAATGAACTGAAACTTATTCGGGCATTCGAAGATTTCAAAGAGCAGGTAGATAGAGATGTACCACGATCACTTGGAATACTGTTCACATCTCTGGGCCGATGCTCTCCAGTACTTGCTTGCTCCATTTGACTGCAAATAACGAAGAACAGTTCGAATCTTCGGAGACAATGATCTCGAATCGAATGGACTCGCTCTCTACATGTAGAGTCTCTACATGTACGTTGCGGCTCTTTGCGTGCTAAAAAAAATATATCACGGGGAGTGCTCGGATGAGCTCTTGCCAAGTTCCACTCCCGTACAACTCGCCATTAATTAAATTTCCACCCACCCAAATGTGACCCGCATACTCGTGTGCCCCACTCTCATGTACACTAGGCGTACCGAGTGCGCCGGGAAGTGAGCGAGCGACCCTCTTTAGGGGAGCGCGCCTTACAGCTCCGGTACCCATCATGGCGATTGGCAAGTGGTGGTAGGGCACTGATGCTTAGAAAACGGAGTCTCGGTCGCCAAGAGGTACTGGATTTAAGAATGCCTAATTAGTCTGCTTGCTGGCGAATGGGGAGTAAAACCTGCTATCAATCTGCTTGAATGCCTGGTTGGTTTACTGGGCGCGATAGCGGGGCGGGTAAAGGTCCTCTTGCCTGGTTGGTTTACTGAGCGACAGACACGCAATCCTGTGATATAACCGTAAGGTTGGTGCACAGGGGCGCTGTAGGCATAGGGTCGTTGCCCCCCCCCTCATATATATATAAAAAAAAAAAACAATGACAGCAGATACGCCATTGCGTACGTAAGAGTATGTACGTAAGAGCAGTAGCACCCAAATTTTATTTAAATTTCGAAAAAATATGAGCATTCAATAAATAAATATTCCTGGACAATTTACACAGCGCCATCTATTATTAATTCTTTATTGCATATAATATTGTTACATAAAACAGTGTAAACAAGGTGTACAAGGGCGAGCTTATCTCTTTAAGAGATTTCTTCCAGCCAACCTTAACAATAGTATAGAAATATTATTTGGCTAAGGCGACATATGCAAACATGCTAATGTTGACATTTTATGGATCTAAACATACAAAATATAATTAACTAATTTGAGTTAAGTAATGCTCTGTTAATTTCTTTTTGAAAGTGGTCACAGTGATACTGTCTCGTATTTCCACTGGTAATTTATTCCAGAGCAGTGCTGCACGAACAGTAAATGAGTTAAAGAAAAACGTTGTGTTGGAAGGGGGATAATTTAATGTTTTCGTAAGGCAGGGACGTTGGGAGCGGGTAGGAGGTGGTAAAGGAGGAAAACGGGAACGAAGGTACTGAGGTGAATCAGGATTTTTAATTAATTTGTAAAGGAAAGACAGGATGTGCACATTTCTGCGAAGGCGGATAGGGAGCCATTTCAACTGGGTGCGAAATTCAGAGACATGATCATATTTGCGCAAACCAAAAATGAAACGAATAGCCAAATTCTGCAACCGTTCCAGTTTGTTGAGTAGCTCTTCAGTTGCATCAAGATAGCAGATGTCGGCATAGTCAAGAATTGGGAGAAGGAGGGATTGAGCAAGCATAATTTTAGTTTTAAAGGGAAGGAAGTTCTGGAGTCTCTTGAGCGAGTGAAAGGTGTAATGCATTTTTTTGCTAACATTGTTGACTTGAGCCGTCCAGGAAAGGGTGCCATCAATAATCAGACCCAGATTTTTTGTTTTGTCTGAGAAGGGAATTGGACTGCCACCAAAGCACACCCTTGGTAAATCACTATACTTGAGCCTATACTTTAGTTGATTGTTACCCACCACAATGGCTTGGGACTTTGTCGGATTAACTAACAGACCGAAGCTTTCGGCCCATTTCTGGACCGCACAAAGCTCGCGGTTCATAGCCTCAATGGCAACAGATATGTCAGAGACAAGAAAATGATTGTATATTTGTAGGTCATCTGCGTATAGGTGATAAGGAGAAGTAATGACTTTAGTTAATTCATTTATAAAGATAGAGAAGAGCAATGGAGATAACACACCGCCCTGTGGCACGCCAGCAATCAACTCAGACCAGTCAGATGTTTGTTCCTCAATTTTAATGCGCTGCCAGCGACCTCGAAGATAAGAGTCAAACCAGGCTATCACAGTCGAAGAGAAGTTAATAGAGCGAAGAATACCAAGGAGAATATCGAAATCGACCGAATTGAATGCACTACTGAAATCTAACAGAATAATCAGGGAGAGTTTCTTATTGTCCATAGCGAGACGTATGTCATCTGTGATATTCAGCAGTGCACTCGTTGTGCTGTGGTAAGGACGGAAACCCGATTGAAAGGGGCTAAGAAGATTGTTTTGGGAGAGATAAGTATGAAGTTGTTTATGTACAGCACTTTCTAGAACCTTAGATAGTAATGGAAGAATAGAGATCGGACGATATTCCGAGAAACAAGAAGGGTTGGCTGTCTTGGGTATTGGGATTATTTGAGCTCGTTTCCATGCCTTAGGAAAGATGTTGTTAGCTAATGAGAAATTTAACACATGTGTTATTACCGGAGCAATTAGGTCTAGAATTGGTAGCAGCATGTCGAGACTCAAGCCATCAGTTCCCACAGCTTTTGTAGAGATAGACAAAATGCTCTTTTTAACCTCATCCTCCGTGATACAGCGAAACGTAAATTCATCACCTGTGGGCGTAGAGGGTTTTAAAAGAGAAGATAGTGTAGCATTTTTAGTAGCTAGATCAACTGTAACGGGGGGCGTACAGAAATATCCGTTTAATGAATTGATGTCTACAGCCCCACAGACGTTACCGGACTGTTTACCCACACCCAGTGATCGTAAAAATTTCCATACATGAGTCTGTGGCAAGTTTTCTAGTGAAGAGTGAATATAACGGCGTTTTGCATCTCTACACATCCTATTGCAAATATTACGTAGCTTTTTATATTCATGTATATCACTTTCCGTATGTGATCTCCTAAGCTTGATCTTTGCTTTGTCACGTTTGCTCATTGCCCTTCTAATGGATGGCGATAACCAAGGAGCCGGTAAATGTTTAACCCTGACAGATTTTAAGGGAGCATGACGATCATAAAGTGCAGAAAGATTTGAGTTGAGAACATCTACCTTTTCGTCAATTGAATCAGCTGCAAAGAATTTAGACCAATCGATATTACTGAATTCTTTTCTCAAACGACTCACATCCATATCTTTAAAGTTACGCTGGAGTATAGTTTTATTAATACGTTTGGGATGGCGCACCCTATAAGTAAGAAATAATAAATCGTGGTAAGAGAATGGGGCTGCAAGTTGTCCATGTACGTTAACAGACTCAACGTTTGATACGATCATTACATCAATGAGGGATGGTCTAGTGTTAGGGACGTGATGCGTAGCCGACAGGGGAAGCAGATGAAGGTCTAATGAAGATACTAAATTGTTAAGTTTATTAGTCCTGTTGTCATTTTTTAAAATGCACGTGTTAAGATCTCCCATTAAAATTATATTGTCGCAATCTATCTAGTCCCAAATTAAGAGAAAAGCTTGTACTATGGGTACTAGATAACTGGTATAATACTTAAATACATTTTTTTTGTAAATATATACATATATAAAATAGAAAACGCCCAGACCAAGACAAACAGACATGTTCATGCACACAAATGTTTGTCATGTGCGGGGATCGAACCCGCGACCTCGGAGTCAAAGTGGCCATTGCTAACCATTCGACCACCGAGCTCGTCTATTAATCCAATATTATAAAAATTATATTGCGATAAATAATATTTTTTTTATATCGTACCTATTAAGCACGTATTAAATTAAAATTTAGAGGTAATCGGTACGGGGGCCCGCCACATATTCCCACCGCTGTGTCTCAGCCAGGATCAACAGCGACGACCACCAAAAAGGCAATGAACAATGAAGTCCATTGCAGTTGCAGGGACTACGGCTGCCTTGGAACTCACAAAGAATTTAGTCAGAAGAAATTAGTAGAAGTAAGAAACTTTTGGAATTTGACTTCCCCTCTTAGCAATGCGAGAGACAGCAATATGACAAACAAGGCATTAAAAAGCCTACAGAGATGGCACTTAAGTGAAGTTAAAGGTAAGGTTAAAGGTATGTCATGTATTTTGACTCGTTTAATATAAGTTATTAGGAACGTCTAGGTGATAATTAGGCACATTGCTAACCCACCTCCACCTATCTGCTTGAATGCTTCGTTTGCTAATTAGGCACAAGGTCGAATAGACGTCACTCCTGTGGAGCACAATTAAATTATATACAGTAAAGCCACATGAGTAAAGAAACGAAAAGAGATAAAGCTTCATTCAACCGCGGTGTTTAGGTACACTACTACAAGCATGCGTGGCCTTGTGTGCGTGTCCACTGGCCGCTCGTCGCGTACACGCCGCGGTTAGAAAAAACCGGTTCAAACTGACTCCGCCAGTGGACAAGCTCAGGGCCTGCGCGTTGCACGTAAGGTGTTTGTGTGCGCTCCACGTTACGTTGTTTACGATTTAAAGTTAAAAATAAAAAAGTGTGATAATATGGTTATTTACTGTACTGTGTGTATAAACAATAATAGAAAAAGTAAAAATATTTCGTATTTTAACTATCACACTTTACTTGCTCACTAATATGTATTAAGATTAAAAATTGTACCAAAACAACAATTTACCTATAACATGTTATTTTTTTTATTAGTTTTTATACATTAAATATAAGCGACGCCATTTTTCTTTTTTAAAATTAAAAAAATATACAAGCAATACCCGATGGTATTGTTTGTATATTTTTTCAATATTGAGCATCGAAAATGCATTTTAGCGATCCCTAGACATGGGCGCCCGCGAATTTCGTCAAACATCGTCGGCTGCTCTCGGTAATCTTCGGCATAGTAAAATGTCTTCGGTACGCCCGTGCGGCGCGCACGGAAACAGACCCAATACTCGGTAAATTTCTATGAACTATCTTTTGTTTCACGCGTCAGGCATATTAGCTCGTCGCCCATATAAGTTGTATTAGCAGCTCTCGTGCGCTTCGGCGAGCGGCGATTTTTGTTTACAGAGAAAATAACTCTTAATAGTTTAGCAAAGAGTTTAAATTGTTTCGTCATTATGAAATATTTTATTTGTTATATGTTTTTGTATGTTTAAAAAATAAATAGGCGTTAATATGGTAATTTAAAAATAAAGATGAAATAATATTATGTAATTTTTAATCTTTCCAAATGGTGGTTCAGCGCACGAGCGCACTTAAGGTACAGCCGCCACTGCTTGCAACACAGTAAATGCCACTCGCGCGTTGCAACCCCGGCTGCTATTGCTGCTAATCCTTCTTTTTGATGACCAGAGAGATGTTATTTGACTGCGGTCTTCTGTGAGGTGTGGTACTTCCCAGTCGGGCTATTGATGTTAGTAATTTACTTTTAGTTTTCAGAATAAGTACGTTGTATTTTAGATATTAACTTTAGTGTACGTGTGTCGAATACATTTTATATATGGTCATTTATTTTTATTTTTTCCCCCTAACCCTTTTGTACGAGCAGAAGGTGTCAACCCTATGAGAATAGGCACAAATTTTGCAGATCTTAGACAGCTTTCTCTCTGTTCCGTTTCTTTACTCATGTGGTAAAGCCGTGTACGCACGTACGAACAAATTTGTTGCGTTTCATGATTCACAACAACTTTGTTTACATATGTGTATCGCTAACGAACATCATACATTGAAATCGTCAAAAATATTCGTCGAGGATCCAATTTTGCACTAATATATAATATAATAGCTAGCCACTTCCGGCAGCGTCTTTGTTCCTATCCTATGTCTATTATTACAGCGTGCGTATGCTTTTTACGGCATATGTTGCGAAAGGCATATTGACGCGAGCTTCACGCGCACTATTTTAATACTGTCTCACGGTACCATTACTGCTGCGTCAAACGTTCAAATGAATGCAGGGTAATTGCTTTACATAATAAAATAGTGCGCCTCAATCGTATTTCATTTGTTTGTTATATAACTTTATTGTAGATCAAAAATAGAATAATGAACATATACAATAAAATACAAAACAAAGCAGTACAAAGGTGGACTTATCCCTTAGAGGGATCTCTTCCAGTCAACCTTAGAAAGATTAAAATTAAAGGCGTGTAATAAGAAAGTAATAAGACACTAATCATAATCAAAAAAACCAAAGAACAGTAATAATAAAGTATCGTAATGCGTCTTCCGCAGCGTATGCCGCGCTAGAAATCAAAAGACATAAAAGTCTTACCCCGTCTACGTTACCAAATCTTTGACCCCAACTATGATACGTCAGGTACTTATTCCTCCCCGCAATAAATTAGTTTTATGTGGGGTTTATGTAAAAACACAGCAATAAAACCGTTTTCCGGTTTGGATGAAGACGCCAAAAGCGAGGGATTGACTCTGAGCCGACTGATACTTTATTATGGATTCATATATCTCCCTTCAAAATTATTAGCTTCCAAGATTTATTGATGAGCTTCCTTTTTTACGAGTTGGGTGGAAAGTAACTGCTAAATGCTTAATATGATTGGAGCTGTATGTTATTTTACTATCTTATTATGTGTTCTGTCAATTGTACAATGGGATGTGTTAAGAGGAGTTATTTGACATGATGCCCACGGCCTCCTTCAGGACGACAGGAAATTCATCCTCACATATTAGAAGTTGTCACGTACTGTGCGGTTCCAGTGAAGATTTCTTCCACGTATTATCAAGCTGGTGAATGAACTGTTTGTTGATGTTTTCCAAGGAGACTACAACATGGGGTTCTTCAAAAAGGGCGTGAACAGGTTTTTACAGGGTCGGCGTTGGCGGCATTTCATATCTTCATCCCCAAAAGTCAGACAACCGTGCTTAATTCATTATGCCAACGATAGCTGGTTCCTTCAGAAGGTCCTTCATCTATAAATACGATTGATCCGATTGTAGGCCCCATTAGAAATCATACAAAATCATCACATGAAAATGTTGCCCACGCAAATCCATTTTTCAACAAGTCATGGTATATCAATTTAGCTCTAAAAAAAGTGTAGAGTATTTCAAATTTAGAACGACAGTTTTTTTTACTGTTAAATAATCATATTTTTTTAAATAATTATAATCAGTCAGAGCCGCATACGTTTTTTTCGCAAAACTTTCTGAATGCCGTTATATATTGAGCTCTAAGTACCATAAGGTCCCGTATAAAGCGGGGGTCTTGATTTGTGGACGTTACGAACATCCATGCTAATACATTTGCTGCAGTAGTCTCTGTGGTTACAAGTACAGTTTCACACATTCAAGCTCCGGAAGCGTCGCTTTTGGGAAATGTGTTAACACTTCTTGACCACTTATCTGTGGTCACTTGAAGCTACAGTGTATGGATAACCAGCTGGATCATTACTTGCAAATTCAATCTCGGTAGTAGCAGTCTGCATAGTGTATACAATTCTTTGGTAATATAATATTATATTTATTCTTTGATTTTTTTAGATTCCCACTACTCAACACATCAACTTCCCAAAAGTTATCGTTTGTTTGATAATTTGTTATATTGATTTAAAATGTGGAAAATTGCATTTACATGCATATAAAACTGCTGTGATTCATCTGAATTTTACTAAGCTGTGTTAATATTACTTTTGCCTACATATAGAAAATTCTCCGTTCAGTTTGCGGTTGGTTTAGCTATTGAACGGTATACACAGTTTGTAAGAGACTAGCATGCGCCCGTGACTTACTTCTTAGTGGGTCCCTTTGTTGTAATAGCTACCTATATATCAAATTTAAACTTAATCCATCCAGTGGTTAGACCAGGGAGTCTACCGCGCAACGTGAATACGATTACCATTTGGCTAAAATGACACCGTTCGTCCACTAAACGGATATCGTCGCACCGGTGAAACGATGTCCGCCGGTCTTCAATTCCTTTACCAGTGACACGTGTTCGAGGGATCTTTGAATGAATGATATGCTTAGACTTTGACATTTGTAGTTACCGCCGAAAAAACGAATATCAATGGGTGAAGATCCACCGGTAATGAGAACTGTCAGTTGAAACAGTCTACCTTACTGTGGTCGGTTTGAACTGAATATTCGTATTTCTACCAACTTTTGCTAGTTATTACTTATTTTTTGTTTCTATTTGTACAAATATTATGACCTAAACGAATTAACAAAAAGCGGCTATGTAGTTTATCTATACGCTGTAAAAGTAGGGGCGAGAGGTATACCAGCAAAATCTCTCTATAACCTGCTGAAAGACCTTGGCTTGCCCAGAAGTGCAGTAAGTTCTATACTAGAACGAGTATCTAAAGCTGCATTAGCAGGTTTATACCAGATTTGGCAGGGCAGGGAGAAAAACACAAGTAGTGAAGGTGAGTGTTGATGTACGTCGGAAAGGGGCCCCTTAAACCTACACCCGTGTCATAAGTCTCGGGATCTACTTGGGGTTTCTCTCTCTGCCACACGATGGACCTGGCACCCGCACGGTGAATCCATGGAAGCTAAGAAGTTCGTCTCTCTTTAAACCCTTCTACTATAGTGTGTTGTGTGTGTGGGCAACTAATAAAACCCACGACAGGAAACTGGATACTTGCCAGAACGCTATGGAAAGGAGCATGATGGGAAAAAAGCTATCAGATAGAATCAGGAACTCAACCATAATAGAACAAACGAAAAGAACAAACAACGTTACAGTAATAATAAGAAAACTAAAAGGGAAATGGGCAGGCCATACCATTAGAGGTAAAGACAAATGGTCAAAGACAATAATGCACTGGTTTACTGGACACAGGAAAAGGAAAAGAGGCAGGCCATTTCGAAGATGGGCCGATGAAATAAGGGTTACAGCAGGTGTAGGCTGGACAACAACGGCAATGGATAGACAAAAATGGAAAAAGTTGGGGGAGGCCTTTGCCTATAAAAGGCAAACAGGCATGGTTATCGATGGAAAAAAACAAGTGGACTTGATACTGCCAATTTAAATGGAAACATGCAACAAATGTGTTGAAGAAGTTATTTTTATTTTTATTTCATGTAATATGTCTGAATAAAGGCTTTTATTATTACTATAGTGTGTTAGTGCAATATTGAACGTTTGTGTCTTGTAATCTGTGCTTTACACGAACTATGGCGTTAGCGGCATTATCTGCTGCAGCGGAAGAGGAACGGCTCAAGAAGCTCGAGACCTTAGAGCGCAGAATGCTACGTGATATCAGCCAGCCTATGCTCTTGTCAGAGAGCAGTTTTATTGATAATTTTAGGTTATCAAAGTCGCATTTTCTGACTTTGTGCAACGATTTGGCTCCGTTTTTGTCAACGGCCCAACGCTCATCAGCAGCGCACCCAGAAATCAAAGTAGGTTGATTTATCAGAGCTATAAAAAACCTGATGGTCGATGGAAAGTAATCACTGTAGCCTATAGTAATACAAAACAGCGAGCTTCTATTTTTTTTTATACTACTTCGGGTGGCAGACAAGCATACGGCCCGCCTGATGTGAAGCGGTTATCGTAGCCATATTAACGATTGCAACATAAAATATTGCTCGCGCGCCGCCACCCACGCTGCCAACTCAGTATCTCCTTCCTTTTTTTCTGGTGACCTCACTCACTCACAGGAACACAACAACCCTCAAGGGAATTGTTATTTGGCTGCGGTATTCTGTGAGGTGGAGGTACATTCCCCAGTCGGGTAGCTTACAATTACGCTCCCTACCTCTCTTTTCGCCAGAGCTTCGTTTGTCAGTCAGCAGGGTGCACCACGTGCAAGTGAAGTTGGCTTTGGTTCGAAGATCTTGATGAACACCCCAAAACGGCACGGTCGCAAACACTATAATTTAAATAACTCAAGGAAAATAAATAGTTCGTTCGTAATAACATACATTTATAAAGAATTAAATCATTTATTTAACAGTAAGTACATATATAAAAACAAGAATGTACGTAAATCACAGAGTTAGTTTTAAACCACAGCATAAGTTATAATAGTACTACAAACAGTATGGCGACCCCACCTCGAGTCGAATGTGGAACTGCGCCGCGTATTACGAAAATTCGTTCGTAGTATATAATCTATCCTCAACTAAACTTAAATGGTAAAATGATTTATTTCTTATTTTTAATCAATACAATTAAACTATTTGTTTTTAAATTATTTTTTTCCAGTTTTAACAACGAATTTTACACATTATATCAATGTAATCGTTGATTTGACAGGTCAACATTTTTGGATTTTTATATTCCACAATTTTTATAGATAACTAATAATAATAATAAAATAATAAAATGTTTTATTTTCTCACTAATCAATACAAACACAATCTGTACGTGCAATTAAACAATCAGGTAAATACACCAATGCGACAATAAACATTGGTAGTATCGACTGGAGCCTCTGAACTAGGCATAAGCCTGTATCTCAGCGCACCAGTGCTCACCTCTCGGTCAAGACGGAACAATTTACATACCATACATAAATCACGGAACTTTAAGTATAGACAGGCACTATAAAATATAAGATACGTACATATAGCAGTTTGCAAAACAAATCAAAGGGAAGAAAGAACTGACATTAGATTGTACAATAACCAATTACAAAATGTGTGAAATATTTGTTGTATCAGGGTAACTGTTTAATGCAGTCTCATAATCACAATCATTCAAAATAAACGTTTAGAGATATTTATTAATACAATATTATCAAAAGTATAACATCTTACGTTACAGCGCAAGGTGCATATGCAGTCAACCCTAAGGCTTCTTCACACACATTTGCACAAATGCAGACGCGGTCTGTTTCTCGTAAGGAGTGACCGGGGTGTGTGTGTGTTACAACATATGTTTGCACCCATCTCCGTTTTTATTTCAAAATTAATGTATTTATTAACAATTCGTATTATGCTAAACAACATTCTAAGCTGACGATAACCATACATTTCAGAATGACAATTGTATCTTTTTTATTACAAATATAATACGCTCAATTTACATAAAATAATTAGAGGAATTCCTCTGTCATGTATGCTTATAAAATACTAAAATAAATAAAAAAGGTAAATTAGCTAAAATAGGTAAACAAACTACTTGGGCACGCTGTCACAGTACTACGTATAGTACGAATCACAAGTTAAAGGATTGGCGAACTTGCGGCCGCGGACTTGCGAAGGCGTTCACCAGTCGCTGCAACATTTGGTTGTTGGCAACAGCAGCATCTGCGAGGTCTTCGGCGGCTACAGCTAGCCGCTCCAGTGTCGAAGCAGTAGCTTGAGCTACCCTGTTGTTTCCTTCGGCTGCTGTTGCTAACCGGTCAATTGCATTCGCCAATCTATTTTCATCCTTCCGGGGCACCAACATTAAAACGGTTGCCTGAAAAAAAAAAAGTTAAATTGTATAAACTTTATTGGTGCATCCTGAAACATAACACATACCGTTGTATATTTTTTCATTAGTATTGAAGTAATGATGACATTTGGCCTACCCTCTCCTTCCCCGGTGTATTTTTGAAATAATGTATTGTATGATAATAATATGCCTTGTTACATCAGATAGTCAGTGCTGTCATATTGGTGGTGTTATAGGGTATGAACCAAAGTAGAAATTATTGTCATAAGATTATTAGCACATAAACAAAGACAGGAAGAAAGTAACAAAAACATGCGTAAGCCTTGTTATACCATAACCCTGGCAGTCATTAATAGATGTAACTTGTCAGTATTTTTAGTTTTGACTAGATACATACCTATAGTAGGTACAGACACTTATAAGAGATACGTATGAACTGCCTAATGACATGGATTAAACCATTTCAATAGGTAGTCCACCTATTGTTTTGTAGGTATACCTACAGTATCAAACACAAATTATTTACTAAGATATCTGTACGTCTGATTCTCGGCTCCTGATTATATATCTCTTTTGTTGACTGTATGTTGTTTACATAATGCAAATTCATAACAAAACATCAGAAAAGTACTTACGTCTCTCCATTTTATGGGGGGTTTGGTGGTTCCAGACCCCACCGCGTTCAGCCTAGCTGCAAGTGACACCCACTTGTTGTTTGGACAAGGGTGCCGCATGCGAGGAAACACGCCCAGTTGCCAGCGCAGGATTCGCGTGCATATAATCCAAGAGCAAACGCTCTTGGGCATTTGATACAACCATAAGCGCTGGCATCTAGAAAAATATAAGTCGACCGTAGTCAGTCACTTGTACACTTCACCTCTTATGTTATTTAATTACAGATAGATGTTTCAAAAAAGCCGTGAAATAGTACCTTCTTCAAATAAAAATCAGAATTTAAATGGTGCTTATGTAAACAAAGACACACAGTCTAAAAATACTTCGTTTACCACAGATTATAAATTATACCCCACTACATTGTAGTTTTGCGTTTAGTTGTGTTTAATTTGTTTTATTTTTTTTATCAAAGTAATAATCACAATTTAAAATAATAATTTACAGTAAAAATAAAAACTATATTTTCTTAAAAATTATATATTATAAGTATTTCTCAAATTCTAGACAAGCTACAACATTATTACGAAACGCAGGCCTTAAAACTAGATAAATCATTCGTTTAAGAACTGTCCGCACTAATACGTCTAGAATATTGTCTATGGTGATACCCAGTGATTACCACCCAGTTGTCCAACGTTTCCCCGGTACCAATTGGATGAAATTCCATGGGTGGGAATGGACATAAATACCAAGAAATTTAATGAAATTCACTGATTTCCCCGGTAGGCCCCCAGGGCCCTTACCGCTGAAACCGATTACCATCAGATTTTTTGATCTCCAAATAATGACAAGCTCGGTGGCGTAGCGGTCAATGACGCGGCTTCGACACCAACGCTCGTGGGTTCGATTCCCACATAGGACAAACATTTGTGTGCATGAACATGTCTGTTTGTCTTAGTCTGGGTGTTTTCTATGTATCATAAGTATGTATTTACAAAAAAAAAATGTATTTACGTATGTTTATCAGTTGTCTAGTACCCATAACACAAGCTTTGCTTACTTTGGGGCTAGGTGGCGTTGTGTAATTTGTTTGACAATATTTAGTTATTTATTTATTTAATCAGTTTAAGACACGTCTGTCGCGCCGTCAACAGAACGAAAGTGGCTCTGAAACACATTCGATTAGACTCTCTGTGTCTTTGAGCGATGCAAACTAATTATTCACTTGGCTTCTGACGGATCGAGGCCGCTGACATACATATGTGAATTGATACATAAGCCGAGATAAATGTTAGCACGGCATCAACCGTGAACAGAGATGAGTCTGTTTTCAAGAATTATATTCTTTTGGAACGAAGTTCCTTATGGGGCGTTGCGGAGGGGTACCCTAGCCGGCAAAAAACGTCCGTAACGTTAAAAAAACCGTAAGATTTTTATTATGTCGAGTCTATTTTATATAGTCTATCTATGTATGATGATAAACAAAATAAAGTGGTTTTTTTAGTTTATTATTTTTTAATTATATCGATAAACTAGCGACCCGCCCCGGCTTCGCACGGGTGCAATGCTGATACTAAATGTACTACAGAAGGTCTTTGCGCTTTGTCCTATCCAGTCCTTCCCCAGTTATAGGCACACGCCGCCGGCTCCGCGGCCGGTACCGCCACAGCCGTTATGTCCCTGCATTTTAAATGTGTAATATCTTCTAAACTATTCATTTAAATTACATGCTGTGAAGGGCCATATTGATCTATATTAAATGCGCAATGTATTTAAGGTACTTAATTGGATAAGGATTAATTCTGTACTGCTTAAAATCGCTTCGTAAATAAGGCATTATTTCTTGTAAAAAGCAAAGGATAAAATAACGGTTATTGTGTGTTACCACTAAGAGATAGACATATGCCATCGCGAACTTTTTTGTAGACCATTTTAAGGTGAACAATACTGTACTACATTATTTTGATCTATCTCGTTGGGTTCAGCCAGCGTTTGCAATGAAAGAGCAAAAAAATGTGTTTATTTACGACATCACATTAGAAACCTCTAAATTATCAGTGTTTTTCTACTATGTTATGCATATATTATACATATAAACTTTCCAGTTGAATCACTCTATCTATTAAAAAAAACCGCATCATAATCCGTTGCGTAGTTTCAACGATTTAAGCATACAAAGGGACATAGGGACAGAGAAAGCGACTTTGTTTTATACTATGTAGTGATATAAGATATTAAAAATGTATACCAGAATAATTACTTTCTTTATACCTCGAATAGAACTTGAAATTAATATCTTTATAATAAGGAACTTCGTTCATATCTGGTGTCCTACGGTACCACTCGTTTTTAGGGTCCCGTACCCAAAGGATAAAACGAACCCTATTACTAAGGCTCCGTTGCCCGTCCGTCCGTCCGTCTGTCACCAGGCTGTATCCCATGAACCGTGATAGTTAGACAGTTGAAATTTTCACAGATAATGTATTTCTGTTGCCGTTATAACAAAAAATATTAACAAAATGAATAAAATTAATATTTAAGGGGGCTCTTATACAACAAATGTGATTTTTTGCTCGTTATTGTTCGATATTGATAACGGCTACAGATAGACGCTTGAAATATTCACAGAATATTTAGTTATACATTCACTTTAAAAATAAATAACTAAAATAAAACAAATATTTAAAGGGGGCTCCCTTACAACAGACAGGATTTTTTTTGCCGTTTTTATTGATAATGGTACGGAACCCTACGTGCGCGAGTCCGACACGCACTTGGCCGGATTTTATTTTTTATATAGACGAGCCCGGTGGTCGAATGGCTACTTTGACTTCGAGGTCGCGGGTTCGATCTCTGCACAAAACAAACATTTGTGTGCATGAAGGGTTTTCTTTTAGAAGTATATATTTACAAAAAAAAAATGTATTTAAGTACATTTATCAGTTACCTAGTACTCATAGTCCAAGCTTGTCATCTAGACTAGATGGCGCTGTGTAAATTGTCTAGAAATATTTTTTTTTATACAGGAGAATTCCTACTGCTTCTAATTTATTTTGAATAAATTCGTTGTAAATTCCAAGGAAGCCCTGCGTTTACCCCTGGGACAACCAGTGGCGTAACTACAGGGTGGCAGAGCAGGCAAAATGTCATGGGCCCCCGAATCAAGGGGGCCCCAGGCTCGAGAGCTTAGTACAAAAATAGTATTTTTTTAAGTTAGGCTATAAACATTCAAAATTTTAACAAGTAGGTACATTATCATATATCTTGAAAATAAAATTAGAAATTATAAACCAAAAATGTACAAAATACTTCTTTAGTATTGGTTACTTGAATGATTTATTAGAGAGGGCCCACCTGGTGAATATGCCACGGGTCCCTGATGGTATAGTTACGCCACTGGGGACAGCATTTATTGTTCATTGCATTTTTGGTGGTTACACAGGAGACATAGCTACATAATAGACAGAACACTCTTTTGTTCCACAGCGGTGGGAAAGTGTAGTGATTACTACTGGTCCGCCGGGACCATGGACCGGGGCGCGGCCGCCGCCACGCTGCGGTGGTGGTACACGAAGCACCTCGGGGAAACAGTGGTGAGTATTACTACTGGTCCGCCGGGACCATGGACCGGGGCGTATCCGATAATTTTTTTTTAACAAAATTGCGAGCATAATTTTAGGGACGTGTTTCAGTGGCGGATTAAGGCTAAAGCGGGCCCTAGGCAACATTGTATTTCCGTACCTACTAAAGAAGTTTTCACTTCCAAAATAAACATTAAAAACCTAACTTTCGGGCCCCAAACATTAAGGGCCCGTGCCTAGGTTGCTCTAGGCCTTAGTCCGCCTTTGAGGTGTTTGGGCAGAAGGATGCATCAAATCAATACGGGAAAATATTGAAGACAATTTACCTACATTGAGAAGTTTACATTCTACTGCTGTTTTTTGCTTTCTAATTTAAAATGCATTTTTATTTATTTTAAAACTCGATTCTAGATGACCTGCTTTTGTGTCGTTTCTTAATATTTTGTATATGATATTTCTTAATATTTTGTATATTTGTCAGATTTATGTTTGACTCAAACCCTCAAGGGTTCAAACCCAGAAGAAGTCTTTACATATAATAAACTCATTTTGCAGTTTGGGCACTATTGGATCGGCCAGTTATAACTATATAAGGTGTATATTGATACATGCTACAAAACTTATACGAATGGAAAAATATTTTTTAATACAGTTGCTCAAAAAGTGGCGTATTGCAGGGACGTATAGCGTTCGGGATGTGGGCTATTACATACTCGAGCTTTTTCTTTACCTTTTCCGAACTCGTGCGTTCTCTTTCCCAACTGTCAAAATAATGTCTATTAAAAAGAAAAAAACCAACCAAGAAGTTTTTACTAAAAAAAGTTCATAGAAGTTTTTATGATTCATGCAAATATTTCTAAAAAGAAGCTACTAATTTGTTTCAATATCAGATTTAATGATTTGATTAAATGAATTAGGTTAGGTTTCATTTCATTTCATATCAATAAAAATATCTACTGAAGACTTGGCTGTATGGGTATAGTTCCCTTTGCCTACCCAGAATGGGTGAAGAAAAAAAAATCTCTGCTTATATTATTTTACGGTTGGCGCCATTTTCCAAAAAAAATCTTTGCGAGTTTAGTTGTTTGTTTTGATTCATTTTTTCGCAACTCTATTAAAAATAGTTTTTGTGCGGAACCGTCATTGCAACTTGTTCCGACTGTCAACCCTCACCTTCGGCTGCGCCTCGGCTCAGGTAGACATTTGTCGGAACTCTTTGCAATGACAGGCTTTCCGCACTCGTAATGAAATATACTATATTTGCTAAGTACTCAATTAAAAAATTGTGTTACACAATTGTTAATTATGCCCGAATGTTTCCACTCACTGACTTGGCAGAGGCCAGCCACTTTAGCTTGCTTAATCTGAAGTGTATGTTGATTAGTCTAATTTATTTATTCCGATTTCGACCACTATTCAATCGGATTACTACAAGGTATAAGATTTTATTCCAATGCATATAGTACATGAAGTGACCAACCAATGCACATTGACACATGAATACGCAAAACGTCCAATACGCTAAATGGCATATACGTGTGATACTCTTATTGACTTTTAATGACCATATAATCGCCATACTTAAACATTTAGGAAAAATATTATTCTATACCCTAAAAATGTGCCTAGTTTCTTTTGGCTGCCTTTAGTTTTACAACATCCCTACATCTCTACATCTAGACCTATGTCGGAAAAAAGCTTTCCTCCCTAAACGCATAAAACGCTTCAATACCCAGCGCTAAGTGAGACAAACTCGCAGTCGCAAATACGTTTTCAATCCGGGCATTCAAACATTCCGGACCCGTAGGCTGCTGACTGATTGTCAGCATTACTCGACGAGGCGCGAGCAATGCTGAGTTTGTGTGTGGCCGCAGTGTCAGCGGAGAACATGTCTAAACGTAGGTTATTTCGTGTAAGTCAAATTCGCAAACAATTCTAAGTGATTCTGTATATATGTATGTATATACATCATCATCAGCCTGTATCTACCCACTGCTGTATATAAGCCTTCACCAATGCTTTCCACCAAATACGCTCCTGCGGCTTCCAGCCGCTTTCTTAAGGTTATCGGACCGTCTAGAAGGAGGGGCTCAAAGCTTCGTCATCCTACGCTCGGCCTCCATTTTAAAACATATGTATATACAGTTGTTATATAGTAACTTAAATTAACATGATAGTGAGCTTTACTGATTAACTAACTAGGCCCTGAGAAACGAATTTTTAATGCTAATTAAATCTAATTACAAAATTTCTAGCATAAATATCGTAAACAAATCTGTTTACGATATTTATGCTAGAAATTTTGTTAAATATTCTAGAAGATAATTAGCATATATCAGCCAAACACAGTGACAAACAAATAAGCCGCCAACTGATACACGTTAAACTTATTTAATATTTTGAATAAAAAATATGCCTGAGCAAGAAGAGAAACATGCCTGTTGCAAAAAGACTTGTACACGGAGGGTTCCGTACCTCTGTACAATGTTCTCCGTACAATGACACGTTTCTTGTATGACGACACCCTTTATTTTTTACTTTTAGTATTTGTTGTTATAGCTGCCACATTAGATCATAAGTATAATCGGTGAAAACTTTCAAGTATCTAGTTATTGCTATTACATAAATCGAGGTCAAAACGCAGAAAAAATACATGTTTTGTGTATGAATGAAATTTAATTTTTAACTTTATCTTATTTTTACTATTTGTTATTATGGCAGTTACACTACTACATAATCGGTGAAATTTGTAAATATCTTGCTCTTATAGTTCAAGAGATAGAGCCCTCTGACAGACGGACGGATAGGCAAGCAGCGGAATCTCAAGTACCGTTGGCACACTTTGGGTACGGAATCCTAAAAAAGACTTTACAACGTGAAGATTTTAAACCGACATTTAGCTTCTACCGTCCTCATATTAGATCAATATAAGAGTATCAAAAGCGTGTACACGCTGGAAATAACTCGCTATAACTCCGACCACACCTCATTCGTCCAACACAGCGGACAGAGGGTTGGGACGCGAGTGCCGGAGCGGTAAGACAAATATACGTCGTCGACAACGGTTCCACGAGATCATTCGATTGCCACCTTGGAGTTCGGAGACCGTATCCCTTTGGGGCGTGGCATTGAATCTCTTTATTTGCAAAAAAATCGATGGCACTGGAAAAACTACCTTAAAGTTCTAAGTTCCTTTTTGCGGTACTGTTGATTTGATTTAATGAAATTTCATTTCCACTTGGGAACAGGATATGGAATACAAATTATATATTCCAAATTCTGTTCCCAAAAGAAAGTATATTTGTATATATCTTATCTTAGAGTGGGTCCAGTGATGCAGCACCGGTGACACGTCGACCCTCATGGATCTTTTGTGCTCTTTCTAATCCTTTAGTCACTTTCCCCCGACTGTCTGGAGACATGTTCCATGTACTTTGTATGACGCTTATTTGGAAGAGCCTGTAGTCCTCTAGGTCCGGGTATGCCTTTCCTATTAGGATTTCCATTCGTTTGCCAGCTAGGGCGTCAATATTAGTATGTATATACTTTATTTATAGATATTTAAAAAACATTCTTATATCTTTATTTAAATATTTTTTCAACACAGAAAAATACATTTCATTTCCGAACAAAAGTCAACAGAAAACATCGCATGTAATTGGACGACAAATGAGTTCTATTTATATAATTTATTTATAAGTTAACGTTGTTTGTTTCATTATTTCGTACTAATTGATGTTGTTGAAAATGTTAAAATGGCTGTTCGTAAAAGAGGATACTTGATAGGGCCGTCATCGATTTGCTGTTTGCGAAAATAATTTTTGCGCAATCAGCCTCTCGAAGCCAGCTTGAAGTTAACACAGCAGTGGCCACTCATTATTCCCAGAACGGGATAGATAATTTTGGAGGTAATATCGTCGATCACAAATGGTAATATTTAATCATTTTTGTAGGTTGTTGTTGAGGCAGGGTCCTCAAATAAAACTTCCAATGTTCGATTCTTCGGTTTATTGCAGTGGTTACATTAATTTCGTGATATATCGAGGAGCACACGACTGCTTAGTATGTAGGTAAAATTTGTAAGAAGAAATGTAGGTGAATAATAAAAACTATAAAAATAGTCCACCCGCTAACACTGTAAATATTAAAGTTGGAGCAATACATCGATTGTGGGATTGATGGCTACTCTATTTGCGTAGGCGTTAACATCCTCCCCCTGTTGGAAACCTCCGGTTTCAACCTTGAAGTTGGCCCTCAAATTCTTCTGCTGTGGGCAATGGACAGAGACGAACCAAGGGGCGGCGAAGGCATCCTCTGGCTGTGTGTATGTCGGCAACTCGAGAGATCCCATCAGGACCAGGATATAGACGTGTAACGCGCCCAAGTCTCCATTGAAGAGGTGGCGCATCATCTTCTTGAATAAGAACCAAGTCTCCTATAGCTAGACTGGCTTTGTTGGTCTTCCACTTGCGGCGTTGTTGCAATTCGGATATATATTCCAGCTGCCATCGTGTCCAGAAATGCTGGTGGATTTGCATTAGTCTTTCATAGCGTTTCAGATTGTTTGGAGCAGCATCTTCGAGATTGGTTGGAGATGGCAGCGCATTAAGCGGCCGGCCAATGAGAAAGTGTCCAGGAGTAAGAACTAATAGGTCGTTTGGAGAGGAAGACATGGGACATAACGGACGGCTGTTTAAAATCGATTCCACTTGTGCAAAAAGTGTGGTTATCTCTTCAAAAGTAAGATGAGAATTACCAATGACGCGTTTAATGTGGTGCTTTGCGGATTTTACCCCAGCCTCCCAGATTCCGCCAAAGTGCGGAGCGTAAGCCGGAGAGAAAATAAATTTGATACTTTCTTCACTTGCGAAGTCAGATAAAGAATTCGCGTTATTCTTGAAAAAGTTGTTTATTTCTTTAGCACCAGCAACGAAATTGCGGCCATTGTCGCAGACAACTTCCGTGGGCCTACCGCGTCGCGACACAAATCTACGAAAAGTCATAATGAATGCATCCTTGGACATGTCACTAACGGCTTCAAGGTGCAAACATTTGTATCGCATGCAAATGAATAAGCACAAGTAGCACTTTAATAATTTAGAGCCACGACCCCGTTTGTTAAGAATAAGAAAGGGACCGGCTAGATCAATTCCGACGGATTTGAATGGAAAGTTTGGCATAATACGTTGAGAAAGTAATGGGCCCATCATAGGCTCGATTGTTTTCGCTTGAATCCTTCTACATCTAAAACAATTTTGAACGATACGTCGAGCTAGACGTCTACCATTTATTGGCCATAGATATTGACGAACTGTAGCTAACAATAATTGTGGACCAGCATGACAGTTTGCCTTATGCTCATATTCAAAAATAATTTTCGTGAAGTAATGAGTAGCATGTAAAAGTACAGGATGTTTTTTGTCGAAGTCGTAGTCAGATGTATCTAGACGACCACCGACTCTAATAACACGCTCATCACTGAAAAACGGAGACAATGATAGAATATGAGATTTAGGACTCAAAGGGTTTTTATTGCATAATAAGTTGTATTCTAATGAAAATGATTCTAATTGCGCAAGTCGACACAAATTTAAAAAAGAATTATTTAATTCGTCGGGCGACAGTGGACCACTAAGACGCTTGTTTGTATTTTTTAAATTGTGTACAAAACGTAGGACATACGCGAAAGATCGTTTTAATAGACGAAGAGATGAATAATTGTGAAATGTGATAAGTGAATTGGTTGAAGCTATGGATACGTTGGTTACAACGGAAGCAGTTTTAACTTCGGGTAAATCGGATATGTTTATTTCCCTTAATATTGGCCATTTAGTTTCAGGTTCTGACAAGAATGATGGACCATTCCACCACATCTTGCTGCTGTTGAGCTGATCAGGAGCGACGCCTCTGGATATGAGATCCGCAGGATTAGAAGAAGTTGGCACATAGCGCCAATTAGCGGCGTTTGTTAGCTCGCAAATTTCTGACACCCTATTGGCAACATATGTCTTCAGATTTTTGAAGCTGCTGCGGATCCATCCAAGTACCACCGTGGAATCACACCAATGAGTGTACTGAGTAATTTCACACCGTAATGATTCCCTAACGGCTGTACATATGTCTTGCTGCTAATAATGCAGCACACAGTTCCAGTCGAGGAATCGTCGTGGGTTTTATTGGTGCGACCTTTGATTTAGAACAAAGTAACGAGACAGTGACTTGACTCGAAGAATTTTCAGAGCGCAGGTATACGCATGCACCATAGGCGCTCTGTGAACTATCGCTGAAAGAGTGTAGTTCGATACTCACAGGCTCGTCACATATTGCGTGTCTAGGAATACGAATATCCAGAAGATAAGGTAATGCATCACAAAACGTGTTCCAGCGCTTCTGTATATCATCTGGGACTATATCATCCCATGAAAGTTTGTGGAACCATAATTGTTGCAGAATGACCTTCGCTTTAATGACACATGGACTCAATAACCCCAAAGGGTCAAAAATCTTAAAAGAGTAGATAATAATTTTCGCTTTGTTAAATTGTTAGTATTGGATATGACCGGAATCGTGATTGGAAAATGTAGCTTATCAGTAAGCGGTTCCCAACCCATACCTAATGTGCTAGAGGATTCGCTGACTATCAAATTGTCATTTGAGCCTGAAGCGGCCGAATCCACAATAGAAGTAGAGTTTGATTTAAACTTTCTTAAATTAAAGCAACCCTGTTGTAGTGTTGCTGTTACAGACTTCTGTATATAGCATAACTCACTCTCGTCGTCCGCACCAGTTATAAGGTCATCTATATAAAAATCATGCTGAATAATAGTTTTTACAAGGACATCAGAACACTCTTCGCCAAGCTGCCACAAACATCTAGTGCTCAAGTAACTGGAACTTGCCAGGCCGTAAGTAACAGTATCTAGCCGTAGAGTCTGGATGGGGTTTGACTCATGTTCTCTCCACAATATGAGCTGCAAATCGCGGTCATCCTCATTAATTTGGACCTGGCGATACATCTTCTCGATGTCGCCGGTCAGGAGGTATTTATATTGCCGCGCTCGTAGGAGTATGGAGAAAAGAGAATCTTGCATATTAGCACCAACTAGCAGTATGTCATTGATGGATTGTCCTGAGGAAGTAGCCGCGGAGCCATCAAAGACGACTCGAAGTTTTGTAGATTCGCTACTATCCTTGAATACAGGATGATGACAGAGAAAATAAGAAATATCTGGATTTTGCACTGCGGACTCTGAAAGATGGCCGAGAGTAGCGTATTCACGTATGAAGTCAGTATATTGTAATTTTAATTGAGGTTGTTTTCTAAAACGTTTCTCAAGTAATAGAAATCGTTTCTTTGCTAAAGAATAGGATTCACCGAGACAATCAGGTGAATCTTTTAGCGGTAGACCTACTGAGAATCTACCGGAATCTAGGCGGAAAGTGTGAGATAAATAATGAGCCTCACATGCTTTCTCGCTGGGGCTAAGCTTGGTTTGTAGGGGGACTTCTTCAAGTTCCCAGAACTTAGTAAGTTCTTGATTGATATCGATGGCTGACACTGTGTCAGAAAGAATGGAATGATTGCAATGAGTTTTGTTATTACTATTGTTAGATTTGTTATAGTATATAGGACCGGAAATAATCCAACCTAGTTTGGAACTTCTCAATTGAGGAGTACTAGGGCCAAGAGAACGCTGCTCGTGACCGAGAATGTCCCAGAACATATCGGCGCCAATCAATACATCGACTGGTGCAGGTTGGTGGAAGTTAGGGTCTGCAAGCTGGATGTCATCAGGTATATTTATTAGATACTGCTTGAGATCAATTGGAGATTTGGGTAAGTAACCTGTTAAAGCTGGTAGAACCAAAAACGTTGACGTAACGTTGAAGTGCTTGTAGAAAGACCTCAATTGCGCTACGCACGACTCTTTAACGATTTTTGTAGGGTTATTACCTATACCGATAACATTGATTGAAAGGTTAGAATTGGACTGCAATCCTAGCTTTGTTTTGAGAGATGAAGTTATGAATGATGATTGACTACCGCAATCCAACAATGCGCGAACCTTTTCTGAATGGTTTGTGTTTGGATTCACTACTTCAATAACGGCGGTAGAGAGCAAAACTTGACTTGTATTTTTGTCACAAAAATTGACATTTGTAGTGTCAGTATTGACAGGCGAAGTTTTATTTGTACCAGACAACTTAGTTTTATGTAAAAGTGAGTTGTGCCTAGCTTTGCATATGCGACATGGACCTATGCGACAATCGCGCACAGTGTGATTACCCCTTAGGCAATTAATGCATAATTTTAATTTATAAACTTCTGTTATGCGATCTTCTACACTCAAAGCTCTAAAAGAAGGACAGTCATATATGCGGTGCTCCCCATG
This sequence comes from Hypsopygia costalis, assembly GCA_937001555.2. Taxonomy (NCBI): domain Eukaryota; kingdom Metazoa; phylum Arthropoda; class Insecta; order Lepidoptera; family Pyralidae; genus Hypsopygia; species Hypsopygia costalis. Next base: position 27,058,895 of record OW443338.2, read on the forward strand.
ACACACCACGCATGAGCTAGAAGTCGCATTGTTAACATCGCTAGTGACTGTAGTATAAGATTTTGTATTAGATCTATCAGATTTGTTGACAGTTGTGTTAGGAGAGAGCCATGACGAAGCCTTATGTGCTGTTGTGCTGCGACTAATCGACTCTATAACATCAGCCCGATTTGTTAAAAATTTGTAAAAATGTTGTAAATTGGGAACATCGTCCAACGCATTACGCCATTCTTCCCACTTGACTCGTGTATTGTTATCTAATTTAGCACTCATGAGATGTATTATAAGCACGTCCCATTGATTGGTAGGTTGACCGAGGCTCGACAAGGCTCTTAAATTCTTTGTCACGTGATCCACCAAAAACCTAAGTGACTTGTCAGACTCACGCGATATTGTCTGTATATTTAACAAAGAATTCAAGTGATGATTAATTAATTGACGTTTATTATCGTAACGGTCACACAATAATTTCCATGCGATACAATAATTGGCACTGGACACCTCTAAGTTAGATATGATGCGAGCTGCCTCACCTGTTAAGTATGAAGTGAGGTAGTGAAACTTATGTATGGGTGCGATGCGATCATTATTATGAACAATAGATAAAAATGTGTCACGAAATTCCAGCCAGCGGAAGTAAGAACCGTCAAACCGTTGAATGGACAGCTTTGGTAAACTGAAACCTATATCATAGTTCTCAGCATGACCGAAAGATACTTGGCTGCTATTTAAATCTTTGTAATGACTCTCGTCATGTCGAGAACAGGGTTGAAATTTTTGTAATAAATTCTTTGCAGTAGCCAAATTCGTAATAAACAGCTGATCGACACAATCTCTTTCATCAATTTCCATAGATAAGTTAGCAGAATTTAGAACTTCTATCTGACTTTGCAAATCATCAAATTTATTAGGTAGTAACTCAAATCGATTTAATTTAAGCGTTAATTCGGATAACTCAATTGAAGTTAATGTTTCCTTGGTACTAATTTGCGATAAAAAATTCTTAAATTTAGTAATTTGACCTTTTATTGAGCTGCGTTTCACTATTAAATCGTTCAAATCTTGTGCAGCCTTTGAAGCGCTGTCACTTCCACCATCTATGTCTTTGCCCATTTTTAAATGACTAATTTTGGCAATTTTTATCAAATTTATTAAATAAAATAAATTCAAGTACAAAATAAAAAACTTGAATAGTGAAAATGAAATGAAATAGGTACGCAATTAATAAGAAATAAATGAATTGGCTCACGCTCCTCCCGTGACGTCACCCAGTTGATCGGGAACTCGACCCGGACTTCGGCGTGAAACTCGGCCGCAAACTAATTTGAAAATCCGCAATGCACAACACGTAGGTAGTAATGTCGTTCCTGGAATTTGTACAGAATAATAATGTGAATAACTAGCAAAAATATTTCGTAAGTATGGAAAAAATAATAAAGTTCAATATTGAGTTACTGTTTATGTTTATTTTACTGTGGCCAAATAATTTTATAGTATTTTACGTTAAAATTTAAACATATAAAATATTTAATTTTATTGTGCCAACTAGGGCGGTGAGTGAACAATGAAAGTTGCGTACTGCGTAATTACTTTACTATGATAGGAGATTAACTGGTTGTTTTACATACAGTTGATTGAAAAATATGATTGTACTTACTATGAAATGGTAACCAAACCTCCTGCACAAGTCTATAAACCGATAAATCGTTAGAAATTTTACGGAATGTTGTATTGTTGGTAGAAAGGTATAGGATCTATAAATAGATTGGAATGTTGGGAAAGACACTTAGCTGCATTGGCCTGGCTGCGGTTGAGGCTGATTGCTGCTCATAGACCGGCGATGGCTGCAATGGCTTGATCTTCTATAATTAGTTGCAAGATTGCTCGATAGTATGACGAACAACTTGGCCGCGGAAATCTTCGTATTTCTTTTCCAAAAAATGAGGTTCTTGAGACGGTCGCCAATTTATGTTGAGGCAGGGTCCTCAAATAAAACTTCCAATGTTCGATTCTTCGGTTTATTGCAGTGGTTACATTAATTTCGTGGTATATCGAGGAGCACACGACTGCTTAGTATGTAGGTAAAATTTGTAAGAAGAAATGTAGGTGAATAATAAAAACTATAAAAATAGTCCACCCGCTAACACTGTAAATATTAAAGTTGGAGCAATACATCGATTGTGGGATTGATGGCTACTCTATTTGCGTAGGCGTTAACAGTTGTTGTTCTCACCATTAACATCTACAGATCGCCTGATGATGCCTCGCGTAGAGGCGAAACACGTGTCGCTGAGACAACCACGGCAGTCGCGGCGGCAGCAGTCACATGTTTCTTTTGTTTCAGAGTTGGAGTCGATTAGACTGACACGCGCAACGACGCCATCCAGCCTCATGATATTTCTTGTACCTTTCTATGAAAAGAAATGGGTGAAAAAAAAACGGGTTGCACTCCGGGAGTGCCGGCAGAAGTGAAAACTTGAACATTAACGTTGTGCATTTTTGCATATTTTGGAATGGTTAGGGAATAATTTCGCACGAATTGCTTTATTTATCAGTACAAAAGTATTATAATATTCATTTATTGCGCTATCGTACACAAACATGACAATTTATATTACATTCAAAATAAACAGCAGGAGCAGGTATACATTTTCGCCGCGCAGTAGAAAGAGAGGGGGATACCACTTCCTCTCCTACGCCGCGCCGACGGTCTACTCTCCTCCGTCTTACGAATTTTCGATCAGGTCACGTGTCCTGACGCGAAGGGGGCTCCCATACAACAAACGTGATTTTTTTTGTTCGTTTTTGCTCGCAATTGATAACGGCAATAGGTAGACGCTTGAAATACTCGCATAATATTTAGTTATCTAATCACTTTAAAAATAAATAATTAAATAAAAATAAAACAAATATTTGAGGGGATCTCCCATATTTCCTGTTTTTATAGATAATGGTACGGAACCCTTCTTGCGCTCGCACTTGGCCGTTTTTTTTAAATCAATTATTACAAATCAAAACTCTGGACTGATTATGATACCAATTCAAAATGTGAAATAAAAAAGGTGAATTGTGTATTATACATATTTTTATTTTGCGCTAAGTATCATCAAAGGCAGAGGAACAGCTCGAGATAAACTGTCTAATATTTATAACCACATCAACGTCAGTGTATCAAAAACTATCCAAACTTCGACTTCGTGGCCTAACGAGTTTAACAATAAGCTATTTGACAATGTTGAAAAATTGTATAAATTATTCAAAAATATCGTAAAATACACCAAACCATAAAGATCTGCAAACTTTCATTCTAATATCTTCCGTCCGACTTAAATTAGGGTCGATAAAAGTTTGGCGGGAAAGTCGATTTTAAAAGTATGCAATTATTAAAAAAAAACCGGACAAGTGCGAGTCGGACTCGCCCAACGAGGGTTCCGTAGGTACGTAGTATCATTATTAAATTTGATATTTTTCATTATAAATAAGAAATAATGCGTCGAAAAAAATAAATAAAATATATTTTGCAATGTGTACATCAAGCCCTTTCATATGATACCCCATTTGAACTATTAGTTTCAATTTGAAATTTCGACACCCTATAAAAAATATAGACCCCCTATTTTTTAAGATCTATTTACAAATGTACAGTTTTGAGATTTATTCCTGTACTTGTAGTCTATAACGATGTTACTTGCCAAATTTCATAGTTCTAGGTCAACGGGAAGTACCCTATAGGTTTTGATTCCCTTGAGTGTGTCGAAATATGCGTTTTTTGCTGAATAAACGGCCGTAACTTTTTTCTACGTAAACTTAGCAGTTTGATTTTTTTTTAACTTCATGGGACCGTAGACCTGAGTATACAGTTCAAATTTCAGCTTGATACCTCCACGCATTCTCGACATAGAAATTCTTGACAGACAGACAGACAGACAGACAGACAGACAGACAGACAGACAGACAGACAGACAGACAGACAGACAGACGGACAACAAAGTGATCTTATAAGGGTTCCGTTTTTCCTTTTGAGGTTCGGAACCCTAAAAATAACATCTCCATTGGAGAACATTTTTTACCATCCCAAAAAGTGCATCCCAAAAGGTGATAAAGAAGTTTTCTCTTTAAAAAATCTGTCTTGTCCCTGGCCTAGAAGTTGGGTACTACGCCCATAGGTAGCGTATAGTTATTTTCCTGTAGTGTGTTGTATTATTTGACTATGATATACTTGTAACATAGATTATGTCATTCAGTATACCGATTGTATCACGCGAATTGATCAATGTTATTGTTTGCCTTTGTACCCACTTGATAAGGTATATCGCGTATGGTAATTGACATGCGAGTGGCCTACGACTTGACAGCATTGTCTACGATATTCATTTAATGTAATACAATGAAATGATGATATGATTCAACAAATTAACAAGGCGATAATTGAGGAAAAGTTTTATATTGTGATTTTTTTATTTAACGAGCTCGTTGGCGTAGCGGTCAATGACGCGGCTTCGACACCAACGCTCATGGGTTCGATTCTCACATAGGACAAACATTTGTGTGCATGAACATCTCTGTTTGTCTTAGACTGGGTGTTTTCTATGTATCATAAGTATGTATTTACATAAAAAAATGTATTTACGTATGTTTATCAGTTGTCTAGTACCATAACACAAGCTTCGCTTACTTTGGGGCTAGATGGCGCTGTGTAATTTGTCTGACAATATTTATTTATTTATTATTATTATTATTTATTTACCAGACGCTCGTAAGATGCGTATCCAAATTAGTAAGCCACATAATTTTGTAACACGTGTCTTTATAGATTCACAACATGAGAGTTCTTCTCTATTTGGTCGGTTTCGTTACGTTGATGTGATCGAACGTGAATATGGAACTCTTACTATGCATTCGGTAGTCGCAATTATGCGACAAAAAATAAATTAGTGCTTAACAAGACAGAATGGCACTCTCCAAGTTAACAGTGAGCTGCGTAGTTTTATAATAAAACATAGGACGCGCAGCATGCGCCACCATAGCGGAATTTATTTATTTTGCCCACTTTCCCGAATTGATATCGGAAAGCCAAGGTTACTTTACATTACTACTTTTTGATGCTCTACACGAATCCGAAGTCAGAATTTCGAAATTTTGAGTTTAGGACAGACAGAACGACCGGACGATTTTATAAGCTCAATAAATTTCGCTGAAAAAAATAGAAAACGTTTTAATTCAAAGCGGCAGTAATTTTAACATTATAAATTAATACATAAAATAAAACGGAAAGAGGAGGATAGCTAGGTCAGCGAAGGCTAAACCTTTTTTTACTTAGTTTAGTTTGGCTAGTGATTTAGGATGGAAAACAATCAGATCACTACAGCTATTTAATAATTTACACCAGTGTTTTTCAAAGTGTGGCTCGCGACCTCATAGTGTTAGGATTGTTCTTTCATTGTATCTGAAATGTTATAACATCGTTCCAATGCCATGATAATTACTTTGATTAACTCTAAATTTATTGTCATTTTAATCAACAGATAGTTTTTATATTTTTATATGGCGCCACTGAAACGGACCGGAAGCCATGACTTATTACCTACGCATTATTCTGATTATCGCCTTGTTTTATTACGCATTATTCTGATTATCGCTTATTGGTCGGCGCTATGGAAACAGACCGGAAACCGTGATATTGTCACCTTAATTTTTATTCTGATTATCGTCTATTGGCTGACTCCATGAAAACGAAGCGCAGTCCGCGACAATGGCGCCACCATCATTTTTCCACTTGCACATGCACGCAATTTTGAGCGGCATTCGTTGGCTGACTAGCATGAGTAACACTGTATACCTTTGAAGAATAAAGTGTCTTTGAGTTTAAAGTGTACTTTTCATTCACTCGCCCTTTGGATTGGAACTTTGGACAATAATATCCTTAGCCTCTACAAAGGGGTCGTGAAAGGTCGCGAAGCTATATAAGGGAGCGTCCAAAAAAATATTTGTATTAAGAAAATGTTCATTTCGGAACGTAATCGACGGCTGTAAAATGAAAAGCTGAAGTATCTAAAAACTTCAGTATTTATTATATTAACCGATATGTAACTATGAAAGTAAATAAAAATGTACGAATTTGATATTTGTAATTGAATAAAATACATATAGGTTAGAAAGAAATCTTGGTGGGTCGCAAAATATTTCGACATAATAAGGTGGTCGCGCCATGACAAAGTTTGAATGGGAAGTTGTCCGATGGTCTGAGCACCGAGAATTGGTTTTAAGCAACTTTTAAGTTGCTTTAAACCAATTCTCTAATTTAAGTTGCTTAATAATAAGCATGTAGCATTTTGCATAAGTCTGCAGACGTGTATTTTACGTTCGTAAAATCTGTAATGATAATTAACGCAACATCGAAACGTTTGGTGACATTACTAATTAGCAGGAATGCAACAACCCTCAATGGTATTGTTATTTGGCTGCGGTATTCTGTGATCAGCCCAAGTGCCACAGTTAGGTTCGATATGCCCTACCTCCACTTAGTCGGCAGGCATCAAGTACAGGTAAGTTCGCTAGTCCCCAAAGACGGTAGTGACCCACTTAGATCGCAAATAAGTTCCGTATTTTTTTATTAAAATGTATAATATAAAATACAAGTAGTTTTGTGACCCAAGGGGCAATTAATAGCAGAATTAGAAGTATCTGACATTTGGACCGTGCCCCGGAAAATCAATATCATTGGTCTCGGGTACCTTGTCTTCCTCGCAGGCCAATTTTAAATTGGCAGTTTGGAAAGACAGAGTTCATGATTTTATTTTAGCGAACATTGGCATAAGTACATAGTGTGAATTATATAAATGCTAAAACATAACGGGACGGGGGGCCCACCACACATTCCTACCACTGTGTCAATGACTGTGGGCAATTACCAAAAAAAAGGCAATGAACAATGAATTCCATTGCAGTCCCGGGTGTAGAACTACGGTTGCCTTGGAAGCTTTAGAAATTTGACTTCCCCTCTTAGCAATGTGAGAGACAGCTATATGGCAAATAAAGTATTAAAAGCCTAAAGAGATGGTTAGTCAAGTGAAGCTCAATTGCCGTGCACCACGGATTATAAATATTTAACACTATTGGGGACCTAAACATTGCAAATCTATCTATCTATAATAATAAAAGGCTTTGTCCTCACTGACTGACTGACTGACTCACTAATCAACGCACAGCCCAAACCGCTGGGTCTAGAGATTCCAAATTTGGCAAGTAGGTTCCTTATGACGTCTAGGGGTGCACTAAGAAAGGATTTTTCAAAATTCATCCCCTAAGGGGGTGAAACGGGAGTCCAAAGTTTGTATGGGGAAACAAGATTAGTTGGACTATTTTATTCGAAACTTTACACGAGTACTTCTATAGATAAATGAGTAAACAAGTGTTTCAGGATTTTTCAAAATTCAACCCCTAAAGGGGTAAAATGGAGTGAAAAATTCTGAAAATCGTCATGGGTATTGTTTTTATAGTTTATCGGGTCGCTGATTACGAAAACAACAACTATTTTATAATCCAACATAGCCGACGTGACATAAAATCACCCCTAAGGGGTGCGATGGGGTTGAAATGTCATAATATCAATATAGGTGTTGTTTCTATGGTTTTCTGGGACGTCAATTACGAAAATGGCATCGATTTGAAAATATAACATAGTGGACACGAAATTACTTAAAAGGATTTTTCAAATTTTACCCCTAAGAGGGTGAAACGGAGGTCCAAAGTTTGTGTAGGGAAACGAGATTAGTTATACTATTTTATCGAGTAAAGACGTGTTTCAGTATTTTTCAAAATTCAACCCCAAGAAAAAGGAATAAAATGCGGTAAAAAAGTCTGAAAATCGTCAATGGTATTATTGTTTTTATATTTTATCGGGTCGCTGATTACGAAAACAACAACGATTTTAAAATTCAACGTGGCTAACGAGACCATCATCATGTAATTTTTTTAAACTTTGATTTATCCTTTTTAAGCTGATGGAATAAGACTTGTGTGTTGACTGAAGTTTTATCCTAATAGGTTTTTAAATTTGTATTTGGCGTCAATCAGTGCTTATACATTCGCGGGCGGCGCGGCGAGAGTAGTAGTTATCTGGAAAGTTCGTATTTAGTACAATTAAAGGTGCTACATGAAGGTGGTTGCGTTGCGTGTTAGACTTCACTTGGATAATCTATAATGCCCGAATTTCACGCCAGCGAAGCCGCGGGCAAAAGCTAGATAATAAAAGGCTTTGTCCTCACTGACTGACTGACTCACTTTGAATTGATTTGAATTGGAAAACCTATTCTAAATACCGACTTTATGGGGTATGCTTACTTAATATCAGAATTTCGGTATTTTTCAAACAATGACGTCATGTTTATCTAAATTTATACTTGTGAAGGTGTGATGATGCCCCATACCATTATATCTGTGGAAGGTGATGAAGCTGACCTGTTCCACTCCATCTCCTACCACTTTGCATGGAACGGAGGTGTATCATCATTATTCACGTATTAAACAACTGGAACGATGAGTTACAGTTGTTGAGTGAGGACAATAAGGGTGCGCTCTTGAGGAATCTCTCTTTATATTATACCCCGCATTCCCATTATTCCATCAGACCACCCCGTTCAATTTAAGAGACTTCAATTTCCCGTATAGGTGTTTCGCTATGACCATTAACAAAGCTCAGGGGCAGTCTCTAAAGGTCGCTGGGGTTGACTTGAGACAGGACTGCTTCTCTCATGATCAATTGTACGTAGCTTGCTCACGAGTAAGTTCTCCTGGAAGCCTAGCAATTTTGGCTTCTGGTGCGAATCCCAAAAATATTGTTTACCGGGACGTCTTAACCTAAATGGTGTATGTTTGGAATAATTGTCAATGCGAAACAGTTCTTTATGTGGAAAAAATGAAATATCTGGAATCTTAACAAAAATTGACGCAAATCAAGAGTGTCCCCGTAGCGAAGCACGGGTACTTTGCTAGTGGGAAAATAAAAAGAAACAGTTTGGATGTTATTTGGCATCAAGACTATTTGGAATAACACGTCATAAGTTATAACTTACTATTCTGAACTTGGCGGCAAAGAGGCGGCTAAATCCTTTTATTATTTATGACAAGTATTAGGCCTGCGGTATTAAGGGTAACAGTGGGTTACTTTGTCATTGTTATAAAGCTATGTACTCTCCTTTATTGCCTAAACCAGCTTAGTTCCCTGGGCATTCTTTACTTATGTGCCTAGGCTTTGTGACATATAAACAACTAGCTTTTGCCCGCGGCTTCGCTCGCGTGAAATTAAATATGTTTTTTTTAATAAAAAGTATCCTTTATTCTTCTTACTACTCTATACCTCTTGATTACGCCGATTCTTGTTACCTCAATATCACCGAGAAGCAACTGTGCGCGACTTGAGCGCCTTCAAAATCTTTGCATCCGGTTCATATTTGGACTTCGCAAATATGATCACGTCTCACAATTTTGTTGTCAGCTCAAATGCTTCCTATTAGACTTCGCCGTAACGGTCATATCCTATCCCTTCTTTATTCTATCTTATTTAATCCCTTAACTCCTGAATATTTAAAAGAGCGCTTCTTATTACACACTGGGGTGCAGGGTCGTGCCTTGCGTCATACTCTATCTCTTCGCCTCATTACACCATCACACTCTTTCCAATAATTCCTAAGTCCTTTTCGGTACAAGCTGTGCGTCTCTGGAATGCTCTGCCATTAACCATTCGTAGTGCACAAACTCTGTCCGCTTTTAAAAATCTTGTGAAAGCTCACTATCTCTCACTTGTCTCTGTGTAACTTTTCTTATTTTCCTTTATTCTCTGGTCTGTCGCTTTATTGTACATATCTTGTATTTTGCTTGTTATTTAGTTTTATGTAATATTTTTATACACTATAGTTATATATTGTATATGATATATGTGTAATGTTTTTGTGGTATACGTGTATATGTATGTATGTATGTAGGTACGTTTATGTAGTTTATGCGCCTCCTACTTGCATACTATCATTCTCGTTTCCTCTACCTTAAGGTTGTCTGGAAAAGATCGCTTAGCGATAAGACCGCCTTTTGAGACGAACTTCTTAGCTTCCATGGATTCACCGTGCGGGTGCCGGGTCCATCGTGTGGCAGAGAGAGAAACCCAAGCAGATCCCGAGACTTGTGACACGGGTGTAGGTTTAAGGGGCCCCTTTCCGACGTACATCAACACTCACCTTCACTACTTGTGTTTCTCTCCCTGCCCTGCCAAATATGGTATGAACCTGCTAATGCAGCTTTAGATACTCGTTCTAGTATAGAACTTACTGCACTTCTGGACAAGCCAAGGTCTTTCAGCAGGTTATAGAGAGATTTTGCTGGTATACCTCTCGCTCCTACTTCTACAGCGTATAGATTAACTACATAGCCGCTTTTTGTTAATTCGTTTAGGAGGTCATAATATTTGTTTTGTTTTATCGCGTGGTCTTTGGGTATGTTAGTTTCCCACGGTACGGTAAGCTCTACAAGTACTATACGTTTTGTAGCTCTGGAGAAAAGGAAAATGTCCGGTCTGGATGTCGAAACAACCACATCTTCTGGGATTTTATAGTGCTTTTCATACGTGTCCATTAAAATAGTCCAGTCAGGTGCTGCACTGAGGATTGAGTAAGGCTTGTTCTTGGAGTTTGAAGTTGAGCCTCCTTTTATAAAGTTAATTTGTCTTTTGTTTGTCGTTAATCCTTTTTGGGCTCTAGCTATTGAAAGGCTTATGGCTTCACGTATGATTTGAAGTACTCTGTCATGGCGATGTGAGTAATGACCCCTATCAAGGAGCACCTTGCATCCCACCAATAGGTGCCTTGCTGTACATATCGCCTCTTCACAGGTATAGCAACATTTTTATTACCTTAATACCTCTGTAAAATCTTTAATTTGGTGCAATAAAGAATATTGTATTGTATTGTATCCTATGTTACTTCTGATACCTCCAAGAATATGTGTACAAAGTTTCATGATGGTCGATTGAGTAATTTTCGCGTGAAAGCGTAACAAACAAACGGACATTCACATTTATAATATTAGTAGGGAAGTAGGGATAATTCAACGTTACATTAGCACATAAGTAACATCACACCAGGAGTCTGCGGTGAATTAAAATTTCTTCTAAATGCTCCGTTTTTTTGGTTAAATTATTTTTTTTATCTGAGAGCGGGGTAAACTAGGTCGTGAAGGCCGCCACTGCCACTGGCACTGGCACTGCGATTGCCACTGGCACCACCTACGCAGTAACTGCGTAATACTTCCTTCCTGGTGACCTCACTTGCATAAACACAAAAAAATGTCAGTGATCGTTATGGTATCACAAGCTGGCACGTCCATAGGCTGTGTTGGCTGCTTACCAATAAGCAGGTCATACGCCTGTTTGTCAACCTAATGGTATAAAACATCATCAGATGTGATACACTTCTGTGGGCAGCCGCCATTACTTAAAAAGGGTAATTTAAATCGCGTAGCTACCTCGGCAATCTTTTGGCCTCTTTTGGCGTACGCGCACCCCTCTTTGAGAAACACTGTTTCCGTATAAACGGAATATGCACAACGCAGTTAGCGACCTCATCGCTCTTATGTCAGATGGCATTTAACACGTGTATTTACTGCAAGTTGGGGCCATCAAGTTGGGGAGCACTGGCACATTGCCAGTGCCTCCTTTATTTAGAACATTGCGAAACACTCCGCATTCACATTTGGTGGGTTTTAACCGACGTCGAACAGAGGGGTTGGTTGAGAGAAAAAGTAATTAAAGTAGGTAAGGTTAGGGTGTAAGTGTTTCGTCATGAAATTAAATGAAATAATTTTTTTGATAATATTTTTCTTTTGTCATTTTTTTTACGTGATATCGTTTTATTTAAATAAATTAATATTCCTGGACAATTTACACACGGCCATCTAGTCCCAAACTAAGCAAAGCTTGTACTAGATTATAATACTTAAATACATTTTTTTTTTTGTAAATACAGACATGTAATACATAGAAAATACCCAGACCAATACAAACAGAAATGTTCATTCACACAAATATTTGTCTTGTGCGGGGATCGAACCAGCAACCTCGGAGTCAAAGTGGCCATTGCTAACCATTCGATCACCGAGCTCGTCAATCGTCAATTGAGTCGTCTTATAAATCAATGAACGCCGGCTGCACGCACGAAAAAGCATGACTCATTGTCACGATCCCCCTGAAACGAGCGTGGAAGCGAAAGCGCATAACAAGCGATAGAGAGGCACGATAGGCCTAAGCGTTCGGCTTGTGACGCATCTATCTCCCTTCCGGAGTGGAAGTGATCGGCCGATATTTTCTTATGACGTTACCATGTAAACTTATCGGCCGTAAACTCTGTAGTTTAACTCTCTGTAACAACTAATTGTTTTTATCTCCTAGCATTTTGGTATTGACCATTGGCGAAGAAGAAATGCTTGAAAGAAAATTGACAATTTGGGTCTTTTTTTAAATAATCAGATAAAACAACAATTACAATGTGGTTTGTATATAATTATATCATAATAAATGAACGCAATGTCAAAAGCATTTGTATACATATTACAATATTATGTATGGCAAATAAATAATGTCAAATAATTACATGTTATCTCTACTATAATATTAAAAGTGTGAATGTGAATCATGAAATTTTGTACACCTATTCTTAAGAATATGTGTATAAAATTTCATGATCATCGATTGAGTAATTTCGGCGTGCAAGCGTAACAATCAAACTCACATTCACACTTTTAATATTATAGTGGAGATAACATGTACTTATTTCACATTATTTATTTTACCTTTTAAGTTATGAGGGAGGATTTATTAAAAAAAAATTCAGGTAAAGCCGAGGGTGGAAGCTAGTATTATATATGTACTCGTGTAATCGTCTCACAAGTACCTACTCCTACAGGCTAATGGAATCTTAAAACATAACGTTTTATTTACCGCACTGCCACTGTAAAAGGAAGCAACTAGTCCTCATGCAGCGTAATTACTCTGATGTACAGTAGATGAGAACTCTACTAACTGTTCTTTAAAGTTTTATATTCTACTTGAAACAGCAATGAGCGGAATTCTTTTAACTGCGTTGTGCATTTCCTTTTATGAAGTCTTCCAATTGAATTGGAGCTTGAAAACTTTTTTGTATATTTTTATATATATTGTAATGCTAACGGCCGCCTTTTTAGGGTTCCGTACCCAAAGGGTAAAACGGAACCCTATTACTAAGACTCCGCTGCCCGTCCGCCCGTCCGTCCGTCTGTCAACAGGCTGTATCTCATAACCCACTACCGTTAGTAGTTGCATGCGACTGCCGTGGCTGCTTTGGTCGTCTCGGCTCCAGCTGCTGTGGTCGTCTCGGCGACATGGCTGCTTTCGTCGTCTCTGCTCCAGCTGCTGCTGCAAAGCAGCCACGGCAGTCGCATGCAACTACTAACGGTAGTGGGTGGGTGCCGGCCGGCAGTAGTTTGCATGAACTAATTGGTGGCGGAAGCACGCAAAGTAGTGTAGATCAAATTGCCTGTAAATTTGACTTCCGTAAAATAACACCTGGATCAATTAACTGTTTATTTAAAGATTATTGGCCTGATTTACTGATTACACCTTCATTATATACAATAACAATCTTTGATCTTGGTAAAGTTAGTTAATAGAAAATACCGATAAACTGTTCCATTCGATACAAAAGCCCGAGTGAGTTGCAAGGAACAATAGGCAGGCACGGTGGGGTCGCCGGGCGAGACAAAGAGAATTGTGCCTCTAAGTGAAATACTAAGAGCTGATTGATTTTCCGTCGCCCGATATGATATTATTTATCTTTATTATTACAGATGTCGGAAGAAGTTTGGGGTGTGAGTAGCTCAGCTACAATAAAATATTTTTTGCTAAGGGCGGGCTTATTAAAGCCCCATTAGCCAAGTGTGATTCGTAGCGTAACGAACGTTAGGTAGATCACGAGACATTTGTCAAAATCGAACATTTTAGTATGAGAATTGACAAATGTCACGTGATCTATCTAACGTTCGTTACGCTACGAATTACACTTGGCTAGGGGGGCTGGAAGGAACCTGTTCCAGTCAACCGTTGCATTTGGGTAATTAGCTTTTTGGGTAATTTTGGACTGTGGGGTGGAAGTGGCTCGCCACGATATTCAGAGTCAAAGTCTACCTCATCTTCTTGTGATACACCCTGCCGACGAGCGAAAGAGGCTCTGCCGATAGAGAGAAAGGGTACAGCGTATTTGTAAGCTGCCCGACTGGGGAAGTGCCTCCACCTCACAGAATTCCGCAGTCAAACAATTCTCTTGAGGGTTGTCGTGTTCCTGCGAGTAAGTGAGGTCACTACAGAAATGAAGGAGATGTTGCATACCGCCCGCCTGATGTGAAGCGGTTACCGAATCCATATTAACGCTCGCAACATAAAATATCGCTCGCGCGCCGCCACCCCCGCTGCCAGCGCAGCGTCTCCTTCCTTTCTGGTGACCTCACTCACTCGCAGGAACCCAACAAACCTCAAGAGAATTGTTATTTGGCAGCGGTATTCTGTGAGATGGAGGTACATTCCGCAGTCGGGTAGCTTACAATTACGCTCCCTACCTCACTTATTATATTATTATTATCTCTTCCAGCTAACCTTTAGCAGCGGGATACATTTCAAGAAAATGTGGATCAGCTCGTTGTTCAGGTAAGTATAAAGTAGAGCAATAGCTTGTAATAAAGCAATTGCTCTAGTATATACTCACCTTTATAGCAACAACAACGTGATTCGTTGTATGGAGCTACCGGAATATGCCGAAACTGCTGGAAGCGAGAATTCAGCTTCCTCCAGTGATGTTATAAATTAATCCACTGCATTACCATTAACTGCATCTGTTATAAATTACCGTCTTAGTCGTTAAGCTTAAGTCTTCAGAGCTTCCAACTTGAAACTATGCGCTTTGGACGCCACTAAACTCTCTTCAGTGCAGTTTAACTCAAAACTCCTTTGACCGATTGCTTAATATGTGCTTAGTGATTAATCAGATTGAATAGTTTTACAGAAGTTAGTCAATTATGTAGTAATGTACATACATTACTACATAATTGACTAACTTCTGTAAAACTTTGAGAAACTTCTGTAAAACTACATTAGGGGTGTAAGTGGTTCCTCAACATCTATGAACCAAAGCCAACTTCACCTGCACGCGGTGCACCCTGCTGACTGACAAACGAAGCTCTGGCGAAAAGAGAGGTAGGAAGCGTAATTGTAAGCTACCCGACCGGGGAATGTTCCCTTGAGGGCTGTTGTGTTCCTGCGAGTGAGTGAGGTCACCAGAAAGGAAGGAGATGCTGCGTTGGCAGCGGGGGTGGCGGCGCGCGAGCGATATTTTATGTTGTGAGCGTTAATATGGCTACGGTAACCGCTTCACATCAGGCGGGCCGTATGCTTGCCTGCCACCCGACGTAGTAAAAAAAAAAAAAAAAAACATAGTTTTACAGAAGTTTCTCAAGCGTACTTTATTCATTATTGGCATGTCCTTTTTCCATTATTTGGAGTCAGGGGCATTTAATGTCTTTTTCTTCCATTCACCCTTATTAGTCGTTATATCTACAATTACCTCTTTCTGGCCCATATCATATCTCCCACAATCAAATCACCCCTATGCTTTTGGTCTTCCTCTCTCATTATATCCATTCACATTGAAATTCATCGTTCTATTCGTCCCATGTCTCTTACCGCTCCACATTACATGCCCATACTACGAAAGGCGATTTCCTCTCGTGCGTGCAGAGTATCACTCGAAATGTTTCTATCGACTTTATCTTCTGCATCACTGAGCTGAAAATCAAACTAGAAAAATTGCCAAGCCGTAATTTTGAGCAGCGTCGTGGAATTTGCTCTAAATCCTTTTGTTTAAAGGGAGACCCATATCCCAGCAGCATGCTCAGCCGCCATGAGCAGCCATGCTCACATACATTTCTACAATTACCTCTTTCTTGCCCATATCATATCTCCCACAATCAAATGACCCCTATGTTTTTGGTCTTCCTCTCTCATTATATCCATTCACATTCAAATTCATCGTTCTATTCGTCCCATGTCTCTTACCGCTCCACATTACATGCCCATAATACGAAATGCGATTTCCTCTCGTGCGTACAGAGTATCACTCGAAATGTTTCTACCGACTTTATCTTCTGCATTACTGAGCTGAAAATCAAAATTGCCAAGCCGTAGTTGAGCAGCGTCGTGGAGTTTGCTTTAAATCCTTTCGTATGAAGGGAGAGTATGTATCCCATCCCAGCAGTGGGATGAATAAGTGTTGACGATCTAATCTAATATCACACCCTGGCTGCTCACATCTATGATCGATGGCTCATTTCCTGGAATTCGTCAAACGACTTAGGCTTTAAAGGCTGCTGAAGGATCTTTCTTTGTCTTCTGTATCTATAGAAAGCAACAATTACTAACCGATCTATCAACTAATAAACTTAAATCACAACTTTGCTAATCCAATTTTAATATAACACGAAGTTATTAATAGTATGCTCATTATTTGCCTGTCGGCGTGTGCGATAGGCATGCTTGGTTTCATCACCAAACCACCAAACCACCACACTCCACCCTAACATTTCCATTTGATTTCCTTTCCGTACTCAGGACTATAAGCACTATATGTCTGTACAAGATACTGTCATTAGCGAAGCAATGCGATGAATCTGACATTTCATAGACACGGGAATTGATATTATTAAACAGAATTAATTTATCAACTCGAGTGTAACCGTAACACGTACTCATTAGAATAACGGTTACTAACCTTATCGGTATCGAATATTAGGCGTATTGGTGTGGATTTAGAGTACAGTAGATAAAGAGTGTTGTTCTAACCATCAACATCTACAGATCGCCTAATGATGCCTCGCGTAGAGGCGAAACACGTGTCGCAGAGACGACACGTGTTTCGAGAGAACGAGATGTTGGAGATTCGCCGATACGACCGCAGCAGCTGGAGCAGAGACGACTAAAGCAGCCAGGGCAGTCGCATGCATCTACTAACGTTGCCGGCCGGCAGTAGTTTGCATGAATTAATTGGTGACGGAAGCACGCAAAGTAGTGTTCCTCAAATTGCCTATAATGAGTGTTTGAGTGAGGGTACCAGGAACGACGGAGTAGCTTCGATGGCAGCAGCAGGGTCACCGCGTTAGTAATACTTTATATAGCAAGCGTTTAGAGGCTGCAGTAACCGCTTTTCATCAGATGTGCCGTCGGATTTTATGCCATTCGACGATTTGTAAAATGATATGGACTACAGTCCAAATCGCGATAGGGCTACATCCCTATCGTGATGATCACGATAGGGATGTAGCCCTATCGCGACAGTGCGTGAAATAAAATGCCACAATGACTTCACAACTAAGAAACCCCATTTGCTATGGCTCTTAAATTCCAGAGCACTTGCCTCATTATTCACTATCATTCAGGTTTTTTTTTTTTTTTTTTATACTACAACATCGGGTGGCAGACAAGCATACGGCCCGCCTGATGTGAAGCGGTTACCGTAGCCATATTAACGCTCGCAACATAAAATATCGCTCGCGCGCGGTCGAATTGATGAGATACTGAGTATGTATCTAACCTACGGCACAGTATAACTAATAATACTACGTATAGGCCACTCCCCGCCGCACTCTGATATTGACCTCACCTCTCGTCTGAAACAAATCTAGAACAGTTTATATGCCGCCGCATGCACACACGCTCATTCACGCCCTGCACAGACAGCATTGTTTATATAGTAGTTCACAACGCGACATTTGTATGGAGTAGCCGGGGTGTGACATCGCCAAGAAAATCAGATTGATGAGAAACTTAGTGTATAACCTACGTCTAAGATACCAAAGTATAATTAGATAAGAAGTTTTATATCAATAAACCTCATTGATACTCTTGGACTGAGAGACTGGTGAGGTGAATCTAGCATATTTCTAATCTGTGCGTATCTAGTTAATTTTATACTCGACGTATCAGGCTAATACGTATCGGGTGTCTATCCATATACAAACGTCACGGGAAATTAGTTCAGTGATTGATTTCGTATAATTATTTAGAAGGTCTAAGTACTTTACGTGTACCTACTACGTAATGGATGTTTACAAATCAATAGTTTAAGTGAGTTAAATTATTATCTTACGTTCCCAGTAGCATTATATTCCTTCAATCATCAATAGGGGTGTAAGTGGTTCACTTCATCTTTGAACTAAAACCAACCTCACGTGGGGCACCTGCTGACTGACAAACGAGGCTTTGACGAAAATAGAGATAGGGCATAGCGTATTTTTTAAGCTGTTTTTTTTAAGCCGTCACTCTTCGGTCACTGATCGTCGTCAACCGAAGAAACAAAGAAGAAGAAGGTCGAAGGGTGCCGAGCGGACTATATGGGTACGCAGTACCTACGGGTTGTGGTATGTGTGTGTTGTGGTATGTGTGGTATGTGTGCGTGAGACTGAGTGGATCTAGGCCTGGTAACAACGCTTGTATTTTGATGACAAAGTATTGTTATTAATAACGTTATTTCAGTATTAATGACAAATGTGACATCATTTATGAAAATATCGGTATTTCTTGAATAAGTATAGTTTAATTTGTGACATCGTTATCAGTCCCTGCTATGGAGGCATCAAAATCAATTAACTATCTACTAACTAACTGTTCTATGCAAAGACGTTATAAATATTATAGATATGGCATATCCATACTAAAATGCATCGGAAAACGGTTCCCGACGCATGGGAGAACTTAACTACCGCTATCCTTATTATACTTGCTATCTCTTTCACTCGCTCAGTACGTAATCGGAGCAATGGCACAGCATAGTCGTATTACTATGCTGTGGCAATGGCGTCTTATTAGCTTGCAATAACATGAAATTAATCTAAAATACGCGTCAACATCAAATATTATTGTGTACTTTAGAGTAATATATGATCCTTGGGCTTTATAAAATAAAATATTTTTCTTGAAAGAATTACACACTGCCATCTAGTCCCAAACTAAGCAAAACTTGTACTATGCGTACTAGGTATAACTGATATTATACTTAAATATTTTTTTTTGTGAATACATACATATATTACATAGAAAACACCCAGACCAAGACAAACATACATGTTCACGCACACAAATCTGCTCACCCGAGCCTAAACCGCATTAATAGCAAAATTTGTGATTTCAAGCTTTATTCATATTACGAAAGCCCAATTCACGGCCTAGGTATTATTAGCCGAGACGAGCTCGGTGGCGTAGCGGTCAATGACGCGGCTTCGACACCAACGCTCGTGAGTTCGATTGCCACATAGGACAAACATTTGTGTGCATGAACATGTCTGTTTGTCTTGGTCTGGGTGTTTTCTATGTAAGTATCATAAGTATGTATTTACAAAAAAAAAATGTATTTACGTATGTTTATCAGTTGTCTAGTACCCATAACACAAGCTTCGCTTACTTTGGGTCTAGATGGCGCTGTCTAATTTGTCTGACAATATTTATTTATTTATATTTATTTATTTATGAGCCAAACTAATTTGTTTGTTTCTATGACTAGTGCTTTTTTATATATATTTTTTCTGACTTGACAAATGGGCAATTTTTCCAAATTTGATTAGAAATATAAAAGTTGTTGTTTTTTTACACATCGTAAACTTTTAGCGCCTATTTCTCGAATACTTGTTTTTGCTATTACTGCGGTCTAGGGTGGGCGGCTCGGGTGGGCAGAAATGTTTGTCATGGGCGGGCATCGAACCCGCGACCCCGGAGTCAGTTGACATGGTTAGCCATTCGACCACCAGGCTCGGGCTCTATTTACTTTATCAACATAAATTGTCCATTTTTATCTATTTAACCCGGGGTGAGCACAGTGAAAAAGTTTACACCAAGCGTAGGGTTGGGTCACGATGACCCGTTTAAAACTTTGATGTTTTTCCAATATACAAAGGTATTTTAAGAAATTGTTGCTAGAATTTGATTCTGCTCCAGCTACTGAGAAGTACGGCAACGTCGCACTGCAATGCTGAGAAACACACGCGATTCAAAATGGCGCGGGTCAAATTGACCCATCTGTGTGCGGGTTAAATAAATTGTCACAACGTCTGTTATGTTGGCTTGCTTGTGCGAAGTAATTGGAGTTTGAGTGTAACTTTTTGACACTTGTGACATATATATTGTATTTTCAACATACTTGCTCATAAAGTAGCTCTAATTTCACCGCAATTAGGCACATAATGACACATATAATCAAACTGTGACTTTTTCATTGCCATTATTTACAAGTGAGTTATCAAGTTTTTATTTTAATTTATTGGTTGAGTTGCTTTGTTCTTAAAAAAGTTTCGATACAAAAAAGATCGTGTTCAATAGTACAAATAAATTATGTACCAATTGCTTGTTCATTTCATGCAACTTTGTATTTAAATTCGAAGTTGCCTCAAAATTTCAACTTGTCCTGTGCATTTTTTATTTTCTCTGTAATAAAGAAAACTTTAAATTCCCCTTTTTGTACGTGGCTAAAACGCTATCCGCGAAAAGCCAAAAAAAGAAACCTCATTCTTTTAGTCTGTGGCTGATCGCCATGTTAGATGCGCGCGCCTAGGAAAACCTGATTATTTTTTCTCGCCATTGCGAAAAATTTTTCGTATTATTAAGTTTTTTTTTGTATTATTTTCTTCACAAGTGTGTTGAAAAACGTCGTATGATACACGTGTGTATTGATGATTACCGTCCTCGGCTCTCTTAAGACCCTCGCCTAAAAGCTCGGGTCTCAATGGCGCCTCAGCGGTAATCACCAACATTACACACTTGTACCATAATGTACTATTACAACATCGCTGGTTCTATGTAACTTTAAAATATTCATCTTACGAAGGTGTTTACACACGCGATACAACTTAAGTTTAAGTTGACTCTGAAATTGCGCATCATGTTCATCATGTTTAAGCTATGTACTTAACATGAAACTTAATAATTTATAACTTAATATTATAACTTATCACTTAGTTAGTTTAACATCTAGTTAATGAAAGAGCAAGCAGTTAACTTTTGCCACAAGAAGTAAAACGGTTGTCATAATAACACTGAGTGTCGGAATGGGTCACGGTGACCCGTATTAAAAATTAATGTAATTACTATGATTATAGAGATATTAAGAAGAAATTGTTTTATTTTGATAAAATTGATTTGGGGTGTAAGTTGTTCATCAACATATTTGAACCAAAGCCAACTTCACCTGCACGTGTTGCACCCTGCTGACTGACAAACGAAGCTCTGGCGAAAAGAGAGGTAGGGAGCGTAATTGTACCCGACTGGGGAATGTACCTCCACCTCACAGAATACCGCAGCCAAATAACAATTCTCTGGAGGGGTGTTGTGTTCCTGCGAGTAAGTGAGGTCACCAGAAAAGAAGTAGATGCTGCGTTGGCAGCGGGGGTGGCGGCGCGCGAGCTATATTTTATGTTGCGAGCGTTAATATGGCTACGGTAACCGCTTCACATCAGGTGGATCGTATGCTTGTCTGCCACCCGATATAATATAAAAAAAAAATAGTGCAAGAAAGACTCAATCAAGAAGAAGCAATCTCTATTATAAATAACAAAAAAAAAATCGAGTAACATTCCGGGAATGCCGGCAGAAGTGAAAACTTGAACACTAACGTTGTGCATTTTTACGTATTTCGGAATGGTTAGGGAATAATTTCGCACGAATTGCTTTATTTATCAGTATAAAAGTACTATCATTTATGTGGAAAAATACAATATTCATTTATTGCGATAACGTACACAAACCTGACAATTTACATTACACTAAAAATAAACAGCAGGAGCAGGCATTTTCGCCGCGCGGTAGAAAGAAAGGGGTATCCCCCTTTCTTCCTACGGTAGAAAGAAAGGGGTATCCCCCTTACTTCACTTCCTCTCCTACGCCACGCCGGCAGTCAACGCTCCCTCCGTCTTACGAATTTTCTATCAGGCAACGTGTCCTGACACGAGTTTAACATTTTTTACCCATCCCAAAAAGTGCACAACGCCGCTAAAGAAGTTTCCACTTCAAAAATCGGTTGTCTATAACG
This sequence comes from Hypsopygia costalis, assembly GCA_937001555.2. Classification (NCBI taxonomy): domain Eukaryota; kingdom Metazoa; phylum Arthropoda; class Insecta; order Lepidoptera; family Pyralidae; genus Hypsopygia; species Hypsopygia costalis. The sequence goes on from OW443338.2 coordinate 27,081,034, forward strand.
TCGGTTTACGGACGATAATTTTACATAATCACTGAAGCCATTAAATGAGGCGGAACACCATTCCTCTGCTGGTTGTTCTGCGAACTTCTAAAGATGCTACATCATCAGAACATGATAACCGTGTTCTTTTTTGCCAATGCCAAATCGATCAGAGTGTTGTTCATATAAAAATTATCTATATCCATACTTCCATACTATAATCGGGACGAGGACCCACCACACATTCCCACCACTGTGTCTCCTGTGTAGCCAGGACTAACAGCAGCGACCACTAAAAAGGCAATGAATAGTGAAGTCCATTGCAGTCCCGGGGGTACGACTACGGCTGCCTTGGAACTCACAACGAATTTAATCAGAAGAAATTAGTAGGAGTAAGAAGCTTTTGGAATTTGACTTCCCCTCTTAGCAATGTGAGAGACAGCAATATGTCAAATAAGGCATTAAAAGCGCAAAGAGATGGCTAGTCAAGTGAAGCTCAACTGCCGTGCACCACGGATTTTAAGTATCCAACACTATTGGGGACCTCAAAACATTGAATTGTTACCTAACACATCGATCAATACCAATATGATAAATGTGAAAATGGTTTTTTTTTGTTTGGAGGTTAAAAATTACATCTATAATCAAACTACCGTATATTCACTGACACAATTCTAATACCCCTACAGAAGGTTTAAAATGAACCGATACTATAGAGAATATCCTTTTAACATTTTCCGGGAAAATTGGAAAATTGAATTGCAACCACTTTTTCAGATATAGATTTCAGCGGCACTCTATTCGATAAAGTGCGTCCATCAATCGGTTAACTCCGTAAGGCCGGAGCGTTCAAACTAGGGGCGTGTCAGGGATATTGAGGATTTCGGCTACCGGTTTTTAATACCGTTTCAATAACCGGTATTATCTTCATCTCAATTTAATTGAGTTTTAGTATTTAAGTTAAATGAAGCAGTAGTATTATAAAATTATCATGAGGTTTAACTTGCAGACTCGTTTTATGATTATTTTTTCATGTATAAAAAGCATTTATAGTTTTTAGGGTTCCGTACCCAAAGGGTAAAAAGGAACCCTATTACTAAGGCTCCGCTGTCCGTCCGTCCGTCTGTCTCATGAACCGTGATAGTTAGACAGTTGAAATTTTCACAGATGATGTATTTCTGTTGCCGCTATAACAACAAATACTAAAAAATAGAATAAAATAAATATTTAGGGGGGCTCCCATACAACAAACGTGATGTTTATGCTCGTTCTTGCTGGCAATTGATAACGGCAATAGGTAGACGCTTGAAATACTCACATAATATTTAGTTATATATTCACTTTAAAAATATATAATTAAATAAAAATAAAACAAATATTTAAGGGGCGCTCCCAAAAAAAATCACGTTTGTTGTACAATCGTGATTTTTTTTGCCGTTTTCATAGATAATGGTACCGAACCCTTCATGTGAACATTTCACTTAGCCGGTTTTTTTATACACATCGACTCAAGCCTCATGAATGTCGAGGTCTTTAATTGTGACAAGTTTCATCAAAATCGGTTCAGTGGTTTTGGAGCATATTCATTTCCAAAAGTGACTTTTCGGCGAATATAAGCATTCCGCTCGCTCTGCTCAGTAATAAACTACTATACATTACATACATATTAATGTTCATCATCATCAGGTCATTTTAGTCTCCACTACAGGAGCACGACCCTCTCTCGTCCGTCACAGACAGGAGGATTTGGCCTACACTTCCCACGCTGGCCAGACAGGTTGGGGAGGCCTGATTTTTTTAATTTTTAATTTTTATACTACGTTGGGTGGCAGACAAGCATACGGCCCGCCTGATGTGAAGCGGTTACCGTAGCCATATGGCTACGGTTAATATTAACGCTCGCAACATAAAATATCGCTCGCGCGCCGCCACCCCCGCTGCCTACGCAGCATCTCCTTCCTTTCTGGTAACCTCACTTACTCGCAGGAACACAACAACCCTAAAGGGAATTGTTATTTGGCTGCGGTATTCTGTGAGGTGGAGGTACATTCTCCAGTCGGGTAGCTTACAATTACGCTCTCTCTCTCTCTCTCTTTTCGCCAGAGCTTCGTTTGTCAGTCAGCAGGGTGCACCGCGTGCAAGTTGGCTATGGCTTAAAGATGTTGATGAACCACTTACACCCCAAAATCGATGTTTTATAATGTATTTCCCTTAGTCGCCTTATACGACATCCACGGGAAGAGATGGAGTGATTCTATTCTAGTCTGCCGGAAACCACACGGCCAGTATTAATGCTCAATAATATATACTATACATATTAATACAACTGACATTACGATGAAGAGAAAAAGTAATGTAGAAAAGAAAACTCATTATACCCGCCTTTTAAACGCGTCGCACGTCTGTGATCTTCTAGTGTCATCGGAAAGGGCGTTCCAGAGTCGTAGGCAAAATAATTTGAAACACACCCGGTACGGTGAGAAGGGACAGAGAGAACTAGATTGTTAGATGAGCGCAGATCTCTAACGTTAGTACTATTACTTATACTGTGTCTCTATCGTGATTTGAATTCAGAAGTTAAAATTGACATCTCGTTATCGGTAATAGGGTTATGGTAATCAGGGGCAGTTGGACTGAAAAAAATGTTTGTAAAGTCGGTTTATGTACGTTAATTTCATATATGTCATAAGAAAACATCGGCCGATAGAGTGGAAGGGAGATGGATACGTCACAAGCCGAGCGCTTAGGCCGATCCTGCCTCTCTATTGCTTGTTCCACGCTCTCGCTTGCACGCTCGGCTCAAGCGGAACGCGACAATGAGTCATGCTTTCTCGTGCACGCAGCTGGCGCTCGATTTATAAGACGTCAAAAAGAACGAAGTTAGCTTCGTTCCTAGTGTGTGGTCTACGTTTTGGTCGCGTAGACACCGATGTTAAAACTTTACAGTGGTGCTAAAACTTTACAGTGAGTACGATCAATACCTTTACCTAGCCGAGGTTATACTCTTCCGATTATTATTAATCGCACCGCTGCCAAAATTTAAAACACTTACTTGGCACTCTTCCTGAGTACTGATAACTCAAATTCTTTTGTTTCTTCCCACTACGTTAGCAGTTTATGAACCAGTTTGAATTATTTCTTTGTCCAAAAGATACTTATGAACTGGTGCCATATAGATTTGGCAAAAATCCGATATTAAACTAGAAAGTTATGGAATAAAAACAAACAACAATATTTCAGTTGAAGCCAAGACTTTTTTATTATTCTGTTTTTATGTGAGAGGTGGGCAAACGAGCATGTGGGTCACCTGATGGAATCGTGGAGATCAGCAACTAAGAGGTGGTCGATCCGTTGCCAGCCTATATCGCAGCCATATAAACGCTAGCAAATCACAACACTTACACCCCAATTGATGTTGATGAACCACTTACACCCCAAATTGGGGTGTAAGTGGTTCATCAACATCCTTGAACCTAAGCCAACTTCACCTGCACGCGGTACACCCTGCTGACTGACAAACGAAGCTCTGGCGAAAAGAGAGGTAGGCAGCGTAATTGTAAGCTACCCAACTGGGGAATGTACCTCCACCTCACAACATACCGCAGCCAAATAACAATTCCTTTGAGGGTTGTGTTCCTGCGAGTGAGTGAGGACACCAGAAAGGAAGGAGATGCTGCGTTGGCAGCGGAGGTGGCGGCGCGCGAGCGATGGTTTATGTTGCGAGCGTTAATATGGCTACGGCAACCGCTCTACATCAGGCGGACCGTATGCTTGTCTGCCACCTGATGTAGTATAAAAAAAAATCGTTTTTTATGAGAGGGGGTCAAAAGGACAAAGGCGAGCATGTGGATCTGATGGAAATTACCACTGCCCATAGAAATCAGCAACAGCATGGGGTTGCCGAACCGTTTCCGGCCTGTTAAGGGAAAAATTAACTCTGTTCTTGAAGGCTTTCATGTCGTATTCATTTAAGAATACTGTTGAGGGATATTGCTCTAAAATTTTACAGTTCATTGTAGAAAATGAGAGAGAATCGAGTGGAGACCACGTTACGCTACTAATAATATTACAACATAATATTAGTAGGAGTAAGAAGCAAGATACATAGACAATCTATATTAAATGACACCGAAAATGGCTAAGTGAGAAATCTCTCTAAGTTCTGTTAATCTCACAAAAATGATCCGGGTGCCCCAAATACTCCACGACTGCGCCCTCTACCGCAAGACCCGATAATACCAATATGTATTCATGACTCAATTACTCCTCTTTGAAAATTATCATCATCATATTTTGAAGCTTATGCGATCATACATTACCCGATATACAACGATGTTTCATAATATCTGAATAAGCTGAATGAATTATATTTAGCTGAGATTTTGATTATCTCGGTGTCTAATCGAACACGCAAGTTAAGCAACATCGATCGTCGGCCGTAGTCTGTACATGGATGAGTTTATAATATCTCGAGCTCCTCCGTGCTTCGGAGGGCACGTTAAGCAGTAGGTCCTGGCTGTTGTCTTTAGATGACAGTCCTGAAATGATGAATGATGGCTTGAAAACACTGGCCTCCATCAACCCGAAGTTGAGCAGCATGGAGGAGCAGCAAAAAGGTTGGGAACCACTGGTTTAGAGCATACTCCAGCTCTAAACCAGTGGTTCCCAGCCTTTTTTTTTTGTTCACGGACCAATACGAGGTTTTTTTTTCTTTTTTATATACTACGTCGGGTGGCAGACAAGCATACGGCCCGCCTGATGTGAAGCGGTTACCGTAGCCATATTAACGCTCGCAACATAAAATATCGCTCGCGCGCCGCCACCCCCGCTGCCACCGCAGCATCGTGTAGGGTCCCCACATCGTTGTTGCGTGTAGGGTCCCCAACTGTAATATAAATCCATTATTATATAACTCAAAATTTGAGTATTTTGTATAATAGTTCTCAATCTGTTTCATTAACAGTTTGTAACACGGACCATAATTTACCTCTCACGGACCACTGGTGGTCCGCGGACCACCGGTTGGGAACCGCTGCTCTAAACCCCTTCAGTTGCGACCCGTATCCCAGCAGTGGGATGATTAATGGTTGACGACGAGATTTACACTGAGGTTATTAAGTATCTTTGTTTTCAACCAATTTTCAATACAAAATTCATCTCATTGTTGGAACAGGTACAGAATAAGATATAGTATTTTATTTTTGACCTCCGTCGGGTGGCAAACAATCGTACAGCCGGCTTGATATGAAGCGGTTACCGGAGTCCGCTCTCTGCGTTGGCAGCGGAGGTGGCAGCGCGCGAGCAATATTTTATGTTGCGAGAGTTAATATGGCTGAGGTAATCGCTTTACATCAGGCGGGCCGTATGCTTGTCTGCCACATAAAAAAAAATTCGGATTCCGGGACAATAAGGTTTAATTATCAGTAATTAACTAATATAATTAAACGGAATTTTGCGTCACGCAAATTTTGCCATGACAATCTCGGATTTCCCGGCCAATCTCACCCCCCGCCCGCCCCCGCCCTCCCTTGAAAAGATACTGAAATTTATGTTACGAATAATAGTTAGGAATAATATAAACTTGTATTCAATACTTTTCCGGTAACGTTCCATTACATATTACATCAACATAACGCGATATTTTATATCTCGCACCCCATCTGAGGAGGGTCGACCGATATCGCGGTAATCTACTTATTCAGACGGTTCTGGAGGATTCAAATTAAATTTGAGACGCTGCGTTTGTAAGATCCTCCTATAGTAATTATTTGTGTGGGTACAGCTCCTCTGTATGGTGACGTCTGATAATGTTAGCGGTTAGGGAAATGTTGGAATAATTATGAGTTTTGTGTTTACTGAGGCAAAGCTCATTTTTTGACGTGTTATGTATTATAAATCGACGAACGCCGGCTGCACGTACGACAAACGATTTTTTTAAGCTATTGCATAGCTTCTATCGCGGGCCTTGAGCGCGGGGACCGAATCCAGAAATTCCGTAACGGAAAAACCTCACGCTCCCCACTCCGACGGGCAAGGAGGTGTGGCTTGAAGGCCGTGCATCGTCTAACGTCGTTTCAGTTCGGCAGTCTTCGACACGGCGTTGTGTGCGTGCGATTAGACGTATTGTACGACTCTACGAAACTCGTTTTATTTATTTAATAATAGAAAAAATTGGTTTTCTTATCGGTCACCGCGCTCAAAAAGTGTAACTTGAATTAATATCAAAGAAAAAGCAATACTGCCTGAATAAAATAAATAAATAAAATTATAATTGCATAAGTTGATACAAAATGCTATGCAATAGCTTTACCGCGGCAGTCCCCGAGTGCCACACGTCTTTTTTTATACTACGTCGGGTGGCAGACAAGCATACGATCTGCCTGATGTGAAGCGGTTACCGTAGCCATATTAACGCTCGCAACATAAAATTTTTGGGGTGTAAGTGGTTTATCAACATCTTTGAACCAAAGCCAACTTCACCTGCACGTGGTGCACCCTGCTGACTGACAAACGAAGCTCTGGCGAAAAGAGAGGTAGGGAGCGTAATTATAAGCTACCCGACTGGGGAATGTACCTCCACCTCACAGAATACCGCAGCCAAATAACAATTCCCTTGAGGGTTGTTGTGTTCCTGCGAGTGAGTGAGGTCACCAGAAAAGAAGGAGATGCTGCGTTGGAGGCGGGGGTGGCGGCGCGCAAGTGATATATTATGTTGCGAGCGTTAATACGGTTACGGTAACCGCGTCACATCGGGCGGGCCGTATGCGTTAGTACGGTTACGGTAACCGCTTCACATCGGGCGGGCCGTATGCTTGTCTGCCACTCGACGTAGCATAAAAAAATATTATAACCATGATTCATTGTCACGTTTCGCCTGAGCCGAGTGTGCAAGCGAGCCTGAGAGCTTGTGAGGCATCTATCCCTCTTCCACTCCATCGGCCGATGTTTTCTTATGACGTTGTCACGTAAAATTATCGTCCGTAAATCCATTTTACAGACAAGTAATTTTTTTATACTACATCGGGTGGGAGAGAAGCATACGGCTCGCCTGATGTAAAGCGGTTACTGTAGCCATATGATATTTTATGTTGTGAGCGTTAGCAACATGAAATATCATACGCGTCACGCCACCCCCGCTGCCAACGCAACTACTACCCTCAAGGGCATTGTTAATTGGCTGCGGTATCCTATGAGGTCAAATTTATTTTCATATTAACGCCAATATCTTAAAAACTATTGCACTGATATTGTTGCTCGACGGACTTAAAAATTGCGTTTAGGTACGTTTCCTCATATTTCATCAAAATAAGTGCAGCGCTTTGAGAATTATCGTAACACAAATATTTGTACGCGTTTGCAATAGGCGTGAGCGGACGACAATAGAAAAATCACTTTGACTAACAACTGACTTTAATTTAATAAGCAACAATCTAACTTCAGTATCAAAATCACCTATAGCAACAGATTTTTTATTAATTTGATTAGTTATAATAAAACTATGACACTCCACCGAATACGTGGTGATCATACGTGCGACGCCGGCCACTGCTATGGGCGCAATGCCCGTTCTCCATGCCATGCCGCCATCGTTCGCGCGCCCCTCCAGCGTTCGAAGTTGCGTCAGAGCGGGGGTTGTTGCCAGCACTTCAACTTCCGCTCTAAATCAGTCAAATTGCCGTCATATTCATACATTCAAGCAAACAAAAAATGATTTTTCACCTCAACACAATTTAGAGACCTTCGCTAGCTTTGTTCGCTCAGTGATTAAATATAAATAAATAAATATTTTTGAAGAATTTACACAGCGCCACCTAGTCCCAAATTAAGCGTAAAGCTTGTACTATGGGTACTAGACAACTGATAAATGTACTTAACTGATAAATACATTTTTTTTATATACATACTTATACATAGAAAACCCCCAGACCAAAACAAACAGACATGTTTATCTTAATCATGCACACAAATGTTTGTCTTGTGCGGGGATCGAACCCGCGACCTCGGAATTAAAGTAGCCAATGATAGCCATTCGACCACCGGGTTCATCACATATATATTTAGTAAACAAACTGTATCTAAAGTCACCCAAATCTGTGCTTATATTGGTATCACATAATATGACATATCTTAGAAATCCTCAGAATCTCCCAAGTGTTTGCGACACGTTCCCTTATCTAATGGTTATTCCAGGACTATTCCTGACGTAACAGTGCTGTGTTTGACACAACGAAATGTGTCGTAACTCGTGAATAATAGTGTCACTGGATTGATTCGTTGGAAATTAATTTGTATAAAGCAGCGACTGAAGTACCGGCGTAGTACTATTACTTATACTGTGGTACCGGTATTTTAAATTAACGATAACCAGCTTTTGCCGCGCGGCATCGCTCGCGTGAGATTCGGGCATTTTAGATTGTCCAAGCCAAGTCTAACACGCAACGCAATCACCTTCATGTAGCACCTTTAATTGTACTAAATACAGATGCAAGAACTTGCTCGATAACTACTACACCCGTCCCGATCCCGCCGCGGCGCCCGCGTTCGCATAAACACTGATTGACGCCAAATACAAATTTAAAAACCTATTAGGATAACACAAGTCTTATAAAATCAACTTAAAAAGGATAAATCAAACTTTAAAAAAATTACACCGACTTCAAAAATCTCAGGAATTAGGTAGTAGTTATTTTTGGCTTTTTCGTGTCAGGATTTTTCAGTTGGTTTTTTTTTTTAGTTTTATATATTTCATTTTTTTAGTCAATATTTTATTTTATTTTTTTATTCAAATAATGGCTAAGTAGTTGGACATGATGCATTCTAGACGAAAATACATGAATAACTTAATTAAGAAAACTCAACACTATTGCCTAACCTAACCTAACCGTTCCTCCTCTGCTCAGCAGTGTCACATAATGACTAATGACTTCCCAATGTAAATTATGTTACTTAATAACATCAGAAAACTCATCAATTACTGTATCCATGTCCATGCCTATAAATTTCACCCCTATCTCCCGATTTCCCAGGGAGCCCATGACCAGATCCTGATTTGATTAATATGGGACCACCTGAAGAGTGTACTCTCAAACAAATATAGGGGTGGAAGGTCACGTTAGCCAAGTTGAATTTTAAAATCGTTGTTGGTTTCGTAATCAGCGACCCATATAATCGATAAACCATAAAAACCGTGACGATTTTCAGACTTTTTGACCCCATTTTAGTCTTTTAGCAATTTTGTAAAAACCTGAACTACGTGTTTACTCATTTATCTATAGAAGTACTCGTGTAAAGTTTCGGATAAAATAGTCCAACTAGTCTTGTTTCCCCATACAAACTTTGGACCCCCGTTTCACCTCCTTGGGGGATGAATTTTGAAAAATCCTTAGTGCATCCCTAGACATCATAAGGAACCTACTTGCCAAATTTGGAATCTCTACACCCAGCAGTTTGGGCTGTGCGTTGATATATATATATATATATATATATATATATATATATATTATATAAGTCAGCCAGTTAGTCAGTTTCTTCTTTTATATATTTAGATAATAACGTCACACAAAGATACCAATATTATTTAACCTTTAAATAGGCGCGCGGGGTCTCATAGACCCCACGTAATCTTCAATTGAAGTTAATATTTTAGTTTTTTATTCTTGCAAGTTGAACTTTCTGCTACCTTCCTAGCTTTTTCGACCCCTCTTGCCGCAGTATCGCCCTCTCAGCGGAAGCAGTCGGATGTGCCTGTACGGTGGTGTTGGGGTCGCTGCGACCCCGATTTACTAATATTTTCAGGCCTTTCAGCATCTACCAGTGGCTTACAACCAACAAAATGAGAAAGACGCCACATCTGCTCACGAAATAGCGACAGAAAAACAACAATGAAGTGTCATAAATGTGCCAGATTTATTTGTAGTGACGACAACACAACAAGAATGTGATAATTTTTGCTATTTTTTTAATTAAGATAAAAAATACTTTTTTTCGCTGCTGTTTAAATAGGTATATCTTAAATTTTGTTTCTAATTTCTTAAATTCCAATAGATAATAAGTGAATAATTAATAGTTACAGTTGATTAATAATTTTAGTATTTTTTATTTGGTGCCTGCTAGTTTGGGGTAACTGCCGACCCCACGTGACTAGTGCCGTAAGTCACCCTTAGGCGAGCCAAAACGCCTAAGGGTGAGGTCAAACGAGCGTAATTTTGTGAGTTGTGAGTCGCGTAATTCACGCACGTTCCATATAAATGTACAGTGACGACGTAAAATGAATTCGTCATTTGTATTAAACCGCCTCAAATTACGCGACTCATAACTCACAAAATTACGCTCGTTTGGCATCACCCTAATTAAAGTCCGCTCGAATGTCCAGACGCGCACTATCTCTCTCTATCGCGACAAACACTACGCATCGAATATAATATTAAAGTTGACAGAACACAGACAGAAGATGAAAATTAAAAAATACTTTATCGATTCAAGTCATTTCGCCAAGGCGGCCGCGGCAGTCGCATGCAACTACTAACGGTAGTGGGTGGGTGCCAGCCGGTAATAGTTTGCATGAACTAATTGGTAGAAGAAGCACGCAAAGTAGTGTAGATCAAATTGCCACATATTAAGAACAGACAAATGTAATTTGGGTTAAACCAAGTTGACACTCACGAAGTTATGATTAACTATCACATACCTAGATTGAACATTTCTTGGCATTGGTACTGAGGCGATAAATTTTCAGAATTTCGCTATGAATAATCCCCCTTACGTGGGATGAAAAATGGCTGCAAAAGTTGGAAGTTTTTCTTATCGACCACCCATTTAAGTCCTGCTCACCTCTTATCGAGGTACCTTTCCCTCGTTATAATCTGTGACGTTTCCGACCCCGATTAGTGGTCATTTCTCAAGATAATTGGACCGTGATCATTGTCAGCAATTTGTTTATGTTCCACGTTTACCCGTTATGTATACGTTATCTGTAGTACAGTCAACAGTAAAAGTAGACGACAGTTATAAAATGTAGGTATACATTATTATCATAGGTTTTAAAATTTATAATCCGATTAAAAAATAATATGATATGCCGGTGCAACCTGCAGGGTGACTTTTGACGCAATCGAATTAGAATCGAATCGAAATCAGATCGAATAGATGTCAAATGGTACTTTTGAGATTGAAATCAGCATCAAATCGAAATGAAATCGACTTGAACTCAAATGTCACTTTTGATTGGTACTTTTGAAGTTTGAGATCGCGCCAAAATCGAGAATGAGATCGAATTCATCTGTCAAAATGTTCGATTCCGCTGTTGGTGTCGTGTTGTGTGGTTTTCTCATAGTTTTCTCAAAGTTTATTAAGTTTTCGCTTGTTTATTGAGTAAAGTGTATTTATATAGCGTTAAAAATTAAAATGGCAAGATTTGTTTGCTAGTATGTATAACTTGATTGAAGAAGCTAGTCGTCTCGACAAACGACATCGCAGGAAGGCTATGATAATAGCTCACTATGTGAGCGTGTTGGACTGGATGGATGACTGTGAATTTGTGAAGAATTACAGATTAAACAAAAGCCTCTTTTGGACTCTAGTGAGATACTTGACGCCTTATTTACAATGACCGAAAATATCAAGTGATCTATCAATTATGTACAAAGTAAGTTAGGTTTTAGCACTTTTGCTATAGGATACGTATTAAAATAGTATCTGTACCTGCATGCTTTTAAGCAAGGAATAGAATAGCTAAATCTCTGTTTTTGTAACTTTCTAGTAATTTACATTATAGTCTAATTTTTGAGCGTCATGTAATCTAGCAGCACTTAGTCAAAACCTCTCATGATATTTCTTGTTTATTTCCAGGTATCATTTTAGACACAGGCAGGCAGCAATGGCACTACAATGTCTCTGCAATCTGTCTCAAAATGCACAAGAGAAGTTACGGTTGCACTAAATCATTCTGATATATTAAAATTATTAAGGTTCCTGGCACTTGAGAAAACAATGCAATTAAATTGAAGTAAGAACATTTTCTTATAATAAGATTTTAAATAGTTGTTTCGGCCAACTGGCCAGGATATTATAAATATTTTTTTTAATGGAAAAATCCCACCTAGACGGGGGGAGGTGAATTTTTCTATTTTTTTTTAATTTATAAGAATATTTTTTTCTACTCCTTTTGATTTATTACATATTAGATTTCAGTCTCATAAGTAATTATAATGTTTTCTAAAGAAGTTGGTAAAATTACACTTTATATTAAGTAATTATATTTATTTTTTTCTTATTTTGCTTTATGCTTCAGGTTCTATGAAAAATACCAATTGCCAGAAACTATTAGGTGTATTGATGGAACCCAAGTAGCTATGGTTCGGCCATCAGAAAATGATGAGTGATATTTCAATAAACAACATTACCAGTCTCGAAATGTTCAAATTGTAAGTAATTATTTTTGTATTGCAACTCCCTTATTGGTGAACTAACAGAGTCACTAAATATTATTAAACAAATCTAACTGCATCTGTTATTTGATTGTATATTTTTTCTGTGTGGCTTATAATAAGATATGTTAAACAGTTTACATGGACAAAGTTAAGCCTTAAACTTAATTCAATAAATTTATATTGCAGCATGAAGAAAAATATCTTACAAACCTATTAAGAGTTTTAAATGGCAATCGCATAGTTGTCTTTGAATTTACTTTTAGATTAGAATTTGTTAAACATCAGTTTTTTTTATTTTTATTAATAACTTGTTTCTTGTTACAGATGTGATTTTGATTTAAATATAATCAGCATAGGTACATATCATGCTGGTGTCACGCATGATTCATACATATCAACATTATCAACAACCATGAAGTGAAAAGTTTATTGCAGTCACAGACCAAGAGGAAATGGTGTGTTTATTTGGTGAGTTTATGTGTTATATGTATATACTTTTTATCAGTCAATTCTTATTAAATGTGTATTTTGTTTAATAATCTTCATTATAAAATTTTATTTTATTCCTACAACTGAAACTAGAAAGTTTACAATGAATATTTAACTTGACTGACTAACAAAAATAATTTCGTCATTTCAGGTGAATCATTTCTGGTTATGCACAAAGAGAGTTTATGATGATCCCAAAAGCATCACACAAAAGCATTACTTGTCTGCTTGTAATAGAGTGAAGGGGACCATCGATCTTCTTAATGCTCGGTGATGTCTATTGAAACAACCGTAATGCATTATAAGCCAGACCGAGTGGAAAAAAATATTAATGCTTGCACTGTGTTGCATAATATATGCAACCAAGGTCGTATTGTTCCAAGTAGTGAAATACGGCAGATACAAGAGGAACATAGGCAAGAATTACAGGAGTCGCACAGAATATGTCATGCAAGCGGTTTGAGTCAGCAGCAGAGATAAACTGATGAGTTAAGAAGTGGCATTCTTGCTAGAGCACATACATGGACCCGTTATGGCAGACCAAACGTTTTAATACATAAATAAATATTCAAACTACTGTTATGTTTTTATTATTAACTCATTTAATAGAATCAACCTTTAACAGAATCAATATTTTTTGTAATAGCATTATTTATTTTCATATTAACAATCATACATCTTAGTTGTTGATAGAATCAATACTATTTAACAAAATTACTATGCTAAAAACAAATTACTATTTCTTATCCTTGTAGTCGCACTATTTTGAGTGCATAACACACTAAGCACATGCGATTATTATTTTCGCCTCAATATCTACTAGGCGATCCCACTCATCTTGCAGATGTGAGCGGCCACTGATGTATAATGTCTACCAGTCTCACACCCTTGTCTGGCCCTTTCTCTTGACTATGTAGCAGGTCTCTGTGCTCTGTTGGGCTGCCGAAGACGTCGAGTAATATTTGTAGGATGGGATGGTGTCGATGCGTTGCTGAGTAATGGAAGAATTGGTGAACCCAAAGGGTTGTAAAGGTCTTGGTAGACAGGTCGACAGTTCATTGTGAACTACCAGGTTGAGAATCTGTTAACAAAATAAATATCAATGAATAGTACCAGTATTACTATAAAGTTGTAAGTATGCTAGTTTACATGTAACATAATCATGCTACCTCCTCCAGGAAAGCTTCCTGGTAACTCACACACTGGGGGAAACGACTATCATTAAAAGAACAGCCGGGATTGACAGCTTAATGTGCCCTACGAAGCACGAAGGAGCTCGCTATCAATATACCCATCCATGGACAGGCTACATTGCTTATTTTTATTACCACTGTATTAAATTTAAAAAAAACTGCCTTCCAAGAGTTCCATCACTTTGTTTTCCTCAAAAGGAACTACTAATATCTTCTGTATCTGGGTGCTCTAATAAATAGAAACTTAAATGTATCAAAAGATAAAGAAAGAAGAGAAAAGACCTATGCATAAAAAAAATATTATACCTGAAAAAGTATGAGTTACTTACAACAAGAGGGACAGAAAATCCCATATCACGTAGTGGCAAAGCAACTGCCACACAACAGAGCTAACATCCGCTCCTCGATTGGGCTTATAGTGGGAAGAAAGTCCTTTCCTCGGCCAGTTTACAGCATAATTTTTGTCTGTCCAAAACTGCAAAGGATTATGTTCAATAAAAATGAATATATATTAACTACCTTTTGACACTACTGGGATAAAAAGGATTCTTCATATTAATCCAGACTATATTCATTCTATGCGCCAAGTTTCATTCAATCATTTTAGTGGATTCATCCATCCTCGCACACTTTTAAAGCTTTTAATAGATTTCATTAAACTTGCAGATTATTTTAACCGAAGTCAGTTGATACAGTTGGTTCCATAAGACAACGGACCACTTCACCATCCTAGTCAGTTATCTTAGGGAACCAACTGTACGATAGACGAAGATATGGTAATTGCATTCTGTATTAGTCTACCATTTGGAATGGAGAGAAATATGATAGTCTTTACTAAATGAACTTACTTTAGCTCACCTCGCCCCATTTTTCACTGCACATCCTAATGAATTCAAGATCTTGGAGAACTCCTGCCATTCCCTCTTTGCCTCTTACTTTCCCATCGCGGTGCGCAAATGTCCTTTAGAAATTCCTGGATTTGATTCCAAGCATTCCAGCAAAGATTGCATTTGTATCTGGGTGGGTTGCATTTTCTACAAAAAACATATGTGTTATTGAAATATTAACATTGATGATATCCCAATTTAAAAGTTTAATGGAGATCATAACTACAATAACTAAATAATTAGCTACCTTTTTACAAAAGCTCACTATACACTTGCACCAAACAAACAAGAAATTAAAATTTCGCGGGAAAGAAACTTTATTTTGATATTTCGTAACATGACATTTGTTTGTTTTTAATTCATATTTTCCGTTTGTTATACATTTTTTCTTCAAATATAAAAGGCTTTTACGTGACTTATGCACTATAAGTGAACTTATTTTCTTCGAGTCTAGAGAAATACGTATTAATACAATTTAATTATTATTAATTTCGATAAATCGATAAAATTATTTTACAAGAAATTGTCAACGAAAACAGTCTAACTTTTGCCCATATGCCGGAAGTTACGTCAGCGTTTGATGCTAATACGATTCTAAATTCGATTTCGATTTGATTTCGATTCCGTTCAAAAGTACAAAACTTGAATCGAATTGAAATCAGATCGAACTCCTAGCAAAATCGAAATTAGAATCAAATCAAATTCAAAAGTCAGCCCCCTGGTCGAAACGTCAGGCAATGTTAAAGGTATGTACGAGTATATACTAATAATTCACGGAAATTATTACCGTAGAATTCAAAATTTATAATTTGTATGCCTTTATTATTGCCTGACGTTTCGACCAGGAGGCCTACCGCCAAAGCTGAACCCAAGTCCGATCGAATATTGCTATTCCAATAAAATTAATTTAAAAAAATCAAAAAACCTACTACAGATTTATTAATCACACAAGCAAAACCGCAGGCAAAAACTAATATATCAAATATATATTTGAAATCAGGTCATCGGGACCTTTATTTTGATACCCATATCGATATATTTAGAAGAAAAAAAATACTTTAACGACAATTTAAAATTACTTTAACGACATTTTTTTTATATTTGATATAGCCTATGTTACTCGCGTGATTAAGACGAATCTAACGACACCTCTTATATTGAAATCTGTCAAATGTTTTAGGCCGTAGAGCGTGCCAAATAATAAGACATACATACATACATACGCTCGAAAAACATAACTCTCCTTCAGCAGTTAGGTAAAAATAGGTGTTATATTAAAGTTAATGACAGACATTTTCAGTATAATCGGTAGAGATCTAGAGTCTCTATCAGCTAGGCTTACAATACAATATTCTTTATTGCACCAAATGACAGATTTTACAGAGGTATTAGGATAATAAAAGTACAAAAGGCGGTCTTATCGCTAAGCGATCTCTTCCAGACAACCTTAAGGTAGAGGAAAAAAAAAGGCTTAATACAAAGATTACCAATTTAAGCTGAAGTTTTATTATTATTATATATACTTTATTGCACATAAATAAGATACATCACAAGTGTAACTGTCACAAACAAATACATTATAAAAATAGGCTTGTATCCCATTTTTTTTTTTCGATTTGTTATTTAAAGACGTCACAATAATATAAATATAGGTGAAATAATTACTTCGATAGCATAAAAACTTCTCGAGATGTGATAACTTGAAGATCACAATTTTGGACTATCCCGAAAACGCTCCATACAAAAGGCCACCACGTTATGACGTCACACCATGCCATTTTATATGCATTAAATCAGAAATTTGTACGACAGCTATGTTAAATATTGCGTTTATGTAGCCAGTGCCGTAACAAAAGTTATATATTTTTTTATTGTTTCTACAATGGTAATATTTATTTTTTATAATTTCATACCTTTAAAATGGACTTTCCCACCAAACTTTGACCAAACATAAAACACGTCGGACATAAGTTATTAAAATTTTAAGATCGCAGATCGTTCTAGTTTTATGTATTTTACGTTACTGATAGAGACTTTTTATAATTTTGTAACATGGGCAACAAGCCTATTCTTAGAACTAATACAATTGCAACAGTTTGTAGTTTTGCAAAGGCGAGCTTATCTCTCTAAGAGATCTCTTCCAGCCAACCTGTGCTGTGGGACGTTTTGTAAGACATCGGATAGCTAGATTTTAATATATATAAGAACAATATGTATCTAATTATTAATAAGTAGTTTTATTTTATGCTAAATACAAATATAATAATATATACTTAAATACAATAATAATATTTACATACATTGACATTCTACACATATATATATACATATATGTATATATATATGTGTAGAATGTCATATGTATATGACATACACATACATACACACATACATACATACATACGTACTTAGATATGTACATATAAACAGTTATGAAATAACAGTTAAATAGTGATCCTTTAGTCGCTTTTTAAATGAAGTGACCGACGGACTTTCACGAATATGGCAGGGTAGTTTATTCCACAAGAACGCAGCACGGTATGTAAAAGAATTGTAAAAGAAATTTGTATGCGCAGTAGGAAGTATTAAAGTTTTGGTAACGCATTGGCGTAGAGAACGGGACCTAGAAGGAAGAAGTTGGAAGCGGGTACGAAGATAAGTAGGAGCAAAAGGGTCATTGAGAATTTTGTACAAGAAGGAAAGAATGTGCACGTAGCGGCGAAAGCGAATTGGGAGCCTTTTCAGTCGGTTTCGGAACTCAGTAATGTGGTCAGATCTTTTGAGGCCAAAGATAAACCTGATCGCGAGGTTTTGAAGACGCTCCAGCTTATTCAGCATTTCCTCATTCGCATCGAGGTAACAAATGTCAGCACAATCGAGAAGAGGCAGAAGTAGAGTAATACTGAGCATGACTTTGGTGGAGAGAGGAAGAAAGTTCTGGAGACGTCTAAGGGAGTGGAACGAATAGTGTATGCGCTTACTTACCTCATTAATGTCTGCTGACCATGATAAATTACTGTCCAATATCAGGCCTAGGTTTTTTGACTTACATGTGTATGGTATAATCATGCCATTGTATTGAACATTAGGAATCAACCTGCTGCTACCGATGATCATAGATTGCGATTTAGATGGATTAACTAGCAGCCCAAAGGTTTTAGCCCAATTTGCGATTGCATCAAGGTCGGAATTAATTACTTGGACCGCTGATTGTATTTCAGATACCACAAAATGTTAGAGTATTTGTAAGTCGTCTGCATACAGGTGGTAGGAAGAAGAAATAACATTTGTGATTTGGTTTATAAAAACCGAGAAAAGAAGAGGTGATAGTCCACCGCCCTGTGGAACACCAGCAGTCAGGCTGGTCCAATCTGAAAGCGTGTCGTCAACTTTGATACACTGCTGCCGCACTCGAAGATATGAGTCAAACCATGTGATTGCGGAGGATTATTTTTGCAATAAAAACTGTAATGGTAATCGGTTTCAGCTTCGGCGGTAGGGTCCCAGTTTACCCAGCCCGTGATCAAAGGATAAGAGGGACAAGAGGGAGAATTTAAGCAACTGCTAGTTCCTAAATAAAATAAAAAAAACATGCAAAGTATTGTAGATCAAATTGCCTGTAAAAAAAACTATTGTAATTTAAAAAAAATAAAGAAAAGTATTCGAGCAAGCAAAAGATTCCGTCCCTGGTCGTCACGGCCGCTGCAACTGTAGCCGATTCCCATTGGATATTTTGATTGCGAAAATCAAACTTCTATTTAGATGTATGGTAATTTAGATGTATTATATTTAACTTCATCATCATCAGGTCATTTTAGTCTCCACTACTGGAGCACGACCCTTTCGTCCGTCCCAGACAGAAGGAGGATTTGGCCTACACTCCCCACGCTGGCCAGATGGGTTGGGGAGTCCTGATCAAAGTCAAAGTCAAAGTCAAAGTCAAAATTTCTTTATTATGTGGGCCCTCGCGGGCACTTAGACACGTCTTTTACAATTAGGTATATTTTTTTATCTACCAGCATTTCGGAATGACCATTGACGAGAAGAAATGACCATTGATGATGATGATGATGATGTGATATAACTAATTTCAACTTGCGGAACAAAAACAAATTGGTTATTCCAAAACATAGACTGGGGAAGGTCAATAATTCGTTTGTCGTAAATTGCATCCGCTACTACAATAAGTTGCCGGAGTCGGTCCTGATTTTACCCGACACTAAATTCAAACAGCTTATTAAGACCACCTTATGCAAAAAGGCTTACTACAGGACCGACGATTACCTTAATGATAAAAATGTATGGCAAATTGTCGGCACAGGATGTGAAGCACAGGCGTCTTATCTTTACAAGTAGTATTGTGGATATACATATTATTTAGACTTTTATACAATATGTATATACATTCTATACTATGATTTTTTATATTTTAATTTTTTTTACTATTTTATTTTACTTTAATTTTCTTTTTTCTCTTATTTTGGTTGAATACCATTTTTTTTTATTGTATAATGTTAATATTGTATGGCAATTTAAAAAAGACCTATATTGACAGAGTTTCTTTCGGCATTTCTTCTCGTCAATGGTCATTCCGAAATGCTGGTAGATAAAAAAATATACCTAATTGTAAAAGACGTGTCTAAGTGCCCGCGAGGGCCCACAGAATAAAGAATTTTTGACTTTGACTTTGATCAGGACTCCCCAACCCATCTGGCCAGCGTGGGGAGTGTAGGCCAAATCCTCCTTCTGTCTGGGACGGACGAGAGGGTCGTGCTCCAGTAGTGGAGACTAAAATGACCTGATGATGATGAAGTTAAATATAATACATCTAAATTACCATACATCTAAATAGAAGTTTGATTTTCGCAATCAAAATATCCAATGGGAATCGGCTACAGTTGCAGCGGCCGTGACGACCAGGGACGGAATCTTTTGCTTGCTCGAATACTTTTCTTTATTTTTTTTAAATTACAATAGTTTTTTTTACAGGCAATTTGATCTACAATACTTTGCATGTTTTTTTTATTTTATTTAGGAACTAGCAGTTGCTTAAATTCTCCCTCTTGTCCCTCTTATCCTTTGATCACGGGCTGGGTAAACTGGGACCCTACCGCCGAAGCTGAAACCGATTACCATTACAGTTTTTATTGCAAAAATAATCCTCCGCAATCACATGGTTTGACTCATATCTTCGAGTGCGGCAGCAGTGTATCAAAGTTGACGACACGCTTTCACATTGGACCAGCCTGACTGCTGGTGTTCCACAGGGCGGTGGACTATCACCTCTTCTTTTCTCGGTTTTTATAAACCAAATCACAAATGTTATTTCTTCTTCCTACCACCTGTATGCAGACGACTTACAAATACTCTAACATTTTGTGGTATCTGAAATACAATCAGCGGTCCAAGTAATTAATTCCGACCTTGATGCAATCGCAAATTGGGCTAAAACCTTTGGGCTGCTAGTTAATCCATCTAAATCACAATCTATGATCATCGGTAGCAGCAGGTTGATTCCTAATGTTCAATACAATGGCATGATTATACCATACACATGTAAGTCAAAAAACCTAGGCCTGATATTGGACAGTAATTTATCATGGTCAGCAGACATTAATGAGGTAAGTAAGCGCATACACTATTCGTTCCACTCCCTTAGACGTCTCCAGAACTTTCTTCCTCTCTCCACCAAAGTCATGCTCAGTATTACTCTACTTCTGCCTCTTCTCGATTGTGCTGTCATTTGTTACCTCGATGCAGGTTACTTTGCTCAAAAACTAATTTTGAAACCTGAAAAAGTGATATTACTATTGCCATTGACTACAATTATCACAAATGTAATTTGTGGCATTCGGTACAGGAATATGATATGGCAACTTATGAAATTTTAGAAATGAATGTCCTTAGGCTAAAATGTTCACTCAATTTCTTTGGTTAAATAAAAAACCAGACAAGTGCGAGTCGGACTCGCCCACCGAGGGTTCCGTAGGTACGTAGTATCATTATTAAATTTCATATTTTTCATTATAAATAAGAAATAATGCGTCTAAAAAAATAAATAAAATATATTTTGCAATGTGTACATCAAGCCCTTTCATATGATACCCCATTTGAACTTGTAGTTTCAATTTGAAATTTCGACACCCTATAAAAAATATAGTACCCTATTTTTTAAGATCTATTTACAAATGTATAGTTTTGAGATTTATTCCTGTACTTGTAGTCTATAACGATGTTACTTGCCAAATTTCATAGTTCTAGGTCAACGGGAAGTACCCTATAGATTTTGATTCCCTTGAGTGTGTCGAAATATGCGTTTTTTGCTGAATAAACGGCCGTAACTTTTTTCTACGTAAACATAGCTGTTTGATTTTTTTTTAACTTCATGGGACCGTAGACCTGAGTATACAGTTCAAATTTCAGCTTGATACCTCCACGCATTCTCGACATAGAAATTCTTGACAGACAGACAGACAGACGGACAACAAAGTGATCTTATAAGGGTTCCGTTTTTCCTTTTGAGGTTCGGAACCCTAAAAAGCACCATCTACAAATGTACGGGTGATTATTTTTAACTACCGATCCAAAAACAGGCGTGTTATGAGTATAAACGGTTCTGTCTTGTGTTTGTTTGTTGCATCGTAACTCCTAAACCATTAATCACATTTTACTGCGGATTTTTTTTTTGGAACCATGAGTGAGATGGTTCATAATTATTATTAGAGAGAATCTTCACGATCATCAGCTATTTTATATTTAATAAAAATCAATATCCTCAGATCACAAAAGCACGTTCGGGGATACGTATAAGCACGGTGATGATTAACCGTAACAGCTTAAGAGTGCCCAAGTAGTTTGCTTGCAGGCCAAAGGGGAATAAGACCTGTTTAAGTGCCTGGTCGATTGACTTGCTAGAGACTCGCAATCCTGTAATATGACCGGATAATCGGTGCAGAGGGCGCATTAGTTGTAAGCGTAGGGTCTTTGACCGTAACCATTGGGACTGTTAGTTCATCACGTACCGCTTAAAATTAGTGACCTTGGTCTGAGGCGATGCGATTCTGTTACGATGCTGATTATATTAGTCTGTCTAGTAGTGAAAAAATCTGAATATGTTGACGCGGCTATCATTCGTTTAGAGTTTTTATGTATGTGCGTTTAATCTTATGCCGCGTTTATACGCGCGGCACGTAGCCCGGCAGGCAGTTCGGGAAGCAGCTCGGCACGCAACCCGGCCGGCGTTGGCGGTCTAAGCATACTCTTTCATGGCATTCACTGTTCCAACATAGGTACGGGCGCAGGCGCGGGGGTTCATACGCTTATGCTGTGCGCTCGTGGTCGTGCTTGTGTCTATTGAAATAGAATAAATATTCCCGGACAAATTACACACTGCCATCTAAGTCTGTGTCCAAAATAAGCAAAGTTTGTACTGTGGATACTAAGTAACTGCTAACTATAGGTATTTAAATGCATTTTTAGGGTTCCGAACCTCAAAAGGAAAAACGGAACCCTTATAAGATCACTTTGTTGTCCGTCTGTCTGTCTGTCTGTCTGTCTGTCTGTCTGTCTGTCTGTCAAGAATTTCTATGTCGAGAATGCGTGGAGGTATCAAGCTGAAATTTGAACTGTATACTCAGGTCTACGGTCCCATGAAGTTAAAAAAAAATCAAACTGCTAAATTTACGTAGAAAAAAGTTACGGCCGTTTATTCAGCAAAAAACGCATATTTCGACACACTCAAGGGAATCAAAACCTATAGGGTACTTCCCGTTGACCTAGAACTATGAAATTTGGCAAGTAACATCGTTATAGACTACAAGTACAGGAATAAATCTCAAAACTGTACATTTGTAAATAGATCTTAAAAAATAGGGGGTCTATATTTTTTATAGGGTGTCGAAATTTCAAATTGAAACTACCAGTTCAAATGGGATATCATATGAAAGGGCTTGATGTACACATTGCAAAATATATTTTATTTATGTTTTTCGACGCATTATTTCTTATTTGTAATGAAAAATATCAAATTTAATAATGATACTACGTACCTACGGAACCCTCGGTGGGCGAGTCCGACTCGCTCTTGTCCGGTTTTTTTTTGTGAATAAACAATTATAATACATAGAAAACGCTCAAAAGAAGACAAATATACATGTTCATACACACACATCTTTGTCTTGTGCAGGGATCGAACGCGCGATCTCGGAGTCATTGTTGTCCATCAAGCATCGAGCTCGTCGAATATGATGGCGTTGGACGTGAGCGTGTAAACGCACCATTAAAGTTGTTCGAGCGAGTACGCGGTATTAGATCAGGGACTATATAAATGCACAGAGTAGTCATTGTAACAAATTTCCATCGGAAAGGTTCCCAGCGGGACCTCTTAAAGCATCTTTGTGTTAATCCGTGTCTGAGTTCCAGACGGCGAAGGTTAACTTGGGTGAATTATGGCGGCATTAGCGCGAGATTATAGCCGCCGCGTCCAAATGTTTGTTGCTTATTCCACTGAGCTCATTCTAACACTGTTAATAATGAATAACTTAAAACGATTATCTCAATTGTATTCTAATCCATTATAATAATGCATGTTTAGGCTTAAGAAAGAACTGCAATGCTAGTAGATAAAAAAAAACGGGTTGCACTCCGGGAGAGCCGGCAGAAGTGAAAACTTGAACATTAACGTTGTGCATTTTTGAATATTTTGAAATGTTTCAGGAATAATTTCGCACGAATTGCTTTATTTATCAGTATATAAAAGTACTATCATTTATGTGGTAAAATACAATATTCATTTATTGCGCTGTTGTACACAGATATGACAATATGCTATCAATAAAAAATAAAAAAAATGTGTCATATTCCAAATTGGGGTTACTTCAGACAGCAATCATAAAAACATCAGGTATCAAAGCAACCCCATTTTCAGTATGAAGTGATAGGCTACATTTTTTTTTCTCGATAAGTATTAATCCAAAATTATTGAAACAAAATAATATGAATTTATATTACATTAAAAATCAACAGCAGGAGCAGGCATACATTTTCGCCGCGCGGTAGTAAGAGAGGAGGATATTACTTCCTCTCCTACGCCGCGCCGGCGGTTTACTCTCCGTCTTATGAATTTTCGATCAGGCCACGTGTCCTGACGCGAGTTTTCATCCCAAAAAGTGCACAACGCCGCTAAAGAAGTTTTCACTTCAAAAATTGGTTGTCTGTTGAATCGGTTTACAGATGATAATTTTACGCGATAACGTCATAGGAAACATAGCCGATCGTGCCTATCTATCGCTTGTTCCGCGCTCTCGCTTGCAAGCTCGCCTCAGGCGGAACGTGACAATGAGTCATGCTTTTTCGTGCGTGCAGCCGGCGTTCATCGATTTATAAGACATTATCAACGTCAACATGTCATATAGTTACGTGTACTATATTTACTAATACCACAGTATAAGTAATAGTACTAACGTATAATACCATCAATGATGAAAGTGAAGTACTTACACAAGTAGTCCGACGCTTTTCTTGTTTTACGAAATGTCGCTTTCATCTAGCCATGCGTCTTTAAAACATATTATAACTTTTAAAAAGAAGCTGAAGGAGCACTACCTTACTCACTGACGTGTGATAAGTTTAAATTAGTATGTTACTCATCATCATCTTCAGGTCATTTTTGTCTCCACTACAGGAGCACGACCCTCTCTCGTCCGTCCCTGACAGAAGGAGGATTTGGCCTACACTCCCCACGCTGGCCAGACGGGTTGGGGAGGCCTGATCGATGTTTTATAATGTATTTCCCTTAGTCGCCTTGTACGATATCCACGGGAAGAGACGGAGTGACTCGTATTGTTTAAAAGATACCTACTAAAATGTTATGCATAGCTTGCTTGACTCCCAGCCATGTAAAATTTCTGTATGTAATAGTCGGGTCGGCTGGAAGAAAACTCTTGAAGAGATAAGCTCACCTTTGTAATAGGTAGGGGAAAAAGTCTTTTCGCATTATAGTATGTATGAACTTGTAATAAAATCTCTTTGGTTATACCATTTGTATCTAGCAGTTTTTGATATCTATAAAAAGATTAAATTTTAAAAAAGATAATTCCAAATTCAAATTAGGTAAATGTGTGATTTTCATTTGTTTTTTTTACTGTCAAGATGAGTGAATCTAATGAAGAAATTCGATACATTTTAAAATTTTACTACAAAAAAGGTAAAAATTCAACGCAAGCTGCGAAAAAAATTTGTGATTATTATGGACCTAGTGCAGTGTCTGTGAGAGTAGCACAAATTTGGTTTAAGCGTTTTCAATCCGGAAATTTTGATGTCATAGATGCACGTCGCTCTGGTCGCCCTGTTACGGATAAAATGGATGCCATTTCGGAAAAAGTGGAGCAAGATCGGCATATCAGTAGTTACGACGTAGCTGAAGAACTAGGAATTGACCACATAACAGTTTTGGCGCATAAAAAGGTCGTGGTCAAAGACCGGCCAGGCTTCAGAGACTCTGGCGAAACCCGGGTTAACCCGCAACAAGGTGATGCTGTGTGTATGGTGGGATTGGAAGGGAAGATATTTATTATGAGCTGTTACCGCCAGGCAGGACTATCGATTCTGAACTCTACTGTGAACAACTGATGAGATTAAAGCAAAAAGTTGAGAGAAAGCGGCCGGAATTAATTAATAGAAGGGGTGTGATTTTTCATCATGATAACGCTAAACCTCACACGTCTTTAGCCACTCAGCAAAAATTAAGAGAGTTTGACTGGGAGGTGTTAATGCATCCGCCGTATAGTCCTGACCTTGCACCTTCTGATTTCCACCTGTTTCGGTCTCTTAAGAATTCTTTAGGCAATGTCAGGTTAACATCACGAGAAGACTGCCAAAACCACTTGTCGCGGTTTTTTGAACAGAAGTCCCAAAATTTCTATAGTAATGGGATCATGTCTCTACCTACAAGATGACAAAAAGTTATCGAACATAATGGCACCTACATACTTTAGTTAAATGTAAATAAACTTTATTAAAAAATGTTTTGAATTTTCATATAAAATACGAAAAGACTTTTTCCCCAACCTAATATATCTGTTCACTAAGTATATGTATTTGTTGTTATGCAATAAAGAAATTAATATAATGACGTTCTAAATTAATTAGATAAATTAAACGGGTCACTCACGTCTTTTTGTCGGAAAAGCCGACTAGTTACAGTCGTGCGGCGCACGCATTGGCGCGCAGTGTCCGGCGCGAGAGACAAAGGGTGGACGTGTCTGGACATTCGCCCTAAAGAAGGTCTCCTTTTGAGATCGAAACTAGTCGGCTTTCCCGACAAAAAGACGTGAGTGACCCGTTTAATTTATCTAATTAATTTAGAACGTCATTATATTAATTTCTTTATTGCATAACAACAAATAATTTAAATTAGTTTTATTTAAACGTTTAATTTACTATAATGTCTCACGTGAGTTTTAATAATATTATAATGACGTTCATTGAATAATCAATACAGTAAAATGTATAAAGATTGGTCGACGTAACCGGTGACCCAAGATCTGGCACATTCCTCGCCCAAAGGATCAGTTTAGCCATCCAGCGAGGTAATGCATCTTGGGAACGATGCCACATGGGCCCAACTTTTTACATTTATTTTAGTTTTAGGTTAGTTTTATTTTAGTGTTATTTAATTTTAGGTACTTTAGTTTTATAGTTTAATTATATGTATTGTTTAGAGCTTAAGTTTATTTGAATAAAGTTTATTTGTTATAGTAAAATGTATCATCTCTTAACGACGTGTGCCGACTAGGTTTTTTATGAGACACAGACACGAGCATATGGGTCACCTAATGAGCACCTGATGAAGTGCACAAAAGATCCTAGAGGGTTGACGTGCCACCGGTGCTGCGGCGCTGGACCCATTTTAAGATAAGATGGGTCACCTGAAGGAAAGCAATCACCACCGCCCATGGAGATACAGAGTGCAGCAACACCAAGGGGTGGCCGATCTGTTGTCAGCCTATACTCCTTCCTTTCTTTCTGGTGACCTCACTCACTCGCAGGAACATAACAAATCTCAAGGGAATTATTATTTGGCTGCGGTATTCTGTGGAGGTATTTCCAGTCGGGCAGCTTAAAAAAATACGCTATGCCCTACCTTTCTTTTCGCCAGAGTCTCGTTTGTCAGTCAGCAAGGTGCCACGTCCAGGTGAGGATTGGCTTTGGTTCAAAGATATTGAAGAACCCCTTACACCCCTACACAATATAAGTACATAATATAAGTGGCCTAAAGACATGAAATGATGATGATGAATCTAAATAAATAAATAATAAATATTCTTGGACAATTTACACTCGGCCATCTAAGTTAGTCCCAAACTAAGCAAAGCTTGTGCTATTTGTACTAGATAACTAATATTATACTTAAATACATTTTTCTTTTGTAAATACATACCTATAATACATAGAAAATACCTAGACCTAGACAAACAGACATATTCATGCACACAAATATTTGTCTTGTGCGTGGATCGAACCCGCAACCTCGGAGTCAAAGTGGTCATTGTTAACCTTTCGATCACCGAGCTCGTCATCAAATATTAAAATGTCTAAAACAGTAAATAGTAAAATCAGCCCAGGAATAAAGAAAAATACAAAAAAACTGGACGTTCGTTAGTGAAAAACGAGCAAAAAACAGTCTAATTGGCGAACTGGCCGCTCCCACCGGATAATGAGCACTGCCTGCTTCTACGGTAAAAAGTTAACCGTCTATATTTACTTTGTCTCTTTTGTTGAAATTTAGTTTAGATCTTTCACTGTTGTTTTATTTCCTTTGGCGTTAATAAATAAAGGCTAGTAATTAACGGAGCAACTAAAATTGTAGAAATAGGCAACTTTTATACTAACTTGGCAACTAAAGAAGATATAAAATATACCAAACCTAACCTAACCCAGTATTTCGGTCGCCCATTTAGTATTTTTTAGTCGCTCGATAAATTATTTCCTATAAATAAATAAATAGTAGTTGGGCGGTTGAAGTTTAAATTAATAAATAAATATTTCTGGACAATGTATACACAGCGGCATCTAGTCCCAAATTAAGCTCAAAGCTTGTACTATTGGTACTAGACAACTGATAAATGTACTTAAATACATTTTTTTTTTGTAAATACATACATATAATACATAGAAAACACCCAGATCAAGACAAACAGACCTGTTCATGTGCACAAATATTGTTGAGTGAAAGTGGCCATTAGGTACTAACCATTCGACCACCGAGCTCGTCAAAATAAATAAACAGTATAGGGCGGCTGAAGTTTACTCGATTTTTTTAAAAAGAAAACTATTTTTGCCAGAATTGAGATCTAGGTAAGTATATCTTTTTTTTTATACTACGTCAGGTGGCAAACAAGCATACGGCCCGCCTGATGTGAAGCGGTTACCGTAGCCATATTAACGCTGCAACATAAAATTTTGCCCGCGCGCCGCCACCACCGCTGCCAACGCAGCATCTCCTTCCTTTCTTTCTGGTGACCTCACTCACTCGCAGGAACACAACAACCCTCAAGGGAATTGTTATTTGGCTGCGGTATTCTGTGAGGTGGAGGTACATTCCCCAGTCGGGTACCTTACAATTACGCTCCCTACCTCTCTCTTCGGCAGAGCTGCGTTTGTCAGTCAGCAGGGTGCACCACGTGGAGGTGAAGTTGGCTTTGGTTCAAAGATCTTGATGAACCACTTACAACCCCAATTATCTATTTTTTTTGTCCCCGTAAATCCCTACATTTTTTTTTTTAATATTATAAATGTGAAAGTATGCTTGCTTTGACTTTCCTTCACGTAGAAACGAACAAATGGATTGACATTGTTTTTTTTTTGCGAATATAGGTTAAGGTCCGGAGAGTTACATAGGTTTGTTTTAATCTAGGAATTTCCGCGGGAAAAACATCTTATTGAAACGGGAAAAACAATATATTAAAACAATGATCACGCGGGTGAAGCCGCGTGTGAAGGCTTTTACATAAATTCTAAATCGTTAAAGCTACATGCGAGATCGTTGTAGTGTACAAGAACCCTCGGTTTTGTCCCGCGGGATCTGTCCCACTGTTTCCACTACCTACTGCATGGATAATTCTGGGACTACACTTGTTTCCCAAAATAGTCCCACTTAACCCAATTGATTGAAGAATTGATGACATGGTACAAATATAACGCAGTTGTTATTGTGGAAAAAAAGGTATTAGTACCAGTAACCATTAATGGTAATTTTCAAAAAGGGGTCGATAAATACCATTGAGATTTACCATTACCTGTGCCATTACCACCATTACGCCACCTCAATGGTAATCTAGGCTAGATTACTATAGCACAGGGTTTTATTGCGAACGGAACGGAACGGAACCGATCGAAACGAATCGGAACGGAACGGAAAGGAAAGGAACTAAATGAAATTATTTATTCTGCCATTGGGCCCTTGCGGGCCACATGCACAGGACATGTCTTAAACATTTTCATTAATAACATTCTTATTATTTGTAATTTTTTTATCTACTGGCATTGCGGTAATGAATACCGCAAAATACAATTGACGAGCTCGTTGGTCGAATGGTTAGCAATGGCCACTTTGACTCCGAGGTCGCGGGTTCGATCCCCGCACATGACAAACATTTGTGGGCATGAACATGTCTGTTTGTCTTGGTCTGGGTATTTTCCAGGTATATAGGTATTTACAAAAAAAAATTAAGTACATTTATCAGTTGTCTAGTACCCATGGTACAAGCTTTGCGCTTAATTTGGGACTAGATGGCGCTGTGTAAATTGTCTAGAAATATTTATTTTTTATTTATTTTATTTTTAATGAATACCGCAATGCTATGCACGTCTTTTTTTTAATCATCAGATAATACAACAATAACAAATCAATTTGTATATACAGGGTGGAAACTTCCAATGTCACCTGGAGGGAAAGTACTCTTAATACTGTAGATAGAAAATTTTGTTCAATAAAACATTCCTTTATTTTGGAAAAGAAAGAAAACTGCATTCAATGATTTCGAAAATTCGCTTGTCACACCAGGGAATCGAACCGACTAAAATCTGTAAAAACTGGCCAAGTGCGAGTCGGACTGGCGCACAAAGGGTTCCGTACCATTATCACTACATAGTATAAAACAAAGTCGCTTTCTCTGTCCCTATGTCCCTTTGTATGCTTAAATCTTTGAAACTACGCAACGGATTATGATGCGGTTTTTTTTAATAGATAGAGTGATTCAACTGGAAAGTTTATATGTATAATATATGCATAACATAGTAGAAAAACACTGATAATTTAGAGGTTTCTAATGTGATGTCGTAAATAAACACATTTTTTTGCTCTTTTATTGCAAACGCTGGCTGAACCCAACGAGATAGATCAAAATAATGTAGTACAGTATTGTTCACCTTAAAATGGTCTACAAAAAAGTTCGCGATGGTATATGTCTATCTCTTAGTGGTAACACACAATAACCGTTATTTTATCCTTTGCTTTTTACAAGAAATAATGCCTTATTTACGAAGCGATTTTAAGCAATACAGAATTAATCCTTATCCAATTAAGTACCTTAAATACATTGCGCATTTAATATAGATCAATATGGCCCTTCACAGCATGTAATTTAAATGAATAGTTTAGAAGATATTACACATTTAAAATGCAGGGACATAACGGCTGTGGCGGTACCGGCCGCGGAGCCGGCGGCGTGTGCCTATAACTGGGGAAGGACTGGATAGGACAAAGCGCAAAGACCTTCTGTAGTACATTTAGTATCAGCATTGCACCCGTGCGAAGCCGGGGCGGGTCGCTAGTCTATAATAAAACCGGCCAAGTGCGAGTCGGACTCGCGCACGAAGGGTTCCGTACCATTATCTATAAAATAGCAAAAAAAAAAAAAATCACATTTGTTGTATGGGAGCCCCACTTAAATATTTGGTTTTCTTTAATTTCATTATTTATTTTTAAAGTAAATATATATAACTAAATATTCAATATTTCAAACGTCTACCTATTGCCGTTATCAATTGCGAGCAAAAACGAGCAATAAATCAGGTTTGTTGTATGGGAGCCCCCTTAAATAATTATTTTATTATATTTTTTTAGTATTTGTTGTTATAGCGACAACAGAAATACATCATCTGTGAAAATTTTAACTGTCTAACTATCACGGTTCATGAGATACAGCCTGGTGACAGACGGAGGGACGGACGGACGGACGGACGGACAGACAGCGGAGTCTTAGTAATAGGGTTCCTTTTTACCCTTTGGGTACGGAACCCTAAAAACGGCAAATAAATCACGTTTGTTGTATGGGAGCCCCCCTTAAATATTTATTTTATTTTTATTTAGTTATTTATTTTTAAAGTGAATATATAACTAAATATTATGTGAGTATTTCAAACGAGCAAAAAATCACGTTTGTTGTATGGGAGCCCCCTTAAATATTTATTTTATTCTATTTTTATTATTTGTTGTTATAGCGGCAATAGAAATACATCATCTGTGAAAATTTCAACTGTCTAACTGTCACGGTTTATGAGATACAGCCTGGTGACAGACGGTCGGATGGACGGACGGACAGCGAAGCCTTAGTAATAGGGTTCCGTTGTACTCTTTGGGTACGGAACCCTAAAAATTTCTCTCTGTACTTTCATTGCATCGATCGTTAGGGTCAATTATAAGAATGAAATCTCTCTAACAAACTTGATAATTAAATATTTGGAAACCATGAAATCCGGACTTATAAATTCAATGGGTCAAGTTTAAGCTAAAGATTAAAATAAAGGAATGTTTTGTTTGAGTAAAATTATCTATCTACAGTATTAAGAGTATTTTCCCTCCAGATGGCATTAGTAGTTTCCACCCTGTATATTATAATAAATGCATGGTCAAAAATATTTGAATACATATTACGATATTATTTATGTCAAATAAATAATGTCATATTAAATATGTACACACATTACTACGCATGCTGCACAGTAATACACATGATGTGTGTATTATGTACTTGTAAACACAAATCGACGCACATTAAGCAGTACGTCGATTAGGTTGTCGATACAAAACTCTGCGCTTGAAATCCTGCATTGAAGTTTTATCAAACCATTTTATCATTCTAATGTAGTCCTGAGTTCTATAATAAGCATTTTTACACATTTTATTCCATATTAAAGATTGGTATCTAAATGTATAATTGTTGTTGTTATTATATTGCGATATTACTCACGAAACTCTGATCCGACATTGATGGAGGGTCCTTTATCTCAGGAGAGCATGGGGTTCTTCAAATGAAGTGGTTCTTAGAGAATTGCAGGGTCGGTAACGGGCTATTAATACAATAGGAAAATTAATTCCATGTCATATACTACTTTGTACTTATTATTAATAAAAAAAATCAGTATATTTTTCCATACAAATAATTGAAATTTCAGTTTAAACAGGAAAACTATTCGTACATTGTTGTAAATAGAGCAAAGTTCATTGTATTTATAAGGTCATGGACGTATAAAAAAAAGGACGCGACCCGTAGCGCTAAATTTCGACGTGAAGTACGCAAAAATGTTGATTCGCTTGTGATTGCATCTCACGATCCAAATGACAATAAATACCATTAATGCAAAGAAGCCAAAAACAAACGAAAATAACGGGGGGTCGACTGGTTCACGTTTTTAGACTAATTAATAATGATGGACAATTTGTATGTTTTGTTGAGTTACCTCACCACAGAATAAGAGAAAGTAACCTGTATATTAGCAAACAGGAAAATCTGTTTATTAGCACTAGCCAATATATTCTATATATGCCGACTTTAGGTATGCAGATAATTAGATCAGCCTACCGTCGCCGCTGAAGCAGATTCCCATCGAATTTTTTGATTCCTAAAAATAGGTCTATGGTTTAAGTTATTCAGAAACATTTTAGCTTCTCCGATTCAGGGTTTCTACCAGCTAAATTAAATACAATTACCAATAATGTAAGTTAAAGTTTAATTTTTTGCATTAAAATTTCAAGAGAGGTAGGGAGCGTAATTGTAAGCTACCCGACTGGGGAATGTACCTCCACCTCACAGAATACCGCAGCCAAATAACAATTCCCTTGAGGATTGTTGTGTTCCTGCGAGTGAGTGAGGTCACCAGAAAGAAAGGAAGGAGATGCTGCGTTGGCAGCGGGGGTGGCGGCGCGCAAGCAATATTTTATGTTGCAAGCGTTAATATGGCTACGGTAACCGCTTCACATCAGGCGGGCTGTATGCTTGTCTAAATCCGCTGGGAATCGGCTTCAATTTAGGCGGTAGGAACCTAGCTCAGCTAATTATTAGTTTTAAACTTGCCTGTTAACTGTAACGAGTAACTAATGTTATAATAATGTATCAGAAATAATAAAAGAATTTTAAAATTAGAATTTTTATGTTTACACTTTGTTGCCCGGAGCTTTCATGTTCTTTATTTGCATTTCATGTTTTGTGTGCATTGATTATTACAATATATGGTTAGCTCCAAACATGAACCCTGGCAGAGCACAGTAAACTTATATCTAAGCCATATTAATCATCATCATCATCAGGTCCATTTTAGTCTACACTACAGGAGCACGACCCTCTCTCGTCCGTCCTAGACGGAAGGAGGATTTGGCCTACACTCCCCACGCTGGCCAAACGGGTTGGGGAGGCCTGATCGATATTTGGTAATATATTTCCCTTAGTCGCCTTGTACGACATCAACGGGAAGAAACGGAGTGATTCTATTCTAGTCTCCCGGAAACTACACGGCCAATGCCATATTAATGTTACAGTAATAATTTTGTATAATTCGTCGATTTGTACTTGAGTTATATTAAATTAAATTCAGCACATCAAACTTATCTTTTTATATCCGGTCATCAAACTTCAGACAATAGGTGGTTACTAGCTCACCACGATTTTTAAAGCTAAAGCCAATTTCAGCTGCACCCTGCCGACCAGTGAAAGGGGCTCTGGCGAAAGAGAGGTAGGTTACAGCGTAATTTTGTAAGCTGCCCGACTGGGGAAGTATCTCCAACTCATATAATATCACAGCCAAATAACAATTCCCTTGAGGGTTGTTTTGTTTCTGCGAATGAGTGAGGTCACCAGAAAGGAAGGAGTTGCTCCGACAGTAGTGGACGTGGCGGCACGAGAGCGATATTTCAAGTGGCGAGCGTTAGAATACCGCAGCCAAATAACAATTCCCTTGAGGGTTGTTGTGTTCCTGCGAGTGACTGAGGTCACCAGAAAGGAAGGAGATGCTGCGTTGGCAGCGTGCTATGGTAATCGCTTCACATCAAGCGGGCTGTATGCTTGTCTGCCACCCGACGTAGTATAAAACAAAAAGTTAATATGTCTACGGTAACCGGTTCACATCATGTGGGCCGTATGCTTGTTTAAGCCTAAAAAACCTAAGACGAAGTATAAAAAAGTACTTTTATTTTGATTTGTATTTTTCTTAATCTGAGCTATTAAAAGAGGTTTTCTTCATCTAATTGTTGATACGACGGAAGTGGTTTATTTTAATTTACTTAAACGTCTTAGAGGTTATTTAGCTAATCCCACCAAAAACATTTTCATGTAAAAATGTTGCCAAGACGAGTCTACATAGTTTACCCTGTGAAAAAGTTATCAGATCTCGTTTAGAGCCAAGATTCTTGATCTATGCGCCCTTACTTTACCAGGCCTAACTTCACATACTCTACATTTTAGTCAAAACGATGCTTGGCCGTTTTGCTACCGTTACGAAGATTTCATAGGCATTCGTGCATCGTGTGTGAAATAAAACGGCCAAGCATTACGTTTTGACTAAAATGTAGAGTATGTGAAGTTAGGCCTGGTAAAGTAAGGGCGCATAGATCAAGAATCTTGGCTCTAAACGAGATCTGATAACTTTTTCACAGGGTAAACTATGTAGACTCGTCTTGGCAACATTTTTACATGAAAATGTTTTTGGTGGGATTTCATTTATTTTTGTAAGTTGCTTAATGGACTTTTTTGAGTTTAAAAATAACCTATTTTGTACCCGGGCCTTTACTTTCGCCTTACCCTTCGTCTGGAATTTAGATGAATCATTAGATAAAATAATTTGGACCCGTAACTAATAACAAATAATTCGAACGAATTATAGAATTATTACGACGATACGATACGACTCCGAAATTATGAATATGAAATGCAAATATTTCATAACAATCGATCATCATTCGCAGTAGAAAAATGTCGTATACGACTGAAAACTACCGGTGACCACCTCGTTATATAAGGCTGCCAGATGTACAAGCACAGTACAAGTCGATAGCGCATTTAAAAATACAGCCAGCACCATCTAGTGACGCCGGCTGATGTCACCGTCACTACTATTATACCGTGCTTAAACTTTCACCCCATTTTTAAGAGTTAGGGGATGATTTTGTATAAGATGATTTTGTTATAAGTTTTTTTTTTTTTCATATATCTAGCTCTTTGTGTAGTTATTACTGCATGATTATGTAGTTAGTGCAAATGTAGTGCAAGTCTCATACAAACTTCCACCTCCTATTCCGAGGGGATAGGTTAGGTTAGGTTTGATTTTTTAATTTATTTGTTGTCTTTGTAGTAATATTAGCTTACATACCAAATTTCAGCGTTCTAGGACTTCAGGAAGTACCTTAAGAATTTTGATGATCAGTGAGTGAATCAGTGACGAAATCGGGGGTTTTGAGGCATTAATAAAATCTAAAGTATAATAGCTACGACATTCAAACTTTGTATGTTTAATTATTGTACTGGTGTCATTATATCTTGAAATTTTTAACTATTTAGCGTCATCAAAACCAAAGTTATGAGAGTTCAAAAAAACGACGAAACGTTTCGAGAAAAGGTAGGTAGTGCCCTTGCGCTCCGCTTGGCTCGTCTTGGCGGGGGCACTCCCGTGCCCCCAGATTCCAAACTGGAAGTTAACTAAATACAGACAAATATCTTGGTAACGGGACTCTGCTTAGTCAAAATTAACGGAGCTCGGTAAAACGGAACGCGTATTTCTATCTTGCTAGTTTAGTCTAATGAGAGGGGTTGTAAATAAATTAGTATGTGAGGCAGCGGGGGTGACTGCTTTTCAGCTGACGGTAGGGCTGCCACCATTTTTTCTTATAGAAGAAAATATAGTTTCTTTTATAGATACAAATACAAATACTTCAAGGTACGTAAAATAACGCTGAAACGCAAGAATTTTTTACCTATACCTAGATGCGTTCTTCCTGCCTCCATTATGGCTAAAAGAAAGCAGAGTAATGTATGGAATTCACGTAGTCTAGCCCCAGTTACCGTCGAAAAAATAATTATTGTAAATTTGTAGATAAATTGTATTCTAGTTTTAGATAAAAAGTTGCAGAAAAAGAAATCACTTTCTTTTCGTTTGTTTCGTTCTTAAGCACTTTGGAGCCAAATTTTACTGCCATAATGTATAAATATGCTTTGTATATATATATATAATGTCAAATAAAATGTCATTTAGTTAGCAAGTAAATAAAATAATTTTAGTTCTTATATATAACTCATTTATTTCTGATGTGTGATCTGGTCTGTAAAACGAAAGTTAAAAAAACCGGACAAGTGCGAGTCGGACTCGCCCACCGA
Source organism: Hypsopygia costalis (assembly GCA_937001555.2). NCBI lineage: Eukaryota > Metazoa > Arthropoda > Insecta > Lepidoptera > Pyralidae > Hypsopygia > Hypsopygia costalis. Next base: position 27,117,654 of record OW443338.2, read on the forward strand.
GGGTTCCGTAGGTACGTAGTATCATTATTAAATTTGATATTTTTCATTATTATAAATAAGAAATAATGCGTCCAAAAACATAAATAAAATATATTTTGCAATGTGTACATCAAGCCCTTTCATATGATACCCCATTTGAACTAGTAGTTTCAATTTGAAATTTCGACACCCTATAAAAATATAGACCCCCCTATTTTTTAGATCTATTTACAAATGTATAGTTTTGAGATTTATTCCTGTACTTGTAGTCTATAATGATGTTACTTGCCAAATTTCATAGTTCTAGGTCAACGGGAAGTACCCTATAGGTTTTGATTCCTTTGAGTGTGTCGAAATATGCGTTTTTTGCTGAATAAACGGCCGTAACTTTTTTCTACGTAAACTTAGTAGTTTGATTTTTTTTTAACTTCATGGGACCGTAGACCTGTGTATACAGTTCAAATTTCAGCTTGATACCTCCACGCATTCTCGACATAGAAATGTTTGACAGACAGACAGACAGACAGACAGACAGACAGACAGACAGACAGACAGACAGACAGACAGACGGACAACAAAGTGATCTTATAAGGGTTCCGTTTTTCCTTTTGAGGTTCGGAACCCTAAAAATAATTATAGATACCCTTTGCGTTCTATACAAATTATATTACGCGGAGTGTTCGGATGAGCTGTTTAATTAAATACCTGCCGCTGAGTTCCACTATGGTACAACTCGCCATAAATTAAAATTCCATCCATATCATCTTAATAATTGGCGATCTACTACAGTACGTTTCTTAAGATATTTTATACCACGAACGGCGAAACCATGGAATCGGTAAAGCGGTATTTCCGAATGATTATGACATGTCAGCTTTCAAGAACAAAGTCTTTATTTTTCTCAAAAAGCTGGCAACGGATCGGCGACCCCTTGGTTTTGCTGATCTCCATGGGCGGTGGTGATTGGTTTCCATCAGGTGACGTATATGCTCATTTGCTCCCCGCTCATATAAAAAAAGAACTTCTAAAATAATAGTAGTTTATGAAACTGTTGCATAATAAGGGTTCTTAAAATACGAGTGTGAGTTTATCAAATGAGCCGAAGGCGAATGTGATAATAGACCACACGAGTATTTTAAGACCTAATTATGTGCAGTTTCATACACTACTTTATCTAATCTCAGGAAATAGATGAAAATAATATTTTAAATAAAACCAGGAAGTTAATTTCACAGCTTTATTTCTTACTTATAAATCCATTTGCAGATGCGTGGTGCGCATGCGCGACGCGGAGCGCGGCGGCGTATCGAAAAGTAACTTTTTAAATTATTTTGATGTCATGTGCGTAAAAGACTGACATTAAGATTCTGTGTTTAGTATTTTAATCTCAAAATTTCAGTATAAGATTAGATAAAGTACTTTTCCATACTTTTACTTAATATGATACAATTTACCTAAATATCGTACAATGCTTATACGAATGGCAACCCTAGGCTGTATATTCGCTTGCCTATTTAGTCAGTTACGAAGTTTCCTGTTTGAGTAGGCAATGTCTACTTTAATATCAGTCTGCATTCGATTCCTGTACTAGAAATTTAGTTACTTTTTATACCAATAAAGTGGCAAACAATCATACGGCCCGCCTGATTGAAAGCAGTTACATTGGCCTCTGAACGCCTGCAATGTCAGGGGCACCACACGCTTGTTGCCGACCCTGTAAAAACCTCTTTACGACCTTTTTAAAGAAGAAGAAGAATTAAATATAAAAAACCGACCAAGTGCGAGTCGGACTCGCGCGCTAAGGGTTCCGTACCATTATCTATAAAAAACCGGACAAGTGCGAGTCGGACTCGCCCACCGAGGGTTCCGTAGGTACGTAGTATCATTATTAAATTCGATATTTTTCATTATAAATAAAAAATAATGCGTCGAAAAAAATAAATAAAATATATTTTGCAATGTGTACATCAAGCCCTTTCATATGATACCCCATTTGAACTAGTACAATTTGAAATTTCGACACCCTATAAAAAATATAGACCCCCTATTTTTTAAGATCTATTTACAAATGTATAGTTTTGAGATTTATTCCTGTACTTGTAGTCTATAACGATGTTACTTGCCAAATTTCATAGTTCTAGGTCAACGGGAAGTACCCTATAGGTTTTGATTCCCTTGAGTGTGTCGAAATATGCGTTTTTTGCTGAATAAACGGCCGTAACTTTTTTCTACGTAAACTTAGCAGTTTGATTTTTTTTAACTTCTTGGGACCGTAGACCTGTGTATACAGTTCAAATTTCAGCTTGATACCTCCACGCATTCTCGACATATAAATTCTTGACAGACAGACAGACAGACAGACAGACAGACGGACAACAAAGTGATCTTATAAGGGTTCCGTTTTTCCTTTTGAGGTTCGGAACCCTAAAAACGGCAAAAAAATCACGTTTGTTGTATGGGAGCCCCCCTTAAATATTTGTTTTATTTTTATTTAATTATTTATTTTTAAAGTGAATATATAACTAAATATTATGTGAGTATTTCAAGCGTCTACCTATTGCCGTTATCAATTGCGAGCAAAAACGAGCAAAAACTCGGGTTTGTTGTATGGGAGCCCCCTTAAATATTTATTTTATTCTGTTTTTTAGTATTTGTTGTTATAGCGGCAAATGAAATACATCATCTGTGAAAATTTCAACTGTCTAACTATCGCGGTTCATGAGATACAGCCTGGTGACACACGGACGGTCGGACGGACAGCGGAGCCTTAGTAATAGGGTTCCTTTTTACCCTTTGGGTACGGAACCCTAAAAACTTAAGATCAGAGACAGGCATGGAAATTTATGTTCATTAGAGATCATAATCATGAGATTTTTACTTTTTTTAGGGTTCCGTACCTCAAAAGGAAAAACGGAACCCTTATAAGATCACTTTGTTGTCCGTCTGTCTGTCTGTCTGTCTGCCTGTCAGTCTGTCTGTCAAGACCCTCTAAGTCGAGAATGCGTGGAGTATCAAGCTGAAATTTGAACCGTATATTCAGTCCTACGGTCCCATGAAGTTGTAAAAAAATCAAACTGCTCAGTTTACGTAAAAAAAAGTTACTGCTGCTTATTCAGCAAAAAACACATATTTCGACATTCTCAAGGGAATTAAAACCATTAGGGTACTTCCCGTCGACCTAGAACTATGAAATTTGGCAAGGAACATCGTTATAGACTACAAGTACAGGAATAAATCTCAAAACTATATATTTGTAATTAAATCTTAAAAAATAGGGGGTCTATATTTTTTATAGAAGGTCGAAATTTCAAATTGAAGCTACTAGTTCAAATGGAATATCATATGAAAGGGCTTGATGTGCACATTGCAAAATATATTTTATTTATTTTTTCCGACGCATTATTTATTATTTATAATGAAAAATATCAAATTTATAATGATCCTATGTACGGAACCCTCGGTGGGCGAGCCCGACTCGCACTTGGCCGGTTTTTTTATTATATGAGAGGGCGGCAAGCGAGCTTGTGGGTCACCTGAAGGAAAGTAAACACCACCGCCCATGGAGATCAGCAACATCAAGTGGTCGCCGATCTGTTGATAGCCTATAATCCTTCCTTTCTTCCTGGTCAGCTCACTCACTTGCAGGAACACAACAACCCTCAAGGGAATTGTTATTTGGTTGCGCTATTCTGTGAGGCAGAGGTACTTCCCCAGCCGGGCAGTTTAAAAAATACGCTAGCCCTACCATAGTTTTTGCCAGAGCATGGATTGTCAGTCACAGCAGGGTACACCACGTGCAGGTGAGGTTAGCTTTGGTTCAAAGATGTTGTTGAACCCCTTACACCCCAAGATTCCGGGACATCGTTTTTGAAGTAAAACTTTTTTTGCGTTACGCACTTTTTGGGATGGCTAAAATATGTTAAACTCGCATCAGAAAACGTGGCCTGATCGAAAATTCGTAAGACGGAGGGATTCGTAGACAACCGGCGCGGCGTAGGAGAGGAAGTGATATCCCCCTCTCTTTTTTTAATAACCGCTATTCTGTAAGGTTTCAGATCACAGCGAACGACTCTGAAAAGTGCTTCGTCAACCTACCGATAGGAAAATGTAGATACTAACAAAATGTCGTGTAAGAGGGTGTTGCTAGGAGATACCCCATATTTGTTCAGATGGACCCTCGTCGATCGATTGTAGTATCGGGCAGGAATAAGACATCTTGTCCCCTGCTCCTATATATGCCCCTGGGGTACTCGTGATTTGTATTTTTGTATGCCCTGATTCCTGTTCTAATGGAGGTACTGGCTAAAGAACCAAGATGACTTTCATGACCTTTTAGTACGTGGGTTTTGAGGTGTATGTGGCTCATCACTATCTTTGAGCCAAAGCCAACCTCACCTGTACGTGGTGCACTCTGCTGACTGACTATAACGAGGCTCTGGCGAAAGTGGGGTAGTGTAAGCGTAATTGTAAGCGGCTGGACTGGGGAAGTACCTCCTCCTCACAGAATACCGCAGTCACATTACAATTCTCTTGAGGGTTGTTATTCTTGCGAGTGAGTAACGTCACTGGAAAGCAGTGGCAGCGGGGGTGGCGGCGCGCGAGCGATGTTTGCAATATTTCATGTTGTGGTTTGCAAGCGTTAATATGCCTCACATCAGGCGGGCCGCTTATTTTCTACCCGACGTATCAACGAGCAATAGAACCTAGAACTAGAATTCTACACTTACTGTAGAGACGTTTAAAATACAACGCTTGAAGAGGCCGTGCTGAAGAACTGTCTAAACCAACCAAAACGAAAAGAGTTACTGCGTTGGCAGCAGAGGTAGTTCGAGCGATATTTCCTGTTGCGAGCGTTAATTTGGCTATGGTAACCGCTTTACGTCAGGCGGGTTGCACACTGATCTGCCATACGACGTAGTATAAAAAAAAAACAGAATATTGCTATACTAATATCTATGCAGTAGTTGATTTATTTTCACGACTTTTTATGCAAACTGTGGTTGTATTCTCTATAGATTACGGTAGCTGCTTCTTATCAGGCGGGCTTGAGTTACAGTGTGCCAACTTTATTTGAAGTCGTTTGACGTAGATTAAAAAAAAAATATATATAATAATAGCGAAATTACTTTGATAGTTACGACGTTATGTATAATACTATACGAATTAACAAATATGCAGAGTAGTACGGCCGCCCACTAGATAGACCCACGATCTGATAAATATTGCTGGGAGCAACTTAAATTTAAAATTAAAGGGAGCAAAAAAAATGAATGCAAATGGCACGACACCGACTTGCCTTAAATTAAAATTCCATCCATATTAGTATGATAATTGACGATCTTCCACAGTACGTTTCTTAAGACATGTTATATGCAAAGGGTCTAACGAGACCATGAAACACTTGATGTGTCAATGTGACGCCCTGGCCGGCAAACGAATGGAAATCCTAGGAAAGGCATACCTGGACCTGGAGGACTACAGGCTCTTTCCATTAAGCGACATACAGAAGTACATGGAACATGTCTCCAGACAGTCAGGGGAGAGTGATTATAGGATTAGGGAGAACACAGAAGATCCATTGAGGGTCGACGTGTCACCGGTGGTGCGGCACTGGACCCACTCTAAGATAAGATATGATAAGCAGTGATCGGCGTTATTAGTGCCATTTGGGGTCAATGGACTTGAATGTTGATGTTAATATGAATAAGACTACGGGATTCCGGGATTACGTTTAGTCTAGTTTAGTAGTAAATTATATTTTTCCAGTTGTCGCTGTATTGTTAAGTGTAATACGTGAAAATTTGATTATATAGAAATTAGAAAAAAAAATCTCCAGACGAACAGTTAAGAAAAATAATAAAATAAAAGTTAAGTTTAGTTAAATAAAAGCATGATAAAACATATAAATAGGTACGTAAAATACAAATACATAGTAATAATAAAATCAAAGTTAAACAAAATTGTTTAATGAAAATGCCGGGATTTGGGAGGCATATCCATATTAAGACAACGGTCACAAATCCCGCGTAATGGCACTACCAACGCCGATCACTGATGATAAGGCATTTTATACCACGAACGGTGAAATTGTGGAATCAACTTCCCTCAGCGGTATTTCCGAATAATTAGGACATAGTGTCCCATGTCGTAAATGTTTGGAAATACAAGAACAGACTCTATATTTTCCTTATAAAACTGGCAACGGATCAGCTACTCCTTGGTGTTGCTGATTTCCATGAGCGACAGTGATTACTTACCATCAAGTGACGCACATGCTCGTTTGCCCTTCTCTCATAATAAAAACATTACAAACTGTGGAAGTCTACGGGCGAGCCCTGTGTTCAGCAGTAGACGTTCTTTGGATAAAATGACGACGAATCTGTGCCGGTCTCTCCCGACAACCGTATTTAGGGTGTAGGCGTACCGTGAGGCACAGGTTGTTGAACGCAAAGGGAGAGAGAAATGTTATAATTGTACACGCACAATTATACACCCCAACGTTTCTGTCAGTCTGGTCATTAATTGACTCTTCACCAAAGAACCAATTATCCGATTCGGGGTGTAAGTGATTCATGGGGTGTAAGTGTTCATCAACATCTTTGAACCAAAGCCAACTTCACCTGCAAGCGGTGCACCCTGCTGACTGACAAACGAAGTTCTGGCGAAAAGAGAGGTAGGGAGCGTAATTGTAAGCTACCCGACCTGCGTATGTACCACCACCTTACAGAAAACTCAGCCAAATAACAACTCCCTTGAGGGTTATTGTGTTCCTGCGAGTGAGTGAGGTCACCAGAAAGGAAGGAGATGCTGCGTTGGCAGCGGGGGTGACGGCGCGCGAGCGATATTTTATGTTGCGAGCGTTAATATGGCTACGGTAACCGCTTCACATTAGGCGGGCCGTATGCTTGTCTGTCACCCGACGTAGTATAAAAAAAAGACAAAATATTTATCAATGCCAACTTCGTTATGCTACCTAGCTATCTAGATTATGACGGAGGAGAGGTAGGGCATCTCCAGCCTAATCTCACAGAAGACCGTTGTCAAATAACAATACCCTTAAAGATTGTTGATAGACCCTTCGATTAAGTGAGCTACCCGACGATTTTTTTTAATACTACCACAGTATAAGTAATATATAGTATACTATGACGAGTGACAGAGAAGCATATGGCGTATTTGATGTGAAGCGGTTACACTAGTCATATACTCGTAAGTGCTCGCAAATAGCAACATGAAATATTGCAAATAACGCTCATTCGGTGCTTTCCCCGCTGCCGACGCAACTCCTGCCTTCCTGGTGATCTCACTCACTCGCAAGAATACGACAACCATCTATGGAATTGTTACTTGGCTTCGGTCACCTCCCGGTGGGGATACTTCCCCAGATAGGAAGCTTACAATTACGGCCGTCTTGCCTCTCTTTCGCCAGAACCTCGTTAGTATGTCCGCAGGGTGCACCACGTGCAGCTGTGACTCATCGATGGTGACGAGCTGTTCAAACCCAAAACTAAAGACATTACAAGATGCTGCATTAACAGTAGGCGTGCCAGCGCGCGAGCAATACTTCTTATATTCCAAGCGTAGCTAAGGTAACCGCTTTACATCAGGTGGGCTGTATGCTTTTTTAGCACGAGGCATGGTATATAAAGGAAAAATGTTAATTGGAATTCAGCAAAAAAATTACTAGCTGGAATAAAAAGTGCAAAAAAGGCGACGGCTCATCCTGATCAGTTTCAAACCTCAACCCACTAGATTTTCAGTTTATTTTTTTCAATACTAACAAGCACACAGATTAAATTTTCCTGAAAAACAAAATTTCATACGTTAGAGTTATTTTTTTTAGAATCAAAAGCTTGTGATGAAAGGTTTATTTGCAAACTCGCGTTAGTTCATGTAGTGTATTTTAGCAGGCTATAGCAGCGGCTTCGCTCGTATAATATATTAACCCTGAAACACCACCCTATCCTACTATTCTATTCGACTTCCTAATAATATTATAAATAATTATATATTCCTGGACATTATTATATATTTAGGGGTGTAAGAGGTTCATAAACATCTTTAAACCAAAGCCAACTTCACCTGCACGCGGTGCACTCTGCTGACTGTCAAACGAAGCTCTGGCGAAAAGAGAGGTAGGGAGCGTAATTGTAAGCTACCCGACTGGGGAATGTACCGCCACCTCACAGAATACCGCCGCAGCCAAATAACAATCCCCTTGGGTTGTTGTGTTCCTGCGAGTTAGTGAGATCACCAGAAAGGAAAGAGATGCTGCGTTGGCAGCGGGGGTGGCGGCATGAGAACAATATTATATGTTGCGAGCGCTAATATGGCTACGGCAACCGATTCATATCAGGCGGGCCGTGTGCTTGTCTGCCACCCGACGTAGTATTAAAAAATAATACTTACTTGCTCCATTTGACCGCATACAACGAAGAGCTGTTCGAATCGTCGGTTACCCAATGATCTCTGATCGGCTGGAGTCTCTCTCTACACGAAGAGATGTTGCGTCTCTTTACGTTCTATATAAGTTATACCACGGGGAGTGCTCGGATGAGCTATTTGATTTGATACCTACCGCTGAGTTCCACTATCGTGCAACTCTTTATAAAATGAAATTCCATCTACATCATATTGATAATTGGCGATTTACCACAGTACGCTTTTTAAGACATTTTGTACCACGAATTGTGAAATTGAGGAATCCTATTACCTCTGCTGTATTCCCAAATAAATATGAAATGGGAGCTTTCAGAAACAGAGTAAATTTATCCCTTAGAAGGCTGGTAACGGACCGGCGACCTCTTGGTGTTGCTGAATTCTATGTGCGATGGTGATTGCTTTCCATCAGGCGAACCACATGTTTGCTTGTCCCCTTCTCATATAAAAAAATATGCCAGTATATAAAATAATATCTAATAAAAATATGTACACATACATAGAAATGCATAAATACAGTGATAGTGATTATATTATCTCATGTCTGATATTTATATTAAAGATATATTTGAACAAATATATATTTTGGGGTGTAAGTGATTCATCAACATCTTTGAACCAAAGCCAACTTCACCTGCACGCGGTGCACCCTGCTGACTGACAAACGAAGCTCTGGCGAAAAGAGAGGTAGGTAGCGTACTTGTAAGCTCCCGACTGGGGAATGTACCTCCACCTCACAGAATACCGCAGCCAAATAACAATTCCCTTGAGGGTTGTTGTGTTCCTGCGAGTGAGTGAGGTCACCAGAAAGGAAGGAGATGCTGCGTCGGCAGCGGAGGTGGCAGCGCGCTAGCGATATTTTATGTTGCGAGCGTTAATATGGCTACGGTAACCGCTTCACATCAGGCGGGCCGTATGCTTGTCTTCCACCCGACGTAATATATATATATATATAAAAAAAGAACAAAAATACTTAAGAACAACCTGATGATGATGACTTCAGAACAACCACCAACTGAAAAAAAAAACAAAACTGAAGCATGTTGGTGAAATAAAAACTGAGGTAGCGCCTTGAACCTACTGTTAAAATATATACAAATCCATAGGTAATGTGAGAAATCCTTAAACCGTAACGACGTAATTTGAAAATACAAAAATATTACTCCAACGGACGGGATTTCCAGCAAAATATTCGCAGAAAAGCATTGCATTTAAGACGAGAGACATATGTCTCCAGGGATTAGCGTCACCGATGGAATCGAACTGGGGAAACTTCGCGATCGGATAAAACTTTAACGGGAGCGGTGTTGACTTTGTAATTTTGCTGGTAACTTAGGAAATGATGGATGTATACCGGTTTGATATAATAATATATATTGTAGACGTTGCTGCTGGAATGTTAAATTTCTTTCACTTTTTTATGTTATGTAGGGTGATAACCTAGGATACTGCTGGGCTGATGGGAAGCGGTTAACGTAGCCATATAAAAGCTCGTAATAAGAAATATCGATCGCACAGGACTACGACAATCCTCATGGGAATAGTTATTTGGCTGTGGTAATCTGTGAAGTGGAGGTAGTTTCCCAGTTGGTCAGCCTAACTCTTTTTTTTTTAATCTCGTTTGTTAGACAGCAGGGTACAGCCTAGGTAGGTAATATTTTTCCAAGCTACCTGTGAAAGCAAGTTCAGAATGGCCTGTGATAATTTTAGAAGATTTCGAGTTTAGCGCGAGTTCTCCCAATACTGTACCGGAACCGGAAAGTGACCGGAAGTCAGAGCACATTAGCTGTAGGCAAAGGGTCCTTGTATCTATATTAGTGACTACCAGTATTGATTGATCTATCAACGCACAGCTAACAAGGGATTTGAAAATCTTGGATGCAAGCTAGTATATATTATCACCTGGAAGGATTTCAAATAAATTTAATTTCAAAAAGAAAATCTATGCTTATTTTTTTTTGACAGTTTAAGGAAGAACTGAATCATCATCTTCCTATATCTATCTATGTATTTGTATATCCGTTTCTAATAGTGATGTATTCTTATGTATGTTCATTTTATTCGAATGAGTACTAACGTTTATTTTTTTTTCTTTCTCTTAGTTGAATAGTCATTACATATATCTATTTTCTAGACACTGTTCTATTTTCTTTATCTGCTTTAGAACCGCATTCGTGTATTTCTGTTGTTCCCAAAGGTTGACTGGTAGAGAATGCTTTTAGCGTCCGCCTTTTGTACCCTTATGTAATTATGTGGTCAATAAAGTTTAACTAAATAAACAAAAGATTGTAATAGACAAAGGTAGATATCCTAATAGTATGTCTACTGTAACTACACATAACCTATTTGTATCATGGTAGTATTAATATAGCAGTGCATTAGCTGCAACCGCACATTATGTAATGATTTGCATTCAGGCAATATCACTGATGTATGCGGTTGCGAATTTGATTTTCCATTAATAATGATCATTACACAGCACTGTGAATTTTAGGTACGCGCACATTGTGTCGGGCCGCAGCGTGTCGGGGCGGAGCGCAAAAATCCGCTCAAATCCCTTGTATGTATTTTATATGCACTATCGTACACTAAGTCGGGGTGCAGCGTGTCGAATTTTGAGCGGCGGATTTTAGCGCCTGCGATGCGGCCCGCCCCGCCCCGTTGCGCCCCGTCGGAGTGTGCTATGGCAAGCGGATTTTTGTGCACGTGCGCACGTATTCACTTTACGATATTTGCCTTTTTTGGTATTTTCTTATTATTGTCTATGCTAGTCATAACTTCTAACAACAGGCAAAAAAAAAAGTTCTTCGTCAGAGCTATTCATAAAGTACAGTTGCACGCAACTTCTGGAAGTACACTGTACTCGCTGCGGCCCGACATAATGTGCGCGTACCTTTAAACGTGTCTGGTATTATGTTCATGAATGTGTGAAACACGACGATACGGCATTGTCAATTTTGGATAACTTTTATCGTGTTGGGTTTAACCACAGAACATTTAAAGATACTAAAAGCATGTATGAGTAGTCGAGGACCAATCACAGCAGTCGATTTAACGTCGCGTCTGTATGCGTAAACTTGTAGATATTAGTTTGTATGCGTAGTAGTAAAAAATTATGGGGTCTAGCATGCAGACATCGGTTTCGTAGGAAAAGAGCAACAATGGCTTTTCTAACCTCTACTAAGTGTTCTCTAGTTTTAGCAATTTTTTTTAACATGGCAGTAAGCAGTTCGGTACTGAAATAAAATCCAATAACATGAACAAATATCAGCAAAAGAATAACTTGGAAACTTTAAAACGTAAAGCCACGTACAGCGGTAACTGGCATTGTATTACTACTGGGTATTGAATTCCGAGGTGTCATGTTACTTTAATCGAGTTGTTTCATATTGCGATAAGAGATGAAAAATGGCCCTCCATCATTTTTAAGGTTCCGTACCCAAAGGAAGCCAACAGGACCCTATTATACCTCGCTGTCTGTCTGTATGTTCGTCCGTCTGTCACAGTAGATAATCTTCTGTAATAGCTAGACATTAGGAATTTCACTGGTTATGTGCTAGGTGGCCTCTATAGCAATAAATATTAAAAATAAGATAAGTTTAAACTTAAAAGGGGTCGTCATACAATATACGGGACGGAGATACGGAACTCTTAATGTACGAGTCCGACTCGCACTTGACGGGTTTGTAGAGCGGAAGCTATTTACCTGTACGTGGAGGATCCTGCTGATTTGCAAATCTCACAGAAGACAAAGCACTTGAGCAGTATTGTAAGTGAGTGAAGAAATTGCAGCCAAATTAAATACCGTAAATTAAAAATAGTTACTGATTGTACCTGTGATTAAGTTCGTGTCGACATTTGGTAAACGGTAAACTTTTTGTTTTGAGAGCCGATTAGAGTGAAACAAATAAATAATGGATTGTGTTGTGTTGCGTTGCATTGCGTTGCGTTGTCTTGCGTCGCGTTGGATTGTTCTATATTAAATAGATAAATATACATAAACTTTACAAACATTTTAACCCCTTAAAATAAGTTTAAATATCATCGTCGTCAACACTTATTCATTCCACTGCTGGAATACTGACCTCCCCTTTAAGGGGTTTAGAGTACACTCCACCACACTGCTCCACTGCGGGTTAGCGGAGTATAAATATACATATTGTTACGAGCTAGGGTTCTAGATTTGGATGTAAAACGCCAATGACAACTTCCAAGGATTTATTCACGCAGGGTCTGGTCTGCAGGTCTTCACAACACGAAGTTCACACGAAGATTACAAATCGCAGGTGAAATCGAAGTCCAATAGTATCGCTGAGGTCGTAGGTTATCACTTGTGTCGCAGGTAGATTGGCTCGAAGTTTACTCTTCCGAAGTCCACACTGAACTCAACTGTGCGCCGCGGCGGTCGCTATTTATATCCGCCGGCAAGGGTTCCCGAATGCTCTCGTATGTTCACATCGTAACGTGTCTAGAACATTTTCATGTCATAGTGTTATGAACCTTGACAGTAGACATATGGGTCATTATTGCTTGCAGCGAAGTATGCGGCGACTATTCTATAAGGTTTCATTCTAGATGATTTATAATGTATAGAAACGGCCTGTTTGCGATTTTATTGTATGTATATCTATGTATGGATGTATATGTATATGTATATATATGTATGCTATTCTATCTGTTGCGCCCAATCGACAATATCAGCCTGTATCTACCCACTGCTGGATGTTGGCCTTTCCTAATGCTTTCCGCCATATGCGATCGTCCGCTTTCCGCATCCAATCGCTACCAGCCACTTTTTCTATATCGTCGGTCCTTCTAGAGAGGGAGCGCTCAACGCTTAGTCGCCTCGATACGTGGCCTCCACTCTAGGACTTTCCTTCCCCATCTGCCATTGCTGATCCTTTTTAATTAGCGATGGCAGTTTAAAGGGAGTTGATGGATTAGTAGTTGAAAGGGCAGTGGCCCTTTCAACTCACTGTCTCTAAGAGCTATGTCGAACACTTTGGTTCTCCGTAGAATTTCTTCGTTACGGATTCCATCCCTTAGATAAACTCCAAGCATTGCTCTCTGCATCGCTGGCTGTGCGACTTTTAGTCTGTGAACCAGCCCAACGGTCAGCGTCCAAGTGTCTGCATCGTAGGGCATAGCGGGGAGGACGCACGATTGAACACTTTGGTCTTCAAGCATTAGGGTATGTCTGCGGTGAGGATGTGCCGAAGCTTCCCAAAAGCTGTCCAGCAAGAATAGAAAATTAAATCTTCATCTCATTCTCTCTTCATCTTAACATTAATTTCATTAGTCTCATGTTTTCATGCCCATTATTTCAGCCGTAAATGTGTACTGCAAATCACTAACTGCATTCTATGTAAACTTCAGCAATTAACACTTTCAGGCGATATTTCCAGCTCTGGAATCCATTTTGGCAATGCTCCAAGTTGGGTATTAACGAATGATTATCTGATGTATGAACACTTACCGTCTACATATGGACATAGTACATACTGACAGAAGGTCCACTCGACATTAGTCGCGTATGTATACATATCTGGTACTTCATCATCATATATTTTTTATATATTATCTCATCATATTGGCTCCGCCTCGCCTGAGGGTAAGCGAAAAGAGGAGCCCCAATCGCATCGGCAATGGACAAGAGACCTTGATGTCTTGTCAGTTGACACTGCCATGCGGGCCTACACGATGCTTCTTCACGCTTCGATTGAAGGATCCTATATTGTATGAATGAGGAAATACATATGCCGGAAACGCGTTCCACTTTTTATATGGTGCGACAAAAATTTTTAGTATGCGAAAAGAAAAGATTTTTAGTATGCGAAAAGAGTTGCCAAACTTTTTAGTATGCGAAAGAATGATTCCAGTGGTGAACTTGTGATATCGCAAGCCTGCACGTGAGGAAACCGTTCTGTGACGGAAAGGGGAGGGAGGGATAAGGACGGTTCTTCAGAGCACTCTCTATAGGCGGTAAAATACGTTCATTTCAGATAAATGGACAACCAACTGCTAAGCATAGGCCTACCCTACAGATTTTCAGATTAATATAAATATATAAATATTTTCGTAGTTCATTAATTCCAAAATAGCTATCGTTCCCTGGAAGTAGATTACGAAATCAGAAAACAAATTGGTCTGGCATTTTTAACATTTATACATTTATACTTGCATTATGAGGAGCTCGATGGCGCGTGTCAGTCTAATTCACAGGTCTAATTGAACACACAAGTTAAGCAACGTCAACAGTAGCCTGTCCTTGGATGGGTTTATTTATCACGAGCATGTAGGATCGTGCTTCGGAGGACACGCTAAGCCAACGGTCCCGGCTGTTTAGATAACAGTCGTTCAGCCTTTAGGCGGCTTGAATACACTGGCCTCCGCCAGCCCGCAGTTGGATCAGCGTGGTGGAGTATGCTATTAATCCTTTCGATTAAAGGGAGGCCGGTATCACAGCAGTGTGATGAATAAGGGTAGACGACACTTCCATTTATGTTAGCCCACAGCATTGTACTACAAACAAATGATATAATAGCAGATGTACGGTTCACGTGATGAATGAACAAATGAACAAATGAACTGTTTAAATATTGTAAAGTTATGCCAATTAGTAATAAGATCAAATTCTCAATTTTAACTGAAGAAAATAATTCTGAAGTACTGGTTAATAAAAAAACAAGACCTAGTAATTTAAGGAACTTTTCACATAATAATAAATATCTTCTACCAAAAACAAATAACATATACGGTGCTAGATCGTGTAACTATCTAATTGCAAAATATTTAAATGACCTGCCAGACCAGTTACAACATGTATATTTACAAAATGTAAAGTACAATCTATGTAAGGTTAAAGGAAAACTTAAAAATTACTACATAAATAATTATCATTGATCATAGAAATGAACGACTCGCTGTACACAGATAAACCCTGTGGGTTTTCGTGGCACAGCTAATAATTAAGCATATATTGTAATGTCATGACTATAAGTTAAAAAAAAAAACTTATGTACATTTATTTTGTTAATGGTGACTCCGCGCCTTACGCGGTTCGCGGCGTATAAAACTATTGTATTTAGCTAATAAGTTTAGTTTGCATAATAACTGGTATCAACTTTTACCAATAAACGGAAAATAAAACTGGATTCGGATTTAACTTGCAACCCTTTTAACTGGACTCGGGCTCTACTACTAACTATCTACTTCAACAAACCATCCTATCTACAACTACTACATGAACCATACAGCCCCCTTACCACCTGGCAAACGCCTCCGCGATCTGGGGCTGTGTGAGGTGGGCGCGTGTTTGTGCGGAGAGGGAGATGACGACAGAGACCACATTTTGTGGTCCTGTAGTAGGTACGATGACGCTAGGCAAGAGATGTTAGACAGGATCCAGCGCGATGAAGACCAACCGGGGCCGGTGTACTACACTGACCTTGTATCGTCGGCGGCGAACTTCGCTGCTTTGCGCAGGTTCGCCCACACATGGCACGCGCGCAGAAGCGCCGAAGAGAGGGAGATGAAGAAGAGACGATGGACATCACCGGACGGCAGTGAAGACGTTGCTGTGAATGTGGCCGCCCCAGAAGGGGGAGAGTGCCAATTAGGGCAAAGGACGTAGAATAAATAATTTGTAGGGACTCAAGAATTGCCCGCGGTACGAAAGAGCCTTAGAGCAAAGTGCCGTGCGCATCTCCCGCGATTCGGCTCATATGACCGCGAGGTCGGTGTAGCCATGGGAGGTGGAGGGTCTGTGAGCCCCCTTACCACCATCTCTTATTGAAATAGAGTCGCTTATTCATTGGTATGAACAAGCATTCTATTCAGTTATTGAATCGCAATAAGAGATGGTGGTAAGGGGGCAGCAGATATATCTGATCCGATGGTTTATCTTCCACAAAAGCTACTAAAACCTTTCCATATATTTACAGACAGTAGCAGCAAAAGAATCATAAAAATCGATAGCGTACTTTCTGCACAAAGTGCAGCATATTCAAATATACGAGGGAAATAGAATATTTATTTTGATCTCAGTTATGCTCAAAGGATTAATTTCAGAGCTCTTTGCTTTTCTGTGAATGTATATTCTATGGTAGGGACAGTGTAGAATCTCACACGCTGTATTTAAATCTGAAATTTGATAGTATCTGACATACACAGTAACCCAGTTTAGCAAATTGGCATTTTGCTTTTGAATACTTGTTGTGTTTACTCTAGAATTAGATCCATATCTCTTGAATACAATGGAATACAATATACACACTTGATTGCACCGATATAAATGTTGCAACAATTGCTAACATGTAATTTAAGTGCACTCTACTTCGTACTAAAAGGTAGTATTAAAGACATAGACATTTTGTGTGTGATTTCCGAGCTTCGTTTGTCAGTCTGCAGTGTGTTGATGAACCACTTCGTAATGGTTGTTTCGTCGTATTTGTTGTTCAAAAATGTTGTATCCAAGGCCGTGATTTGTACAATTTATAAAAATATTTTTTTCGGATGTTGAGCCTTAAAAAATATTTTTTTAAGGTTCAACATCCGAAGGGCATTTTGGGATCATATCTAACTACCCCACATAGGCTACACGTGTAATGGTAGTAGTGCGCTGAGTTAAGAAAAGGAAATGTCATTCGGTCCATGTCATCTTTTTAAATTGTACAAATCACGGCCTTGGATACAACATTTTTTGAACAACAAATAAGACGAAAAAACCGTTACGAAGTAGTTCATCAGCAAACGACACTGCCGACTGACAAACGAGGCTCTGGCGAAACGAGAAGTAGGACATAGCATATTTTTTAAGCTGCCCGACTGGGTAAGTACTCCACCTCACAGAATACCGCAGCCAAATAACAATTCCCTTGAGGGTTGTTGTGTTCCTGCGCGTGATTGAGGTAGAGAGGATAGTAGAAAGAAAGGAAGGAAGGAGTATAGGCAGGCAATGGACCGGCGACCTCTTGGTTGTTGATCTCTATGGGTGGTGGTGATTGCTTTCCTACAGGTATCCCACATGCTCGTTTGCTCCCCTCATTAAGAGACCACCACCATTTGTGTGACATACACCATTTTGAGTGAGAGTGAGGTTTGGACACTTTGAGGTTCAAGATTATTTTGATATCACAACATCTAACCGCACAGGCTACACGTGTAATGGTATCAGCGCCAGGTTAAGAAAACGAAATATTATTCGGTCTCTGTCACCTTTTTAAATTTTAGAAATCTCGGCCCTGGATACATCAATTTTTAACAACAAACAATACACAAAAAAAGCACCATTACAAAGTACCTTTTCCTCATTGCCAAATTAATAAAGCAATGTAGCAATTTATTGTCTAAATTAAACAATACACATAAAACGTTGATATTTGTTTTCTCCAAGACACTACAAATGTATTAAAAAATATGGGCTGTGGCTGTGTCATGGACGCATTTTGGGGTGTAAGTGGTTTATCAACATCTTTGAACCAAAGCCAACTTCACCTGCACGTGGTGCACCCTGCTGACTGACAAACGAAGCTCTGGCGAAAAGAGAGGTAGGGAGCGTAATTGTAAGCTACCCGACTGGGGAATGTGCCTCCACCTCATAGAATACCGCAGCCAAATAACAATTCCCTTGAGGGTTGTTGTGTTCCTGCGAGTGAGTGAGGTCACCAGAAAAGAAGGAGATGCTGCGTTGGCAGCGGGGGTGGCGGCGCGCAAGCGATATTTTATGTTGCGAGCGTTAATATGGCTACGGCAGCCGCTTCACATCAGGCGGGCCGTATGCTTGTCTGCCACCCGACGTAGTATAAAAAAAAATAAAAAAATAAAATAAAATTAATTCTTTGATACTTCATCTATCCAGTGGTGTGATTGAATTTTGGATGGAGATAATAGATTTGTAGCTGCAATACCAAACCCCCGATTTTGTTATTATTCGTTTTTTTGAATTGCCTCCCTATGTAAGCAGTTTTAAAATCGTTTTCACGTCAAAAAATGTAATATTTTTGTCATTTTTCAATAGGCACTCTGGTTTTTCTCATAAATATTAAGCTACAAGTGAATATTTTATGTCATTTATTTATATATTTTTTTTTGCTTGGTCATAAAAGTTTTGTTATATATGTTGTTTTTCCAACTCGACCCAAAAGTAAATATTCGTTACAGCTCAACATGAATGATTGCTTTCATAAAATTCTCGCCCTAACGACTTCTAACTTCAGCTTAACCGTAATTTTCAGTTTGCTAAACTTCGTTTGCCGGTTATCGATTCACAAGTTACTTTGATCTGCGCTATGCGCCATTTTAGTTACCCGAGTGAGTAGTTATTTGCACAAATACAAATTAGTATGACCAAATGCAGGCAATATTATATATTGGCAATTTGACACTACTTTAACACTACTTATCTTATTATTATCAGGCATATAATAGATCCCCAAGCCGTTTGGCCAGCGTGGGGAGTGTAGGCCAAATCCTCCTTCTGTCTCGGACGGACGAGAAAGGGTCGTGCTCCTGTAGTGGAGACTAAAATGACCTGTTGATGATGATGATGATAATATAATAGATGGATGGATTGGCCGTGTGGTTTCCGGCAGACTAGAATAGAATCACTCCGTGTCTTCCCGTGGATAAGGCGTCTAAGGGAAATACATTATAAAACATCGATCAGGCCTCCCCAACCCGTCTGGCCAGCGTGGGGAGTGTAGGCCAAATCCTCCTTCTGTCTGGAATGGACGAGAGAGGGTCGTGCTCCTGTAGTGGAGACTAAAATGACCTGATGATGATGATATAATAGATACGTCTCATGCTTGGGCCACTGACTGGCCGCTATGCCTATCAAAGACACCTGTACAAGATGAGGCATGTTGATAGCTCAGAGTGCAGAACATGCAAAGTGTCTAACGAGACCATGAAATACTTGATGTGTCCATGTGACGCCCTAGTCGGCAAACGAATGGAAATATAAATACTGAAGCACCTGGAACATGTCTCACAGTACATGAACATGTCGAACAGCCAGGGGAGAGTGACTAAAGGATTAGGAAGAGCACAAAAGATCCATGAGGGTTGACGTGTCATCGGTGCTGCAGCACTGGACTCACTCTAAGATAAGATAAGATTAGGTATTTTCATTACTCTCCTGGCATTAAGGTTGTCAGGAAGAGATTGCTTTAGCGATAAGACCGCCTTATTCATTCTTACCATTGCTGGGATACGGATCTCTCTTCAATCGAAGGGGTTGAGAGCATACTCCACCACGCTTCTCAACTGCGGGTTGGGGAAGGCCAGTGTTTTCCAACCGTCTAAAGGCCACTGACGTGGCTAAGGACTGTCATCTAATGACAACAGCCGCCATCGACGGCTTAACGTGTGCTCTGTAGCACGGGGGAGCTCGAGATAATTTAACCCATCCATGGACAGGCTACGACCGATGTTGTTTAACTTGTGTGTTCGATTCGACTAAGATGCGCAACGGCACCTTATTTTGTTCTTACGTTTATGCTTATTTATATATGTTTTGGCGCAATAACGAGTATTCATTCAGATTTTGCGTGCTTCCACCATCAGTTAGCTCATGTAAATTACTGCCGGCTGGCATCCACTCACTACCGTTAGTAGATACACGTGACTACCGTGGCTGTTTTGATCGTCTCTGCTGCGGTAATCTCTGCTACTCTGCAACATCTGAAACAAAAGGTCGCGGGTTCAAACGCACAAGACAAACATTTATGAGTATTAACACGCCAGTTTGTCTGAATGTGTTCTATTAATTATATATAGGTACGTATTTACAAAAAAAAAAGTGTCTAAGTAAATTTATCAGTTATCTGGAACCTATAGCTTTGCTTAGTTTGGGACTAAATGGTGTGTAATTTGTCCAGGTATATTTTAATAGTTTATGAAACTGTTGCATAATAAGGGTTCTTAAAATACGAGTGTGAGTTCATTACATTAGCCGGAGGCGAATGTGATAATAGACCACACGAGTATTTTAAGACCTAATTATGTGTAGTTTCATACACTAGTTTATCTGATCTCATAAAATAGATGACAATAATATTTTAAATAAAACCATGAAGTTAATGTAACAGCTTCATTTATTACTTATTCATTTGCAGATGGAGCACGCGTGGTGCGCAAGCGCGACGCGCCGCGCGGCGCCGCGTTCACAGATTATGTAGAAAAATTTTGCAACGTTGCAATGATTGCAATGCATTTGCATTGCAACCTGTTTAAAATACCTGTATCCAGGGCTGAAGCTGAATCGAAATGTAGAAAAAGTTATTTTTCGATGCAATTGTCCATAGAAGAGCTGTATCGAAAAGTAACTTTTTAAATTTATTTTGATGTCTTGTGCGTAAAAGACTGACATAAAGATTCTGTGTTTAGTTTTTTAATCTCTAAATTTCAGTATGAGATTAGATAAACGAAATTAATTGTTTATGAAAACATGATGGGAATTAAACACAAGTTCACACGTATTTCTGATAAGAATAGAAATCCCAAATATTATCACAACTCAACTGTTATTTAGTACCTCCGGCGCTTTATTGATGTTTATTGTACCGTATTGTATTAAGTTGATGTAAATGTGTGTGTGCGAAATCATAATAACATTTTGTAACTGTTTTGCTAGGCAAATTTCATGCAAAGAAACATAACTGAAATAACCCTCCGGCCGTTGTCGCAACTGCGACTCGAAACCAGTTGCGAATTAAGAATTTTCATTCTTTGTTCGCAACCAGTTGCGAATCAAGAGAACTTTTTACTTAACCGCAACTAGGCATTTTGATGATTAAGTTTCGCAACTAAATAGTTGCGAATCAAGAGAACTTTTTCCTGAACCGCAACTACGCATACAGTTGCAACAAAAAACACGTTACTAGACACAGTATTTCAGTATTATTATTATAGTTTTCAACAGACTTGTTTCCTCTTCCATTTTCAATCCTGGAGGCCTACCGCCTAGCTGAAGCCAATTCCCATCGGATTTTTTGATTGCAAATACCACGAACTGTGAAGTTGTGTAATTAACTTCCCCCAACAGTATTTCCATATAAATACGACATGGCGGCCTTGAAGAGAGTCAATATTTCCCTTAAAAGGCTGTCAACGGATCGGCGACCCCTTGGTGTTGTTGATTTCTATGGGCGGTGGTGATTGCTTTCCATCAGGTGACCCACATGCTCGCTTGCCCCACTCTCATATAAAAAAAAAACAAATTTCAAGTTACATTTACGGTACTTGTGTTTAGCTTAGGTGATAGAAACCCTGGAGCTCTACACACTGAGCTGAAGATGTTTGTCAATAACTAAAACGTAAGACCAGCCCCCTTACCACCATCTCATATTGCGACACAATAACTGAATAGATTGCTTATTCATACCAATGAATAAGCGACTCTATTTCAAATGGAATAGAGTCGCTTATTCATTAGTATGAATAAGCAATCTACTCAATTATTGAATCGCAATAATAGATGGTGGTAAGGGGGCTGTTTTTAGAATCAAAATATTCGATGGTAATCGACTAGGGAATGCAATCTCGTTCTCGCGTTCTTGGAATGTAAGTAGTTCATCAACATCTTTGAACCAAAGCCAACTTCACCTGCACGCGGTGCACCCTGCTGACTGACAAACGAAGCTCTGGCGTAAAGAGAGGTAGGGAGCGTAATTGTAAGCTACCCGACTGGGGAATGTACCTCCACCTCACAGAATACCGCAGCCAAATAACGGTTTCCTTGAGGACTGTTGTGTTCCTGTGAGTGAGTGAGGTCACCAGAAAGGAAGGACATGCTGCGATGGCAGCGGGAGTGGCGGCGCGCGAGCGAAATTTTATATTGCGAGCGTTAATATTAACGCTCGCAATATAAAATATCGCTCGCCATATGGCTACGGTAACTGCTTCACATCAGGCGGTCCGTATGCTTGTCTGCCACCCGACGTAGTATAAAAATCGCGAGATCTCGCGTGGGGCGGCGGCGGCGGGGCCTTAGGTAGCGGTCGAGGGACGAGGTCTAAGCGAATCTAAGCGAGACCTCGTCCCCCGATCGCTACCTCAGGCCTAGGGTTGCCAACTTTTTTTCCAAAAAATAAAGTATATTTAGGTCTGACAAGAATATTAAACAGTATTTTAGAAAAATGAACAGTATTTTATTTATTTAATGGTTTAAATACATATTTTTTAGAGCTTCTCACACTACTTTTTAATTTACAGGTTTTTTTAAATATTAAATACACCTCACTACAATTATATCTAAAATTAAATCTCATCTCAATCTCAAGGAGCTCATTTTTTATTAAAATAATAGTTATAATTAATGAGTAAATTAAAAAAAATGTATGAGCGTCTAAGTCTAACCCTAGTGTTAAGCATCAGATGCTGTAAACAGTATTTTGTATACTTTATTTTTGTTCAACAGTAAGCAGTATAATGTAGTGAAAAACAGTATAATACTGTTTTTAACAGTATAGTTGGCAACCCTACTCAGGCCCCGCCGCCGCCCCGCGCGAGATCTCGCGAGAACGAAATTGCATTCCATATAATCGACTTCAGCTTCGGCGGTAGGGCCACTGGATTATTTAGGTAATGCAAGAAAACTAAGAACATAATATTGTACAAAGCGTTCGTCGACGATTTAGCTCTAAAAAGCATAGAAAGTACCTATTAAGACGACGTGCGTTCGGAATTTTGGATTTAGAAAATCATCTTTAGTCGATAACCATAATGTACTTAAGCATTGAATAAAATGTTATAATTAAGTATCTGATCTTTTTTTTACGAGAGGGGGGCAAATAAGCATGTGGGTCACCTGATGGAAAGCAATCACCACCGCCCATGGAGATCAGCAACACCAATGAATAGCCGATCCGTTGCCAGCCTATACTCCTTCCATTTTTTTCTGGTGACTTCACTCACTCGCAGGAACACAACAACCCTCAAGGGAATTGTTATTTGGCTGAGTATTCTGTGAGATGGAGGTACTTCCACAGTCGAACAGTTTAAAAAACACGCTAAGCCCTACTTCTCTTATCGCCTGAGCCTCAATTGTCAGTCAGCAGGGTGCACCACGATCTATCTCATTTCGTGACTTAATTTTAAAGCTTTACTTGATTCGATAGAAAAAAATGGCGAACATAAATTGATTTCAAAACTATTATTTTTTTATGTGGAGGTACATTTCCCAGTCGGGTAGCTTACAATTACGCTCCCTACCTCTCTTTTCGTCAGAGCTTCGTTTGTCAGTCAGCAGGATGCACCGCGCGCAGGTGAAGTTAAAGTGGGGTGTAAGAGGTTCAAAATCAACATCTTTAAACCAGCGACGGACACATTTGTCTTGGTCATATTAAAATAAAATAAATAATACTTATTACTAGATACTGACTTTGAGAAATGGAGCATGAAATAAATATTTTAACAGTCTAATAAACATACCTTTGTGTTCAAATAAAATTAAAGGCTGAATGAACACAAATCGTATTTCAAACAAATGGAAAATCGCTAACAGACATGTTAAAATTTAAAATGGATTAAAACTGAATACATTTCCATTGTTGTAGAGGATCTCGATGGCATCGTTGCGCGTGACAGTCTAATCGAATATGCAAGTTAAGCAACGTCGACCGTAGCCAGTGCATCGATGGGTTTATTTATCTCCAGTTCCGCCGTATTTCGGAGGGCATGTTAAGCCGTCGGTCCTGGCTGTTGTCATTAGATGATAGTCGTTAAGCCAAGTCAGTGGCCTTTAGTGAAAACCATTGGCTCCACTAACACGTAGTTGGGCAGCGTGATGGAGTATGCTCTAAAATCCCTTCGATTGACGGGAGACCCATATCTTTGCAGCGGGATGAATAAGCGATGTTCACGACGACATTTGTAAAATCAAGGCGCTAAAATAAATAACTAATAAGTATTAGAGAATAATCAGTCCATCTCCATCAGGTGGCCGGTCCACGTTGCGTTTGCCTGTACCTACATGGCCACCACTCCTGGAACTTATTGACCATTGGCCGTCCGATCTTTGCGCTATCTGGTTTGCCCAATGTCACTTCGGCCTGCTAATTCTCTCAGCTATGTCAGCGACCTTATTTCGTCTACGGATGTCGTCATGTTTTTTATACCACTAAGGTGACAAACAAGCGATGGAAACGATGGAAACCAGTTACCGTAGTCTGTGGACGCCTGTAACACCAAGAATATCTAATTCGATCTCGCAAAGAAATGATCGCTGAGCGACTCTGAACTTTCTCATGAGTTCTATTGAGATGGATCACGTTTCTGATCCACAAGTCATCACTGGTAACACACGTTTATTAAACACTTTAGTCTTGAGCCACTGGGTAATTTTTAACGAGAATACTTTACGGAGTTTCCCGAAGGCTGCCCAGCCGATCTGAATTCGTCGATTAACCTCCATTTCTTTCTTGAAATCAACCATACACTCAACCAATTCGGTAGCAGGTCAGGTCAGGCAGTAAGTTTAGAACAAACCCTCCACCTACCCATGGCTCCACCGACCTCGCGCTCATATCCCTTAATTTGGCATAGAAAAAAATGCAATAAAAAGTAAAATGTTTTATTGAAATTAGCTTTTAGACATTATTAGACATCAAAGAAAAATAGAGAAAAAAAGAATTGCACTTCAGTTCTCCTGAAAAATCATGTATGCCACAGCATACATTGCCAGATGGACGGGGTAGAAGTATTGTATGATGTGGCATACATTGCCAATTAAAGTATGAGCAAGATGAAAGTGGCAACGAATTTTTAGTGGCATCAAATCTGCTACTAAGTGGTACCTATATTGCAAACTCTAATAGTCCGTATATGAAGGCATGGTCACGACCCCCATTGTAATGTGTACAGCTAGAAAGTCCCATAGTTCATCTACAGTCAATCCAAGAGAACGTCCGGTTTTGGATATATCGTAGGCATTTATCTGCTCTACGATATCTGCTAAAATATGCGGTGAAGAGAACTTATAGAAATAATCCAACGAAGACAGACTTGGAACGTCTGTGAGATTATAGTCTTCTTCTATAGTTACCCTGTGTTCTCTTGAACACAGGGTTACTATAGAAGAAACACTGTTTCTGTCCCTAAACGACTTAGACGAAGACGTCTAGGTCGTTTAGGGACAGAAACAGTGGGACGACGTTGTGACCTTGTATTTCTAGGAAACCGTAATGTGGGGGATGATGTAACTTGCGCAGCAAAGCGTGGAGTTGCAGTGTACACCTGTTGTTGGTAAAGTTGGTGCAGGGGTTGATGGATCTACTGTATTAGCGGGAGTTGCTGGGAGTGACGGTATGTCACTCAGCATTGGTACTTTGTTACAATTTGGTTCTAGAGAAGGACTTGAATACACGGTTTGAACGATTGGTGTGAGTGGAACATTCTCGCTGCTGGAGCTGCTGCTGTCTCCGTCATCGTCTAAAATATTAAAACTTTCCAAAGAAGAAAAGTACTGAGGAAGTTCACACAGAAAGCGGAGAGGAAAAGAGACTTGGATTAACACGAAATTCCTCTTCAACATCAGCATGTTCACTATCGTCAGAGGGTGCATTATCAGCAGACACGAGTATTAAACATCTAACACCATGAGATTGTAGCTTTTGCTGACGATAAAGAAAAAAAAACATGGTCAAACACAAAGTAAAAAGTTACCCCAAACTGGCAATGTATGCGGTATCATACAAACAAAATTAATCGTCTTTCATTACGAATTTGGCAATGTATGCCACCGCGTACATCAGGTTTGTGACCAAAATAAACAAAGATTACAAAGTTATAATTCACAATTATTTTTCAAACTCATTTTATTATACTATCATGCATAAAATATATTTATTACACCAACCATAAATCATGTAATATTAGTAAAAATAATAAAATATCTTGGACAGTACGCCTGAGTTCCGCCGAGCAGCCATTTTCATGAAATAATTTTAAAATTGGTGGTGGCCAGAACTATGTTTTATTTTTTCGCACAAATATAATTAGTTTTGCATTAAATTTAATTTAATATAACATAGATATTTGTAATGTATTTGACAAAATATTTTTGACAAGTTCATGTATGACAGGACTTACATTGCCAAATTAAGGGATATGAGTCGAATCGCGGGAGATGCGCGCAGCACTGCTTTACGCTCTTTTGGTGCCGCGAGCAATTCTTGACTCCAAGTTGTTTCTCATCCTTTCCTTTGTCCCTATATCGCATTCTCCCCTTTCTGGGGCAACGACTTCTACGGTTTAGAACAGTGAGGTTATGGAATGTAAGAAAACACAGCTCTGATACTCGCCCAGCGCCCCTTTAGTAAAACGGCACCTTAATGCTATCGCGCAGCGAACCAGTGCGTTTTGCTTCCAAAAAGTAATGTGCAAAACATGAGATTTTATCATTGAACGCAAACGTATCTCTTTTTTCCCAATTCAAAACATTTTTATCATTCGTTTAATACCTTTGATGTCAATATTGATGCGAGCATCAAAGGGATAGGTGTGGTGGATTGTCGCCTATTGGAATTCACCGATATTTCTGGTCTGGTTACATAATAGAATATACATCGATGAACGCGACGTATAACTGGCTCACCAACTTTAGACACAAAGTTAATTTTACTTGTATGGTGTGTGCATCAGGTTATATTTTCTATTCTACCTTACTATTCTGATTTGGTAGCAACAAGCGAGAATTACCAAACGTTCAGACGATTTTGCTATTCATATTATTGGAATCGATGTGTTAAGTAACCACTTTATTTTTTTGGTCCCCAACAGTGTAAGATATTTAAAATTCGTTGGTGCACGGCAGTTGAGCTTCACTTGACTAGCCATCTCTTTAGGCTTTTAATGTCTTATTTGCCATATTGCTGTCTCTCACATTGTTAAGAGGGGAAGTTAAATTCAAAAAGCTTCTTACTCCTGCTAATTTCTTCTGATTAAATTCATTGTGAGTTCCAAGGCAGCCCAGTCTTACCCCGGGACTGTAATGGACTTAATTTTTCATTGCCTTTTTGGTGGTCGCCGCTGTTAATCCTGGTTACACAAGAGACTGGCCCCTGTCCCATTTAAAAAAAACCGGACAAGTGCGAGTCGGACTCGCCCACCGAGGGTTCCGTAGGTACGTACGTAGTATCATTATTAAATTTGATATTTTTCATTATAAATAAGAAATAATGCGTCGAAAAACAGCTTGATACCTCCACGCATTCTCGACATAGAAATTCTTGACAGACAGACAGACAGACAGACAGACAGACAGACAGACAGACAGACAGACAGACGGACAACAAAGTGATCTTATAAGGGTTCCGTTTTTCCTTTTGAGGTTCGGAACCCTAAAAAGACCTAGAATTTTCCCTTCACTTCAAAATAAAATTTGTAAATATTACACGTCGCGAATTGTACCGATTTTTATTTTTACGAAAGGTATCTTTGTCTTAAATGTTTTTCTTATAGTTTTTTGATTTTTCAATTGCCCGATATTCGCTCAGTCCTACGCCACTTATCGTCGTCGTGTCGTTGTAGAAGAAATGCTTTCCTGTGTGTTTACATTCGTTTCCTTCCTTTGCGTACTACATGTATACATTCATAGGTACTGAGTAAGCGATTTGTAGCCAATTTTTAGGGTTCCGTAATAAACAAGGAACCCTTATAGTTTCGCCATGTCCGCCTGTCCATCCGTCCGTCCGTCCGTCCGCGGCCTAGGTCAGAGACGCTTGATGCTAGAACTACAGCTTTCTAGTATCAAGTGTGTTTGGCATGTTATTAACTATGCTGACAAAGTGGTAGAATAAAATTAAAAAAAAAAAATTCGGGGTACCTACCTCCCCTACACGTAAAATGGGTTTTTTTCTGCATCTACCCTATGGTGGGGGTGGGGGTGGGGTCGTTGGATAGGTCTTTTAGAAAGATTGGGAGTGTGGGAAGATCATTTTTTGATATAGTAATCTGTTTGCGAATTATTTACATTTAACGTGCAAATTTTTGTTAGACGCAAGTGTATCAACGAAACTGTTATATTTAGAAAAATCATGTTGTATCAAGTAGTATAGTGAATTTAAAAGGAATACCAGAGGCTAGATGGCGCTCGTACCGAAATAGACCGTTCGCTATTGAACCTTGCCACGCAGAGATAAGGTCCAAAAACAATGAAGTTGAAATGGTACATATCGCTCACGACTCGCACTTGGCCAGTTTTTTTTATTACTGCTGTGATGTTCGCCTATGGCCCATCTATGTATAACATGTCACAGATATTTGTGCCTGCTCATATGACCATCGCACTCGTAATATAAACGGCTTGCAGTTGCTAACCACCGCTAGCCTTTGCAGTGGTCGGCTATAATTAACGGCAATTCAACCTGTCATTTCCAGTTTATAATGGAAATTCGAGCTGCGTTTGTCGATCGCAGCTTTCAATTCTGTCGCATGAGATTGGTCTTGCTTTGACATAGTATGTTTTTGATCATATTTCGACGAGCTCGGTGGTCGAATGGTTAGCATGGCTACTTTGATCCGGGGTCGCGGGTTCGATTCCCGCACAAGACAAACATTTGTGTGCATGAACATGTCTGTTTGTCTTGGTTTGGGTGTTTTCTATGTATTATACGTATGTATTTTAAAAAAAAATGTATTTAAGTACATAGATCAGTTGTCTAGTGCCCATAACTCAAGCATTGCGCTTAATTTGGGACTAGATGGCGCTGTGTAAATTGTCTAGAAATATTTATTTACTTATTTATTTATATAATAGCAATGGCGGAAATATAAATAGGAATACCTTTATTGGTGAATGTGCCATCACTTGCATATGCATATTTATGCATGTATTCCTGACGACCTCGATGGCCGAATGGTTAGCAATGTCCACTTTGACCCCGGGGTCGCGGGTTCGATCCCCGCACAAGATAAATATTTGTGTGCATGAACATAGCTGTTTATCTTAGTCTGGGTGTTTTCTATGTATCATTAACAAATAAGTAGAGATCATATTCTTGCCTAGCTAACTAAATAACTTACTGGTACTCATCATTTATGTCTCATGAAATATAGCTATATGATTTTAAACAAAAAAAATGGATTGTCTGTAAAATCGGTTTACGGACGATAATTTTACGTGATAACGTCATAAGAAATCATCGGCCGATGGAGTGGAAGAGAGATAGATGCGTCACAAGCCGGACACTTAAGCCGATCGTGCCTCTCTATCGTTTGTTCCACGTCCTCGGTTGCACGCTCGGCTCAGGCGGAACGTGACGATGAGTCATGCTTTTTCGTGCTTGCAGCCGCCGTTCATCGGTTTATAAGACGTCATTGCGTCAAAAAAAAAATACATTAACTTGTTATGATAGAATTGCCCATCAATTCTTTCACTGAACTAGTACGTACAATGGATTGGCAATTTTTCAAGTTTCAAAAGGTTATTTAGAATGATGAATTACAGTACGCGTGGCCTGTTCAGCGATCGAAATCTGAATGATAGATATTCAAGAGTTCACAAGAAAACTATTTGGTATTAGAATTTCTGGAACATCAATCTAAAAAAAAATATTTAATCATTCGTTGCTCACAGACCCAAGTATCTTTTAATTATTCTTCGCTACAATAATATAGTAGTACCTCACTAGTAGAAAAACAGAGATCACGTGACAAATTCCATTGATTCAATAAAATGGATATGGTATGCAATTACATTTGTATGGGAACCAAGCGTGCCAGCCTCACACAACAACAGACAAGCTATATGAGCTATACTTCGTGTTATAATTGGTTAAATTTAGTTCTGTAGTATTGTGTCATAAACGCATAAAGCATATAAAATCAACTTACCAGGACTTATTTCGTATACGACTTATCAGTCGCTATCGAAATAATACCAAGTTCGGATGCTTACTGTTAACACGCGAGCCATGCATACATCCAATGTACATACCTGGGGGGCTAGCCAAGTGGCAGTTTGCGAAGTAGAAAAGCATAGCGATCGCTAATTTGAACTGTGGAGCTCATAATAAAATGTTCGAATTAACAAATGTCACGTGATCTATCTAACGTTCGTTACGCTACGAATTACACTTGGCTAGGGGGGCAGATCTTTTTAACAGGACGGGGGCCCACCACACATTCCCACCACTGTGTCTCCTGTTAGCCAGAATTAACAGCGGCGACCGCCAAAAAAGGCAATGAACAGTGAATTCCATTGCAGTCCCGGGGGTAAGACTATGGCTGTATTGGAACTCACAACGAATTTAATCAGAAAAAAATAGTAGGAGTACGAGGGGAGGTCAATAAGTTCGCGGAATGAGAGAGAAGGAGGTTGAAATTAAACACCAAATTATTTTTCCTTTTCAATATATTCTCCTTTAACCCTAATACATTTTTCGGATCTCTCAAATAGCTTGTTTATACCATCGAAAAAAAATGATTTGTCTTTGGTGTCAAAATAGGCCGAAATTGCCGACTTGACTTCATCATCGTCGTCAAATTTCTTTCCACGCAGCTCTTTCTTCATTTTTGGAAATAAATAATAGTCACTGGGGGCCAAGTCTGGACTGTATGGTGGGTGGTTTAATTGTTCAAAGCCGCATCGGTGAATGGCAGCCGTCGCAACATGGCACGTGTGGACGGGTGCATTGTCGTGCAAAAGGAGCACACCTTTTGACAGTTTTCCTCTTCTTTTTTTCTTAATGGCTTCTTTCAATCTTTCCAGTAAAGAAGCGTAGTACTGTCCCGTTATAGTCGCACCACGTTCTTTATAATCGATCAGTAAAATACCTTCTGTATCCCAAAAGATAGTCGCCATGATCTTTCCGGCCGATTGTGACACTTTGAACTTCTTTGGAGGAGGTGTGCCTTTTTTATGCCACTGCATCGACTCTTGCTTCGACTCAGGTTCATAGTGGTGAACCCAGGTTTCATCTCCAGTAACAATCCGGGCCATAACTTCTTCCTTTCTCTCTCCACAGAGCTCCAGAAACTGGTGAGAGCACTCGACACGCTCGCGTTTTTGAAGTGGCGTGAGCATTCTCGGAACCCATCTTGCACTGACTTTAGTCATCCCAAGATGATGATGTAGGATATTTAAAATACTTGATTCGGATACTCCAACCATTGCTGCAAGTTGCTTCTTCTTCAGTCGGGCATCTTCCAATACAAGTTTTTCTACTTTTTCGACGATTTCCGGTGTGGTGGCCTCAATTGGCCGTCCGGAGCGGGGGTCGTCTTCAATGGACTCCCTTCCTTGTTTGAAAAGACCATGCCACTTGTAAACCATGGTTTTACCAGGGGCAGAGTCCGCGTAAACCGCTAACAGCTCTTGAAAAATCGTCTGAGCGGATTTTCCTTGCTTGGTAAGAAACTTAATAACGGCACGGTGTTCAATTTTCTCCATACTGGCTGACTTCTTCCCGATTTAGTTGTTTGCAGGTCGATAACTCAAAAGTTAATGACACGATTAGGTTCAAACTTGGTATATATACTCTTAATGAGGTGCTTAACTAGTGCCTACCTGGACGGGTAAATTTATCCCCATCAACCCCTCCATTCCGCGAACTTATTGGCCTCCCTCGTAAGAAGTTTTTGGAGTTTGTCATCCCATCTTAGCAATGTGAGAGACAGCAATATGACAAATAAGGAATTAAAAGCATAAATAGATTTCTAGTCAAGTGAAGCTCAACTGCCGTGCACTACGGATTTTAAGTATCTGACACTATTGGAGATTTAAAACATTGAGTTGTTACCTAACACATCGATTCCAATAATATGAATTGCAAAATCGTCTGAACGCTTGATACTATCTTACCTTATACTTGATCTGTAGATAAAATAATATACGTTTGTATACAGGAGATACAGGATGTATTTCCTCTTAAGCTTCCTAATGGCAGTCTGTCAACTGACACCGACTACGTAAAATGTATTTATATGCTACGGCGTAGACGTGTTGCTACGCCATCGCTAATGGATCATGGAGCGGCTGAACTGTGATACGAATCATACCTACTGGTAAATTGATTATAGTTGAGCGCGCTTTACTATATACAATCCCTCAGCCTGTGAACGACAACTTCCTAAATTGATCTTGAAGCCTACTGAACTTATTTAATGATTTTATATGAGATACTCGTTTAATAGCTTGATATCTAGAGTCTATGGTAGTGGTGTCAAGTTCATCGACTACGCAAGTGTATTTATTATAAGCTACGGCGTAGATGCGTTGCTACACTGTAGTAATAGATCACGGCGTGCTTGAACTGTTAGTGATGTCAGTCATTATATGTATTTCTAAATTGATTTTAGCTGATAACACTCTTCTGAGGAGATTGATGGCTTCGTTGCGCGTGTCAGTTTAATCGAACATGCAAGTTAAGCAACGTCGACCGCAGTCTGCCTATGGATGGTTTTATGTATATCGAGCTCCTTCGTGCTTCAGAGGGCACGTTAAGCCGACGGTTCTGGCTGTTGTCATTTCACTGAACTAAATTAGAAGTTTGCCATATCACTAAACATTTCAGTAAAAAAACGCAATAAACAAGAATATCTGACATAAGTATTATATGAATAGTTGACTTCAGCCATAAAATTGATATTTATAATATTCTAGCAAGTTGGCCGAAATTATAATTTATATAATAATAATAATATTTGGTAGATTTATATAATAGAAAGGGTCTCGTGATACGAAGGATTTGCTCCTTATTGACATGGCCATTAGCCAACAGGTTCGTCGAAACTCATACATGGCTTATGAAGGTCTTAGAGTTGTATAAAATAGATACAACTCTATGCACTTTCCTGAAGTCATGTATGGGGAAATGGAGAACAGTCCTACTCTGTCCAGGATCCCGAACGATCAGAGGTGACGATGAACCTATTGAGATTAAAAGGGGTATTTTCCAAGGTGACAGTTTGAGTCCCTTGTGGTTTTGCTTAGCTTTGAATCCTTTAAGCACAATGTTAGAGGATTCAAAGCTGGGCTATAGGTTTTGAAGGGGAGGTCAGGCTATATCTCACCTTCTTTATATGGATGATTTGAAACTTTTTGCCTGTAGCAAAATCCAATTAATGGCTCTACTAATGATAACTGAAAACTTTAGTAATTCTATTAAAATGGAGTTTGGTATAGACAAATGTGCTGTCATGCATGTAAAAAAGGAGAGATATTAGTATCTGAGGGACTTAAACTCTCAGATACTACACACCTGAAATCTCTTTCGGAAACTGAGACCTACAAGTACTTGGGTATGTCAGAAAATTTAGGAATTACTGAGGCCGACATGAAGCAATCATTGAAGGAACGTTTCTTTGGCCGCCTGAAAAAGTACTTAATAGCCTTTTATCAGGTGGCAATAGGGTGCGTGCTTACAATGGTTGGGTCATGCCGATCTTGATATATTCCTTTAGCATACTCAAGTGGACTCAAACTGAGCTAGACGCCGTTGATCGGAAAGTACGAACGGTATTAACCACTCACCGTATGCATCATCCACGATCATCGGTAATGAGGTTGTATATCCTTCGAAAATGTGGTGGTCGAGGCTTTTTAAATGCTAAGACGCTACATAATCGAGACATATGCAGCCTCAGGGAATATTTCCTACATACTGACGTGGGGATGCATAGGGATGTGGTTAGTATCGATCGAGGATTAACCCCTTTGTCTTTGGCTAAAGAGAACTGGCGTAAACCTGTAATATTGAGTGTTGATGATCGCAGGGCTATATGGCAAGGCAAAGAGCTACATGGACGGTTTTATCAGGCTCTACATGGACCAGATGTAGATCCTGTTACCTCCGTAGCCTGGCTACGTTTTGGGAACCTCTTTGGGGAAACCGAAGGTTTTGTCTGTGGAATTATGGACGAAGTTATCAAGACGAATAACTACCGGAAATACATCATGAAGGATGGCACGTTAAACATCTGTCGGGCGTGTCATCTACCTGGAGAATCACTCAGACATGTTATTTCCGATTGTTCTCATCTTGCTAACGGCGAGTATTTGCACAGACATAATCAAGTAGCCAGGATTATCCATCAGCAACTTGCCTTAAAATATGGTCTTGTGATTGCCGAGGTACCATATTATAGGTATATGCCAGAACCAGTTCTCGAAAATGACCATGCCACATTATACTGGGATCGATCTATTATCACTGATAGGACTATTGTAGTCAATAAACCTGACATTGTGTTAATAGATCGATCAACGCGCCGAGCAATCATTGTTGATATTGCTATCCCACATGACGTTAATCTTGTGAAAGCTGAAAAAGATAAACTATCTAAGTATCTTGATTTAGCTCATGAGATTACCGACATGTGGGACGTCGATTCAGCAATGATTGTCCCGATAGTTGTGACGGTCAATGGCTTAATCGCCAAGACCTTCGACGACCATCTAAAGAAGCTCGCGTTGGGGAGCTGGATCAAGGGTCAAATACAGAAAGCTGTCCTCCTTAGCACGGCACGTATTGTGAGGAAGTTTCTGTCTCTGTGACCTTGACCACCGGTAGTTTGGACCTTGTTCCCGCTATCGGGGGGATTCTGTTTTTTTATATTTTTTAATGTATTTTTTTATATTATAAAAAATGCAATAAATAAAAGATATTAGGAATAAATAAATGTCATAAATTATTAATAATAATATTTTTTGAAAATACTGAACTTATTAAATAATAAGTTCAGTGTTATCAATAAATAGCCGAATTTCATCTGAAACGACGCACTGCTATGCCTTGTTTAGTAGTGTAATACTTAATAGGTAGATGGCGCCACACTGCGACTTCACAACAGTAAATATAAAATGTAAAAATTCGCCAGCATCACAAACCTTCCTGGTAGTTTGAAAGAGCACTCGACCGGTAATCGAGAGGTCATGTGTTCGTATCCCACCTAGGAGGGGATGAACTTTTACATTTTGAAGTATTTATAATATTTGACATCTTTTGTAATTTCGTGGTATCCCTAGTAATTTCGCGATCCCTAGTAATATCCCTGGTATCTTTTTTTTTCTAAAGTCACTGAAGAACGCTTGTATACAACTAACGTTCTTCAGTGACTTTACGAAAGTGTACGCGTACTGTCAAGCTGTGGAATGAGTTGCCTGTCGAGGTTTTCTCAGGAGACTACAGCATGGGGTTCTTCAAAAAGGGCGTGAAGTGGTTTTTACAGGGTCGGCAACGCGCGTGATGCCCGTGGTGTTACAGGCATTCATAGGCTACGGTAACTGCTTTTCATCAGGCGGGCCGTATGCTTGTTTGGCACTTTAGTGATATATAAAAAAAGTGTAGTGTATTTAATTTTTTTTTTTCTTGGTTTTAGTAAAGAACGAGAGGCCCAACTCGTGCTTAACCACTTTATTTATTATATCGTAGGCATATGTACGACTAAGGATTAAGCGTGTGGTTAAATTCCCGGAGTATGGAATAATATCTTGTGGTGTTTGCATAAATTCTGCGTTACAAACCCCGCTTTAGCACATATTTTGCTGAATTGTATAATATTAAACGAGTAATAATTGTATATTTATTTGCATTAAACCATAATCATCCCACTGTTGGGATGCCGATCTCCACATATACGAAGGGGTTTAGAGCATACTCCACCACGCTTCTTCTGTGGGTTGGCGGAGACCACAGACTTGGCTTACGTAACTGGCCGGGGGGCTGTTAATCGTGACTACACAGGACACAGTGGTGGATACCCACCACTGTGTCCTGTGTAGTCACGATTATCAGCGGCGACCACCAAAAAAGGCAATGGACAATGAAGTCCATTGCAGTCCCCGGAGTACGACTACGGCTGCCTTGGAACTCACAACGAATTTAATCAGAAGAAATTAGTAGGGAGTTTTTGGAATTTGACTTCACCTCTTAGCAAAGTGATAGACAGCAATATGGCAAATAAGGCCTAGCCATCTATTTAGGCCTTTAAGCCTAAATAGATGGCTAGGCCTTATTTATAACTGCCGTGAACCGCGGATCTAACACTATTGGGGACCTAAAACTTTGGGGTGGAAGTGGTTCATCAAGATCTTTGAACCAAAGCCAACTTCACCTGCACGTGGTGCACTCTGCTGAATGACAAACGAAGCTCTGGCGAAAAGAGAGGTAGGGAGCGTAATTGTAAGCTACCCGACCGGGGAATGTACCTCCACCTCACAGAATATCGCAGCCAAATAACAATTCCTTTGAGGGTTGTTGTGTTTCTGCGAGTGAGTGAGGTCACCAGAAAGGAAGGAGATGCTGCAGTGGTAACGGGGTTAGCGGCGCGCAAGCGATATTTCAGGTTACGAGCGTTAATATGGCTGCGATAACCGCTTCACATCCGGTGGGCCGTATGCTTGTCTTCCACCCGACGTGGTATAAAAACAAATCCAATAATATGAATTCATGCTCCGATCGCATAAGTTTCGTGTTCGATTAAACTGACACGCGCAACACACTAGGTTCCCTTTCAATTGATGGAAGACTCGCTTTCCACTGCTGAAATGAATATGTCTTAAGGCTGAAAGTAATCAAGCCAAAATTTAGATAGAAAGATGAAATAAAGAAAGTTCCGCATTCAATATCGCATTAGGATGGCCACAAAACTCAGGAACCATAATAAAAGCAGCATAAATCGTCCAAACGCATTGTTATTACGTGCTTGAAAAACTTGGATCGGGCACAATATAGCAGTGAAACAGAAGGTAATATAGTTATGATTAAAGATTTCCACACCGTGTCAACTGCTATCTTCTATAGACCGAAATCACCAAGTCCACTTGCCTTTAGCAAAGGTACAAGACTAAGGCTTTAGCTGCCAATTGGAATATAACAAATTGCTAATTATTAACATCTGCTATATAAGTAGCTCGATAACGTCGTTGCCCGTGTCAGACTAATC
Organism: Hypsopygia costalis; assembly: GCA_937001555.2. Classification (NCBI taxonomy): domain Eukaryota; kingdom Metazoa; phylum Arthropoda; class Insecta; order Lepidoptera; family Pyralidae; genus Hypsopygia; species Hypsopygia costalis. The sequence goes on from OW443338.2 coordinate 27,154,959, forward strand.
GATCACGCAAGTTAAGCAACGTCGACGGTAGCCTGTGTATCCCGTGATTTATCTCCGTGCTTCCCGGCTGTGGTTATTAGATGACAGTCGTTTAGACAAGTCAGTAGCCTTTGAGCGGCTTAAAAATACTGGCCTGGTCAACCCGGAGTTGACCAGTGTGGTGGAGTATGCTCTAAAGCCCTTCGATTGAAGGGAGACCACACACACCCACAGTGAGATGATTATAGGTTGATGCCGAAACATCTGCTACTTCTACACATTTTTTATATAATTGTACACATATTTAAACAACTCCCGCATAGTTTTTTTTTTTTAAATTTATTTATGCAAAATATTAATAATAATCATTAAAAAGAATTCGACCATTCGCAAAAACCATAAATGGTTTAAACGCGATAAGGTGAGATCACTGGCTCGATACAAGACAATGTTTTTTTTATATATATATACTACACATGTATTCAATTTTTTTAAATATGGCAACTTATGCTTCCATATAGCGAGTTTTCCCATCACTGATCTTAGTTTATTGCAAACGTTGTCAATATGTGGTTTCCAGTTAAATTTATCGTATATTATTAATCCTAGGTATGTGTGTTGCTTAACTAACTGCAAATGGTCACATTGACAACTGTTGATTATATTGAGGTGAAGACAGTCATGAGAATGGGTTACAATGGTTGGTGTTTTTGATTCTTTTAAATATGGGGAGTGGATATACATTAATTTGGTTTTTTGGGAATTAATAACAAGCCCCACATCGTGTGCCCATTTGCACAATAAGTCGTAATTATTTTGCATTACCTGTTCCGGCTCATATATTCTATATAGTTCAAATCTTTCAAAGCAAACGAATAACAAGAAAAACGAAAAAGTTCATGTTCACTGATGTTTCTTTTTTGCATGAGTTGAGACCGCGATTACTCGTAACCATTGCTAGCTACTCGATCATCGAGACAATCAATTGAATGAAGCTTACTTACTGTTTGCCATTTCTCTGTGTCCATGCGATGGGCGGACGCACTTTCCTATAATTTAAATTTATTATTATTACACCATATAATTCGCACTTAATTATTTAGAGGAAGGGAATATAATATGTTTCAGGAGTGTGCTGATGCGAAATGGGTATTTATTGTGGGAGTTTTCAGTTTATTATGGCCCTGGGATTTAATGTACTGGGTTATTCTGGAACGAGATCAAGCCTGGAAGGCTATTCCTTGCAGGCTCTTGTCACTTCTCACAATATAACTTAATAACGTCCTCCGCTTTTGCTAACTGAATTGTTTTTATTATTATCATTATTTCAAGTACAGTACATAGATATAATTTTAAGGCAATTGAATTGCAGAAAGGATTGATCAGCAAATAAATAACAGTTCAAATTTTAATAATCTTTTCAAGGAGGTTTTGCTCGAACCCCAAATTATTTTTAAACATCCTTAATAAAACATTACAACATAATTCGCAAGTCTTCCAAAATTAATAATTAAAAAATCAAGTTCAATTATTTTTTAATTATGCCTCGTAAAATTAACTTGGCCAATTTTCACAAGATAACCGACCCAAAATAACTTTCTAATTCCAAAGTTAATTAATGTCCTTTCGTTATATCCACAATTACAAAGGTGCCGGTAACACGCCTGCCAATGACACGGTACGTTAGAGTTTTAACTTACGATCTAAGTTAGAATAACTTGGAGATGCGGTGTGGGGTGTAAGTAGGTCGTTTTCGTCTTGGAAATCAAAGTGAACTTTATCTGCAAATAGGTTGTATTCGGGTAAGATCAGGCGAAAATTTATTAAGTTAAGAGTCCGTATCTGAAATCTCGCGTTACGAATGTACGTGTTAGCTGGGCGATGCGGCTCGATCACGCGTGAGCGAGACAGACTACACACGCACGATGACACGGTCGCGATCGAAATCGCGGGTACTTACGTCCCAAACAGTTTAAGTCAACACCCTGCCCACTCAATACAAAAAAGTACTATATACTTATACAGTTCGTGTTTTATTGGTTGAATTACTGAAACAAATGTACACATGTTTACACTTCATGCTATAGATATTATTTTGTTATAATAATTTTGTAAACAATAATAATACACTATGGTGGAATCTGAAATGAATCGAACTGTTATAATTACTTACTATGTAAACATAAGTTTTATGTTGTTTTATGAACATTTCAGTATAATAAAAAAATATACCTACTTACCTACTTATAAGTGTCTATTTAGTAGGTAAGATAGATAGATATCTATTTCTAAATTATTTCATAAAGATGTCTATTTCTTCCTCTCGAGAGTTCCTTATATTTAATTGATACAAGGCTGCAGGTCTTTGAAGGTACCCTAATCCAAACAGCCGGACCCGTTGTTCCACCTGCAAAACTCCCCACAGTCGGGTACTCTGTGGGGAGTAGGGAGCTGGACGATCAGAACGAACGCCGAAATAGAAGCCCGTAGTAGTGGCCGAGCCCAATATTATTGCAGAAATTAAAACCCAACGTCTTCACTGTCTTGGCCATCTCGAACGGATGGGAAGTAATTGGAGCATCGGTAGAGCATATAGTGGTCGACCTGTAAGGCGACGTCCTATTGGTCAACCAAAATAATAAAAACTAACTAGTTTATTATATTAAAGCCTTATTAAAACATTGTCTAGTATTTTTTTCGAGATTTTGTCGAGGTATTTCCTTAATAACAGTTAAAGAAACGAGGATATTATTTAAACCCTGTTCATCAAATGTTGTCAAATCGAGGTGTATTTATCCAAATAATTTGGATTAAATTATTAATGTATAAACAAAAATAATCAATTATTAATGTATGCAAAATAAAAAATATTATTACTTTATTCCGTCCGTATTGAAATATATCATAATATATACTCAAACACTCTGTAGTATGTACACTTTCTAGAAAACGAAGGAATAAAGTTGTGCATTTGTTGCAAAATTGGCGTAATTTCAGATACGGACTCTTAAGAGGTGTTGCAAAGTTTTCTCTGGTCTTAGTACTCCAGTGAGTGCAGGTAGGGCATTGGCACCTCACAGAATACCTCAGCGAAATAATAATTCCCTTGAGGGTTTCTGTGTTCATACGAGTGAGTGAGGTCACATGGACGGATGAAGTTTCTGCGTGGGCGGCGGTAGCAGCGCGCGAGCGATATTTCATGTTGCGTGCATTTATATGGCTAATCTCTTCACATCAGGCTGGCCTTATGCTTATCTGCCACCCGGCGTAGTAAAAAAAATGAATTCATACAATGTTTTAAGGAATATTTATTTTAATATTCAGAATTGATCCAACCTACTGTACGAATATGTCTCTTTTGAGTGATTTAAATTTATAATTTAAATCTTTTACGTGCTCTCATAAATTATGTATGAAATTACATGAATATTCAAGTTCACTTTGTAGTTTTTGCGAAGGACAGACGGCCGTACTCTTACTTTGTTTAGTTTATATTACTAGTTAATGTGACTTCTTCTGAAAAGATGCTGCGGAGATCACTGATTTGATTTAAAAGCAGATATCTCAAAAAATTAAAAGTTATTCTCCTAAGAACGATTTTCTGTAGCAAATCTGTTAAGCCATATAACAATTTCCTAGATGACTAAAGCGTTGTAGTGTACCTGCGAGTGAGAGAGGTAACCATTGGATGGAATGGAAGAACTACTCGTAGCTAATGAAAGCAGGGATGGTGGCATGCGAGCGAAACTTTATGTTACAAGAAGCATTTATAGGTTACGTTTATTACTTCACATCACGAGTCGTATGCTCGTGTTCCACCCAATATAAAATAATAAAACAAAAACCTGCTCTTACAGCCCCATCTATTAAGATGGCGCTGTAAGTTGGAATATTAATTCCACCACACACCACCACTACAAGAACTGCACTGCTTAACTTTAGTGCAGGATATTAAGCACAGTCTCTATTAATACAGTCGACGTATTGTTTAATATGCGTCAATTTGTATTTAAAACTACATAATAATGTGTATTCCAAGTAGCATAGCGCACTGTGTGTACATATATATATATAAAGAAATATATTAAATTGATAGTGTTTGCAGATGACACCGATGCGGTAGTGTTACCAAATAATTTCTCTTCTCTTAAATGAGACAAAGAGCTTAAAGATTAATACCACTAAAACTAACATTTTCCTATTTCGAATCAATGCTTTCGCATTAGTGGAATTAATGACAAACTTAGCGGTGAATTGCACGGCGAGAAGGTAATGCCAGTTGAAGCTGTTAAATTCTAGTCTAGGGGTATATTGATAGTTCGTTGAATTGGAAAAATTAACTTACAGAAATTGAAAGCAAAATAAGTTCGCCATGCTACGTGCTTAGAAGCCTGAGAGACCAAGTCGACATATGTCACCTCAAAATAGTATATAAAATTGCGATACAGTATACTATTTCGGAAAAAAATTTCTTTTTTGAAATTGAAAATGTCTATCAAATCCTTTTCGGCCAATAAGCTATTTTCGCTATATCTCCGAGGATATTAAAGATTTCGCTATGGAACAAGTGTCCCCAGGTTCAGAATTTAATTGTGGATCCGATAGAGAAGGAATTTTGAAATTTGGATAAATAGTTTTTGAGAAATTTTTAAAATTGTAAATAAATCGGGACAAAAAATCTATCTTTTTTTAGTAAGTAATTAATTAAAAAAATACTATTACATATATATAAAAAATGAAAAAACACATCTTCGAAGATAGATTGCGCGTCGATTGAGACCTCTCCGAGTGAAATTGGTTAATAATTGTGTCCTGTAGGTGTGCCTTTACGAGTGTAAAATTTTTTTTTTTTATTTTTATTGAAAAAAAAATTAAAATTATTTTCCCAAGATTTGTTTTATTCTTAAATTCATTTTCAATGCCTTTGATTTTTTTACGAGAGTGGGGCAAACGAGCATGTGGATCACCATGGAAAGCAATTATCACCGTCCATACAGATCAGCAACACCAAGGGGTCGCTGATCCGTTGCCAGCGTATACTCCTTCCTTTTTTCTTTCTTTCTGGTGACCTCACTCACTCGCAAGAACAGACTAAGTACAATATTTGCAACAAAATCTTTCCATTTAGTGATTTATCTTTTTTTCCTATCCTCATCATTTTCATATTTATATAACATATAATATTATATAAGATATACCTACACGTGTTTAGCCAAATGTGACAACAATACCAGAATATAAAGCCTTGAAACAGTTAGAATACCCAGCGCAATAAAATGTTCGCGACATGACACTTGTTGTCGTATACGTGTTGTAACTCTAATCTCTCTTATAATGAAAGCTTTTCGTATATTGTAACAATAACTTTTTTTTTAGATGTAAGTGGTTCATCAATATCTTTGAACCAAAGCCAAACTCACCTGCATGTCGTGAACTCTGGCGAAAGAGAGGTAGGATACAGAGTATTTGAAAGCTGCCCGACTGGGGAAGTGCCTCCACCTCACAGTATATCACAGCCAAATAAAAAACCCCTTGAAGGTTGTTGTGTTCCTGCGAGTGAGTGAGGTCAACAAACCAAACCAAGAGAGAGAGGGGAAGGTGTTGCTGCGTTGGCTGCGGGGGTGGCGGCGAGCGAGCGATATTTCGTGTCGCGTGCGTTAATATGACTATGGTAACAGCTTCATATCAGGCGGGCCGTATGCTTGCCTGCCACTAGACGTGGTATTAAAAATATAAATTCAAAGAGACCTTTTATTAAAAAGGAGAACAAATGTAGCAACTTTCTATTGCGTTTTCAGCAGAACTATCCATAACCCTTGAAAAGAATCCTTCTGTAATGACAGAAAATAATGAATATCCCAATACGAAAGCACATCAATATACTTACAATTTAAACAGCATAACTTTATAATGTCTAGCGGCCGCTCGCATAAAATTCGGGTCGGGGTAAATATGCCAAATTACTACGACAAATTGACTCTCAGACACCAAGGCATCGAGACCTTTATGTAGATAGTGTCATAGCACTACCTTTGATCACCATTTCATTTATCTGAAACCAGAAGTGAATAAACATAATTCATTCTCATCACATAAAACACATTATACACTTTATCCGTTTATATATGAGGCACATATGCGTGTCCCAACAAATCGTTATAAACCCGTGCCCATTGCCTTTTTATACGTAGGGCCGACAGCGGTGAGAGGTTACTCCAGTCTGGAAAATGGAATAATATGGGCGCATATTTGGAGCGTGTACGACGCGTTTTAAAACGCGACGGCAGAAAAAACATGGAAAATAATAAATCAATGGTAAACGAAATAGATAATCAAGATATTAGGACAGTCGAATACGGTATTGATTATGGGTTACTAAACGAAATCGAGATCGATTACAAAATATCATCATAATTCATAGGTTATGATGATTTTTTGAATAACTATAATTACAGACAGCAAAAGGATAAGAGGAGGGGAGGAGACGGAGAGAGGATATTACTGAAGTCAATTTGACTCGAATATTTGAACAGAGAAATAGAAGAGTGCATATAAAGATGTGGAAGATAAAAGACGTCTACTTAAACTACTAAGATTAAATACAAAAATGTGTATTTCTTTTCATTGTATCGGTTCCTATTTACTCCAATTTGGGTATTAAACCTTATTAACTTTTATGAATCTATCCTAAACTGACTAGGTTTATAAAATTTGACATATATTCATGTTTAATTAGTAACGACTATATTCTCATGAAATAAAAAAAGTTAACCGATTGATGAGATAGATTGCAAGCACAGTATATGTAGGTATAAGTAATTTCATACTTATTATATTTATGATTATATTTATCGTCAACCCTTATTCATTCCACTGCTCAATCGAAGAGTCTTCCTTCAACCAAAGGGGTTTAAAGCATACTCCACCCTTCTGATCAATTACGGGTCGGCGGTATAATCATCAGGCTAGGGCTATTATTTCATCAATCAGTCATATGATTGATTAAACAATAGCCTAAATAATAGTATTCAGTACGGCATCGCCAATATGTCTCCTGCAGTGATTACACTGTCCGGTGGATTTATCTTTCTTATATCAATATATAGTAATATATCACTTGTCTACCTTATTTGCTAATAAATAGAAAGCACCACATGTAGGTTTGAGTTCAATGTTGCCAAAAAGTCACTTACACCGCTTGTTAAAACATTTACCGCGGAAGTAGAAAAGAGCTGTTGTGTCGGATACGGCTAGCATAATTTCCCGTGAGTCCCCAAAGTGCCCCTATCGCACCCGCGCGTGAAAAACGCGACGTGATTTATGTGAGCAGACGCGGCTATCCGAGATAAATTATACTCACTCGGTAGATGCATACATGCGAAAAAGTGAGAAATGTGCGCCAGAGATGCCCGCAATCATTTCTTTCTATTCTTTTTCGTGAGGTTTTTCTTAGGTTAGTGAATGTATTATTTTCGTATTTGAGTCTGCCTCTTTCTTATTCGTCGGTAAGTATAATTTTACTGCTATACGATAACGTTTATGTAAGTATTTACCAAATTTCTGTTACTTTTATCGACTTGTCACGATTTTTAATAGGCCGTATATTCAATACGGAGATACTCTAGGCAAGTAACTATATATTATATATTTATATTAGCTCAGCATATTGGCTCCGCTTCGCCTGATGGTAAGCGAAAAAGAGGAGCCCCAATCGCATCGGCAATGGCCAATCCGGCGGTGGAGCACCAGCTAAGTATATCAGTAAGATAAGCTGATGTTTGATTTTTGCCTTCAAAAAAACTGATTTGCGCTTGAGCCCTAAGTTGCACTGCAGTATGAAGAGCTATATCCCCCCCCCCCCCCCCCATTTCAGAACTTCTGTTACAAATCCCATCATTAAAAGTAATAAACTAAAAAAAAGTTTTGTTAAAATACTACATCCCAAGCACAGTTGTACAAAAGTGAATCTTAAATTGAATAAGCCATTCCATGAATATAAAGGGTATTAGATCAAAGGCTGTGGTTTATCTTAAAGCAGGAAAATGTATCAAAACTATTTACTTGACGGTATTTTTTAAAAAAATAGTTTAAATTCATATTCAATTAATTAATATCATCATCAGGTCATTTTAGTCTCCACTACAGGAGCACGACCCTCTCTCGTGCGTCCCAGACAGACGGAGGTTTTGGCCTACACTCTCCACGCTGGCCAGACGAGCAGGCCTGATCGATGTTTTATAATGTATTTCCCATAGTCGCCTTGTACGACATCCACGGAAAGAGACGGAGTGATTCTATTCTAGTCTGCCGGAAACCACACGGCCAATAAAAACAAATACAACATAGCGTTAGAATGGCGACGTGCAATCTGGGATCCTCACCGGATAGTTTTATTTACTTAGCAATGAAGCTTGAGGTTTTTCAAAAAAATCGACTAGCCGTGACGGTACAGTAATTTATGATAAATTTAATAATATACACAATATAACTAACAGAATTATAAGAAGATGTACAAAAACGGGCTTAACTCTGTAAGAGATCTCTGCCAGCCAACTTTCTAGTGTTGGATAATAGAATAAAGAGTGGCAAGGGCATCGCAACCCATAAATTGGTCACTTTTTCTTTTCTTTTTTTTTTTTTTATAGTACGTCGCGTGGCAGACAAGCATACGGCCCGCCTGATGTGAAGCGGCTACCGTAGCCATATTAACGCTCGCAACATAAAATGTCGCACGCGCGCCGCCACCCGCGCTGCCATCGCAGCATCTCCTTCCTTTCTGGTGACCTCACTCACTCGCAGGAACACAACAGCCCTCAAGGGAACCGTTATTTGGCTGCGGTATTCTGTGAGGTGGAGGTACATTCCCCAGTCGGGTAGCTTACAATTACGCTCCCTACCTCTCTTTTCGCCAGAGCTTCGTTTGTCAGTCAGCAGGGTGTACCGCGTCCAGGCGAAGTTGGCTTTGGTTCAAAGATGTTGATGAACCACTTACATCCCAAAAGCAAGATTTTTTAAAATTTTTGTTTTATCACTTGTGATCACGTGATCAGACAAGCATATGGCCTGCTTGATGTAAAACGAACAGCAACATGAAATATCTTTTGCGCAACGCTGCCAACACAACAATCCTTTCTGGTCTGGATCTCACTCACTCGCAGGAACACCCTCATCCTTGAGGGGTAATTTGGGGGCGGTATTCTGAGGTGAAGATATTCCTCAGTCGGGCAGTATACAAATATACTGTACCCTACCTCTTTTTGTACAAAGCCTCTTTCACTAATCGTCAGAGTGCACCACGTACAGGTGAAGTTGACTTTAGCTCTAAAGATCGCGGTAAACCACTTGTAGCCTAAGATTATGTTATACCACACCCCGGCCACTCCATTACAAAAGTCGCGTCGTTCACTACTACATAAACAATGACGTCTGTGCAATGCGCAAATGAGCGTGTGTGCGTGCGCCGCCATACAAACTGTTCCACATTTGTCTCAGAGGGGAGGTGAAGTTGACACGAGAGAGCGGCAGGGAGTGGCCATACTGTTTTATTACTTATACTGTGGTTATGCGGAAATCTGTGACAGTCGGAGTTATTCTAACCCGCTTAACGCCTGTTAGAAGACCGTAGCCTTAAAAACGAATTAACATTCTATGCGAACGACTCGATTATACAAGTTTTTAGCTAACCAGAGTGAGATTCAAATCTCGCGAGCGGAATTACTGCGATTATGAGCGTAACTATTACGTTTACTACACCATAGACAGCGTTCTGAGGTTTACTTAATGGTGGGTTTGATTCGGTTAGGACACCCATGGCGGTATAGTAGTTAAATAATCGCTCGAACAACGAGCAAATAAAAAATGTTATGAATTGTCTGGCCAAAGTTTCAGGCTATAGGCACGTATTTTAAAGATTGAAGTTTGTTTTTCGGTTATTGTTGTGTTCCTGCGAGTTAGTGAGTTTTCCTGACATAAAAAGATGCTGCGTTAATATCAACGTGCTTCTTCTATTTCAAATGTCTATATGCTACTACGGTACTAGCGAAATATCCCATTATTTACTAGATTGTACCTGTAGTTTCACCCCCTGAACACAGTACATGGATAAAAAGTATACTATTTATTTACCAAATTATAAATTTAATAAATTGTAAATTTGGTTAATAAATAACCACATTGTACACTCAAAAAATCAGCCACTAGGGACAATTTTCTAAAATTGTATAAATATTAAACAATGTCGTAAAATACAAAAAACTATAACGATCTGCGTACTTTCATTTTAATATCTCTAATGTCATCTGGGTTGTTTTGTAATCGATCAAAGTTTGGTGGGAAGTCCATTTTAAAAGTATGAAGATAATAAAAAAAGTATATTACTAAGTATCGGAGAAAGAAAGAAAAATAGTTAAATAAATAATAAATAAATAAATATTGTCAGACAAATTACACAGCGCCATCTAGCCCCAAAGTAAGCGAAGCTTGTGTTATGGGTACTAGATGACTGATAAACATACGTAAATACATTTTTTTGTAAATACATACTTATGATACATAGAAAACACTAAAATACTAAAGCTATTGTTATGACACTACCTACATAACAGCTATAATTACCATAGCGTCGTACAAATTTTGTATTTAATGCATACAAAATACAAAAGCGTGATGTCATCATTTAGTAGCCTTTTGTATAAAGCTTTGTCGGGAAGACAACGAGAAACTCCAAAGTTGTGGTTTCAAATTAAAATATCTTGAGAAGTTTTTATGCTATCGAAATAATTGTTTTTGCTGTAGTTACATTACTGTAGCGTCCTTGTACAACAAATCAAAAAAAAAAAAAAAGAATTGGTCATATAGCCTATTGTTTGAAATAGGTAAAAATACCGTTTTCTGTACGTCGAAAATGCACAATTTATATTGATAAAGTAAATAGGTTCTAACTAATATTTACAGACGTATACAAATACTGAACGAGGTTGCCAACACTATTAACGTATGAAGTTGTTCATTGACTGAATTCATAATATCAACTCTGTTTGTATTGTGTTATTGTAGACATATTTGCTAAGTACAGTCGGCTTCCTAAGATAACTGACCACTCTCTCATACAATGTATGAAATGAAGCCGAGTGTACATTATTACATTTTAGAAGCCTGTATACCCCAACGATCACAGTCATATCACACGAAAGTACTCAATAATAATACATTTTCATTTCATATTCTGCGAGGAAAATACGTGCCATTACGCGCTCAGTGAGGAAAAGCAAATACATTAAATCGCTGATATGTTAAGAAACGACAAATATCAATAATTAATTTCAAGTGTTTTACAGGAAAACGAAAAGAAAGGGAAATGAAAAAAAAAACCTTTAATTTGATATTCTATCTGTATCAACCCATATTCATCCCACTGCTGGAATATAGACCTCTCTCTGTCTAACTCTTACTCGAAGGGGGTTTAGAGCATACTCTACGTTGCTAAACTGTGGGTTGGCGGAGGCTAGTGTTCTTCAAGCCTGCAAAAGGCTGAACGACTGTCATCTGATGAAAACAATCGGGAACGACGGCTTAATGTGCCCTTCAAGGTATGGAGGACCTCGAGATAAGTAAACCCTTCTACGATCCACCATCCATGAACAGACTTCCCAGTGGCAGAGTGAGCTAAAATTTGACATTACATTCGTGTGGCAATGCATGATTACTTAAATTGGTCCATTTTTGAAACGAAATGAAATGAAAATAACAGTTTCAGGAGTACCTGTATTAATAATTTTTGATTGATAACATTTCATTCTTCATTCAATTCAATTCATTCGTTCCTTTAACTAGATTTTGATTAAACAATAATATAGTGAGATCACTTATCGTTTTAGCGCAATGTAGTGGCTGTTACAATATGACGATTTAGAATTTCTACAGCTATCTACGATATGGTTTTTAGTGTTTTAAACATTTCAGTTCTTTTATAAACTAATAAAGTAACTTTAGTAAAAGATTAATTAAAAAAAATAAAAAACGCATTATCGAAGTGATATCGTCTTATAAATCGACTAGCTTTCGCCCGCGGCTTTGCTCGCGTGAAATTCGGGGCAAACACGTGCTTACTCATTTATCTATAGAAGTAGTCGTGTAAAGTTTAAGATAAAATAGTCAACTAATCTCGTTTCCCCAAAAAATTTTTGGATCTCACCTATAAAAACAATACCCATGACCCCTTTAGGGGTTGAATATCGAAAAATCCTGAAACACGTGTTTACTCATTTATCTATAGAAGTACTCGTGTAAAGTTTCGGATAAAATAGTCCAACTAATCTCGTTTCCCCATACAAACTTTGGACCCCCGTTTCACCCCCTTAGGGGATGAATTTTGAAAAATCCTTTCTTAGTCTACCCCTAGACGTCATAACCGCTGAATTGCCCGTGTCGACCTACGGTCGACATGTGACGTCACGACCTTGAAACGCTTGAAATGCCCGTGTCGACCTACGGTCGACATTTGCAGTTTGGCGTTCAGTTTTGGGCAGATTGAACAATACTCATCTGTCATACATTCAGGCCCATTTGTTTATGTTTTTTTCGTTTCTCCGCCATATTAGCTATCGGATTAAGGCCAAAGAATCATAAACTCAATGGAAAAAAAAATAAAAAAGGCGAGTCTCTTAAACCCCCCCTGGGTTTAAGAGACTCGCCTTAACGGCGCCAGATGTTCGGGCCGGTGTCAAGTGCTATAAAAACTTATTTTGTTTAGGTAAGTGTAGGTTTTTGTTTATTAACATCGGGTTTTATCTCCCTAGCGTATTTTTCAATAAAAAACTATACGTTATCGCCTTAGTTCATAAGGTATTTTTTTGAATACAAGTAGGGCTATGAAACACCACTTGAGAATATTTAGACCATCGTAATTCTACACTATAGTCGAGTGTTGAACAACAAAAGACGGCATTGTATAGTGCTGTTCTTAGTAAACGTAAAAAACACCACTTGTAGGCACTCAATAACAAAGTTGCGTCTCAATGACCGTTTTTATGGGGCCCCGACCACCCGCGGCGCCGGGCAGGTAGGAACAAAAAACAAATGGGCATCGTTCCGCCGCGTTTTTGCGCGGGGGGGGCGCGGGGGGCTCAACGTGGGGGGCAAAAGAGCGGATAAGGAACCTACGTGCCAAATTTCGAATCTCTAGACCCAGCGGTTTGGGCTGCGCGTTGATATGTCAGTCAGTCAGTTTCTCCTTTTATATATTTAGATAGATGAACGCCGGCTGCCCGCACGAAGAAGCATGACTCATTGTCACGTTCCATCTGAGCCACGCGTGCAAGCGAGAGCGCGAAACAAGCGATAGGGAGGCACGGTCGGTCTATATTTGACGTTATTACGTAAAATTATCGTCCGAAAACCGACTTTACAGACAACCAATTTTTTTATGTATGTATTTGTATCACTTAGAAGAAAATAAGCTCTTAAGTTTAAAATTTGCTAAAATCCGACCACGAACACGGAACAAGTTACGTAAGATGCGCTTTGTACCAATTCTAAAGTGGATTAAATTGCATTTTCAACTTGAAAATTTTACTGCAAATATAGGAAGTGCATTATTATACAATCTACTGAGACGTTTAAGAACTTCTTGGTAGTGTAAATGTGGTAAGAAATGTGATGTGTGTGTTCATTTAATATCTTAATAATGTTTTATAGTAAAGTATATTAGTGTGCACATGTCTGTTTGTCTTCGTCTGGGTGTTTTCTATATATTATAATACTATTGGACAAATTACACACTTCCATCTAGTCTCAAATTAATCAAAGCTTGTAGTACAAGCTTTGTACAGTATAGTACAAGAAAAATGTATTTAAGTATTAATTTAAATACATTTTTTTTTGTCAATACATACATCATGTAAGTTAAGCAACGTCGATCATCGACAATAGCCTGTTTATGGATGGCTTTATTCATCTCGAGCTCCTCCGTGCTTCGGAGAACACGTTAATTAAAGGGCGCTGGAATCGTGGAGCAACTATAGACCAAGTAGCAGCTCTTCACTTCCTAGTAGAAACGCTTTATTCTACAAAATTTATCTTGCAAATAAATAATGAAATCATTTGAGAGCATTTCTCTGAAACGAATCCATTTGTTTCTTTTATAAATAAATAAATAATAATAAATATTCCTGGACAATTTACACAGCGCCATCTAGCCCCAAATTAAGCGAAAATCTTGTACTATGGGTATTAAATAACTGGTATAATACTTAAATACACTTTTTTTTTGTAAATATAATACATAGAAAACGCCCAGACCAAGACAAACAGACATGTCATGAACATGTCTGTTTGTCTTGGTCTGGGTCACTAATGTTTGTCTTGTGCGGGGATCGAACCCGCGACCTCGGAGTCAAAGTGGCCATTGCTAACCATTCGACCATATAGCTCGTCTAAATCTTTCTTTTATATTATACCTACGTTTATTCTACACTACTTTATTTTTATTTATTTATTTACTACATGTCGTGTATACGAGTTCGGTGGTCGAATGGTTAGCAATGGCCACTTTGACTGCGAGGTCGCGGGTTCGATCCCCGCACAAGACAAACATTTGTGTGCATGAACATGTCTGTTTGTCTTGGTCTGGGTGTTTTCTATGTATGTATGTATTTACCAAAAAAAAATGGGTTTAAGTACATTAATCAGTTGTCTAGTACCCGTAGGACAAGCTTTGCGCTTAATTTGGGACTAGATGGTGCTGTGTAAATTGTCCAGAAATATTTATTTTAAACTCGGGCCGTATACTCGTCTGCCAACTGACCACAGTATAAGTACTAGTACTACATACAGTATGCCCACTCCCTGCTGTTCTCTCGTCTCGATCTCCTCTTTGAGACGAACCTGGAACAGTTTACAGTTAACTCGCTGCCAACACAGCAACTCCTTCCTTTCTTTCTGGTGACCTTACTCACTCGCAGGAACACAACAACCCTCAAGGGAATTGTTATTTGGTTACGGTATTTTGTGAGGTGGAGGTAATTCCCCAATTGGGCAGCTTACAAAATACGCAATGCCTTACCTCTCTTTTCGTCAGAGCCTCATTTGTCACTCAGCAGAGTGCACCTCATGCAGGTGAGGTTCGCTTTGGTTCAAAGATGTTGATGAACCATTTACACCCCAAATGTGTATAGAGACATTTATATGACGGGATGGATTATGATGGAATGATAAAAAAATGGATATGATGGAATTATATGGAGTGACAGGGGTGTGATAAAATTAACTAAACTAATTAAACCTAAAAATACTATTTTGTGACGCAAGTTCACGTTATATAACGATAAACTATCTCTAGATATAATCAGAACGAAAGTCAGCAGTATCGATATAAATCTTAGTTGGTACATTACAATCGCTCGCTACTTGCTACATCTAGTAGAAAAATGCAGACTTATCTTATGAATAGCATCAAGCTTTACGAAGAGTTTTCCGTGAATTTATTGCTGTTTGCCCAGAGATATGAAAAAAAATATGTAGATAAGTTTCATACATGTTGAGGTCTAAAGCATTTACATTCGTGTAAATTGTAGTTGACTTGCAACAATCTCTTGTAAATTTTACAGTACCCAAAACTTAATGAATATCTGTATGTAATCACTTTATCATATCACAAAATAATACAAAGAAAAGTACACAAATAAATTAAACAGTATAAATGCGGGCTTATCTCTGATCTCTTCCAGCTAACCGTAGATCACTATAAGCCTTTCTCATGTTATGTTGTCTAATTTGCTTGAATATATCCCGTACATACGAATATTGTTACTTAGTTAACGAGAATAATATTCCTCCCCTCCCCATCATCGATAGTTCAGCTGCAATGCGATGGTTAAGTAAAGGCATATTCTGAAAATGAATTGCATAAATGAAGCATAATCATTGTAGGTCTTTATATTTATATTACATTATTTTATTTATTACATTACATTCGCATTTTATTATATTACATTCGCGTTATTTAGGCAATGGCTATTGCACGGGTTGAAAGTAATGATTTCTATCAACCTGTGGTGGAGCAGTACGTAGCGAAGTAAGCTTCGATTAAGTATAGAGTCCCTTATTTCAACTTTTTAGTATTGTGATTTTTCATAAGATGTTGAGCTATAATTCCGTTTCATACAGACTAATCAGTATTGGATATTATAGAATGCTCTTCTTGAACAATAAACACACACCATATCGAAATAAAGCACTCCAAGTTCAGCGTGATTAAGATTGTTATGTAAATAATGTGATTAATTTTCAACATATTAACTATGTGTTACTGACTATCGTGTTTCGAATTTCGATACTCATGTGTGAGCTGTAAGTACATGGATATCGAACAACACGGGGATGACCCCGTGTTTTTCGAAGTCTTCAGGAGATGAGGCACATCGCGAGACAGTCAGCCTTTGACCACGACCGGTGCAACCTGGTCGAAACGTCAGGCAATAATAAAGGTATGTAAATACCCTTATGTATGATCGCGTTAATTCCCGTTGTTATTTTTCATAAATCATGCAACGCGAAAGTTTAAAATTTATTTAAATTTATTATGTGTGAATAATTGCAAGTAACGTTAAAAAATTACAAAACTTATCTGTTATTTTTTCTTAACGTCATTGATGTTTTCCATCTGTAGCGGCAATAGAGATATTCAAAATGGCGCATTTGAATGGGAGCAGCGGTACGCGTGAATGGTAGCTGTGAGTAATGGACAGACAGTACAGCGGATTGTTTGTATAAACAGTTAGAGATCTCAAACGAGAGACAACTCAGACTTCAGATATTAATAAAAAGACATGATACAAAGTGCTGCAATACATTTTTTACTGTTTTTTATGCCGGGCGTATGCTACAAGCATACATTATTACATATTTGCAGAAATTGAGGTGTTAGTGGTTCATCAACATCTTTAACCAAAGCCAACCTTACCAGCACGTTGTGCACCCTGCTGAATGACAAACGAGGCTATGGCGAAAATAGTAGGGCATTTTTAAGCTGCCCGGCTGGGGATGTGTCATCACCTCACAGAATGCCGCAGCCAAATAACAATTCCCTTGAGGGTTGGTACCACCAAGAAGGAAAGGAAGGGGTATAGGCTGGCAACGGATTGGCGTCCCCTTGGTGTTGCTAAACTCCATGGGCGGTGGTGATTGCTTCCCATCTGGTGATCCACGCGCCCGTTCGCCTCTCCCCTCCCCCCCTCCCATCTCATATAAAAAATAAAAAAGAAAGTATTGATCTGACAGATTTTGTGTCTACTAGTAAACCAGGTTGTTTTTTCCTGTATTCTATGACGTCAATTACTAACTAGATTAAGAGATATGTTATGGCGATAAATGTAGTAGACAGAATATACTTCAATATTTTGTACCTAAATACATACATAATACATATTGAACACCCAGGCCAAGACAAATACACATGCAAACAAATATTTGTTTTTAATTTGGACAGAAGTGGCCACTGTTAACCATTCGATCACCGAGCTCGTCGAATACTTAATTAAATACCACAAATATTGCAGTAAGCTTGTCTGCCACCCGACGTAGGATTGTGCAGAAATATTTATTTATAAAAAAAATATGTATAATAAACTCATAACATATGCCAAGTGATTAATACTAATTATTGTCCGTTAATTAAAACACAATAAACTTCATAGACACAATAAAATAATCATCATCATCAGGTCATTTTAGTCTCCAGTACAGGATATTTTAGGCTCTACTACTCTCTCGTCCGTCACAGACAGGAGGATTTGGCCTACACTCCCCACGCTGGCCAGACTGGTTGGGTAGGCCTGATCGATGTTTGATAATGGATTTCACTTAGTCGCCTTGTACGACATCCATGGGAAGAGACGGAGTGATTCTATTCTAGTCTGTCGGAAACCACACGGCCGTACATATGTAATAAAATAATGGACAGTATTAATTGGGCTGTCATATGCAGAAGTCAAGTATGCCATATTTGAACCAAAAACGAATTATTTCTCTTTTGGATTAGGCAAAGTGAAACTTATCTACCAAAATTAAAATTTTAGTAAATTCGAACTAATTCGAGAATGCTACGCAAAAAAAAAGTATGTTTCAAGTTTGTAACTTTTTTTAAGTTTCATCAAGCAAGGTTCATCGATATGCTTGTAAATTAATACTGGCTTCTAGGAAGATCGATGTCATCAATAAAGCCAGGCATTTTACACCCCGACATCGCCTTCAGTTGTAAAAGGCCCAGGTTCGATCTCACATGGAGTACTGTTCACATCTCTGGGTCGCCCCAGCACTTGCTTGCTCCATTTGACCGAATGCATCGAAGATTTTGAAGAAAGAAAGAAAGAAGAAGATTTTAGGGTGTAAGTGGTTCATCAACATCTTTGAACCAAAGCCAACTTCACCTGCACGCGGTACACCCTGCTGACTGACAAACGAAGCTCTGGCGAAAAGAGAGGTAGGGAGTGTAATTGTAAGCTACCCGACTGGGGAATATACCTCCACCTCACAGAATACCGCAGCCAAATAACAATTCCCTTGAGAATTGTTGTGTTCCTGGGCGAAGGTCACCAGAAAGGAAGGAGATGCTGCGTTGGCAATAGGGGTGGCGGCGCGCGAGCGATATTTTATGTTGCGAGCGTTAATATGGCTAAGGTAACCGCTTAACATACATCAGGCGGGCCGTATGCTTGTCATTCAAGATGATACGGATGGAATTTTTATTCATGGTTGAACTCAGCGACAGGTATCATAGCAAACAGCTCATTCGCGCACTCCCCGTGATATCGTGGTAGCGATCAATGACGCGGCTTCGACACCAACGCTCGTGGGTTCGATTCCCACACAGGACAAACATTTGTGTGCATGAACATGGTGTGCCTTATTTCGGCACTGCCCAGGTCTCAGATCTTGATTTTAACTAGACAAAAAATTAGTCGTTAATTTGTCGAAATTTGTCGCCCAAAGCAAAAAATTTGTCGGTCTCCCGTTAAAGAGTTATAAGGTTTTATTTGTGGCAGTGCCGAAATAAGCTTATTTCGGCACTGCCCACTCGGGATCTATTAAACTACAAAACATAGCGAAGATATGATTTTCTCCAGAATTAGTCGTCAATTTGTCGAATTCAGACACCAAGTATGAGAATTAGTCAACGTCCCGTTAAAAAGTTATAAGTACTTCTTTGTGGCAGTGCCGAAATAAGCCTTATTTCGGCACTGCCCAAAAAAACTACACCACCTAGCGAAAATCTGATTTCACCCTGATGTTGCCTTGAATTTGTCGAAATTTGTCGGATATAAAACACAACTGGTCGATGCGTAATTAAAAAGTTACACGCATTTTAATAATTCTCATAATAAGTATAGTCCGAGATCTTGCATCAAAATTATATCATGCACAAAATGCAACAGTAAACGTTTTATTTCCTTCCTTTTTCAGAGTCTGGCAAAGCTTGTCAATGCATGATACTGTTTTCTGATCTACGAATGCTTTAGCACTACATTAGTTGCTTTTTACGATAGCCATATGTGAATGGGGTGGTGTTATTCTATTCTGCCTACGTTAGGCTCTCTGACTACAACGTGAATTATTAAAATGCGTGTAACTTTTTAATTACGCATCGACTAGTTGTGTTTTATATCCGACAAATTTCGACAAATTCAAGGCAACATCTGGGTGAAATCAGATTTTCGCTAGGTGGTGTAGTTTTTTTGGGCAGTGCCGAAATAAGGCTTATTTCGGCACTGCCACAAAGAAGTACTTATAACTTTTTAACGGGACGTCGACTAATTCTGATACTTGGTGTCAGAATTCGACAAATTGACGACTAATTCTGGAGAAAATCATATCTTCGCTATGTTTTGTAGTTTAATAGATCCCGAGTGGGCAGTGCCGAAATAAGCTTATTTCGGCACTGCCACAAATAAAACCTTATAACTCTTTAACGGGAGACCGACAAATTTTTTGCTTTGGGCGACAAATTTCGACAAATTAACGACTAATTTTTTGTCTAGTTAAAATCAAGATCTGAGACCTGGGCAGTGCCGAAATAAGGCACACATGAACATGTCTGTTTGTTTGGGTGTTTCTTATTTATAATAAGTATGCATTTACAAAAAAAAATGTATTTACGTATGTTTATCAGTTGTCTAGTACCCATAACACAAGCTTCGCTTACTTTGGGGCTAGATGGCGCTGTGTAAAAAAAAACATAGAATACCCACAGGAGGCCGAAGTTTCGCGAGGAAGTTATATTTAGCACGATTTTAATAAATAATGACATTGTAATCATATCTAACTACACGTACTACGTGCTTTCTCGCCCTTGATTGAGCTCCTTTCAATGACTGTAAGGTTGACTAGAAGAGATCTCTATTAGGGACTAGCTGTTGCCCACGACTTCGTCCGCGTGAATATCAGTTATCCTGGTAACTGTGGTAAGACCCTATGGTCTTCAGGAAATCAAGTACTTAACATAATCGTATAATTAACAAAAAAAACTTATGGTGAATAATTTATGTAGATACATATGTATATATATAATCTAACCAATCCAATCTACAAAGCAAAAGATCAGAAAGTCTATTTTCATAGCCAAGTATATCAGTATAAAATTAACAAATTCAACAACAGTAACTACCAAATCACAAAAGAATCAAACGGTTTTAAATACAGAGCAAAATAATCAGCTTGTATTTATACTGTTCACAAAAACAACCATAGCGCGTTTGAAAATTTCTTGAAGCGCCATCGGTTGCTATTTTATGTAATTACTAGCTGTTGCCCGCGACTTCATATGCGTGAATATCAGTTATCGTGATAAGACCATAGGAAAGGTAAAGAATAAGGTAAGGAAATCAAGTACTTAACATAACCGTATAATTAAGAAAAAATACTTATGGTGAATAATTTATGTAGGTACCGACTAATTTCATACTTGCTTTCAAATTAGTTTTCAATTTTATTCATAACTAGCTGATGCCCGCGACTTCGTTCGTGTGGACTTTATGATTCCGGCGTATTAATACAAACACGATCTAATGTAGATACATAAGAAAATATTTGGAGCAGTATTTTACGTTAAAAGTCAACAAATTATTATTTTTATTTAAGATAGTTTAAAAAAAAAAAAAAATGAAGGGAGTCTTTCCTTCGGGAGCTAATAAGAAAAGCCCTGAAGCGTTACTAATCCTCGATAAAGCCACATTGTTGGCCATTTCGCATTCATCTGAAACGATTAGACAGTAATCCTGAAACATTTTCGCTTTGTCACAGTTTCGTGTCACAAAGATCGAGTAGAATATTGGATATTGTATTTGCGTCCTTCCGCCTAGAAGTAATATGGCTGCAATACCTGGCGATGCTGCGGTGAGATATCATTTTGGCGCCTGATTTCAGCGAGGATTGTCAGCTTGATTGATCAGCGTCAGGTTTTTTCAGTCGCTCCTGAAGCATCTAAGAAAAACAGTTTCCCCTCGTTGTTTAAAGGACTTTGCATCACAAAATCTTGCTACATAGCATCCCGCAAATGCACGCATTCTTATACCTCAACAAAAAATGCTTTTCAGGCTGAACAACTTTTGCTAAGGCGTAATTTTTATGTTTCTTATAGTTTAGCTGAATCATTATGGTTCTGCATCAGGTGTTTTAAATCTGGGATTTTTATACCTCAACAAAAAATGCTCATCACGCTGAACAACTTTTGCTAAGGCGTCATTTTTATATTTCTTATTGTTTAGCTGAACCATTATGGTTCTGCATCAGGTGTTCTAAATCTTGGATTTTTATACCTCAACAAAAAATGATCATCAGGTTGAACAGCTTTTGCATACCATAGTGGTCCCGGTAAACTATAGGAAATACATGGGGCACACTAAAAGTTTTGCACTTCTAGCTAATCGGAACTATTTTAATTTGGAATGTTATATTTTTTGAAACGACTTGGAACCTTCTTAGTAATAAAAAAAAAATTGGCGGGAAATCATTTGTCAATTGTTTTTTATCACTAATCAAAGTTCTACGTACGCAACGAAAATGGAATTAAGTCGAAAAGATTTTAGAACGATGATTTTTTATGATTTTAAAAGTTCTCTCTCTCCGCAAGACTGTGCCGCTCATCTTCAAAATGCTTTTGGGAGGGAAGCACCTTGAGGCGCCTCACGGTGCTTTAAGCACCGTGAGGCGATGGTTTGCTGAATTTGAGAGAGGTCGGGTTTCTTTACATGACGAATTTCGTGAAGGGCGGCCTTCAACTGCCGTCAACGAAAATAATGTGGCTACTGTTAAGCGGCTAATTGAAGCAAACCCGCAGATTACCTATGAGACAATTCAAGGACTATTGGGGATTGGTATGAGCCAAATTCAGAAAAAAATACACGAAGAATTAAAAGTTTGGAAACTTTGTTGTCGTTGGATCCCTCATGAACTGACAGCGGAGCAGAAGCGGGCTCGCGTGGAATGGTGCTCACAGATGCTACTGAAGTACGTCCACGGACATTCTAATGCTGTTTATGACATTGTCACAGGAGACGAAACGTGGATTTATTGTATTGAACCCGAAAAAAAACAGCAATCTTGTGAATGGGTGTTTGGAAATGAGAACAGGCCAACAAAAGTGAGGCAGGCGAGAAACGTTGGTA
Source organism: Hypsopygia costalis (assembly GCA_937001555.2). Taxonomy (NCBI): domain Eukaryota; kingdom Metazoa; phylum Arthropoda; class Insecta; order Lepidoptera; family Pyralidae; genus Hypsopygia; species Hypsopygia costalis. Next base: position 27,177,596 of record OW443338.2, read on the forward strand.
CAAAAATGATCGCGATTTTTTTCTCAGCTACGGGTCCCATCTGCACAATTTCACTTGAAGATCAAAAGAGTGTTAATGCTGAGTGATATTCTACCATTAGTTTACCCAGGGTGTTAGAAAAAGTTCGCGAAAGACGACCAAAAAGCCGCGTTCTCCTACATCATGACAACGCTTCTTCACAAACGGCCAACAAAACAAAGTCATTTTTAGCTTCCGAAAAAGTACAACTGGTCACCCATTCTGCACATAGCCCCGACCTAGCACCTTGTGATTTCTGTATTTTCCCCAAAATCAAAGATTTGATGAGAGGTTTCACTTTTACCAACTCCGAAGAGGCAGTGATAGCGTTCAATCAGCACGTAGAAAACATGCCTTCAGATCTGTGGTCCTCCTGTTTAAAAAAATGGTTCGATCGCATGAAAAAATGTTTAAAATGTAAAGGAGAGTATTTTGAAAAGCAATAAACATAATACTTTGGTTATAACATGTTGTTTTTCTAAGTTACGCAAAACTTTTAGTGTGACCTACGTATAAAAATACCGCCTTAGTATTTTTATATTTCCTATAGTTTACCGGGACCACTATGGTTCCGCATCAGGTGTTCCAAATCTTGGATTTAAGCGAGATGGAAATTTCGTGTCCACGTTTTCAAGTCGATGCTTATATTTTACCGGCAAAGTTGACGTCTCAGAAAACCATAGAATCAACACCCATATGATTATAAAATAGCTGTTGTTTTCGGAATCAGCGACCCGATAAACCATAAAAACAATACCCATGACGATTTTCAGACGTTTGCACCACATTTCACCCCTTTAGGGGTTGAATTTTGAAAAATCCTGAAACACGTGTTTACTAATCTATCTACAGAAGTGCTCGTGTAAAGTTTCGTATAAAATAGTCCAACTAATCTTGGTTCACCATACAAACTTTGGACCCCCGTTTTACCCCCTTAGGGGTTGAATTTTCCAAATTCCCGTCTTAGTGAGCATCTACGTCCTGAAAGGAACACCCATACAAAATTTGAGACTCCTAGCACTTGTAGTTTCTGAGATTTCGTGATGAGTGAGTCAGTGATTTTCTCTATAGAAAAATTTTCTTTAAACTTTAAATGACAATAACTTTTTAAACTGACATCAGATTTCGATGAAACAAAGCATATATGTTGCTCAGGGATGAGCTTGATCGTTTAGTGGAAACCGCGTAAAAATCTGTTCAGTAGTTATAAAGATTAGCGAGTACATACAGACAGACAGACAGTCAAAAAAAATCAAAACAATCTTTTTTGTGTTCTGTTACTCTTTTTTTATCGCCCACACCCATTTTTTGTTAATTTTATCAAATGTACAGACACGCAGTTCCTACTGATTTATTATATGTACTAGCTGATGCCCGCGACTTCGTTCGCGTGGACTTTATGATTCCGGCGTATTAATACATAAAATACGAACTAATGTAGATACATAAGAAAATATTTGGGGCAGTATTATACGTTAAAAGTCAACAAATTATTATTTTTATTTAAGATAGTAATCATAGTTTAAAAGAAATAAAAAATAAATGAAGGGAGTCTCTCCTTCGGGAGCTAATATGAAAAGACCTGAAGCGGTACTAATCCTCGATAAAGCTACATTGTTGGCCATTTCGCATTCATCTGAAACGATTAGACATGATAAACGAAAATGTTTCAGGATTAGACAATCCTGAAACATTTTCGCTTTGTCACAGTTTCGTGTCACAAAGCATGTCGGTGTTTCCGTTCTGTATAAAGAGATGGAAATTTCGTGTCCACGTTTTCAAATCGATGCCAGTTTCGTAATTGACCTCTCAGAAAACCATAGAATCAACACCCATATTGATATTATTATTATGACATTTCAACCCCATCGCACCCCCACAGGAGAGCTCTTGTGTCACGTCGGTTATGTTAGATTATAAAATAACTGTTGTTTTCGGAATCAGCGATCCGATAAACCATAAAAACAATACCCATGACGATTTTCAGACGTTTGCACCTCATATCACCCCTTTAGGGGTTGAATTTAAAAAAATCCTGAAACACGTGTTTACTCATTTATCTACAGAAGTGCTCGTGTAAAGTTTCGTATAAAATAGTCCAACTAATCTTGGTTCCCCATACAAACTTTAGACCCCCGTTTCACCCCCTTAGGGGTTGAATTTTCCAAATTCCCGTCTTAGTGAGCATCTACGTCCTGAAAGGAACCCCCATACAAAATTTGAGACTCCTAGCAATTGTAGTTTCTGAGATTTCGTGATGAGTGAGTCAGTGATTTTCTCTATAGAAAAATTTTCTTTAAACTTTAAATGACGATAACTTTTTAATCTGACATCAGATTTCGATGAAACAAAGCCTATATGTTGCTCAGGGATGAGCTTAATCTTTTAGTGAAACCGCGTAAAAATCTGTTCAGTAGTTTTAAAGATTAGCGAGTACATACAGACAGACAGACAGAAAGACAGACAGACAGACAAAAAAATCAAAAAAATCTTTTTTGTATTCTGTTACTCTTTTTTATCGCCCACACCCATTTTTTGATAATTTTATCAAATGTATAGACACGCGGTTCCTACTGTTTTATTATATGTATATATTGATATTGATATGATAAGTCCGCCTATAGTTATTGATATTATGGATAAGTCCGCCTGTGTATTACTCTTTACTTTTAAGAATTGTATTACATATTGTTATTGCATTAAAGAACTTACAAACAAACAAACTTAACGTATATACACATTGTGAATGCGGGAATAGAGACTACATGTAAGTTACTTTTTATAAAATAAAGTTCACCCCTGACATTTCTGAACGTTCTCCCCTGGGAGTACAAGAGAACGCTATCGGCCGGGCCCGGGAACAAAGTCACAAAGCAACCCGGTGTGTAGAGATAATTACCACTACGTATACACTTACGTATCATTAAGAGAACGTTACGTTAACAAATGTATTTAATTCAGATTTATTTCATGAAGAAGGAAATTTGGATTTATTTCATTTATGTAAAGGCATGAGCTATAGCATGGGGGTTTTCAAAAAGAGTGAGAGAGAACAGGGGCTACCGCCGAAGCTGAAGATTACCATTTGATTTTATGATTACAAATATCATACTTTAGCTTAGATTGCACTCGGCACAGGATGTGAAGCACAGGCGTCTTATCTTTACAAGTAGTATTGTGGATATACATATTTAGACTTTATACAATATGTATATACACTCTATACTATGATTTTTTATATTTTTATTTTTTTTACTATTTTATTTTACTTGTTTTTTTATTTTTTATTATCTCTCTTATTTTGGTTGACATACCATTTTTTTATTGTACATTGACATTCTTTTTATTGTATTATGATAATATTGTATGGCTATTTAAAAAAAAGACCTATATTGACAGAGTTTCTTTCGGCATTTCTTCTCGTCAATGGTCATTCCGAAATGCTGGTAGATAAAAAATATACCTAATTGTAAAAGACGTGTCTAAGTGCCCGCGAGGGCCCACAGAATAAAGAATTTTGACTTTGACTTTGACTTTGATTGGTGGTAATTGTGTTTAGCTTAGCTTGTAGAGCTTAGCTTAGCTTTTATAAAACGTCGATCAGTCCTCTCCAACCCGTCTCGCCAGCGTGGGGAGTGTAGGCCAAATCCTCCTTCTGTCTGGGACGGACGAGAGGGTCGTGCTCCTGTAGTGGAGACTAAAAATGACCTGATGATGATAGCTTGTAGAAACCCTGGAGTTCTACTGACTGAGCTGAAGATAAATAACAAACATGTAATACCTATTTTTCGAATGAAAACCATTCGATGCTAATTGGCTTCAGCTTAGGCAGTTTTTACAGAGTCGACAGAGTGATGTCCCATGTGTTGGCCATAACTGTAACTACCTGCCATCAGGCGGGCCTTATGCTGCCACTTTAATGCCATAAAATACTATAGCATGGGATTCTTCAAATAGGATGAAATGAGGTTTTTGTAGCGTCGGCAATGCGAAAGATACCTCTACCGCATGCTTATTTGCTACCTTAGTAGTAAAAAAAATGAAAAACAATAAGAATTAATATAAGAAGTTAAAAAATCTTAATATGGAGTTAAAAACTTTTTTAATTGTAATTATTAGGTCAGAAGTATGTGAGATCATAATTTTGTCTTAGCCGTTTTTTTCATACCATTAATGTGCCTAACAAGCATGACCCTATTGATGGTAAGCGGCTATCACCTATGGACACTTGCGAAATATTATATATATAAATAAATAAATATTTCTGGACAATTTACACAACGCCATCTAGTCCCAAATTAAGCGCAAAGCTTGTGTTATGGGTAAGTACATTTATTAGTAAATATTTTTTTTGTAAATACATACTTATAATACATAGAAAACACCCAGACCAAGACAAACAGACATGTTCATGCACACATGTCTTGTGCGGGAATCGAACCCGCGGCCTCGGAGTCAAAGTGGCCATTGCTAACCATTCGACCACCGAGATCGTCAAATATATATAGTAATAGTGATGTCATTGGCACTAGACTATAGTATCTGCGTGTTCAATTAGAGTAACACGCGCTACGACGCCATCGAGCTATAAGTAGCTTAGGTTAGCTGCACTTCATCATAAGGTCATTTTAGTCTCCACTACAGGAGCACGACCCTCTCTCGTCCGTCACAGACAGAAGGAGGATTTGGCCTACACTCCCCACGCTGGCCAGACGGGTTGGGGAGGCCTGATCGATATTTGATAATGTATTTCTCTTAGTCGCCTTGTACGACATCCACGGGAAGAGACGGAGTGATTCTATTCTAGTCTGTCGGAAACCACACGGCCATCCAATCAGCTACACTTGAGACATTCCTATTCTGCGAAAGAGGATATGAGAAAAGGTATGTACGAGTAAATACCCTTATGCACGATCGCGTTAATTCCCGTTATTATTGTCTATATGTTGTACATGTCGTACATATTAATTGAAAATCGCCTTAACTTACAATAAATATAAATAAATAAATATCTTTGGACAAATTACACAGCGCCATCTAATCCCAAACTAAGCAAAGCTTGTACTACGGGAATTAGATAACTGATATATAAATAATAAATAATAATAATAATAAATATTGTCAGACAAATTACACAGCGCCATCTAGCCCCAAAGTAAGCGAAGCTTGTGTTATGGGACAAGTGATAAACGTAAATACATTTTTTTTTTTTTTATACTACGACGGGTGGCAGACAAGCATACGGCCGTAGCCATATTAACGCTCGCAACATAAAATATTGCTCGCGCGCCGCCACCCCCGCTGCCAATGCAGCATCTCCTTCATTTCTTTCTGGTGACCTCACTCACTCGCAGGAACACAACAACCCTCAAGGGAATTGTTATTTGGCTGCGGTATTCTGTGAGGTAGAGGTACATTCCCCAGTCGGGTAGCTTACAATTACGCTCCCTACCTCTCTTTTCGCCAGAGCTTCGTTCGTCAGTCAGCAGGGTGCACCACGTGCAGGTGAAGTTGGCTTTGGTTCAAAGATCTTGATGGACCACTTACACCCCAAAATTACACACTTACATCCTTATGATACATAGAAAACACCCAGACCAACACAAACATACATGTTCATGCACACAAATGATTGTCTTGTGCGGGAATCTAACCCGCTACATCAGAGTCAAAGTGGCCATTGCTAGCCATTCGACCACTGAGCTGCTCCCTTACCACCGTCTCTTATTGCGATTCAATAACTGAATAGAATGCTTATTCATACTAATGAATAAGCGACTCTATTCAATTTGAAATATAGTCGTTCAATCAATCAATTCGAAAACGACTCTATTTCAAATTGAATAGAGTCGCGTATTCATTGGTATGAATAAGCAATCTATTCAATTATTGAATCGCAATAAGAGATGGTGATAAGGGAGCTGGGGCCTTACCACAAGCTCTAAACGCAGGAATGGAACCATCATGGTTGCGAATAAATGAATGAATTTCATTGATAAATACGCAACCATCATAGTTTTATTCCTGCGTTTAGAGCTTGTGGTAAGGCCCCTGGTCGCTCGAGAAAATATTACTTGTTATTTAAAACTTGCAACGTAATTATTCACAAGTTATTGTATAAGTTTTTTTCATACGATTCAATTTATGGCATACATTTTATAGAACAAAAGTTCATGAAGAAAATGCAGTAATTGCAGTGCGGGTAAGCTTCATTTATTTTATGCGGTATAAAATCTCGAAGCTGGATCCACTGGGCGTCTGGAGAATTGTGAAACATTGTTTTTCAGCTATAAAATTGTTTAAGGGTTGTATTCTAAGCGGGATGAAATTATGGATCTGGTTTTTAAATTAAAAGCTATGCATAGGTAAGGAGTTTGTTTATGAATACGGTTTGAAAAATTATTACAAAAAATAGGTAACTCGGGTTTTGTCGATGCATGGAGTAATTCCTTAAAATTGTGACTCTAAATATTTGCATGCTATTATATAATATGGCTAAATTGGCATGAGCAACTTTACTTTATAATTCCAACCGCATTTATTCAAATAAATCATTTGTATTTGTAAAAAAAAAAAACACGACTAAAGTACGTATTATAGATAGTTTAGTCGGTTTCTCTTATACAATTTATACATTACATTATACATTACGATCGCGATTTGACGACCGCGGTGGTCGAATGGTTAACCATGTCGACCTTGACTCCGGGGCCGGGGGTCGACCCCGCCAGATCCCTGTACAAGACAAATATTTGTGTGCATGAACATGTTTGTTTGACTTGGTCTGGGTGTTTTTTATGTATTTACAAAAAAACATGTATAATATCAGTTATCTAGTACCCATAGTACAAGGTTTGCTTAGTTTGGGACTAGATGGCGATGTGTAATATTTCAAGGAATATTTATTATTACATTATACAATAAAACGGAATTCTTGTCTCTAACAGAGACATCTTCTACTCAACACTGTCTCAATTCCGGAGACAACTGATGATCCACTTACAACAGGACGAGAGAGGATAATATTTGTGGTTCATTCATTCTTTTTGTAAATTCTTTCCATTACTTTTATTTTTTTTTAATTTAATTTAAAATTTTTAGCGTTCCATACTTCAAAAGGAAAAACGGAGCCCTTATAAGATCACTTTGTTGTCTGTCTGTCTGTTTGTCTGTCAAGACCCTCTATGTCGAGAATGCGTGGAGGTATCAAGCTGAAATTTAAACTGTATACTCAGGTCTACGGTCCCATGAAATTATAAAAAAATCAAACTGCTAAGTTTACGTAAAAAAGATACGGCCGTTTATTCAGAAAAAAACGCATATTTCGACACATTATCAAGGGAATCAAAACTCATAGGGTATTTCCCATTGACCTAGAACTATGAAATTTGGCAAGTAACATCGTTATATACTACAAGTACAAAAATAAACCTCAAAACTAAACATTTGTAATTAAATCTTAAAAAATAAGGGGTCTATTTTTTATAGGGGATCGAAATTTCAAATTGAAGCTACTAGTTCAAATGAGGTATCATATTGGCTTGATGTGCATATTGCAAAATATATTTTAATTTTATTTCTTCCGACGCATTATTTCTTATTTATATACATATTTTATTACATAATGAAAAAAAAACCAAATTTATAATGATTCTACGTACGGAACCCTCGGTGGACGAGTCCGACTCGCACTTGTCCGGTTTTTTTTTATTGCGTCTAGCGTACGCTATTAATTCCAATATTTATAAAGCCACTAGTCATATATAATTTTGGGTTATAATCTAGCTCTGTTTTTTTATACTACGTCGGGTGACAGAGTAACATACGGCCCGCCTGATGTGAAGCGGTTACCGTAGCCATATTAACGCTCGCAGCATAAAATATCGCTCGCGTACCGCCACTCCCGCTGTCAACACAGCATCTCCTTCCTTCCTTTCTGGTAACCTCACTCACTCGCAGAAACACAATAACCCTCACGGGAATTGTTATTTGGCTGCGGTATTCTGTGAGGTGGAGGTACATTACCTAGTACGGGTAGCTTACAATTAACTTTGAAATATTGATGAACGACTTACACCCCGATGTACTAATTATAAGCTGTTATAATGATGTATAGCTCGATTGTAATCTATCTTGAATTTTTTTTTTATACTACGTCGGGTGGCAGACAAGCATACGGCCCGCCTGTTGTGAAGCGGTTACCGTAACCGTGTTAACGCTCGCAACATAATATATCACTTGCGCGCCGCCACCCCCGCTGCCAACGCAGCATCTTCTTCTTTTCTGGTGACCTCACTCACTCGCAGGAACACAGCAACCCTCAAGGGAATTGTTATTTGACTGCGGTATTCTGTGAGGTGGAGGTACATTCCCCAGTCGGGTAGCTTACAATTACGCTCCCTACCTCTCTTTTCGCCAGAGCTTCGTTTGTCAGTCAGCAGGGTGCACCACGTGCAGGTGAAGTTGGCTTTGGTTCAAAGATGTTGACAAACCACTTACACCCCCATTGTATGCTAATAAATAAATTATGAAAATTTGTTTAGAATTACAACTGCGCTCACCAAAAAGTCCTACAAGTCTACTAGGTACTATACACGGTACTATACACGATACAAATGTTGCCATAAACAAAACAATCTAACAAAAGATACAAATTGATTGGAAAACCGGATTTGGTCACGTACAGCGAATTCATCAGACGTCCGCGATCGGAAGGCAGTGTTGTGAAAATTCTAAGTAACATTGAAAATCTAGAAATTTTACATTTTCATATTTATTGTTACATATTGTTAGATTGTAAAATTGATTTAGGTATATGAAATATTAGATGCTACGCTGTGTGTACGAAATGATAAATCCGGATATCAAAAGACATTTGGATGTTCATGGTTTGCTGTTGGGTATCCAAATCAAAATAAAATTGATTTTGATATTTAGTTATTATTTGTTAAGTGGTTATCACTTAAAAATATCTAAACATCAAAATCATGTTTACCTATAAATAGCTAATATATTGATGTAAAACAAAGCATATACACTAATTTGTTTGTAAACATAAATTAAATTAAGCCCTTAGCTAAATATTAACAATACACACGGTACTCTCACTCGAGTAGCATAGCATTAATTAATATGTTACAATTTGTTAATTACACAAGTAAATTTGGCGTAAAATGTTAATCATAGGGTTGGCGATAATTGAGTCGTTTGTACATATGTATTGTAAATAGATTATATTGTTATCCTGTAGGATTTTGGGGTCGTTATCAACCCTATTCATCCCACTGCTGGGATATGGGTCTCCTCTCAATATTTCCCTTAAAAAGCTGGCAACGGATCATCCTTTGGTGTTGCTGATCTCCATGGGCGGTGGTGATTGCTTTCCACCAGGTGACCCACATGCTCGTTTGCCCCTCTCTCTATAAAAAAAAATTTAGGAGTTTAGGGTTTATATTCCACCAGGCTGTAAGTGTATGCTGGGGTGTAAGTGGTTCATCAACATCTTTAAACCAAAGACAACTTCACCTGCACGCGGTACACCCTGCTGACTGACAAACGAAGCTCTGGCGAATAGAGAGGTAGGGAGCGACCCGACTGGGGAATGTACCTCCACCTCACAGAATACCGCAGCCAAATAACAATTCCCTTGAGAATTGTTGTGTTTCAGCGCGTGAGTGAGGTCACCAGAAAGGAAGGAGACGCTGCGGTGGCAGTAGGGGTGGCGGCGCGCGAGCGATGTATATGAGCAGGTGAATTTTTCCATTTTTAAAAAAAAAAATACATATTTGTATCATTTACAATAATAAACAAATAATAAATAAATATTTCTGGATAATTTACATACCGCCATGTAGTCCCAAATTAAGAGACAAGCTCGTACAATGGGCACTACACAACTATTAATATATTTAAATACATTTTTTTCGTTTAATTAATTAAAACACCCATACCCAGGCAAACAGATATGTTCATACACAATACACATACATGTTTGTCTTGTGCGGAGAGCGCACCCGCGACTCGAAGTAGCCATGCTAGCTATTCGACCACCGGGCGCGTCAAAACAGATAATAAAGACTAAATAAATTGTAGTATTTTGGGGTGTAAGTGGTTCATCAACATCTTTGAACCAAAGCCAACTTCACCTGCACGCGGTGCACCCTGCTGACTGACAAACGAAGCTCTGGCGAAAAGAGAGGTAGGGAGCGTAATTGTAAGCTACCCGACTGGGGAATGTACCTCCACCTCACAGAATACCGCAGCCAAATAACGGTTCCCTTGAGGGCTGTTGTGTTCCTGCGAGTGAGTGAGGTCACCAGAAAGAAAGGAAGGAGATGCTGCGATGGCAGCGGGGGTGGCGGCGCGCGAGCGATATTTTATGTTGCGAGCGTTAATATGGCTACGGTAACCGCTTCACATCAGGCGGGCCGTATTCTTGTCTGCCACCCGTCGTAGTATAAAAAAAAAAGTACAATGGCTAATTTGTATGTTTTACCGTAACTTCATGGTTTACTGCGACATATACGCATATTGCTCTGTCAGCGGCAACCCAGTTGTATAAATAGTATTGAGAGATTAGAATAAAGACTCTGTTCATATACAACAACAAGTGTCTACATCATTGGTGCTCCTCGGAGCGCCCTCCACCAGCGACCCCCTCTTCACGTTATTACCTACTTAATATCATCATCATCAGGTCATTTTAGTCTCCACTACAGGAGCACGACCCTCTCTCTTCCGTCCCAGACAGAAGGACGATTTGGCCTACTCTCCCCACGCTGGCCAGATGGGTTGGAGAGGCCTGATCGATGTTTGATAATGTTAGTCCTTTAGTCGCCTTGTACGACATCCACGGGAAGAGACGGAGTGATTCTATTCTAGTCTGCCGGAAACCACACGGCCATTATTTATTTTATAATATATTATTACTTAATATATCTATATATATAAAAGAAAGTCGTGTTTGTTACAACACTTATAACTCGAGAACGGCTGGACCGATTGCCATGGTTTTTGATTTGTTGGATTTGCCTCCGTCCAGAATAGCAGAATAACTATTAAAAACATTGGAAAATTTACGAAAAAAATAAAATAAAAGAAAAATCATTTTTCCATACAAAATGTCCGTGGATGTCGGACCTGTCAAACGTGACGTTAACGTGCGTACGTCAAATGTATGCGTGCGTTCAGAAATGTGGGTATAGGATAATAAGTATTAAAACATTGACAAAATTGTCGAAAAATTAAATTTGAAAACGGATTGGGATATTTATTGATTTTCAATTAAATGTCAAATCGATTGGTCTAACTTTTACGTCGCGAAAGTTTTCCGTTGTTGTTTTGAAAATTGTTTATGAATGAATGCTTGAAAATGAATATTAATTGGTTGTCAAGTGTCATGGTACTTTATTTTGTGACATAGTAAAATACTGAACTTAATATTTACCCACTGCTGGGTAATATTAAATACGGGTCTTCAACTGAATATGTTTCGAGCATACTCCACCACGCTGCTCAACTGCGAGTTGGCGGACGCCAGTAATTTCAAGCCGCCTAAAGGCCACTTGGCTTAACGACTGCCATCTAATGATAACAACCAGGACCGACGGCTTAACGTGCCTTCCGAAGCACGGAGGAGCTCGAGATAATCTAATGATAACAACCGGGACCGACGTCTTACGTGCCTTCCGAAGCACGGAGGAGCTCGAGATAATCTAATGATAACAACCGGGACCGACGGATTAACGTGCCCTCCGAAGCACGGAGGACCTCGAGTTAATCTAATGATTACAACCGGGACCGACGGATTAACGTACCTTCCGAAGCACGGAGGAGCTCGAGATAATATAAACTCATCCATGGACAGGCTACGGTTGACGTTGCTTAACTTGCGTGTACAATTAGACTGACACGCGCAATGACGCCATCGTGCTATTATTTTCTATTATTCATTATATTAATTTCAAGACATCATAAATTTTGTTCAACTAATATATCACGACATTCAATGACAATTAGGCGGTACGAAGTTCGCCGGGCCAGCTAGTTATAAAATAAATAAATAAGCTGTTAAATGTAGCCGTTACATAATTATTAACCCAAAAGCAATAACGAAGCGTGCAACATTCACTGCCATATTTATAATAATTATTTATATTATCCATTGTATGTGCTCGCGTCAAACCACACGCGATGAAATGGAAATAAATGTTCTCCATTTGACATACATATTAAGTAAAGTAGGCTTTTCAGTGGAAAGGTTAGTTGTTTTATTAATTCAAGTGAGTATTATGTACAGTGTGTTTGTCCTTAAAATTAATAAATATTACTGGGGTGTACAAGAATGGATGCGGGCTTGCGGCATATTGTAGGCAATTATGATCTTGGCCAGAGAAATCTTCGAGGGGAGAGATTACTCCAGTTCGCAGCTGACAACAGTCTTACTATTATGAATACTGTATTCCAGCAACATTGTAGACGGTTATATACCTGGACGTCCCCTGACGGCAAACATAGGAATCAGATTGATTATATTCTTATAAGATCTAGATGGCGAAGTTCAATTATGAACGCACACACATTGCCCGGAGCTGACTGTCAGTCTGACCATCAACTCCTTGTATGCAGTCTCAAAATTAAGTTACGGAACTCCATCCCTCGTAAACCTAACAAGATCAAACAGCTTTTATGAATAAGCTAACAACCAACTGCAACATATGGAGGAACACAGCACGAGATGATGACCCTGAGTCGCTATGGCAATCTGCAAAAGAGCAACTAAAAGAGGCTTTACGTACCACGCAACCTACACGAACTAAAGGTAAACATCAACATTGGATGTCAGACGAGACCTGGCGCCTCGTGGAACGACGTCGAGAGATGAAAGCCAAGGGTGTACCAGCTCGTGATCTAAATTTGATGGGTGCGCGGATTCAGTCTTCTTCTCGCAGAGATCGTAATAACCATCTTAATAACATATGCCTAGAGTTGGAAAAAAATGCCGAGCGCCACGAAACTAAAGATCTATTTAAGAAGATTCGTTGTATAACTCGACAATTTAAACCTAAGACCTGGGCTATCGAGAATTCGGATGGAGCGACAGTAACAGAAATAAGGGATATTGTGGGCGTGTGGAAGGATTATTGTAAAAAACTCTTTACAGATAGCAGCTTACCGCAGTCGCGCAATAGTGGCCCACTCTCAGGAATAGCGCATAACACTATGGAACCATCTATACTGAAGAGCGAAGTACGAGCAGCAATCAACCACTTAAAGAGGAACAAAGCTGTAGGAGCTGACAACATCTCAATAGAGATATTTAAAGCGGCCGGTGAGTGTGGAGTTGAGATGCTACATGCCATTTGCAGTCGTGTTTGGGAGACAGGAAAGTGGCCTCATGACTGGACTCACTCCGTATTCATACCGCTCCACAAGAAAGGATCCACAAAGAAATGTAGCAACTACAGACTCATAGCCTTAATTTCACACGCCAGCAAAGTGCTCCTCCATATCATCAATACCAGACTGCAGACTTTTTTGAATCTTGAAATAGCTGTAGAGCAGGCAGGATTCGTCAGAGGTCGTGGAACAAGGGAGCAGATATTAATTCTTCGACAAATAATCGAAAAGTCTAGAGAGTTCAACAGCCCACTCTATATCTGCTTTGTCGACTTTCGAAAGGCGTTCGACACCGTAAAATGGCACAAGCTGTGGGATGTACTATTTCATATGGGAGTTCCTGACCATCTGGTTCGTCTCATTCGCTGCCTGTACGAGGACGGAACTGCGGCTGTCCGAATAGATGACGTCGAGTCGGAAGGTTTCCACACACAGGCTGGTGTTCGCCAGGGGTGCATTCTTTCTTCACTCCTGTTCAACATCTACACGGAGTGCATAATGAGAATTGTATTAGAGCAATGGGACAAGGGAGTTTCAGTGGGGGGCCGAAAGACATCCAACTTGCGATACGCCGACGACACAACCCTTCTCGCCCAATCAAGGGAGGACATGGAGCAGCTGTTGACATGCCTAGAGACAACAAGCCTCTCCTTCGGACTCGAAATCAATAGAGACAAAACCAAGATGATGATCGTGGACCGAGCAGAACTAAATCGACCCGACATTTCCACGATTGGCAACTGTGAAGTTGTCCAAAGTTACGTGTACCTCGGCTCCACGATCACGAACACTGGAGGATGTGAGGAAGAGATTCGAAGGAGATGTGCTATTACAAGATCTGCCGTGGATAAGCTAAAAAGAGTCTGGAGCAACCGCAACATCACCAAAGCCACGAAAGTCCGCCTGATGAGAAGCTTAGTTTTCCCCATATTTCTATATGGCGCAGAAACGTGGACGGTTCGCTTGAAAGACCGACGCAAAATCGACGCACTGGAAATGTGGTGCTGGCGACGACTGCTACGAATCCCTTGGACTGCGTTTCGAACCAATATCTCAATCTTGGAAGAGCTTAAAATTAAGGATAGATTATCGTCGACTGTGCAACTACGAATCCTCAAATACTTCGGACACATTGTTCGGAACCAGAACTCCATAGAACGACTTATTGTCCAGGGGCAAGTGGAGGGCAAGCGATCCAGAGGTCGATCACCTACGCGTTGGACAGACTGCATAAAGGCTGCCACACAAAATACTATGGTCCAATGTTCCCGTAATGCTGAAGACCGCAACAAGTGGAGGCGTATCGCGAGAGCTGCGTTATCCAGAGACGCATCATCGTGAAACCACGACCACTCTGTCAAGAGTGAACGACTGAGGAGAGGGGTGTAAGTGATTCATCAAATTCATTGAAGCAAAGCCAACTTCACCTGCACGCGGTGCACCCTGCTGACTGACAAACGAATCTCTGGCGAAAAGAGAGGTGAATGTACCTCCACTGGGGAGGACCGCGTGGGGAATGTACCTCCACCTTACAGAATACCGCAGCAAAATGTGTTCCTGCGAGTGAGGTCACCAGAAAGGAAGGAGATGCTGAGTTAGCATTGGGGGTGGCAGCGCGGGCGCGGGCGCGGGCGAGCGATATTTTAAAGTTGCGAGCGTTAATACGGCTACCGTAGCCGCTTTACATCAGGCGGGCCGTTTACTTCTCTGACACCCAACGTAGTATAAAAAAAAAAACGTCAAATTACACACGGTCATCTAGTCCCAAACTAAGCAAAGCTTATACTATGGGTACATACTAGAGAACTGATATAATACTAGATAACTGATATAATACTTAAATACAGCTTTGACGTGCCAACGACTTATAAAACGATGAACGCCGGATGCACGCACGAAAAAGTATGACTCATTGTCACGTTCCGCCTGAGCTGCAAGCGAGACCGCGAGCGCCAATTTTTTTTATGACATAGAATATATAGAAAACACCCAGACCAAGACAAACAGACTTGTTCATGGACAATGTTTGTCTTATGCGGGGACCAAACCCGCGACCTAGTAAAGTGACCATTACTAACCGAGCCCGTGTTATATATATAAATAGGTAAAGTTTAAACGAACACCCTGTCGAGGTTTTCCCCGTAGTCTAAACAGCATAGGGTTCTTCAAAAAGGGCGCGAAGAAGTTCTTACTGTGTCGGTTACAACGCGCGAGTAATGCCCCTGGTGTTGCACCCGCCATAGGCTGCAGTAACTGCTTTCCATTGAATACCGTACTGTTATTATATAATAGATCTATGGTTAATTGCTGCATCTCATCATATCATGTCTAAGAGCCGCCAATTCATTGTACCTTCACCATTGGCGAAGGTACAACGAATTGGTACAGACATATACATAAATATGACAGAAAACGGATGCGTCTCATGCTTGGTGCATTAACGGGCCACTATGCCTGTCAAGGACACCTGTACAAGATGAGGCGTGTTGATAGCCCAGAGTGCAAAATATGCAAAGGGTCTAACGAGACCATGAAACACTTGATGTGTCAATGTGACGCCGTAGCCGAATGGAAATCCTAGGAAAGGCATACCCGGACCTGGAGGACTACAAGCTCTTTCCATTAAGCGGCATACTGAAGTACATGTAACATGTCTCCAGACAGTCAGGGGAGAGTGACTAAAGAATTAGGGAGAACACATAAGTTCCATTGAGGGTCGACGTGTCACCGGTGCTGCAGCACTGGACCCACTATAAGATAAGATGGTTAATTGCTGCATCTCATCATATCATGTTTAATAACGAGACAAGCTTAGTACTCATATATCTCTCAATCCGCTTCGGAGCCGCGGTTCGAGTTCAGTCTAGTTTTGTTCATCGTCTTGGTCGGTTGCCAGAAGTCCGCCTCAAATAATCAAGTAGGTATATTATTCTAGGTGTCAAATAAATCTTTTTTTAAAAACCCTTTCGAGCGAGGACTAAAACAGTACCTACGCTTGCTTACCGCCTAAATTATATAAATAAACGTAATCGAATAGGTTTAGACCACGCTATCACGCTACTCAACGGGTTGACGGAGGCTAGTCTTTTCATACCGCCTAAAGGCCACTGACTTGGCTTAACGCTGTCATTTCACGGCAACAGCCGCGACCGACGGCTTAACTTGCCCTTCGAAACACGGAGGAGCTCGAGATAAATAAACCCATCCATGAACAGGCTACGGCCTACTTTGCTTAACTTGTGTGTTCGATTATACTGACACGCGCAACAACTCCATCGAGCTCTAAAACCAGTTCATCATCATCAGGTCATTTTAGTCTCCACTACAGGAGCACGACCCTCTCTCGTCCCCAGACAGATGGAGGATTTGGCCTACACTCCTCGCGCTGGCCAAACGGGTTGGGGAGGCCTGATCGATGTTTGGTAATGTATCCCTTAGTCGCCTTGTACGACATCCACAAGAAGAGACGGAGTCATTCTATTCTAGTCTGCCGGAAACCACACGGCAAAAACCAGTTACCGCAGTCTTATTGATACGATCAATCATAGAGTAAATAAATTACTAGTTCCTGGTTCAATAGTTGCAATATAAGGAGTATCATTTGGCTCCCCCGCTGTCGCTGACGGCACCGCTGCCAACGCAACAATATTACGTCCGGTCCGTTCGGTGACCTCACTCACTCGCATCTGATGTATCAATTTTCTTTAAACGACACTCGGCGGTTGAATAAACAATCCTTTGCAACAAATACAAAATTTTACGAGCAATAAAAACGTGTACGATCGAGTAAGCATTGTTCGTGTGATAACATCGAGGGTTTCTGCGGGCTTACCGCGGAGAATAACCACAAACGATTTACTGTTTATTCTTTACAAGCTTCAACCCGCGGCTTCCCCCGCGTGAACACAGTACCAAGATAAAAGATCCAGAATGTATATTATAAATAATAATAAAATCAACTAAATATAGTTGATTTTTAACCAGACAAGACGATACAAATCCTTGATTTAAACTTCTGTATGCCAAATAATTTATTTGGCTGACCAAGGTTTTCGCTACTATGGTATTTAATAACTACCACTACAAAAGTGTCAAATATGATATCTCAGTAAACGCGTGAATAGTGAATAAAAATTCTCAAGTTCGGATTTTTTTTTAAGTGGGTAGTGGTAGGGATCCCTTGGTGCTAAATCGGGATTTACTCGAGCGTCATAGAGACCTATTGGATAACGAAGCTTAGATGATAAGAAGAAAACAATGTCATATTATATATACCTTTTCATCGGTGGGGGGAGCGGCTATAGACTTTCAAAAATGTAAAAAAAAAAACTATTGCATGGACATACTCAAGCGCGTCAGATATTGATAGCATCCATGTCCTACGTATTTTTGGAAATGTACGTATGTTAATCTGAATGTTTCCATGATGGGGGTGGCCGTGGGGATTTTTTTTTTAATTATCATCTTCATCGTTAGAATCAACATCTTCCTCCTCTGGCTCGATTTCATCCTCAGATTGCATAAAAAATCATTAAAATATTTAACGATTTTTTTATGAATAACGTTTTTTTTTTAATTATTGAAAAAAAACCTAATTCTGGAGTATCCTCTAGAATATCCGGTATTATGACTACATTTTCATCATCATCTACGGAGAGGGGAATACAGGCATCACTTTAAACTTTATCGATATTTTTTTTTACTTCGGCTTATGGAAATCGTCAGATTATAATAGTTTTCGTAAACCTTGAATTATTCCCTTCAAAATAAAAAAAAAGTTAGCCACGCTCGAGGATATCGAGTTGACTTTTTTTTTTACAACTTTGTAGTCCTCTCCTTTATTTTACGTCACTCTGAAATTGTCAGATTAGTGGAATATAATATATAATATATATATATAATATAATATATATATCTTTATTCTTCTCCACAATCTTTGGTACTTACTCTATGTAATTAATAACAATAAATCGTAACAGAATTATGCACATTTGACAACAATAATATATAACAGTGACTAAAATATTATAAAAGATTGTGAGAGACTGGTGTCTGAACTAGGCTGGGCCTGT
The DNA here is from genome assembly GCA_937001555.2 of Hypsopygia costalis. NCBI lineage: Eukaryota > Metazoa > Arthropoda > Insecta > Lepidoptera > Pyralidae > Hypsopygia > Hypsopygia costalis. The sequence goes on from OW443338.2 coordinate 27,196,084, forward strand.
GACTCAGATCACCAGCACTCTCCCCACTAGATGCGAGCATATTCACTATTACAAGATGCATGATAATGAACTAATATGCATAACCATCATGTGACAGGTTATGACTAAAATATAATGTATAATATATTCTATAATAGTAATATAATATATAATATAATGAATGTAGTCGAACATATTATGTTCAACTACATTAATCATCTAGTATATACTAAATAAATAATACGTAAGTGGTCCAGAATGTCGAGATTGAGTATGTGTATAGTGTGTTTGTATTGTATGCATGTGTGGCTGTGTGGGGGTGTGAGGGTGTGTGGATGTGTGGGTGTGTGTAGGAGTGATGTGTATATACATATGTGTGGGGGTATGCGCATGCATCTAACGTGTTGTTAGATAATAGGTTGTAGGAGTTTCTCAGTTTCATTTTAGTCTAAATCTTGTAGGAAGGATGTGATCTTTTTTTTACATACGTATCTAGTTAGAGGTAAAAGGTCTAATTTTTTGTGAATTCTGTTATACAAGAACGGGCCTAAAGAACAAAAGAAACGGTGCGAGAAGACAGTTCTGAAGGAGGACGACTTTGCTACTAAGTGGTTACGACGAGATGAGGTTATGTTAGCATTATAGACGGTTAGGGAGTGCTGTTTTAAAACAGTGCATAGAATAAAAAGTTGACGAACGGTGAGGACTTGACAGAATTGGTATAAGTCAAAAGTGGGGTATAGAAGTGGTTTGAAGGTACACACTTTGAGGAGCGCCCTTTGAGCTCGCTCAAGTTTAATTATGGAGGATTTAGAAGCTCCTCCCCAAGATGTGATTCCATAGGTGAGTATAGATTGGCAAAGTGCAGTATATACCAGTATAATTATGTTAGGATCCGCGACATGGCGTAGTTTTTTAAAAATAAACATTAGTTTGCGTACTCTCCCTGCAGTAGCATTAAGATGCGTTTGAAAATTAAGTCTATTATCTATCAAAATACCTAGATATTTAATTGTGTTAGTAGCAGTAAGTGTGGGACAGGAACATGGCGATGTGTTGTTGTTGGAATGTGAGTGAGAAGTAATGGAGAAGTTAGATAAAGTGGTCTGATAAGTGTTAGTGATAGAGAAAGTGAGGTAATGAGTTTTATCAACATTAAGGGTGAGGAAGTTTTGTCGGAGCCAGCTTGAAACACGATCTAACCCAGTTTGTGCAACAGTAAATGTATCTTGCCAAGTTTTAGCAGAGAAAAGGAGTGCGGTATCGTCTGCATATGAGATAATTCTGCAATTAGGTAATTGAAGGGAACAAAGGTCGTTTATATAGATGAGGAAAAGGGAGGGACCCAATATGCTTCCCTGAGGGACCCCATACTCAATAGGCAAAGTTGCACTTGTGGTATTATCAACAACCACACACTGACTGCGGTTACTAAGGTAACTCCTGAAAAAAGTCAACTGATTTCCTCTGACGCCAAGTGATTCTAATCTATTTAGTAGAATGGGAACTGAAACCGTGTCGAAAGCTTTTGCGAGATCCAGGAATATAGACAGACACTTGTCGCCATTGTCCAAGGACATGGCAATATGATTGGTAAGCTCGTGAACAGCATCAGTTGCCGAACGACGAGGTCTAAATCCATACTGACCCTGAGCCAGAATGGATTTATCCTCGAGGTACCTAATCAGTCTCACGTTCACCAGACGCTCAAGAATCTTGGACAGAGCGGGAAGCACAGATATAGGACGATAGTTATTCGCAGAACCTCGATCCCCTGCCTTGAAAACAGGGTGTACTAGCGCTCTTTTAAATGCAGTAGGAAAACAACCAGCTGACATGCAGATGTTACAGATGTGAGTAATGGAGGGAATGAGAATTTTTAAGTTTTGTTTTAGAAGTGAGGAGGAGATGCCGTCCCAGCCCACTGCACAGTCATCCCTTAAAGAATTTATAACTCGTTCAACTTCGTCGGGAGTGGTGTCAATAAGGACAAATGATTGGAGAGGGGCGGACGACGTATTGTTCACAGTGTTAGAAGGTTGAATTGAGGAGGTACATGAGGAGGTTGCGCATTGGGTGTTTTCAGCGAGTGTTTTACCTATGGATACAAAAAAATTATTGACATGATCAAGCGACTCCTTAGGAGTAGCCCGACTTAGTAGAAGTTCATTTGCAGAAGAAGAAACTTTGTCAAAATTACCAACATCTCTAATCGCTTTCCATAGTTTTTTGGGATTATTGCTAGCTCTGTTTAGCAGATCCTTCTCATATTTATTTTTAATCGATTTTAGTAAGAGATTGCAATAATTTCTATATCTGAGAAAAGTCGTACGAAGTGTGTCATTATCAGGATTCTTTTTTAACCTTTTGTGCATGTGATCTCTATTTTTGATACATTTTAGTAGTCCCGGAGAAATCCAAGGCTTCAGAATTCTTTTTCGACGGGGAACAGTGGTTATAGTAGTACAGGATGTAACGGCTGATTGCAGAATATTTACTAGTTTATTAGTAGCTATTTCCGGATCCGAAGATTGGAGTATTGGGGAGAAGTCATCGTTGGCTAGTATATGGGAAATGCCATCATAGTCTATTTTCTTTATGATACGGGGGGGTGAAATACTTTTGTTAACGTCAATGGAAAGTAATACTGCATCGTGATCTGTAAGTGCCGATTGTATAATCAATGTCATTGCTGACTGTGTAGTTTTAAGCATAACGTGATCGAGACAAGAGAGGCTACGAGTAGGAAGTGTGTGAGCGGGAAGGAGACCGTGGTATGCTGTTGTATTTAAGTAGTCTTCGGCTTCCAGGTCAAGATGCTGAGGAGTTATATCAATATTTATGTCGCCCGCTATAATTATATTTTTATAATTTTTGTGTGATGCTAATACGGTATTAAGAGAGTGTACAAATTTTGAGGAATTTCGAAAAGCGCAGGGTCTATAAGTAGCTAGGATAGCTGTTTCTGTATTAATTTTTATAAGCAAGCAGCTAGCGTCAGAGATTTCGGAGGGTTCGATAACTGAGATTCCTGTAAGTGAGTTATTGTAGTAGACTACAACACCGTCATTTTGATTTATAGGTTTAGTAGAAGAAAAATAAGAGTAACCTGCTAGGGGGGGAATTGTCGGATTGCATTGCAACCAACATTCTGTAAGGATGATGATATCCGGATATATTTTGAGGTTCGACAGTAATACATTAAAACTTGCAAAGTTTGCGGTTATACTGCGAATATTTTGTGTAAGAATTTTAAGAGATTTTTTATGTTGGGATGTATGAGCAAAAACTTCGTGTGGGTCACAAGTTAATGAGGTGGAGACCGAAACGCGGTCTATACATTTTAATAGGTGATTATTATCCATTATTCATAAGTAAATAAAAAGGAGTGACTGTTAGCACTTCGCAAATTGTGTTTATTAACAAGTTTAATGTAGAAATAGGAATTTTCATGTAGCTATTACATCTATTTAGAATGCATGAAGAGGGTTCTATTAAGTGGCATATTTTATTAATTGAATTGTAATTTAGGAATTTTTGACCGAGTCTTGGTTTTTCCGTGATAAAATTAGACATTACATTTATGTAAAACGTAGATACTATGTTCTGTAATATAGTTCGTAGACGATGCATACGAAAAACAAGTAAGCAAATAGATAGATATAAGTGGACTTGAAGTGGTGTGATGTGTTTTGTATGTGTGTATAATATATTTTTGTGCGTGAAAGGTAAGTGTGTAGTGTAGAAGTTATAGTGTGGACGTGTTTTATAGTTTACTACATAGATATTAAAATGACTAACATTATGTAAGGTTACAAAATTAGGGTAAAACATAGTTTTTCTAGTATTTAAATAACCTAGTTTTTTGACGTGAGATCCTTAAGCTGTGCCTCCGAGCTTATAATAATAAGCTTAGTGTTATCTGCCATGCGTAATAGCACCCTTCCATTGGCCGTCCAGCAGTGCTTGTAGTTTTCAGTATTAGCATGCTCGCGTGCAAGGTAGAAAAGCCTGCGGGCATGTGCCGTAAGATGTTCCCCGATGTATATACGGAGGTTCGAGGCTGCGCTGCTGACTGTACTTGCTCCCAGTATACTCGTATAGAGTTTGTTATTAGGGTTAAGCTTGTTATAATCTCTGAAGGCTTTAATAATTTTATTCTTCAATATAACTGACTTCAGGGAAACTACGATTGTTTTATTTTCTGATTTGGATGGCAGTCGGCGGATGTCATATATGTCTGAGATGCCAGCCTCGACTTTAAGCTCCTCAAAAATTTTGGAAGCAACACGCACCATTTCATCCTCTGAGGAGTAATTCGGTAGAGGTATATTACGAAGTTCCAAAATATTGGAGCGTGATTTGCGATCTAGTTCTTCAGTAATTTCTTCGACTTTGGTAATGCGCTCAGTGCATACTTTGGTTTCAGACTGGAAGCTATTTAACTTTAGGCATAAGTCCTCATATCTTGTCGAAAGATAATCAATAGATTTTTCTATCTCCGAATTGGATATAAGTAGCTCGGAGTTTTGCCTAATCATATCATTCATGGATGTCTGAATACTAGCTAGCTTAGCATCAGTTTCCTGTCGCCAGATAGTTAAAGAACTTATAAACATATCCAGCTTCGTATCTTGACCGGCGTCATCGCAATTACAGCGACGTCTTTTTATGGACCGAGGCGTGGATTCCGTAGCTATATTTTTTAAAGACTGAATTGCCGTCTCCATGTCAACATTTTCGTCTTCCTTTTTTGACTTGTCTAGATTGGGATAAGAGCCATAGTGGATCTGCTTTTTTGGTGAATGCATCATTTTTAATAAACAAAACGCTGTGTAAAAATCGTGTCGTATTCGTATCGTATCGTATAAAGTTCTTTGTAGCAGCGTTGTGTATTGAGGGTATTTGTAACCAATCTCACAGTGGCCGTGTCACTCAATGTTGATCGTAGTAAAATGATGAATGATAATGTGAATGACGGATAAATGAGACGTGTAACTCACGCAAGTATTGTTGTCTTGCTCCTGCGCTGGTAGGCGTAGCGTAGTTATCAATGAAGTCACACGGAGTGTTGGCCGGTGATGAATATACACGTTTTAGTATGTAACTAACTCACCCTACCTTAATCTGACGCGCTCGAGAACTTCAGATGATCAATTTGATTTTACTAATCTGAACCTTTATCCTGGACGGGCGGCCATATATATGGGGCTCATATTTGGTGGAGGCATTTAATCGAGTACAAGGTATCTCCCTGTATGTTAATCTGCCGCGCTTTAGTAACTCCCGAAATCCCCCTCTTGGGCTCCCCTACTATAGGTAATATTGTAATAATGTGTTAGATCTACCAGGATAAATGTCTCTTATACAGATGTTGACGACCCTGCAAAAATCTCTACACAGGGCATATAGACCTTTGTAGGGTCAGCAACGACCAGTCAAGCGTATATAGGCTGCGCTAACCGCTTCACTTCAAGCAGATGAACGCCTGTGACACTTGAGGCATTACATGCGCGTTGCACATGCACTTTTTGAAGAAACCCATACCGTAGTCTTCTCGAGAAACATCTGCAGGCAATGTTAATACACATATATTACAGGAGTGGGGTGTAAGTGGTTCATCAACATCTTTGAACCAAAGCCAACCTCACTTGCACGTGGTGCACCCTGCTGACTTACAAACGAGGCTCTGGCGAAAAGGGAGGGCATAGCGTAATATTTAAGCTGCCCGACTAGGGAAGTACCTCCACCTCACAGAATACGATAGCCAAATAATAATTCCCCTGAGGGTTGTTGTGTTTCTGCGAGTGAGTGAGGTGACCAGAAAGAAAGAAAGGAAGGAGTATAAGCTGGCAACCGATAAGCGACCTCTTGGTATTGCTGATCTCCATGGGCGGTGGTTAATTCTTTACATCAGGTGACACGCATGCTCGTTTGCCTCTTTTAAAAAATTACTCAATGTACTTGCTTGACCTTCCTTTAATCTAAAATGATAATTTTTAAAGTATTTTTAATATAAAGTTTCACATTTAAATTCAAAAACAACGTTAAGTTGCCCGGCAAAGGGAAAGTTATAATGGAAGTTGACAGAAGCCAACACTCAAGCTGAGGTACTAATTAATGAGTTTTCAACCCTTTTTATAATCACCAAGTTGGTTGGCCTACATTTTTTGGCGTCACCCTTGAGATTAGGTATGTATATGGCACGAGATAATACAATTTATTTTTTATTTTATTGTATAAAAAATTGCCTACTTTGAAATATGAAATGAATTTGTAGAGTTAAGGCGAGTAAACCGACTAAATAAAATATTTTGCCGTGGTAAAAATATTTATGGCCGTGTGGTTTCTCCATTTCTTCCCGTGGATGTCGTACAAGCTAACTAAGGGAAATACATTATCAAATATCGATCAGGCTTCCCCAGCCCGTCTGGCCAGTGTGGGGAGTGTAGGCCAAATCCTCCTTCCGTCTAGGACGGACGAGAGAGGATCGTGCTCCTGTAGTGGAGACTAAAATGGACCTGATGATGATGAAAAATATTTACATTATTCTGATAATGCTAAATTTCAGTCAAATTATTGTTTCGCCATGGTGGAGTTTGAAACAAACAAACATTCACCTGGACCGCCGCCTAGGTGAATTTTTCAAATAACAATTTCCTTGAGGGTTGATATGTTCCTGCGAGTGAGTGAGATCACCAGAAAGGAAGGAGATGCTGCATTGGCAGCGGGGGTGGTGGCGCGCGAGCGATATTTTTGATGTTGCCAGCGCTTATATAGCTACGCTAACCGCTTCACAAGAGGCGGGCCGTATGTATGTCTGCCACCCGACGTAGTATAAAATAAAACATATTATTTTTCAATTTAAAACTATATTTTTATGGCAGATTATAGGATATAGCCGCGGCACAATTCCCCAGTCGGGTAGCTTACAATTACGCTCCCCACCTCTCTTTTCGCCAGAGCTTCGTTTGTCAGTCTGCAGGGGGCACCGCGTACAGGTGAAGTTGGCTTTGGTTCAAAGATGTTGATGAACTACTTACACCCCATGAACCACTTACACCCCGAATCGTATAATTGGTTCTCTGCTGAAAAGTCAACTAATGAACAGACTGACAGAGGAGTTGAGGTGTATAATTGTGCGTGTACAATTATAACAATTCTCTCTCCCTTTGCGTTCAATAACCTGTGCCTCACGGTTCAAATTTCATCTCCATACGTAAAAACTTATTTTACCTTTTTACCTAAAAAATCGAGAATATTTTCCTCCAAACCTTGTGCACTTCGAGCGTGATACTTCATTCCTAATTTGTCAAGAACTTTCCGAGATAAAAGTTACGTCGTTAGAAGCACTTCGGTTTGCGATATTTTCATTACTACGTGAGCACTTAAATCTTTTCTTTCTTTCTTTTAGTTTGCTGATTCTGTCATTCTCATTGAATCGTTTTTTTTATATATGAGGGTGGGGCAAACGAGCATGTGGGTCACCTGATAGAAAGCAATCACCACCGCCCATGGAGATCAGCAAAACCAAGGGGTCGCCGATCCGTTGCCAGCCTATACTCCTTCCTTTCTTTGACCTCACTTACTCACCGAAACACAACATCGCTCAAGGGAATTGTTATTTGGCTGCGGTATTCTGTAAGGTGGAGGTACTTCCACAGTCGGGCAGCTTAAAAAATACGCTATGCCCTACTTCTCTTAGCGCCAGAGCCTCGTTTGTCAATCAGTAGGGTGCACGTGCAGGGAAGGTTGGCTTTGGTACAAATATGTTGATTAACCATTTACATAATCAAATATACGAATAGATGATCTTTTATGTTGGAAAGTCTTCTTTTTCAGTGAGTTGACTGCCATTACTGGAGGTTGGCCGCCAGCTTTGCGAATTGGTCTGTTTCTTTTGCTAAGCCGAATGACGATTACATAAATGCCGCCATTTTTAACTCAATATGGCAGCCAAAAAATACAACGATGTATAATTTCCACTTTAAACACCAAGTATATTTTTAATTCTTTTTTTACTCAATAAAATTATAAGTATTTTTTTTTCTCTGATGTGAAGTGGTTAGCCTATGTACATTGGTAATATAAAATATGGCCTGCGCACCACCATGCCCGCTGCTATAGCAGCCAGCAACTCGTTATCTCCTGGTGCCTGCCGCCGAAGCTGAAGCCGATTACCATCGGTATTTATGATTCCGAAAATTGGTCTTAGCTTAAAATTATTGACAAACATCTTCAGCGTAAGCGGTAGAGCTCTAAGGTACCAGCTAAGCTAAACAACATAAGCTAAACAACACATAAGCTAAGCTAATAAACCAATAATCTAAGCAGTAGTTTCAATTTCGCATTCTAAAATGCCGATGGTAATTAGTTTCTCTGGGTAACAGCTGAAAATCAGTGTGTTACTTATGCAACATTCCCACTGATACAAAGGGGCTATGTATTGCTGCAACACATATCGACAATCAACAATGTGTATTCTGACATCTATTGTAAAAGATTATAATTGTACTGCTGTAATACGAATACACTATCTATCTATTGTTACGGTTTGAAGGAAACTTACGCTAGAATTATGGATTATAAGCAATGTTTTAAAATTTAATTGATCGTTGCAATTTCTAATTTGCTATTCTATTAAACCGGAAATTACGTTTAAATTATTTTAATGGTCTCTAAACATATTTTGAAATTAATCGTTACAATTTCTAATTTGACTATTTTATTCAACCGGAAACAATATTTCTGATTTTCTGATTGGTCGACTGTTAGACCAATAGAAAACAAGTATTTCTCCGCCATGCTCACTGCACAGGCGGTGGAATCTTGACATTTCTGTATCATTCTTGTACTGGTCGCCGAACGGTGTAGTTGACTATAAGTGGAACGTTATTACATTCTATCAATATAACTTTGCTGTTGTTTTATTGTAATTAGACCAAGAAGAAGTAACATCACAACGAAAGTATATGGCAACTAAGGGTGAGTTTCCTTAAACTATCTATCTATTAGCTTCGGCGGTAGGCCCCCTGATAACCTCACTCACACTCAGGTACACAATAACTCTTTAGCCTTCCAGGAATTGTTAATTTGCTGCGGTCTTCAGTGACGCAGATGTACTTATCCAATTTTTGAAGTGAAAACTTCTTTAGCGGCATTGTGCACTTTTTGGGATGGGTAAAAAATGTTAAACTATCGCCTGATCGAAAATTCGTAAGACGGAAGTAATATCCTCCTCTCTTTCTACCATGCGGCGAAAATGTATGCCTGCTCCTGCTGTTTATTTGTAATGTAATATAAATTGGCATGTTTGTGTACGATAGCGCAATAAATGAATATTGTATTTTACCACATAAATGATAGTACTACTGATAAATAAAGCAATTCGTGCGAAATTATTCCCTAACCATTCCAAAATATTCAAAAATGCACAACGTTAATGTTCAAGTTTTCACTTCTGCCGGCACTCCCGGAATGCAACCCGATTTTTTAGAAATATTAATTTATGTATAATTAAATAATGTTTTTAAAGAAATTGGAGATTGCTCATTAAAAATAATACATGGCAGCCAAGCAAAGCTCGGTATCTTTTAAAACTAAATAAATTTACCGAGAATTGGAATCCTATTTAGATTGATTTTTCGCCTACGTAAGCCCTTGTATTGGGAATTTCATCGAAATCATTAGAGTTGATTTCGAGAACGCGATTACAAATAAAATAGGTAATTGCGTAAATATGTGACTCATATAAATAATTTAATTATAAAGCAGTGTCTGTACATTTAATAAATTTACCAAAAAACCGCCCCGAAAGCTACCCACTGACCAAAAATTGTGCGGGTGATAAGAAAAGAGTAACAGAACACATACATGATTATTTTAAAATTGTCTTTCTGTATACCCATCTGCAGGTACGCCTTTTCTCAGAAATAGTTATTATATTTGTGAATACCACAAAAACTTGCGGGTTCGAGAAATATTCAGGCTTTGTTTCATTGAAATCTAGGTGCCTACTGCTTAAGCTGAAGCCGATCGCGATTGGATTTTTTAATTGCGAAAATCTAACTTCACCTTAAAGTAGTTTCATAACGAGATGGGGGCCCACCACACATTCTCACAACTGTGTCTCCTGTGCAGCCAGGATTAACAGCGGCGATCACCGAAAAAGGTAATGAATGAACATTGAAGTCTACTGCAGTCCAGGGGGTAAGACTACGACTGCCTTAGAACTCTCAACGAATTTAATCAGAAGAACTTAGTAGGAGTAGGAATGAAGCTTTGGAATTTGACTTAAATATGTGCTAACAGTAATAAGCTTATCCGGTATGGACGGGGGTGGTCTACTAATTAAACTGAAGATGTTTATCACAAATAAAAGTGAAGTCCGATATTCACAATCAAAAATTGAAAATCAGCTTCAGCTTAGGCGGTAGGCCGGTCAGTGGGTAGCTTTCGGGCCTCTGATCACAGTGAAAAAAGATATTGTCATTTAAAGTAACTGTACAAGCTGATCCAGCAAACGTTGTTCTGTCACATAAATTACGAGTAATTTAGTGGTATAAAATATAACTAACTTATTATCATATGCCATTCCTACAAAATATAAATAAAAAAAAAAAAAAACATGAAAATCGGTCGAACCTTTTCGGAGGAGTGCTACCACAAACACCATGACCCGAGATTTTCATATATAGGTATTATCAGAGGTCATTAAAACGTGCGAAATTTCCCGCTGACGTAGTCGCGGGCAACAGCTAGTCTTATTTATACAAATAAAAATAAACTAAGCGAAAACTTAAGAACGGCTCGACCAATACTGCAAATTTTTGTTTTAATATTTTCGTTAGGTATAAGGATGGTTCTTATAGAGAAAAGATTTAAAAAATACGAGGCAAAATAAAATACCACTTTCTACACGTGCGAAGCCGGGGTATGCAGCTAGTAATAAATATAAATGATCAAGTTACTTCTACAGAAAACTTACGTCGATATGTGCTTCTTATAATTCCAAAGTCCTTTAAAGATTTAAGCTTATATATAAAACAAGTTTTATTCGTGTACAGAAATCGCATTTTCTACCCCTCTTGAGACCGAGTTGAACCCTCAACCCTTCAAGGACAAGATAAGGAGTGGACACGAATGTAAATATAGCATTCTGCTCACGTTTCATTCCCCCATATACTGGGTAAGTGGGTACTGTGATTTTAAGGAAATTCTTAGGTGAAAATGTGAATTTGCAGGCCCGACTACAGTCATCGAGTGGTTAGCGATAACTGAAGTTGAATTCTTGCACGAGGCAAATTATGTGAGCATTAACTTGTTTGTCTTGGGTTGGATGTTCTATATCTGCCTTACTACATATTACACCAACCCATCCTCAGTCCATTGGATACTAGGCATAAGGCCCGGACTCCACCAAAGCAGAGATTAGTCTCGTCTCACATGTCGTCGTCGCATGTATATATATATATATGCATGCATTACGCATGTATAGGTAATTACATAACATTACGAAAAGAAAGGAAAAGAACGTGAACACAGAAATACAGTTTATCTACAATTTAATATTATTTTTTATTAACACTAACGTTTTGTCGTTATGGTAAGTGGCACGGGACTGAGTTAATGCCGGGTAATTGCCTTGTTTTTTTTTGCTACAATAGAAGCAAGTAGAACGCATCTATAATAAAAACATCCCTATTTATATTAATATTATAAACGTGAATGTTAGTTTGTTTGATACGCTTTCACGCCGAAACTACTCAATCGATCATCGTGAAACTTTGTACACATATTCTCAAAGGTTTTAGGAATGACATAGGATACGTTTTATGAAAACAAAAGTAAACGCTGGAGAAGCCGCGGCTGGAAGCTAGTGTTAAATAAAATAAATAGCACGTATCTAAAGAGTTAAACGAATTTTTGGAAGTCAACCAATGACGTTAGTGTAATTGTTTTCGTCTGAGGAGATTAACAGCAGTGTCCTGACTTGAAATAGATTATCTACTTGTCAAGCACGCAGTTGAAGATTAAAAGTTTATTTAGTCTTTCTTTTATTCTTGTTAATAGTATTAACTTCAAGTTTGCCAAACTAATTCAACTTATAACTTTTATGAGCCAGCAAGACATGCTCTTATAATTTCACAAATGATACACCTATGTGTCCAGGAATAATTATTTACCTTTTTACTTGCTCAAATCTGCTAATCTGGGATATAATAGTAGATTATTGCATCGAGCACAAAGTAATTTATTATTGCACCGAGTGCCTGATTTAGAGCCCGAGCGTTAGCGAGGGCTCTAATCTAACAGGCACGAGGGCAATATAAATTACTTAAGGCGAGGTGCATAATCTGCTTTTCTTTCAACTAATACCTATAGGAATAGTAGATAAAAGAAACTCATATCAAACAGTTAAAATAGAAGTTTCTATAACACTGTCGGCTTCATTTAGAATGTTTTCCGGAGTTAATGTGTCGCTAGATGATTCCATTTTAATTCGAAGCCAAAGCACTCAAAATCAGATAGTATCACACTTTTATCGTTTCCAAAAATATTGTCAGGCAAAATTAACAAAGTTCCCGCCAAATCACTTTTTTAAATTTCTTTAATTTTTAACTCAGAGTTAGCAGCAATCATTTTTTAAATTTGGAACAAGTAGGATAGAAACGAATAATACGTACGAAAAAAAAAGTATTGATATCGGCTGGCTGAATAGAGCTAATCCATTGAGATTGGCACCTTTTGGTGCGATTAAAAAAAACTGTGCAATAATGAAATTTCATACATTTTATTGCTCTAGAGCATTAAAGACTCGTTTTGTACTGAGTTTTTAGTGTGATTGTGATGAAATTAAAGCATAGTTGGAAGAAAAATATATTATGCTCACGACATAGTCTAGATGACACTTCGTTTAAATAAAAAGAATGTCGATAATCTGTATTTGCTACTCATCTGTGTTACGTTTGTAAAATTATATTATACAACAAAGTTCTGCTTGTTTTCAATCTACCTACCTTATACTGCTGCCTTATCTACATCCCTAATAGGTACAAGAAAACTGTTCCTTTTTATAAAAATACATATTAGTGTAGACGTGCTCGGTGGTCGAATGGTTAGCAATGGCCACTTTGACTCCGAGGTTGCGGGTTCGATTCCCGCACAAGACAAACATTTGAGTGCATGAACATGTATGTTTGTCTTGGTCTGGGTATTTTCTACGTATTATATATTATATATGTATTTACAAAAAAAAAAAAGGATTTATGTATAATATCTAGTACCCATAGTACAAGCTTTGCGCTTAATTTGGGACTAGATGGCGCTGTGTAAATTGACCAGAAAATATTATTTATTTATATATACGATCTATTATGACATATGATGAAGAAATAGAGTGAAAAATATGGAACTATTACGAGAACGTTCCGTTCCTTACCGCTAATCGCTTCGTACATAATTTAGTTACCTCGGCAGAGCCCCATGTTAGTGCCAAGTTGCCGGATGTCTATTGTCACTTTTTATTAATTTTCGCAGTATAAATGATAATGTAGATAATGACGCAGGTGGCAATTAACATTGAGGTATTGTATTCATCATCTTCATTATCAGCCTGTATCTACCCACTGCTGGATATAGGCTTCCCAATGCTTTCCACCATATCCTTCGCTTCCGCATCCAACCGCTACAGGTCGCGCGGCGAGTTAAGATCGCTCGGCAAAAGTAGAAGGGGCATGCGCAGTATTCACTTTCTAGGTCTATTTGGCGGGGCAGAGGAGTAAGGGGGGCGGGCGCGAAAATACCGACGCGTAATTGGTGGATCAGTCGCACTTTACCTCCCGCCTCGCGTCCGTGCGTCTCGTGTCTCCTGGGTACTGTTGCGTACAAATTGTTTTTCGTATTAGTAGTACATCGTAGTGAAAAAAATGCCGAAAAATAAAGTTTTAACACGGCAAGCCAGGAAAATGGTTTACGACGTGAATTGTTATATTAAAAGGAATTAAAAGTTCGGAAACTTTGTTGTCGTTGGATTCTTACTTTTATTATTAATCCTAAAAGCGGGCTCGCGTGGAACAGTGCTCACAGATGCTACTGAAGTACGACCACGGACATTCTAATGCTGTTTATGACATTGTCACAGGAGACGAAACGTGGATTTATTGTTTTGAACCCGAAAAAAAAAACAGCAATCTTGTGAATGAGTGTTTGAAAATGAGAACAGGCCAACAAAAGTGAGGCAGGCGGGAAACGTTGGTAAAAAAATTATCGCCTTTTTTTTCTCAGCTACGGGTCCCATCTGCACGATTCCACTTGAAGATCAAAAGAGTGTTTATGCCGAGTGGTATTCTACCATTTGTTTACCCAGGGTGTTAGAAAAAGTTCGCGAAAGACGACCAAAAAGTCGCGTTTTCCTACATCATGACAACGCGTCTTCACACATGGCCAACAAAACAAAGTAATTTTTAGCGTCCGAAAAAGTACAACTCGTCACCCATCCTGCACATAGCCTCGACCTAGCAACCTGTGATTTCTGTATTTTCCCCAAAATATGCCTTCAGATCTGTGTTCCTCCTGTTTTAAAAAATGGTTCGATCGCATGAAAAAATGTTTAAAATGTAAAGGAGAGTATTTTGAAAAGCAAAAAACATAATATTTTGATTATAACATGTTGTTTTTTTAAGTTACGCAAAACTTTTAGTGTGACCTACCTATATTATTAACTAAAACTTACTTTTGTTTTTATTTTTCTTAATATACTAGCAATAAATCACAATCAAAAACTAGTGTTATTATAATTATGTTAAGTTACTAAGGGTTAAAAAAAGAAAATAAGGAAAAAAAAATTTTTTTTTTAGTAATTTTGTGCGCGATTGTACACATGCGCCAATTGCCCCCACTAGTTTTACCGAGCGATCTTAACTCGCCGCGCGACCTGTACCAGCCACTTTTTTGCGATCGTCGGTCCTTCTGGAGAGGGGGCGTCCTACGCTTCATCGACCCATATATAGGTATTGTATTATATATTTTGTATAAATAAATAAATAGTTATGTAAACTAGAACTACATTTGGCCGTGTCGTGTCCGGTAGACTAGATTTTTTTTTATACTACGTCGGGTGGCAGACAAGCATACGGCCCGCCGGATGTGAAGCGGTTACCGTAGCCATATTAACGCTGGCAACATAAAATATCGGTCGCGCGCCGCCACCCCTGCTGCCAGTGCAGCATCTCCTTCCTTTCTGGTGACCTCACTCACTCGCAGGAACACAACAACCCTCAAGGGAATTGCTATTTGGCTGCGGTATTCTGTGAGGTGGAGGTACATTCCCCAGTCGGGTAGCTTACAATTACGCTCCCTACCTCTCTTTTCGCCAGAGCTTCGTTTGTCAGTCAGCAGGGTGCACCGCGTGCAGGTGAAGATGGCTTTGGTACAAAGATGTTGATGAACCACATACACCCCTGCTGATGAACCACATACACCCCAGAATAGAATCACTCCATTTCTTCCCGTGGATGTCGTACAAGGCGACTAAGGGAAATACATTATCAAATATCGATCAGGCCTCCCCAACCCGTTTGGCCAGCGTGGGGAGTGTAGGCCAAATCCTCCTTCCGTCTAGGACGGACGAGAGAAGTCGTGCTCCTGTAGTGGAGACTAAAATAGACCTGATGATGATGATGAACATTAAAATGGATAATAATAAAAACAGTTTTATATGTGAGAAATTACATAAATACGTATGTAATGTATAGATGAACTGTGTTTCGTGTGGAGTCGTGTCAATAAACATATATATTCTACCTAATAATACCATAGAAATGTACCTACCTATCGATAGACAATAAGGATGTATTACAATTGAAGAGCGGAGTCTCCTAATACAGGCATCTTGTTGGCTTAAAAGGAAACTCCAACACTGTCCATGTAAAAATGAAAATATTTTTTTTTTATTTGATTTCTTTATTAATATATAAATTACTCTAAACTTACTTATACTTACTATAGATGCTCCGTTGCTTTTTGCTCTTTCGAGCTAACCTCGCCTCCCCACTAAGTCCATATAACTAAGATGCGTGGGGGGTGGTGTGTGTGGGATTACTGTCGGCTATCGGTTTGTCGATTCGTTTGTATTCGCATCACGCAAAAACCACTCATTAAATTCGAAATATATTAAACTTTATGAATTAGTATTGTGTAATAACATATAGCATTTTCAACCCGCCCCCGCTCCGCCACCTCACCGCCGCCGCCACCGCCGTTTGAAATCAAATATACAATTCTCGGTAATTCATAATTGAACCTGTCGGTTGGATCTATTCTGCATAACCTCTTCATAACTATGCCAAATTGAGAGGTATATATAGTGACAAACTTCAAATCGAGTTTTATATATTCGCAACAGATTTTAGAATCTGTTGCGAATATATAAAACTCGATTACAAACTGTTAGCAGTTTGATGACATATGCTTCCCAAAACTTATACTGCGTAATATTTTTATTCCTATTAAACTTTAAATAGCTTTAACTTAAAAGTAACAAAACGATTGGATCTATTCTGGACCCTGTTCGGTCCAATTCAATCTCGATTTGGTCATCTTTTATTCTGCTAAAATGGTCTTCTAGCTATTAAAATTACCTACGTGAACTGGCTTTTTTATATCAATGCACGATTCAACCATTTTACGGAGCT
The DNA here is from genome assembly GCA_937001555.2 of Hypsopygia costalis. Classification (NCBI taxonomy): domain Eukaryota; kingdom Metazoa; phylum Arthropoda; class Insecta; order Lepidoptera; family Pyralidae; genus Hypsopygia; species Hypsopygia costalis. The sequence goes on from OW443338.2 coordinate 27,212,757, forward strand.
AAAATTTAGGTTACTGGTAATTATGACGTAGCCTAAGTAACTAATCACATATCGTCGCTGATCTTTCTAACTGCCCTAAGTAGCAGTGGCATGATTTTACAGGACAAGCTTATTTCAATTGAGCTCTCTGTTAGTTGCCTTGTAACGTCTAACTGCCAAAATGCGATATCGTTCTAACGGTACAAGATACAGATACGACGATTAGACCGATCGATACGTCTTCAAAAGTAGATTACCCACAATTAATATGTCATTTTCGCCAAAAAATTTGGATAGGGCAGCTAGGAAGATCAGCGACGATATATTCAAGTCAATTCGTCTTTTGCCCATAGACAGCACCAGTCTTGTATGGAGATGAGTACACGTTAGTTCAGGTTTCAGTAACTATTCAGCTTATTTGGCAAAAATGAAGACATGTGTGTTTTTGTCATGCGTATGTTAACGCTAGCGTTCAGCGCTATACCACCACGTTTAACGCCATTCCGCCGCGTTCAGCGCTGTACCGCCACGTTCAACGCCGTTCCGCCGCGTTCAGCCCTGGTCCGCCATCTACATGCAAACCGGTGCTTTCTATGTACAAAATGCTGAATTGAGCTGAATAAGTGTAGCTTATACTTTACTGATAGGAGCCTAGGAGGACTTTTATAAGTGTAATTATATTAGTAAAGCAAAACGAGAATAGAGCTGAATATGTAATTACTTTCTTGGAAGGTTTACGGGATTCTTGATTAAAGTCACGTTTTGAATTATTTGATCATTTGTTGTTTGAATTTCTAAGACGAGGGTTTTACGAACTAACCTATTTCCGAAGTGACAAATTACTAAATAATATCTCTCGATAGCACTTTGCAAAATGAGCAATTTTGCATAATTTAAAACCTGTCGGCTTCCTATCGAAATTGGATACTTAGATCCTGTAATCGAAATTCGTTTTTCAATAGAAAATATATAGTTACCAATTTACTTACTTGTATTGAAAATACGAGGTAGGTACGAGTATCATTACACGGTTTTGAATTTGTCTTGTATTTAAAGAAAAAAAAAGACGTGTGGCACTCGGGGACTGCCGCGGCAAAGCTATTGCATAGCATTTTGTATCAAATTATGCAATTATAATTTTATTTATTTATTTTATTCATGCAGTATTGCTTTTTCTTTGATATTAATTCAAGTTACACTTTTTGAGCGTGGTGACCGATAAGAAAACAATTTTTTCTATTATTAAATAAATAAAACGAGTTTCGTAGAGTCGTACAATACGTCTAATCGCACGCACACAACGCCGTGTCGAAGACTGCCGAACTGAAACGACGTTAGACGATGCACGGCCTTCAAGCCACACCTTCTTGCCCGTCGGAGTGGGGAGCGTGAGGTTTTTTCGTTACGGAATTTCTGGATTCGGTCCCCGCGCTCAAGGCTAATAAAGAAGCTATGCAATAGCTTAAAAATTATAGTCTTTATTCCATATCCCTTGAATAGATCTGTGGATTTATAGTTCTAACTTTTTCTATTTTTATATAAGAGGGGGGCAAACCTATAACGCATGTGAGTCACCTGATGGAAAGCAATCACCACATCAGGATCAGCAACACAAAGGGTTCGCCCATCCGTTGCCAACCTATACTCCTTCCTTTCTTTCTTTTTGGTGACCTCACTCACTCGCAGGAACACTGCGTGACGTGTGTGGTGACGTGGAGATGCTTCCCCAGGCTTAAATAAGCTATGCCCTACCTCTCTTTTCGCCAGAGCCTCGTTTGTCAGTTAGCAGGGTGCACCATGTGTAGATAAGCTTGGCTTTGGTTCAAAGATTTGGTTCAAAGAAGTTGATATACCGCAGCCAAATAACAATTCCATTGAGGGTTGTTGTGTTCCTGCGAGTGAGTGAGGTCACCAGAAAGGAAGAAGATGCCACGTTGGCAGCGGGGGTGGCAGCGCTCGAGCGATATTTTATATTGCGAGCGTTAATATGGCTACGGTAACCGCTTCACATCAGACGTGCTGTATGCTTGTCTGCCACCTGACGTAGAATAAAAAAAGTACCCAGTCGTCTCAGCGTAGGTAGTTTAGTTTTTCTCTATTGAGTATTACGTACTTATTTTGGATTTATATCATCATTAGTTAATATAGAATACTTTCTCTTCTTTTGTAAAGCATTCCTGTGCATATCTAGGTTTGTTTCTAGAGAACGTAACGATATTTGGAGCTTACGGGCAAATGCAGAATCGATTCGCATTTGGCTGGGTGTTATTGAGTACGCTTTATGCATCGTTAGTCAAAATCAGCTACAGATGGTTATATCGTTTTCGATAGGATGTTATCGAATGCTTTCTCGTTCTGTTGCTCTTTAAAAGAGCAATTCTAGTTTTTTTTATTTATACTACGTTGGGTGGCAAACAAGCATACGGGCCGCCTGATGTGAAACGGTTACCGTAACCATATTAACGCTCGCAACATGAAATACCGCTCGCGGCTCCACCCCCGCTGCCAACTCAGCATCTCCTTCCTGTCTGGTGACTTCACTCACTCGCAGGAACACAACAACCCTCAAGGGAATTGTTATTTGGCTGCGGTATTCTGTGAGGTGGAGGTACATTTCAATTGCGCCCCCTACCTCTCTTTTCGCCAGAGCCTCTTTTGTCAGTCAGCAGGGTGCACCTCGTGCTGGTGAAGTTGGCTTTGGTACAAAGATGTTGATGAACCACTTACACCCCAAAATCATGTACTTGGATATTATATCATTGTAATACATTTTTTGTACTACGCGGGACGTTAGATTTGAGTTTATTTTTGGTAAGGTTAGGGTTTTCTTGTGTCCTGTCATCGGAAATAGCAGCTCCGCTTCGCGGGGTCAACCTAGATGATGAATGATGTGGTGCCAGTAAGTTCTAATTTCATAATTTATTAAATTGCCCGGGCATTATCAATAATGCCCAATTTATTATATTGACCATAACATACCAATAGTCAACTCGACACTACTAAAACTGCCCAAGTTGTGCTTTTTCGTTGTACACCCGCGCCACATACAGGAACGGATTTAACTCTTCAAAATATCACTCATTAATCTCAGAAATCTCAGAAACTATTCCTACAAACTTGAAATTTGGCAGGTACATTCCTTATAGGGTATAAACATCCGCTAAGAACGGATTTTACGAAACTCTACCACTAAGGGGGTAAAACGGGGGTTGCAAGTTTGTATGAAAGTTCTATGTTTTTGAAGTAAGAGACTTGAAATTTAAAATGTATGCTCTATAGATGGTGTGGAGGTGTAATAATAATATATCTTTAAAAGTCAACCTCTTTTTGGGGTTAAAACGGGGGTTGGTAGTTTGTATGAAAGTCTAATGTTATTGAAGTTAAAGTAATTATGGCAGAAGGATTTTAAATGGTATTTAAGCATAAGAATTATTGAAAACAACAACTTACTATTATAAGGAGGGATTTAGATTTTTCGAGTATAATTAAAATTATGTGCAAATAACTAACTCCACGCCTACGAAGTCGCGGGAGCCGCTAGTTATTATATATAATAATCTGTGTTTGAAGGTAAACTAATGAAACTATTTTTTTCTCGATATTGTATTTTTTTTTAATATTTTCGTAGTGTCTTCCAGAAAATAAATTTCAACGTTTTATAATTATTGTGTTACTTAGTACACCCCCGTTCATCTCGACGGGCAGGTGAACATTTCCATTTTTCAAATATTTATAATAAATTAATTAGATAAATTAAACGGGTCACTCACGTCTTTTTGTCGGGAAAGTAAGTTTTGTAAGAAAAAGACACAGTGTCCGGCGCGAGAGACAAAGGGTGGACGTGTCTGGACATTCGCCCTGAAGAAGGTCTCCTTTTGAGATCGAAACTAGTCGGCTTTCCCGACAAAAAGACGTGAGTGACCCGTTTAATTTATCTAATTAATTTAGTATAATGTCTCACGTGAATTTTAATAATATTTATAATAACCTTAGAAACTCCTGCAAGATTTTCATTTGATTTTCACCTATGTAAAGATGGATTTATAAATAAATAAATAAATAAATATTTCTGGACAATTTACACAGCGCCATCTACTGCCAAATTAAGCGCTTGATGCAAAGCTTGTGTTATGGGTACTAGACAACTGATAAATGTAATACTAAATTTTAAATACATTTTTTTTTATAAAAACATACTTATAATACATAGAAAACACCCAGACCAAGACAAACAGACATGTTCATGGCCACAAATGTTTGTCTTGTGCGGGAATCGAACCCGCGACCTCGGAGTCAAAGTGGCCATTGCTAACCATTCGGCCACCGAGCTCGTCTTATAAAAACGTTGTAGTCTACATAAGAACATGTGAAAGCTGTGTAGTATGTACGAGTACTATTGCTTATACTGTGGTAGTATCTATCAGTCAGTTCAATATTTGGAGAGTACCGCCTAAGCTTGATTCCCATCGGGTGTTTTGATAGCGAAAATCGGACTTCTGTATAAATTTGTGACAAACATCTTTATTAATCGGTAAAGCGCTTCCGTCTCTACCGGGTAAGCTTATTACTATGAGCACAAATTTAACGTGAAGAATTTCGTAAACAAACAATCCTTTCGTAATCGGCTTCAGCTTAGGCGGAAGGTCCCTGGGGACTCCAAAGTAAAACCCGAAGTATCGACCGAAAGTTTCTTTTGAATTTTTATCCAGCACCATGCAGGATAAAAATTCCAAAGAAACTTTCGGTCGTTTCACTTGGGGTGTAAGTGGTTCATCAACATCTTAGAACCTAAGCCAACTTCATCTGCACGCGGTACACCTGACTGACAAACGAAGTTCTGGCGAAATGAGAGGTAGGGAGCGTAATTGTAAGCTACCCGACTGAGGAATGTACCTCCACCTCACAGAATACCGCAGCCAAATAACAATTCCCTTGAGGGTTGTTGTGTTCCTGCGAGTGAGTGAGGTCACCAGAAAGGAAGGAGATGTTGCGTTGGCAGCGGGGGTGGCGGCGCCCGAGCGATATGTTATGTTGCGAGCGTTAATATGGCTACGATAACCGCTTCACATCAGGCGGGCCGTATGCTTATCTGCCACCTGACGCAAGTAGTATAAAAAAATAACTAGTGCCATACCATTAAACGCAGAGGTCCTGTGGTTTGCGACATTCGTGATTTCATGAAATTTACAAAATAGAGGTCGTGGATGGGGGACGAAAAATCAATCTAGCTACGTTCCAATTTTGGAAAAATTCGTCTTCACCTAAAACACCTAGAAAAGCTCGACCATTATTTTAAAACGAATATGACACTATTTTTTATCAAATGAATTTCCCAGAAGCATTTTCACTGACATGTAATAAATACCATTTGTATACTATACACATATTTTGATACCACTAAGGTGGCAAACAAGTACGCGGCCCGCCTGATGAGAAGCAGTTGCCGGAGCCCATGAACAGCATGAACATGAACAACATGACGAGCTCGGTGGCGTAGCGGCCAATGACGCGGCTTCGACACCAACGCTCGTGGGTTCGATTCCCATATAGGTCAAACATTTGTGTGCATGAACATGTCTGTTTGTCTTAGTCTGGGTATTTTCTATGTATCATAAATATGTATTTAAAAATGTATTTACGTATGTTTACCAGTTGTCTAGTACCCATAACACAAGCTTCGCTTACTTTGGGGCTAAATGGCGCTGTGTAATTTGTCTGACAACAGCTGCAACGCCAGGGGCATCGCATGCGCGACCCTGTGAAACGACCCTGTAAAAACCTCTTCACGCTCTTTTTGAAGAAACCCATGGTGTAGTCTTGGTCTATGCTCTTGGTCGCTACTTGATAATAGCCTTTTTTTATACCACGTCAGGTGCCAAACAATACGGTTTGCCTGATATGAAGCAGTTACCGTAGCTATAAAAATGCTGGCAACATGACTCCTCGCATGTGCATCGCCACTCCCGCAGCGACCGCAGCAACTTCTTCCTTGCTTACATGTCTCTGGGATAATTCGTATTCCATCAACAAAATGTCGAGTACACCACATTCATCATCATCAGCCTGTATCTACCCACTGCTGGATATAGACTTTCCCCCCATGCTTTCCACTAAATACGATCCTCCGCCTTTCGCATCCGTGTTTATGCGCGACCTCCACTCTAATACCTATCTTCCTCATCTGCCATCACTTACTCGGCAGATTTGACTGGCCCACTGCCACTTCAGCTTGTAAAGGCTCATTTCTTCGTTTCGGAATCGATCCCTCAGTGAAACCCCGAGCATAGCGCGCAGCGAGCGATGGAGAGCCATCGCTCGCTTCGCGACCATTTAGCCTGTGGACCAGTCCGATGGTCAGTGTCCATGTCTCTGCACCATTGCAGGGAGGACGCACTGGTTGATGACTTTAGTCTTCAATCATGGTATCTGGGCGGCGAAGATGTGCCAAAGTTTTCCTAAAGCTGCCCAGCCCAATCAAATGCGTCTATTGATCTCTATGTTGAAATTTATGAGAGATAGGGAGCGTAATTGTTAGCTACCCGACTGGGAACTGTACTCTGTACCTCCACCTCACAGAATACCGCAGCCAAATAACAATTCCCTTGAGGGTTGTTCTGTTCCTGCGAGTGAGTAAGGTCACCAGAAAGGAAGGAGATGCTGCGTTGGCAGCGGGGGTGGTGGCGCGCGAGCGACATTTTATGTTGCAAGTGTTAATATGGCTACGGTAACCGCTTCACATCAGGCGGGCCGTATGGTTGTCTGCCACCCAACGTAGTATAAAAAAAAACCGGACAAGTGCGAGTCGGGCTCGCCCACCGAGGGTTCCGTAGGTACGTAGTATCATTATTCAATTTGATATTTTTCATTATAAATAAGAAATAATGCGTCGAAAAAAATAAATAACATATATTTTGCAATGTGTACATCAAGCCCTTTCATATGATACCCCATTTGAACTAGTAGTTTCAATTTGAAATTTCGACACCCTATAAAAAATATAGACCCCCTATTTTTTAAGATCTATTTACAAATGTATAGTTTTGAGATTTATTCCTGTACTTGTAGTCTATAACGATGTTACTTGCCAAATTTCATAGTTCTAGGTCAACGGGAAGTACCCTATAGGTTTTGATTCCCTTGAGTGTGTCGAAATATGCGTTTTTTGCTGAATAAACGGCCGTAACTTTTTTCTACGTAAACTTAGCAGTTTGATTTTTTTACAACTTCATGGGACCGTAGACCTGAGTATACAGTTCAAATTTCAGCTTGATACCTCCACGCATTCTCGGCATAGAAATTCTTGACAGACAGACAGACGGACAACAAAGTGATCTTATAAGGGTTCCGTTTTTCCTTTTCAGGTACGGAACCCTAAAAATACCTCAGCCAAGGTGAATGGAATGTCCGAGGTAGACATAGTCTTTAACCACTTCAATAGCTGTATTCTCTGCTATAACCGGGCTAGGGATGAAAAAATCGTTGTACAAAACTTTCGTCTAATCGAAATTCATATTCAGGTAGTATTAAATAAAAAGTCAAATATAAAAATACACTTTTATTTCAATGTCATGCACATCTACAATTTGTTTCAGCTAAAGAGTAACAATGTGATATTACAAGTATGTGCTATGTACCGTGGGGTCCTAACCAGTCTGAAAAATCCTGAAAACCATACATGAAAACATAATAAGACATAAAAACTTCACTTAACCTTTATTAACATTTGTAACGTGCATTATTTTGGTGTAATATTTGTAGATAATCGTACATACAAAAATTATTGTTTGTCATTTGACATTTTATCAGTATTTTGTGACGGTTGACCAAAAATTCACGCGATTTTGAAAGATTTGAAATTGGTACTTTTGAAGTAGGCACCCTTGACTTGGGGAGTAAGCTGGTGAATGACTGACGAGAGCGTTACGGAAATGGCGAACGGAAGTTGAGAGGGAGTTATAAGTTAGTAGAGTTTTCGAAGCTTTTTCAGTCGTGTGGTCTAAAGCACACTCGTTTTTTGTGATCGTGTTTATCATTTTGGGGTGTAAGCGACTAACTATGATCTTCAGAGCCAAAGTCAACCTCAACTACTACTACTACAACTGTGCACCCTGCTGGCTAGCGAAAGAGGTTCTGGCAAAAGATAGGTAGGGTACACCTTATTGTAAGCTGCCCGACTGAGGAAGTACCTCATTGAATATGTTTGTTATGTTTTAATATTTTGTTTTTCCAATGTGCATAATGACACTTTGTCGCATCTTCGTTAGAACAAATAGAACTATCAGAATTAGTTTTAATAATATCTAGCAACGAATTACACTTTAGGCCCCATTTCTGACAAGGCATGTATTATTACATTGATAAAATGTCAAATGACAAATACTGCAGGCTTCTGTCCCCAAATTGTAAATTCTTATTGGAAATCCAAGTATTATGGTAAAAACCGTTTAACTTTTGAACTTTTGCGTAGCTTGATTAACATGATAGTAACCATGGGAATTTACGCGATCGTGCGTGTAAAGTATTTTTACATATCTTTATTATCGCCTGACCACGGCTGGTACAACCTGATCGAAATAACAACATGGTTAATTCCCGTGGTTATTATTATTATAAAAATCGTTTAGTTAGGAAAAATATCCATCCTGTCCACCCAATTGAGTTTTTAATAAAAGCAATTCAAATATTAATTTGTTTTTTTTTATTAAAAACTCAAATACGTAATTGGATTATGGATTATCATGAGAAACAATGGTTCTATTGTTACAATCATTGAACCACAAGCAAATCGCCATGATCCATAGTCCAACTGAATAATTGTTTAAGTGGATTGGAAGATTGTATGATAAATATTTTTAAAATGGAAAAATTCACTTCTCTCCGCCTAGGTAGGAATTGAACCCACGACCTCTCGATCACCGGTCATGTGCTTCCAACTGAGCTACCAGGAAGGTTTGTGATAGTGACGAATTTTTACATTTCATTTTACTGCTGTAAAGACGCAGTCTGGCGCCATTTATCTCCCACCCTCCCAAACTGGAGAAGATATAATATTTTGCCTGTAAAGGCTAGTTGTGAGAATCTACCACAAATTTATATAACCTATACAACATTTTACACGACTCTTTAATGCCTTATTTGTCATATTGCTGTCTCTAACATTGCTAAGAGGGGAAGTCAAATTCTAAAAGCATCCTACTCCTACTAATTTCTTCTGATTAAACTCATTGGGAGTTCCATGGCAGCTGCAGTTTTACTCCGAGGACTGCAATGGACTTCACTGTACATTGCCTTTTTTGGCGGTCGCCACTGTTAGTCCTGGCTACACAGGAGATACAGTAGTGGGAAGCTGCGGTGGGCCCCCGTCCCGATAACTTATACAATCAACTATAACCATATTTATGCCAATAAAAATCTATTCTATTCAGACTAAATCTTATCTATACATAGACGAGGTAGGTGATTTTTTCCATTTTTAAAATATTTGCAAAATTTTGGCAAGTTAGCCGAAATCAATTAGGTATTAAAATAAAAATTGCATTTATAATATTGGAAAAGTTAGATGTGACTTCACCTATGATAATTTATTACTTAGCCTTTACTATAAACATGTCAACGTCAAGTAATTTGATTTTCTTTTTTATTCAATGATTTTTCAAACGACACTTACAATAACACTTGGATGATACTATTGTACAGAATACAAGATTTCCGCCAAACAAATTGGACTTAAAAAGCTCAGCGAGCTATTCTTACAAAAGATAGTGTTGTTATTTATGTAAATTCCCTATTTTTCAGTTTCATTGATTTTATTTCGTCATCAGTATATCGAATTAATATCAGATTAAGTTTAACTTAACCTGTATATGAGTTTAATTGAATAAAAATTAACAGAAGTACATAGATTTATGTAAAAGCTACTGAAATAGTATTTATAAATCAGAGACCTTACCTACTGTGCTGAAAATGATTCACATCGGTTTTCTTATCCGAAACCCGACCTTACTTCTTCAGTGAGGCCACTGAAACCTTACGAGCTGAGAGCTTCTTCTTCTTTAACTGATAGAGCTCTTAGAACTTAAATGGTTACAATACAATACAATACCCTTTATTGCACCTATACGAAAAAAAGAACAAGAACCAGAAGAGTACAAAACAGAGTAGCAATGCGGCCTTATCGCGATGCAATTTCTTCCATACAATCATATTTGTAGATGAAAGATGAAAAAAAACAGTTACAATTGTTTATACGAAATATAAAATACCTGACATCCTTTAAAATATTTTAAAAGCCATTTTGTGCTTTTAAACTTAAGCTGTTCTTAGATATTTTACATGTAAATGTTACGTGTAATATGTATGCCTTAAATAAAACACTCTTTCTGCCAAACACCATATACTTAATATACCACATAATTAATAAAGACAATTAAATACTTTTTTATTCAATGTAACTAAAATAAAACGCTATTTTTATCAAACACGTCAATATGTAAGCAAAATAAACTATGTCTACTAAAGATACAAATATTCATTTGTATCTTTAGTAGACAATTTTAAGTGATTCTATTACTGTTAGAAAATACTATCTACAGACCCCGGAGTCCAGCCTCCGCCCCCTCCTGTTTTTGTTTACATTATTTATGTTACAATTTTATAAAACAAATTTACAAAACTAAAGAATAGACAGATAATTAAATCAATTTTATGTATCAAACACATCATATGACGTTTCACGTTAGTAACCTTCTGAGTTATTAGCAGCGCTATGACAGCACCTTACTATACAATTAATGGGACAGGGGAAATTAATTCCCATGATATAATAGCCTCGGGCGATAGCGAAGGGCAATATTCTATGAATATCGATATACGATATTTGAGGTTACAAATTCTTGATACAATTTTGTTCCCCGGGGCCCTACAGCCGAAGCAGAAGCTGATTCCATCGAATATTTTGATTCCAAAAATAGGTCTTACATTTCAGTTATTGGACAAACATCTTCACTTAGTCGGTATAGCTCTAGAGTTACTACCAGCTAAGCTATACACAAGTACTATAAATCTAGGCTGAAGTTAGATTTTCGCAATTAAAATACCGATATGAATTGGCTTTAATTTCGGCGGTAGGTCCAGGTTTGAACCATGGAGCTGTGAGGTGAGAGAAATAGGCTATTTGACTAACATTTTTTTCGGTTTGATATGTAGGGACCTCTCCATAATATAACCATAGGTGAAAGAATTACTTCGATAGCACAAATATCTCTCGAGATATGGTAATTTGAGAATCACAATTTATAGACTTAAACGCTCCATACAAATTGACTACCGAATTATGACGTCACACGTTTGTATTTTGTATGCATCAAATCAGAAATCTGTACGATAGCTATGTTAAATATTACGTTTATGTGATTAGTATCATAATAAAAGTTATAGCATTTTTTATTGCTTCTCCAATGGAAATATTTTTTTTAATAATATCATACTTTTAAAATGGACTTTCCCGCCAAACTTTGATCGACGCTAAAAAAAAGTCTGAAGATATTAGAATGAAAGTTTGCAGATCTTTATAGTTTTGTGTATTTTACGATATTGTTAAATAATTTATACAATTTTTAAACATAGGAAAATAGCCTATTACACGATTTGCCATTAGAGTGTTACATTTTAGTGTCAGACCCACAAATTGGTAATATCCGCTGCAAATTTGCGCGTGCGGAATACGCAATGCGCGTATACATCAAGTCCATTGATGGGTTTATTCATCTAGAGACTACGTTATGCCTTTGGTCACGTTTGTCGTTTTGCAAGCTGAAGTGGCAATGGGCCTGTCACATCTGCCAAGTTAGTGATGACATATGGGGAAGGAAGGTATTAGAGAGAGGCCGGACGTAGGACGATGAAGCGTTGGACGCCCTCCTTCTAAATGTTCCGATGACTTTAAGCAAGCGACTGGAAGCGACTGGATATGGAAGGCGGAGGATCGTATTTGGTGGAAAGTATTGGGGAAGGCTTATATCTAGCTGTGGGTAGACACAGGCTGATTATGATGATGGAAACAACTAACAAGAAACAATGCGATTCTTAAACACAATCAGCATATGGGATGAGAATTTTTATGCGGATTATGAAGTTTCTCCAATCGCAAAAGTTGTTTATAATGAGTAGTAGTATCGAGCTCCTCCTTCAGGCAATAATTAAAATTAATTTTGATGGGTATCTGCAAATTGAGTAACACAAGTACAGTTAAGAGCAGATCATGTTTGACAACCATCTGTTCAATAATCTGATTGTAACTTTTATTTCATACGGCATAAGAACGGTACAAAAGTTGAAGAGTTAAAGTTGGAGTGTTTTAGTTGTACGTAAAAATAAATATCAAACATTATTAAATGAAAGGAAAAGCTACGCTTTTCAATTATGTAGTCAACTATTACGTAATAGTCCAATGAGACGCAAAGAAAAACCCACGCAATGAATTCTGAGAAAAATAAATTGGAAGTAATTCAGGTTGTTTCCACCAGTGAGAATATACGACGTGGTTATCTACAAGGTAAAAATGCAATGATTTGAAAAACGTCACAAAAGAGGTGCAATCCACATTCACTAAATGACCGATTGAATTCAGAGCAACCCCCTTACCACCATCTCTTATTGCGATTCAATAACTAAATAGAATGCTTATTCAGACCAATGAATAAGCGACTCTATTTCAAATTGAATAGAGTCGCTTATTCATTGGTATGAATAAGCAATCTATTCAATCCCTTACCACCATCTCTTATTGCGATTCCATAACTAAATAAAATGCTTATTCATACCAAGAATAAGCGACTCTATTTCAAATGGAATAGAGTCGCTTATTCATTGGTATGAATAAGCAATCTATTCAATCCCTTACCACCATCTCTTATTGCGATTCAATAACTAAATAGAATGCTTATTCATACCAATGAATAAGCGACTCTATTTCAAATGGAATAGAGTCGCTTATTCATTGGTATGAATAAGCAATCTATTCAATTATTGAATCGCAATAAGAAATGGTGGTAAGGGGGCAGGGGCCTTACCACCGAACCGCTGAAGCCGATTACCATCGAATTTTTTTATTGCCAATATCAAACTTCAGCTTAGATTTTTTGGTACTAGTGTTTTCTTTATTATTTTTTTTTAGTTTAGCACAGCTGGTAATCCTAGAGCTCTAACGACTAAGCTAAAAATGTTTGTCAACAACTAAAACGTAAGACCTATATTCCAAATCAAAATATTCGATGGTAATGAAATATTACGTTACGTTTAAGTTATTGGCAAACATCTTCAGCTTAGACAGCTGAGTGCGCGGAACCCGTGGAAAATTTCGAAAATTTAAAAAACACTCCGCCGACCCGCAGTTGAGCAGTGTAATGGAGTATGCTCTAAACCCCTTCGATTTAAGGGAGACCCGTATCCCAACAGTGGGATGATTATGGGTCGATGCCGAAATAAACCCGAAAATATGTATTTTATATCACTTAGTACGTAATCTAACTTTTCCATTTTAAACTCTATCAACATGACGATCAAATAGAAGAATTGTTTTATTCTTCTTTTTCTTCTTCGTATTCTTCATTACGGAAGGTCGTGCCCGTTCTGATATGCCTTGAAGATTTGACAAGCTGTTTCCACACCACCCTGTCTTCAGCCTGTCTGAAGGCCGTAGTTACAGTGAGCCCCTAAACCTGTTTAATAGAATCAGACCAGCGGATTGGTGATCGTCCTCGAGGTCTTTTCCCATCCTTTTTTCTACTGATTTCGAATTTATGAACAAATACATAAAATGCTTTATTTCAATTTGAATCGCTTTTCACTGAAGGTACAGAAATATAAACGTTCATTTCGTTTATTAAAACACCCCTAACATCTAGTCGATCACCAATACTGCATTCATATCAATGTTAATGAAAACACAGCTTAAATATTTAGAACTCCATTTCGAAGTAAAATAAACAGTGGAAAAATGAAACGTTCCCATGTTTTTTCAATCAGAAATTTCTTAGAACAATTTGCCTTGTAATTGCGTATTATTTGTAACCAACAGCCATACAGTTGAACGGTTGTGACACATACACTGAAGCATGATAATTTATTCAGGCATTACGTGGGGATATTATGAAAATGTTGTATTTCTCAAGAAAATACTCCTCAATACAATAATACGGTGTATTTTTTCCGAGTCGTCAACTTGTTTGATATTCGCCCGATTTGCTTTCAATGATACATAAGTATTTGGTAGACAATAGTGATTATCTAATGGTCTGCTTATCAATATCATCCTATATCGACGGTCCATAAGTATAAAGCGACATGTCAAAAAAGGCAATATTTTTTTATTGCATAAATTGCTATAGATTGCCCGTAAAAAACATTTTACTTTTTATTTTATTGTTATTGCTTCACATCAGGCGGGCCGTATGCTTGTCTGCCACCCGAAATAGCATAAAAAAAAAGATGCGGACAAGTCGCGGATTTCGTAATATGGATGGAGAGGATGTCGAGAAAAATTGCGTTGAGCATATACAAGAATACCGTCTTGTGAATACTTGCAGAGCAAGAAGCCAAGTAGCCTTTCTAATCTCTATTTTATGTTCTGTGGGCCTTTTCTAATGACGTTCATTATATGCGATCCTCCACTTTCATCACCTCGTCACCTGGAACCTCATCATGACGATCTACCTAGTATCATTATTCATCTAAATCATATGATTTCAATATTGAACCATCTGCTTGTGATTTCGTAATACACATTCTTACGCACACCATGGTAGAAAGACACTAGGTATCTTCTTCCCGTGTGTTGCCAAGATTACGTCACGAATTTGGTTGAATATATAATAAAACTGATGACCGACCGTCATACTTACTCGCCTATGCTAGTCAAAATCACGTGACCACATTTGTTGCTAAAGAAAACACCATATGTTTTGCTACTACGAAGCACATAACAAATATGTATTTATATATATGTCTATTAGCCAGAGTATGAGTTCACATCAAGAGTATTATTATTTTCAAGCGTAGATATTAGTCGAATTTCAGGTACTTGTAACCGCTAGTTAACATCCCACTCCCACTGCTGAAGGTGGGCTGAAAGAGATCTCTGTTAGAGATATGCTCGCCTTTGCATATCACATATGTAAAATCTTGTAACTTTTTTTTCATGCGCAATAAAGAATATACTTATAAATAAATAATAATAAAATAATTTCAGTACATAATAAATGAATTATATGCAAATAACTATTAATAATATAATTATCAATATAACACTCACAATTACAAACGAATGCAGCCCCCTTACCACCATCTCTTATGGCGATTCAATAATTGAATAGATTGCTTATTCATACCAATGAATAAGCGACTGCAGAATACAGTAATAGCACAGCATAGTAATACAATCAGTACTTTGACTTCATACTGGCACCCAAATCGGCTCACGCACACAGCCAAACGTCATTTACACGACCGCACTCTGTTTTCATTAAAAGTATTTGAAATTTTTCGATTAATTTTAAAATATATATATATGATCTTTTTAGGATGCTACTTATTTATTAAAGTATACAAAAAATCCAAGGATAGTTCAAAAACCAGTACAAGAACATGTCATGGGAAAACAGTACGGTTGACAACCCTAGTGCTATCGCATGCGGCAGTATCGGCGATGCTATGCACTCACAATGTCTTTCTCGTTCTAGCTAATGACGTTTGTGATCGACAGAAAAGGACAGAGCGTAAAATATGCGAACCCTTACTGACTAGCTCAACCCTAAGGCTCAATTTACTCATAAATCGAAATTGTTCATAGCAAAATTGACTTTATGTCAATTCACATATAAACTTAAATACGAGCCAAAAAGGTCGCGCGTCTTCCGGGGAATCCTCGCGCATTCTCGAGAATTCCCCTAGCACTAATCGTATTTAAGTTTATATGTTATACAATTTACATAAAGGTCATTATGATATATACAATTCCGTTGCAAAAAGTCGCTTCCGTTCCATTCCACGACGGTTGTAAATTGGGCCTAAGAATCATAAAAAGAGGTTTAAAAATATAACTGATGACAAGATAAAATCATTGAAACGCTGCTCTACATAAAGGGAAATACCCTGATATTTTTATATTACTTAGCAATCACTACTTAATTCCCTTCGGAAAAGTTTCATAGTAAAATCTATTATTTACAAATTATTCACATTCTTACAAATCTTAACTTAGTTTGAAGAAGTTGACTTCGTACGTATTAAGAACTCTTTATTACTTTTACATTACAAATAATTTATTCTCACGTTGTTCTACATTTCTTAATATAATGAAATGAAATAAAATGAAATTATTTATTTATTCTGTCATTGGGCCCTTGTGGGCACTTAGACACGTCTTACACCTTTTTATTAATAATATTCTTATGTTTTGTCATTATTTTTATCTACTAGCATTTAGATATTGACAATACTATACAATGGAAATACTTGAAAATAGCTATAACTTAAACTGAAACATACATGGTCCCATACCGCAATTGAGCAGCATGGTGGAATACGCTTTAACTCACTATGATTGAAGGGAAACCTCTATCCCAGCAGTGGAATTAATATTATGGGTTGATACCGAATTCCTATCTACAACTCCGGGTGCTCAAATAAGTATTATTATGTTATCTTGATCTGAGTGTATTCTGTGTATTAAGTATAAATTTACAAATAAATACAATTATTTAGTACCCATATTTTTTTTTGTGTTCGCCGATGTTAATTCAGGCTACTTCGGAGACATTGCTTCATCTTGCAAACTCTGAAGGCGACATAGCCTTCAGAGTTTACAAGCTGAAGTGGCAACAACAATGGTTGTCCGTCGAATTTCCACGTTACGGATTCGATCCCTCAGGGAAACCCCGAGTATAGCCCTCTCCATTGCTCGCTGCGTGAACTTTAGCCTGTGGACTAGTTCGATTATTGGATATATGAGGATTATTTTCTTCTCCCATGAAATATATTATAAAGAATAGCTAACAAACTATAGTTCCTAATAATACAATACAAAATCTAATATTTATTAACAATAACAAAGTTAAATATAAAGTTGGTTTATTAATACCTAATGGTAATTTGATGTGTAAATGGTTCATCAATATCTTTGAACCAAAGCCAACCTCATCAGCACGTGGTGCACACTGTTGAAAGACAAACCAGGCTCTGGTGAAATAACAGGTAGGACATAGTACCTCCACCTGAGAGAATACCGAATCCAAATAACAATGAGCATAATTGTGTTGTCATCAGGAAGGAAGGAGATTCTGTGATGGCATCGCGGCTGGCGGCGCAAGCTATATTTCATGTTGTGAATGTAAATATGGCTACGGTAACCGCTTCACATCAGGTAGGCCGTATGCTTGTCTGCCACCAGGAGTAGTATAAAGAAAAAATAATAAAAATTACAAACAACCTGTAATTTAATATTCTGCCATTATCACAAAACATCAAAATATAGGATATATAAAATAATAACCTTTACACAACCCACGAATCAAGTCTGACAAGTATATGACATTACCAAGTCTAATTCCAAGTGTTCAGAGAAACTAAGATCTCCTTTAATAGTCTAATGTTAGTAGAACAACGTGAGAGAACTCCTAATTGCAAACAATCCGCCAATCAACGTCATCCAATCACGAAATATGAAATTAAAACTTGTTTTAAGCCAACCAATTAATCATTCCTTATCGCAAAGCTTGGTCGAATAAATTATATTTGTTTTCGTTCGTTTTCGGTTGATAAAATCAGTTAAGAAACTTATGTGAAAGCTTGACAAATCTGAAGAATTACTATGGCTTTATATTTAGGTTTAAATTAATTCTTGGCTGAATTTAATAAAGGTAATCGGTAAGTAAGGGTTAGAACACACCTGATACAATATAAGTTCGTGGAAAAAGTGACTATAATGTCCACACCACGTGAATAGAACAATGAACCCCTTTGTGTGGAACATGAATTGAAAAATCCATCATTTTATTTATAATTTAAATTAAAGTTTACTGTCTTTTATCCTCCGTGATAACAATTTTGCTCTTTACGTATCTATTCTTTTAAAATTTCATTTTGATCACATTTTGTAATTAGTAAATTAAAGTGAAACTTGGTATAAATTTATTAATGATTTTCGTTATAACGAAGAAATATTTCGAACTAAAACTAATTTAATTACTTAATTATGTAATTTAATTGGAAAAATTGCGAGCTTTAATCACATCTCCCACATTTTACGAGGTGTGTACTAACCTTTAAGACTTACTTTTCTAACTGAAATTATTGTAAAATATTATGACTATTTCAAACCAATTACCATTGAGGACTCCTCAAAATTATACAGTTTCACTAGAATTCTAGAAGATGGTAATTAAATTGCCTAAAATTAATACGTATAAAAATCTAAAAAACTTTTATAATAAAATCTAATAATTAGTAAAATGCGTCTAGAATACTTTTCAATTTATCAGTATTACAATGAATTAGACGAAAGTGTTTCTCAATAGTATTAGTAAATATATTTTTGGAATGAAATTCTCCAACGACTTGTCTATAATTATTATATTTTTATGTATATTATTAACGAAATAATTGTTATTAATACAAAAAAAAATATAAATGACAGAAAAGTGCTATTTTTTTTTTAAATCGCTATTTTAGTCAGGTTTGTATTTTAGTGATGCTGTTGCCTTCTTTATTCATATTTATGGTGTATATTTTTTACACAATATTATTAACAGAAAGTTAAAAAAAACCTGGGTAAGTTGAAACAATATAACAACGAATATTAATATTCATAATGAAATTACAAGTCTACAACAAAGACGCAATTAAATATTTTAGAAATCAAATTAAACATAATTTATAAACGTTACTATTAGAAAAATACTTTCGTCTGATGAGATTCAACAAGGAAAGATTTGGTAATGATATTTCATTAATCACACTAAATAAGATTCAATAATAAACGAAGCATAATTTAAACTAATAACAAATTATCTATATGGAAAAATATATAATGCGGATCAAGATCTAGAGAAATACATGTTAGAATTTAACATAAACATTAAAAAATCACTGTCCATATTTTTTTAAAATCACGATAACTAATATTCAGCCGCCGAAGCTGAAGCCGATTACCATCGAATATTTTCATTGGAAAAATACGTCTTACGTTTTAGTCATTGACAAACAACTTCAGCTAGAGCTCCAGGATATCTGCCAGCTAAGCTAAACAGTGTTCAGGTAGAGCTCCAGGATTTCTGCCAGCTAAGCTAAACACAAGGAACATAAATCTAGGCTGAAGTTTGATTTCCTTCAGCTTGACCGGTAACCTAGTTAAAAAAATATCATGTGTCAAAACAATTAAAAATATCAAATCGAAAATTAATATTAATTTTCGATTTGGAACATGTGACACGTGTAACAAATACCTCTCTAGTATACTACATACAAGCTCTATCAGTATAAAATATGCTTCGTTCATTATCAAAATCTTCACGAACCTATATACAACTACTTATACTCAGTCGCTTTATCACTTTATTAGCGTCTAAATTGCCCTGTTTACGCATTATCGTGGTGACGACGTCGTCAGATGTCATTAGCGTCGCCTACATAGCCTTCATCCGGGCTCTCTGAACAGATATCCGATGCGCATTTAGCGTTCGACACTTGAGGCAGTGGTTTTAAAACACTCTCAGTTCCTTCACCAGGCATTCTAGCGTCAGTCGTTTGAGTATCGACACACCTAGTTTCCACTTGATAACACCTCCCTGATGCCTCAGCCACTCCTATAGGTACCATTACTGCACAAGTTCCTTTAGGATTCACCCATGATGAACAAGGTTCTACTGGCGCGCAGCACTGTACCACAGAGTCTGTTTTGTAACCTTCCGGCGGGGACGGAACAAATTCCTCATTATAATACACTGTTCCATTTCCAACGAAGGCTATCTGCCTGTTACGTGGTACAGGGTATCCGTCCAAAGTGCGACGCACATTTGGTGTGTTGAAAACTTCGAAATTACCGCAAGGCGGAGGAGTCGTATTGAATTCGTTATCTTTAGCAAATTTACATACAAGTTTTTGTCCTTTCGGTCTATTATGTGGTAAGGTCTGATAATAAGGGCCGACCACAGAATAATTCGTCATCATCGGCGGCCGACATGGGTGTTTCGGCAGCCCGTAATCATAAGGATACCCTTCACTGTCTAAAAAACATCCAGGATTTAAATGTACGTCTGCGGAATGTTGATACATGTTATTCAATGAGTTCTGCGGTAGATTGGCATTGTTCAAATTCTGTTGGTCTTGCCACGTGACCTGTCGGGGTATTGTCGGCGCGGTGAATGCGGTTTCCTCTTCAAACGCGTCGCTATTTGCGGTTTGCGCTTTGTACACAGACAACACCGTGTTCTCGTTTTGTGCATTGTTAGCGACTGTTTCCGCATCGCTAATTAGGTCAGGATTCTTGTCAACAAACCCTTTCATATTAGTGCTGTGATACACATCGCTAGGCTCGTAATCGCGGTTTGTCTGTACAGTATAATGCAGTGCATGATGTGAGTGAGCATTTACAATAAGACTTCCATTATTTTTAGGCAGGGTCCCATTACTGCGGCTTGTTGGTAAAATTTGATTACACAGTGCGACGTCTTTACCACTTTCTTTCTTTTTACGACTACGTGTATCAGTTTTGAACTTCAATAATACTACTGCTATGATAGCTATTAGCAATACAATAATTAAAAATACGATAGTAACTATAACCACTAAATGTCTCTGAGGAAACGTCACCACAATAACTACAGGCTCCTCTTTCAATATAATTCTCAGAGTATAATTGGCCCGTGATATCCCAGCCGGATTTTCCGCAACGCACGAGTACGTTCCGTTGTCATCTGGTCCTACGTTGAATATATACAGCTCACTTTTTTTATCTGTTAGGCCATTTTCGACAAAATATACGTCTCGGGGTTCAGGCAGCATATTTGTATAGTTATGTATAACTTGCCCTTGATACAGCCATGTTATTTTTGCTTCGGGTATCGCTTTGACCAGACATTCGAGAGTAATGTTACTTCCGGCATTTAGCTCTAAAAACACTGACGTAGGAGTTGTTTTTGGCAAACAAGCTAATTCAGGTTCAGCCACACTTGCTATTGTGCGCTTTTTGAGGCGTCGAGGAAGCGAACAAATTGGCTCAACGGCGTGTGGCATGTTGAATTTTAATAGCCAACTATGTAAATCTCTTAAATGGCAGTCGCAGTTCCAATTATTATTTTGCAATTCAATTCCTCTCAATGTATCGGGAAACAGGTTTTCGCCTTGAATATTCGATAGCCTGTTTCCATCTAGCGTCAGCCATTCCAGACGTTTTAAACCAAAGAACGCTTCATTCTCTATAATTTCTATCTTGCAGTTGCTCAATTCTAATGTATTCAGATGGGCTAAATCTTTAAAACAGCGCGTTTTTATATTCGTTATAGGATTGTTACTTAAAGTAAGCCTCATTAAAGCTAGAGTAAAAGCAAAGTTAGTCGATGGAACGACAGTAAGGTAATTATTCGATAAATCCAATTCAACCAGATTGGCGAGACCTTTGAAAGCGTGGTTATCGATCTTCTGTAATTTACATTTCTGAAGATAAATCTTTTGTAAGTCGAGTAATCTGGCTTTGACAAACGTTTCCTTTTGTAGCACTTGGAGATCGTTTCCATTGAATTCTAGAACCTGAGTCTCAGGGTCTAATTCAGTTGGAATTGCATTCATTTCTTTGTCTATGCAATCTACAGAGCGTTTTCCATTCTTCCATTTACATATACATTGAGGCGGACAGCCAGCGAATGCTGGTAGTAGGAAACAGGTCGTACACAAGGCGACGAGCCTGAGGTCCAGGATCTTCCTTACTTTCATATTGCCTCAAGGCATTCGTCTTTCAGTGGAGACCTCGAACATTATCTGAAACAAAAACAAAGCAAACGTGAAAAACAAAGTCGTTTGTATCCGTATGATATCTTCCTTTTTATGTGTCTGCGTCTCAGCAAAGGAATCAATAGATCGCTCCTTCTGATTTATAATTTACGTGAGTGAATTACGCTAGTCTACGATAAAAAGTATTTCGATTCTGTGTGAGACATTTTCTTTGAGGAAATTGCTTAAATTTGGACAAGCAAGAATCGCATTTCAGAATTACAACATTCGTGACGTCGTGAATTTAACGGAGTGGTAAATTAAAAGTGGGTATCAGTTTCGACATTGACGAGGGTTGAGTAGCATTTGTTTTTATTTATTTTAATTTTGTATTCTCTTGTTTTTCTGATGTTGGACGCTAAGCAATGTCTTCTGTCACTGTTTTCGTTGAACTTTGGCGTTACTTCCGAAAAGTGGGTTACATAATGGACGCTGTTGAATTATTTATGTATCGAGCGGAGGGCCGGTTTTTATTATATCTGTGGATGTTTGTTCGGCCCTTATTTGTTGTATATCCCCAATCTGCGTGCACCCTTTTGTATCTTCCCAAAAATAGCACTGTAATAACATGTTGCTGAATAATAATCGAATAAATTATCTTACGAGATGTAGGGCACAACCTATTTATAAGCAGCCCGACTGGAGAAGTATGGAGGCACCGCACTTACTCACTCGTGGAAACGACTAAATTTGTTAGTTGGCTGTGGTATTCTATAAGGTAGAATTGCCACATAATTCAGTAAAATCCCACCTTACACAAAAATCGCAGCCAATTAACAATTTAGCCGTTGTTTCTGAGAGTGAGTAAGTGTGGTGTTCAGAAAAGAAAGAGTTGCTGCTTTGGCCGCGGGGGTTAATAGTTTATATTATATCTGCGGCAACCGCTTCACATCAAGCGAGCCGTATTTTATGAGCCGTATGTATGTTATGAACGTGGCATAAAAAATGGATAAATGTTTTAATTTAATTGTACTGAAGGATAATATCGTTAAAAGGTCTATTTTTATATATAAATATATTTTATCAAAGTATGATGCGGTGCCTGGTCTTTCATATCTTCCTGTACGGAGCCGAGACGTGGACGCTGAGGATGCAGAACCGTCGCAAGATTAATGCATTGCAAATGTGGTGTTGGAGACGTATTTTATTATCATATCCAATCAGCGTACACGTAAACCTTTTCGTATCTTACTAAAATAGCACTGTAAGAATATATTCTTGAATAACAAGCTTTTATTAGTTGTTAATAAAAAAATATGGCGGTGGCCGTTTCGATTCAAGAACGATAGCAGTTAGGTAATTGTGCATTGTCCCGAAAATGAATTGTGTGTGCCAAATTACAGCCCAATAGGACACTGGTAAGTGTCTCAAATTTAGCTTACTAAATTTCGTTTCAGACACCGCCTAATAAAAGCTTGTAAAATAACGCGACATTATGAAAGGACAATATTATCAAAAGGTCTATTTTTTAACAAACATTATTAGAGAGTATTATTGTTCGATCCTTTCGTATTTTCGCTAAATTACACTATAAATATATACCGGTAAAATGAATAAATAAATTACTAATACATAATGTTATAACATTCATTTATATATTTTATAAGGACGTCGTTTTTAGTTATTACAAAGAAATGTTATTTTATTAGTATTTCTTTATTATCCTGTTCAGTTTCTTCAGAGAATATTTATGAGTATTCCTGTTTTCTTAAGTGGAAAGCAATATTTGTTTTGGCTGTTTGTTTTGGCTCTACAACATGTTGAATTAAAGATCTAGAACCATCTTCAAAAAGAGGCAATCAATTCCACCCATGGGTGTGTAGGTATATATACGGGTATGTAGGTATATATTAGTATATTACAGTCTCTTTTTATATTGTCAGAACTGACAAATTTTTGTAAGCAGCAGTTAGCAGTTTTTTGTATTACCCGTTTCTAAACATACTTATATGTAAAATTTTGGTTTTAGAGCTGTTTTATTCATCGGTCTATCTGGCAGAGAGGAGAGCCATGGGGGCTCTTTGCCCTCCCTATACGCAACCTCCACTCTTAGGCTTTCTTCCCCATCTGCCATCGCTGACTCGCCAGATACGATCGGCCCAAATCCTTGCTGATTTTGCGACCTATGTCGACAGCTTCGGTCCTCCGTACTATTTCCTTGTTCCGGATTCGATCACTTAGAGCAGCGGTTATCAAACTTTTTTAGTGCCGGAACTCGTTTAGAAAGCGAAATACTTCACGGAACCCTACAATAATACGTTAGATCAGAGAGAGTTTTCTAAATTCTTGCGGAACCTCTATATCGCGGAACCCTAGGGTTCCGCAGAACATTCTTAAAGAATAGCTGCCTTAGAGAAACTCCGAGCGCGTACACATTATTAATACAGTCATTTTGTAAAAAATACAATACATTTCTCCTCAAACTTGTCGACAACCCTATACCTACATAGCCAGTCACTAAACGTTTTCCACCTATCATGTTTGTGGTCCTGATATCAGACCAATTACCCAGTAGTACGTATTCGCCGACAAGCTATGCCATTAAAATGAAGCTGTTGTAACATTGCTGCAGCTCTGTTAACATTCTGACACAGCTTAGCCGGATTTATGCCCGGATTATCGTTATTCGACTGAATTATGTTTAATTTATTCAGTTATGAAGAGTTACAGATGAGTTTTATGAGTCGTATTCTGTATTCATTTTCTGTCGTCGAGTTTTCCTACTCAAATCGTTAATGTGTTTCTTTATGCAATTATTATTTTTGGGTGTAAGTGGTTCATCAACATCTTTGAACCAAAGTCAACCTCACCTGCACGTGGTTAGGGAATGCAATCTCGTTCTCGCGAGATCTCGTGCGGGGCGACGGCGGGGCCTGAGGTAGCGTTCGGGGGACGAGGTCTAAGCGAATCTAAGCGAGACCTCGTCCCCCGACCACTACCTCAGACCCCGCCGCCGCCCCGCGCGAGATCTCGCGAGAACGAGATTGCATTCCCTACACGTGGTGCACCCTGCTGACTGACAGAAGAGGCTCTGGCGAAAAGAGAGGTAGGGCCTAGCGTATTTCTTAAGCTGCCCGACTGGGGAAGTACCTCCACCTCACAGAATACCGCAGCTAAATAACAATTCCCTTGAGGGTTGTTGTGTTCCTGCGAGTGAGTGAGGTCACCAGAAAGGAAGGAGTTGCTGGTTGACAGCGGGGGTGGCAGCGCGCGAGCGATATTTTATGTTGCGAGCGTTAATATGGCTAACCAAACCGCATTTCTGCAGCGTGGTGGAGTATGCTCTAAACCCCTTCAATTAAGGGGAGACCCGTATCCCAGCAGTGGGATGAATAAGAGTACGACGAAATAAAATAAAGTGATCATATTAATGTCAGATGATTACTGCCTTAACAGACCCTGAGATAGACCGCGCATCTTCTTTTTAAAAGTAAATTTACTAGTAGAGCATCCATTAAATTCCTGCTTCCTTCCTTCCTTAATGCATTCTAGAAACGTGAAGCTTATTGTAGACTAAAGCAGTTTGACATAAAGTCGAAATGGAAAAGTGGGGTTGCGAGTAAACAAGAATTGTTTGAACGAAGTTCAAGGTTATGAGATTCGCAAAGATACTGAACCACGCATTTCATGTATTCTGGAGAATGAGCATTGAAAATAATCGAGTAAAGCCTACAAAACAACCTCAAATGTCGACGCTGCCGAATAGGAAGCCAATCTAATTTGAGCCTGTAAAAAGAAATATGATCACATTTTGGCAGATAGAAGATAAATCGAATGGCATTAGTAATAAGCCATTCCAGTTTATTAAGGAGATCTTCATTTATACTAGATGTTTAGTTCGATCTTTTGATAGGCGTGGATATGGATCCAATGCGTAAAGAATTTTCATTAAATGTTGTATACCCGCCGTGACCCGCTCCAGGATATATCAATGGATACCCATGAGCGGCTTTGCAACTATTGCAATGTATGTCAGAATATTAATGGTCTATGAAAATTATCTGGGTGAACTAAATACTGGGCTGATATAACACTTAAATGTATATTTATTTATTTATTAAATAAATAAAAGGCGACAGACAAATAAAAGGCCTGCCACATGGAAAGCAGTTACTACAGCCTATGGATGTTAGCACCACCTTTTCACACCCATTCCTGAAGAACTAACCTCAAACTAAAGTCTCTCAGGGAAACCTCGACAGACTCATTCCACAACTTAATAGTGCACAGGATAAATTCCCTCTGGAACCGCATTATAATTGAAATATTCTTTAATGTTCTTGCATTAAAGAATATTTCAATAATAGTGCGGTGACTTTTATTACAATTGTATTCTAGTTCAAGAATCATTAGTGGTCCTCAGACATTACGTGTTTTTACTCGTATATGGCAATCTTATAGAATGCCATATATTTTTTTATCACGGGTCAAGCTCGGTCATTTGATAGGCGCGGGGATATGGATTCAACACGTAGAGGCCCCTTTGAGAAGTTTGATGTAATGTTGTACGCCCGCCCTGACCCTCTCCAGGATATAACAATGGAACGATATACCCATGAGCAGGTCTCGGTAGTCGTTGAAACTATTGCAATGTGTTATAGAAAGTAACTGGGCTATGGAGAAGAGATCTGGGTGAACTAAAAATAAAGAACTAAATACAGAAGAGGGACGGACGCCTGCCATAACTTCTTCTATTGCTTGTTATTTACGGCAGGCGGTGTCTTGCCACTCACTAGATGGGACCCCGAAAATATAATAATTATTATTACTGACATAGAATGCCATGTACGGCAAACTAGTGCTCGCCCAATGGTCGAAATTCGACCATAATTAATTTAAATTATAAGTTTGAGCATTATTAACGCCCTATTGTCAAAGACTATAACTTCTATAATCACTTCATTAAGACGTGGTGAGACTACAGACAAATAATATTGAAGACAAACAATACTAATCTATTCTCAATTACGTTAACTAATGACTTTAACGATAAACAAAAGAGTGCGTATCTGTGTTAAATACATGATAGTTGTGTAGTGTTTTTTTTTTTATTGATTTATAATGTATAATGTATTTTATGCATATTTAAATTTCGCCCGCGGCTTTGCTCGCGTGAAATTCGGGACAAACACGTGTTTACTCATTTATCTATAGAAGTAGTCGTGTAAAATTTAAGGTAAAATAGTCAACCAGTCTTGTTTCCCCATAAATTTTTTGGACCTCCGTTTCACCCTCTTAGGGGTAAAATTTGAAAAGTCCTTCTAACTAATTTTATGTCCACTATGTTATATTTACAAATCGATGCCATTTTCGTAGTTAACGTTCCAGAAAACCATAGAATCAACACCCATATTGTTATGTATTATGGCAATTCAACCCGATCGCACTCCCACATGGGGTGATTTTATGTAACGTCGGCTATGTTGGATTATAAAATACTTGTTATTTTCGTAATCAGCGACCCGATAAACCATAAAAAGAATATCTATGATGATTATCAGACTTTTTCAACCCCTTTTAGACATTTCAATCCCATCGCACCCCACAGGGTCGACTTTTTGTCACGTCGGCTATGTTTGATTAGAAAATAGTTGTTATTTTTGTAATCAGGGACCCGATAAACCATAAAAACAATACCCATGTCGTTTTTCAGACTTTTGGGACCCATTTTACCCTTTTCGGCGTTGAATTTTGAAAAATTCTGAAACACGTGTTTAGTCAATTATCTATACAAGTACTCATGTAAAATTTAGGATAAAATAGTCCAACTAAGCTCGTTTCCCCATACAAACTTTGGACCTCCGTTTCACCCTCTTAGGGTAAAAATTTGAAAAATCCTTTTAAGTCATTTTTTGTCCACTATGTTACATTTTCAAATCGATGCCATTTTCAAATCAAATCAAATCAAATCAAATCATTTTTTATTTAGCAAAAATGTTACAATTTCTGTTGCACTGGCTCCCACTTTAGGTTTCCCTGTGTTATGGGAGTCAGGCTCTTCAATGGACTATTACAGTTATCTTACCAATTATAAATAATGTATCAGTTATATAATTCCTAGTTGTACCTTATATGTAACGCGAAAGGTTTGAAAGTTTTGAAAGGCTAATGATATAATATGTAATATACTATGCTATGAATGGTCTGTGTGTGTTTGTGTGTGTGTGTGTTGGTGTGTGTGTGCGAGCGCGTGTGTGCGCGCGTGCGTGCGTGCGTGCGTGCGAGCGTGCATGAGTGCGTGCGAACGTGCGTGTGTGTATGGGTGTGGGTGGTGTGTGGGCGTGTATGTATGTGTGTATTCGTGTGTGTGCGTACGTGGGAGTATATGTGTGAGTGGGTATGTTTGTGGGTATGTATATTTAGGTATGTTATCAGGGTAACAAGTATTATAATTTAGTATAATTTTTTAAATAGTTCTTCCGTCTCATTGTAGGTCTTTCCAGCTAGCCATGAGAGAAGAACTTTTTTAAATAAATTGGCCCTAAGGGTCACAATAGTTTTGTCTGTCAATGAAAATTTGTTATACAAAAATGGAGCAAAGTAGTCGAAGAATCTTTGAGCAAATCTGGTTTCAACTCTAGGAATTGGACATCGCTGTTTACGTTTTTTAGTTAGAGGGATAGAAGGGACAGTTAGTCTATGGTATCTAGTAAGACTAACAAAGATAAGTAGCTTCCTAACGGACAAGACATTTGCATGTTTGTATAACATTTCAGTGGGATAGCGAAAGGGAAGCCCAAGAAGAACTTTAAGAACAGCTCTTTGAGCTCGTTCTACGACTAATATATGTGTTTTGGAGGCCCCTCCCCACGAGGTGATGCAGTAAGTGATGATACTCTGGCAAAGTGCTTTATACGTATTTATGAGAAGATCTTGGTCCTCGGCAATTCTAAGTTTTTTAAAAATATGCATAAGCTTCCTGGCCCTATTAGATATTGAACGGATGTGATAATCCCATCGCAGATTTTCATCAACTATAACTCCGAGATACTTTACCCATTGGACCCTAATAAGATGAGAGCAGTTACATGAGTTAGGAGTTACACAGGGTTCATTACGGTTGCAGGGAAATGTGTGAATAGCAATTTTAAAATCCGCTGGTGGACTAGTGGCAGAAGTTTTTGAGAAACAGATGTAATTTGATTTACTAGTGTTTAATGTTAAAAGATGATCCTCTAGCCAAGCAGTAATTTTAGCCAGACCGGCCTCCGACAGAGCCCCCACTCCAGCCCACGTTTTGTCGTGGAATATAATTGCAGTATCATCGGCAAACATCAATAGATCTGCACCAGGAATATCTTGACAACATAAGTTATTAATATAAATTAAAAACAGACTAGGCCCGAGAGTGCTGCCTTGCGGTACGCCATAAGAACATTCCGTCTTGTGACTTTCGTGGTTGTTTACTTTTACATACTGATGTTTATGGGTAAGATAGTCCCGGAACCAGGAATGGACTATGCCTCTAATACCTGCATTTTCAAGACATTTTAGAATTTTCGTAATTGATGTCTCAGAAAACCATAGAATCAACACCCATATTGATATTATGACATTTCAACCCCATAACACCCCCACAGGGGGGATTTTATGTCACGTCGGCTACGTTTGATTAGAAAATAGTTGTTATTTTTGTAATCAGCGACCCGATAAACCATAAAAACAATACCCATGATGATTTTCAGACTTTATTACCCCATTTTAGACATTTCCATCCCATCGCACCCCCACAGGGGCGACTTTTTATCACGTCGGCTATGTTTGATTAGATAATAGTTGTTATTTTCGTAATTAGCGACCCGATAAACTATAAAAACAATACCCATGACGATTTTCAGACTTTTTCACCCCATTTCACCCCTTTAGGGGTTGAATATTGAAAAATCCTGAAACACGTGTTTGCTCATTTATCTGTAGAAGTACTCGTGTAAAGTTTCGAATAAAATAGTCCAACTAATCTCGTTTCCCCATACAAACTTTGGACCCCCGTTTCACCCCCTTAGGGGATGAATTTTGAAAAATCCTCTCTTAGTGCACCCCTAGACGTCATAAGGAACCTACGTGCCAAATTTCGAATCTCTAGACCCAGCGGTTTGGGCTGTGCGTTGATATATCAGTCAGTCAGTCAGTCAGGACTTTGAATTTTATATTTATAGATAAGTGTGCGAAATTTCATACTCTTCTGACTGCGCAATTTCCATAAAAAGGGGTACAAAGTGTTTGCTTCACGTACTATCACGTAAATTATAGGAAATGTATTATTATTATTTTTTTTTTTTTTTTTATTTCTGGGCAATTTACACAGCGCCATCTAGTCCCAAATTAAGCGCAAAGCTTGTGTTATGGTACTAGACTACTGAAAAATGTATTTAAATATATATTTTTTGTAAATACATACTTATAATACATTCAAAACACCCAAACCAAGACAAACAGACATGTTCCTGTACACAAATGTTTGTCTTGTGCGGGTATCGAATCCGCGAACTCGGAGTGAAAAAAGATTTTAAAATAGTCCTTTGTAATTTAAATACAGTGGGCGCTGTAAGTAATGTAAATACAGTATGTGTTACCATTTGTATTGTCATCTATTGTAATATTGTAAATATTTCCAGCTAATATAAATGGGGTGTAAGTAGTTCATGAATATCTTTGAACCAAAGTCAACCTCACCTGCACGTAGTGCACCCTGCTGACTGACAGACGTGGCTCTGGCGAAAAGAGAGGTAGGGTATAGTGTATTTTTTAAGCAGCCCGACTGGGGAAGTACCTCCACCTCACAGAATACCGCAGCCAAATAACAATTCCCTTGAGTGTTGTTGTGTTTCTGCGAGTGAGTGAGGTCACCAGAAAGGAAGGGAGTTGCTGCTTTGGCAGCGGGGGTAGCAGCATGCGAGCGATATTTCATGTTGCATTCAAGGATTAAATTTATATATTCTGTATATGTGCTATAAATAAATAAATATCGGACACGATCTGAAATTAGAATGGCAATTCGTGTAATCATTTTATATCGCAGAATGAAAGTTGACCAAATCTTTCGAATTGAATCGAAGTCGCATTTCAAATTGAGTGAAAATTATATACCATCTTGATTTCAATTATTAATGTAAATAAATTCTAAAGCAGAATACTATTTTTAATTTGTTAATTTTTCGGTTATATTTCCATATATTCACACTTTAATTAATCTTTGTGGTATCATATTCTGATACAAGAATACCAAACGTGACATTTGTGGATCGGAACTGAATTTTGAATACGAGAATTAACACTTTAATTACGAGAATTGCCCCTTAACAGTGCAATGAATATAGGTTAATAAATAAATAATTATTGTCAGACAAATTACACAGTGCCATCTAGCCCCAAAGTAAGCGAAGCTTGTGTTATGGGTACTAGACAACTGATAAACATACGTAAATACATTTTTTTTGTAAATACACACTTATGATACATAGAAAACACCCAGACTAAGACAAACAGACATGTTCATGCACACAAATGTTTGTCCTATGTGGGAATCGAACCCACGAGCGTTGGTGTCGAAGCCGCGTCATTGACCGCTACGCCACCGAGCTCGTCACACATTTTGAGGTTGGCGACAAATCGTAGTTATATCGTTAATCTCTAAAAAATATAACGTGAATACGTCTTTCAAATTGTTTCTATAAGGAGATAATTAAAAAAAAAACCGGACAAGTGCGAGTCGGACTCGCCCACCGAGGGTTCCGTAGGTACGTAGTATCATTATTAAATAAGAAATAATGCGTCGAAAAAAATAAATAAAATATATTTTGCAATTTGTACATCAAGCCCTTTCATATGATACCCCATTTGAACTAGTAGTTTCAATTTGAAATTTCGACACCCTATAAAAAATATAGACCCCCTATTTTTTAAGATCTATTTACAAATGTATAGTTTTGAGATTTATTCCTGTACTTGTAGTCTATAACGATGTTACTTGCCAAATTTCATAGTTCTAGGTTAATGGGAAGTACCCTATAGGTTTTGATTCCCTTGAGTGTGTCGAAATATGCGTTTTTTGCTGAATAAACGGCCGTAAATTTTTTCTACGTAAACTTAGCAGTTTGATTTTTTTTTAACTTCATGGGACCGTAGACCTGAGTATACAGTTCAAATTTCAGCTTGATACCTCCACGCATTCTCGACATAGAAATTCTTGACAGACAGACAGACAGACAGACAGACAGACAGACAGACAGACAGACAGACAGACAGACAGACAGACAGACAGACAGACGGACAACAAAGTGATCTTATAAGGGTTCCGTTTTTCCTTTTGAGGTTCGGAACCCTAAAAATGAATGATAATAAAATCGGGGGATACAGTTTGATGTTACTGGATCAATGCAGGATCAAAGAATTTATTACGCTAAGTAAGGACTATGGAATTCCCGTGCGGGGAGGGAGAAGCGCTGTCATTTTGAGATAATTTTAGTGCATATAATGTAATCACGTACGACACACGGCCGTGTCCATGACACAGCCACACACCATTTTTATATCCTCATTGCATTTTAAAGTCACAAGAAACCATAAGTCAATTTCACAAATCCGTAATTACTAAAGGAAACAGTGAAGCCTTTCAAGGTAAAGCTTCGTTACGAAAGCATCTTCACACATCCGTGCTCACCCTTCGTAAATACTCAAAGAGCCCTCACACAATACTAAATAGACATAAAACATATAAACATTGTTGCTCGTAATTAAATGTACATTGTATGCTACGTTTGTTCAGTTTATATTTGAAAGATACCGACATGTTTATAAGGTTTATTTGCTGAACTTGGCCCCCGAGGGCAAGTGTAATGCCCCGAGCTAAATTAAACTCTATGTGCGCACTTTTTTGCTGTCAAATGTTATGTTTCTGTGAATTAATTATAATAATAGTCATAGATAGAAGTGAGAACGCGGGTGGTTTATATGAATTTGTTTGTTTTTAAAACTACATAATTACCTATCGACGGCGAAGTGCCAATATCTTCTAACTAACACAGACAAAATTTCACAGTAAGTAAAAAAAACGTTTAGTTTCCTGAAAACTTTAAAAATAATAAATTCATTTGTATAGTGAATATATCAATGTGGAAAGATAAAGTTTCAAGAAATATAAATATATTTGAAATATAAAATAGAAATTGATTTTAAAGTGAATGGCATAAAAAAAGTCAATTTCTCGAAAAATGTTAGGTAGGAGGTATTGACACTTCGCCGTCGCTATACTACTATTACATAATTCATAATGAAGGCACACAGAAAAATATATTTTATACAAGGGAAACTTATCCTTTTATAACTAATAATTTGATTTAAAAAAACCGCCTCCAAAAATTAATTACTCTTTTACTAAGTTAAAAAAACAATCATAACTGAATTTTATGGCAGGTACAAAGAAAACGGAACCAATCTGGAAGTATAACTACGTATAAATGAGTAAGTAACGGAGTAATGAAGTAACAAACTTTAAGTACCAAAAAAAAAAAAATACAACCGAATGGAGAATCTTTGACATCAGAAGGCAAATACTCGAAATTATTTTACGACTGCGGAATGAAAGTTGACCGAATTACGTGTAAGATGAATTGTGATTACTAAAAACTACATACTTGATTTTATTAATTAATTAATTATTATTATCAATTCTAATTGTTGGCAAAATAACATTCTTAGTTTGTTTAATTTTCGGTCATGTTTCGATATAATACCACTTAAATTAGACTTCGAAATTTAATATTGTGTTACGAGAATACCAAATTTGACAGTTGTTAGAACGAGACTGAATCGGAACTGAATTTTGACTACATTTTAATTACGTGAATTGCCCCTCTGGTATGTTCTTTAGCGACAATTCTGGTCACGTCATCAGCTGTATTGTGTATGGAAAATGACAGATTATGACAATCAAATTCGTGACGTAGTCTTGGCTACATATGGGAAGGACATACCTTGTGTCATTCTACCATGATCTGGGTATTAAAGTGTAAATGGTTCATCAACATCGTGGAACCAAAGCCAACGTCACCTGCATTTGCCGACTAACATACGAAGCTCTGGCGGAAAGAGAGGTAGGGCTAGCGTATTTTGTAAGCTGCCCAACTGAGGAGGGGTGATGTCTCTATCTCACAGAATATCGCATCCATATGATAGTTTACTTGAAGCTTGTGTTGCATTGGCAGCGGCGGTGGCAGCGCGCGTGCGTTATTTAATGTTGTGAGCGTTTATATGTCTGTGGTAACCGCTTCAC
Organism: Hypsopygia costalis; assembly: GCA_937001555.2. NCBI lineage: Eukaryota > Metazoa > Arthropoda > Insecta > Lepidoptera > Pyralidae > Hypsopygia > Hypsopygia costalis. Next base: position 27,247,048 of record OW443338.2, read on the forward strand.
ATCAGTCGGCGTCTCACTAATAGTGGTAATAGGATAGTAATAGGGTCCGTTTTACCCTTTGGGTACCGAACCCTAAAAATCGAATTGAGCCAAAATATATTTTTATTATATTTTGTGTCACAACAACTTTCCAATCGATGCTTCGATTTGGATTAAATTTGATAGGTATAGAAGATTGGTAAAGTAAAGTTTTGAGTTAGTAGGACAGGAAAATAGGTTAAGTAATATTTGAGATATTGACGTTAACGTCGAAATACTTTTACTCGCGAACAAGATTATTACTTGCGAACCTATCAGCCGATTTTTAGGTAAAATTTAAGCGTTTTACTTACAATAACTTCAGACCAGGTGTTAGTGAAGTTTTCATTCGTTTAACTATTAAGTATTTTTACGTCAAGTTTATAATTTTCAAAAAAAAAAAAAACTTAACATAAAGTAACCTAATACAGGTTACTATATGTAAAGTTTAATTAATTTTCGCCGAGCCGAGCGTGCAACCGAGAGCGCGGAACGAGCGATAGAGAAGCACGATCGGCCTAAACGTTTGGATTGTGATCTATCTGTCTTCCACTCCATCGGGCGATGTTTTCTTATGACGTTATCACGTAAAATTATCGTCCATAAACTAAAGAAAACTGACTTTACAGAAAACAAAAAAGGCTGGCAACGGATCGGCGACTCCTTGGTGTCGCTGATCTCCATGGGCGGTGGTGATTACTTTCCACCAGGTGTCCCACATGCTCGTTTGCCCCCCTCTCACATAAAAAACAAATATTTTTTATTAAACATAGAGTAAGAAAAATTTCAATACTCACAATAAATTTAACAAAGAGTGGAAACGGAGGAATTAAATTAAATTTATCTCTATTCTACGAGACAAAATGTCTGGCAATACAGGCTACTTCAATCGTACGTAACCTATTAAGTATTTAATAAAGTCCGAGCAGTTGGCACCCACTCCGCGTCTTTTGTGCCGTTTTTATCGTCAGAGACTGCTTTTTAAATATTAAGGCTATTGCCGTTTCAACTACCTTTTTTATCTGACTAAACTCTTAAACAGATTTCAGATTTATCTGTAACAGAATATAGATATCGCTCATTGGCTGCAACAACATGCATTTTCCGAACGTTATTTTGGTATTTATTTTCATATACTGTTAGTAACACTTTCAAATTCTTCTTAATAGGTTTATAACATTTTTTTTTCTATCCACCATGTCACTCTTTGGGTTTGGAGAGATGATTTCATCGCGACAATGACACTTTTGTGATCAGAGAATCCATTATCCTGTACAGATACGTCTTTGTGTTTAAAATTAGTGAAAACTAAATCCAAGCATGTTGCACTATTTAAGGTTACACGCGTTGGTTCTGATCTACGTGCAACAACGACATAAATGCATGATGTGACCATATTGCAGCAAATGAGCGATATATTCTCGAAATTCCCCGAAAGTTGAAATTCATATCACCATTTTTCTTGCGGGAAACCAAATAATTGGAATAATAAAAAAGGTGTTATCTTGGTTGCTCTTGTATTGTTTTAGAAGGTCTTTTATCTGTTTCAGGTATGCCAGCCCCATCGTATCCTATCTCTTCAGGCTGTTGAGGATTTATTTGCAATATTGCTGTCTCTCACAATCCTTAGAGGATGTCAAATTTCAAGAGCTTCTTACTCCTTCTTTTTTTTTCTTACTTAATTCGTTGTGGACCGTCCAAAAGGCGGAGGAGCTCGAGACCCATCCATGGACAGACAACGGTCGACGTTGCTTAACTTGCATGTTCGATTAGACTGATACGTGAAACGTTGCCATCAAACTCCTCGTTATGTTGTATATTATAGAATAATAATTATTTTTGCACTCGAGTAGGTGTGAGAGTAGGTTAAAGTTTAGATCGCTATTAGCAGCATCAAATACCATATTACCGCACAGTATACTAAACACCAGTGTATCAATATCAGTCAATATAGGGTAAATAATTGAATGTCTGCGGTGTTAATTAGGTCGCTCGGTCACATAGTTGAAAGTGAGTGATTGATCTGAACTAAAACTGTTGGTGACGGCTTCCGAGTCATGTGCGTGATATTAGCATAGCATAAAGTACATTTTGGCATAAAATTTATTATTATCATAAGCATAAATTCTATTGAATATTGATTAAAATCAATATATATATATATATATATATATATATATATATATATATATATATATATATATATATATATATATATATATATCGACGGTGGAAAGGCAAAACAAATGAAACGCCATTTTGACCGAAATTGAGTTTTATATACAGTTCGATAGGATTTTTGATTCTCTATCGATCTGTCTGGGTTACAGTCTATTTGGAGGTACTTTTTGGCGTTTAATTTAATGTAATAACAGGGTCATTTTAAAATTTCACTCCCTTCAAACGACAATTTTATGACATATATTATTAACATTGTCGTATGATGGATCTAAAAATACCATCGGCGTGTTTTAATTTATTGACTTAACTAACTTTTTTACGACGATGGCATATAATTCATTTTACCCGTCTGTGTATTTTTTCCCTTTGGCTTTTTATTACTTTTTCTCTACTAACATATAAGAAGACGTGTCGCATAACTTATTGTTCCTTGCAAGAAAAACACAACTAGTGGCGTTTCAGTTGTTTTTCCTGTCATATTTTTAATTGTAAACGACCTAAGAGTTACTTTCACTAACTTTAATATGTTTTATTTTGGTGAGTCAATTGTTTTTCCTTACATGATTTTTTACGACATAGGCGCTTCACATGTGTGTTTTTGAAATAGTTGATAAATATCGTGTGATCAAATTGGCGTTTCACGAAAATAAGGTACCAGTTGCAACGATAACTTGACAGTTGTGTGCACGTGACTGCTCAATCAAGTGATTTCCGGATGTGATGTTCCATAATGGTAACTTACCGTAATAAATTCTTTGAGCCTTCATCTATCCAGTGGTGTGACTGAATTTTGGATGGAAATGATAGATTTATAGCTTCAACACTAACTGTATCCCCCGATTTTGTTAATATAATTTGAATTGCCGGATAAGAGGCTCTACATTACCTATTAAGAATCTGGGTTTTGGCTGGAATGGAATTATTTATTCCCAACAGTGCCGTGGTTTAATCGGTCTTGTGGGGAAGCAAACTCCCAAGCAAGCTGCATACGAGGCTTGGACTACGGCTCGTATTAATGGAGATCCTGGTGTTTCTGTCTTGAAACGCGAGTTCAATGCTGCTTCGAGGTTCAGTAAGGAAGTAATTGCCAGGGCGAAATTTGAGTGCATCATCAGGATTGGTGAGCGCCTAGCTAAGCACCCATCTGGTTGTTCTTTTTGGTCGCTTGCTACGGGTGCCGAAGGAAACTGTTTCTTTCTACCACTCCGAATACAGGATGGTAGTCTGGCCCACAGTGCTAAGGAGAAAGCCGATCTGCTGGGGTAACTCTTTGCCTCAAACTCGATTTTGAACGACAGAGACGCTTCACCACCTTCCATTCCGCGGCGTGCTATTTCCTAATGTGGCTAATTCCATGCCGAAAATATCGTTTACTCAACGAGATGTTCAGCGGGCATTGCTATCCCTCCACGTTTATAAGTCGAGTGGGCCAGATGGCATTCCGGCTGTGGAGCTAAAGCAGTGTACTGCTGAATTGTGTCCTGTTCTTACGCGCCTTGTTGCTCTCTCTTATTCTACCAGGCAAGACCCGTCATTGTGTAAAACTGCGAACGTGCACCCAGTGCCCAAAAAGGGTGACAGATCAGACCCATCGAATTACAGTCCTATCGCTGTTATCTCCCTTTTCTCCAAGGCATTGGAGCGCTTGATTAACAACCGGCTCCTGAATTGCCTAGAAGAGCACGACTTGATCAGCGACCATCACTACGGCTTTCGTCATGGTCGCTCGACTGGTGTAGTGTATCTTACACATTGTTGGGCTTCAGCCGTGGAGAGTCAAGGTGAGACATTGGCTGTTAGTCTGGATATAACGAAGACATTCGATCGGGTATGGCATCGTAGTCTTCTTTCGAAGTTGCCTGCATACGGTCTACCTGAGGTTTTATGCGAATGGGTCGCTAGCTTCTTGTCCAGCACGAGCATATTAGAGCCATTGTGGAAAGCAGTTGCTACAATGGCATCGACATTATTGCTGCATATCAATGATACGTTATCTATTGACAGCATTCATTGCTATGCCGACGACATCACCGGAGACACTTATAACACGGATCGAGCTAATATTGCCCGCTCTCTGGTAGAGGAGAGCCGCGAACAACTTGTGTTAGAAATCGAGAGCACATTGAAAAATGTGTCCGATTGGGGGCGACAGAATTTCGTTCAATTCGGCCCTACTTAGACACATGTCTGTGTGTTCACCGCTAAGAAAACCTCCTTTGGTGTGGCTTCTCAATTCCAGAACACACCCCTTACCATCGCCAAAAATATTGGGATTCTCGGAGTTAAAGGAGAAGGTAAAGCTGTCGTCGAAGAAACTAGGTGTGTTCAACATGACTCAATTGAAAGGCGTGCTGTGAGGATTGTTGACGATACCAAACTGACAGACGGTCTAGAATCTTTAAGAGAAGAAGACTGAGAAGAGATTTTGCGTCCCTTTGTGTGTTCTACCGATTGCACAATACAACGGGGTGTCTTCAGAGTTGTTTGACATTATGCTACAGTCGCACCGCTCGCCATCGACAGGGACTTCATCCTCATACATTTGAGCCTAAGTGGTCGTGTACTGTGGAGTTCCAAAAAAGTTTTATCCCGCGTACTGTTATTCTGTGGAATGAACTGGTTGTCGAGGTTTTCTAAGGAGACTACAGCATGGGAATCTTCAAAAAGGGCGTGAGAAGGTTTTTACTGGATCGGCAACGCGCGTATAATGCCCCAGATGTTACAGGCGTTCATAGGCTACGGTAACTGCTTTCCATTAGGCGGCTCGTATGCTTGTTTGCTACTTTAGTGGTATAATAAAATCAAAGGAGGCTTTCAGAATGGACTGTTGATCGCCAGACACCAATATACTCCGAGGTTTAGCTGATCGTTCAGTGTGGATATCTTTGTGAGAGACCTTTATCCATGACTAGTTGACATGCATAAGCTGAAATTATAAAAACTTAACAATCTCTTGCCTTTCATCGTTAAAATTTCAACATAGAAATTTTGACGATGAAAGGCAAGAGATATAAAATTGTATTGTAATCGGTCTTGTACAAATGATCGTATAAGACCTATTACAATACAATTTTATATGAATGAAGACATTTTCAAATTAGAAAAGTAACCAGATCAATCAAATCCCTGTCCCGACTATGGCAAAACAATAACATTTTAACATTGCTTGTGATCGATAAAGTGTTTTACCAATGTATACTAATATGGATACATAGTTTATAATACTTTTTTCCTATTCGTAATTTTTTCATTAAAGTGTTATAAATTGTTTATCCCTATTTGTTTAAATTTTACTTTCATTTTTCATAGATTTTTCCCGGCTAACTTGTATAAAAAACGGCGCATAAATTAATTTACCCCATTAACCATTTTTCTTAGATGCCGTATAAAGTATTTTTCCCTACTCCCTTGAAAAGTCATTTAAATGAAACGACACTATCTCTTAAAATATAGATTAAAATCGTTTTATTTTATATACTGTATATAGGTAATATCAAGTTTAATCTGCACGCAAAAAATTAAAAATATCCTCCAATAAATAAAAAAGTTATGATGATTTTTTCAATTTTAAAATCTTTAAACAGCTCTACTGAACAATTGGCCAAATGTCGCTTATTTTGTTTTGCCTTTCCACCGTCGATATATATATATATATATATATATATATATATATATATATATATATTGTGGTGTACGAGGACAGCTTTTAGGTTGGTGTAAAGACTATCTTAACAACCGTACATCTAGTGTAAAAGTAAACACTGTTTGTAGTGGCATTGTGACAGCTTCTCATGGCACGGCTCAGGGATCGGTCTTAGGTCCTTTACACTTCCTGTCGTATGTTAATAACATGTACAGTTATATCAAACACTGCACGTGCTATCAGTTTGCCGACGATACGTGTTTAGTTATTAGCAAAAAAGACCTACGGGAGGCATCTGTGCTATTGCAGGAGGATTTTAACAATTTGGCTAAATATTGTCATGATGCTGGCTTAGTTATAAACGTTAAAAAAACTAAACTTATGCATATTAAATCACCGTACTTAAAACAACCACCACCGAATAAAAATCTAGCTCATGACCATAACTGCTTACACGCCACATGCTCTGGAAGTTGTTACTGTCCTGCTATCGAGCTCGTAAACACATACACATATTTAGGACTGACCATGGATAGTACACTAAGCTGGAGTTTTCACATTGATCATGTGTGTAATAAACTTCGACAGTTCTTGGCGATTATTAATATAGTAAAAAACCGCATACCATATAAGGTCAAATTGATGCTGTACAACGCCTTAGCCGAATCACATGTGCAATACGGTCTCAGTAGCTATGGTCGCACCTACTGTACTCATTTAAATAGAATTTACAAATTGCAACTAAAAATATTAAAGCAAATTATAAACCCTAGACTTAAAACACAGTTTAAAAACAACGAAATGGGATTGTTGAAATATTGTAACGTAATACCCGTGCACATACAATTCAAATACAATTTGCTGAAAGAAATTTTTTTTAACACTGATTTACAAACCAAAATTGAACATCCCATATACACACGAGCCATTGCACGAGAACGTTTGTGCACGACACGAGCGAACAACGCTTATGGTGAGCGCACTACACAATACTTAGTTCCTCGATTAATAAACGATCTACCGACATCTCTCAAAACAACTATGACTCCAAGAAATATCAAATCTAAATTGAAGTGTTTCTTTCTCCAAGGTTCTTAGCTCTCGCAAAGGGAATAATTTAGGAGAAGGAAAGGAAATAATAATTTAGCCATCTTATATTAAATATTATGATTAATATAAATAACATTCACTATAACACGTATTAGTATAATAAAAATAGAATTAAATATAATAGGTAGGGGAAAAAGTCTTTTCGCATTATAGTATGAACTTGTAATAAAATCTCTTTGGTTATACCATTTGTATCTAGCAGGTTTTGATATCTATAAAAATTTTAAATTTTAAAAAAGATAATTCCAAATTCAAATTAGGTAAATGTGTGATTTTCATTTGTTTTTTTTACTGTCAAGATGAGTGAATCTAATGAAGAAATTCGATACATTTTAAAATTTTACTACAAAAAAGGTAAAAATTCATCGCAAGCTGCGAAAAAAATTTGTGATTATTATGGACCTAGTGCAGTGTCTGTGAGAGTAGCACAAATTTGGTTTAAGCGTTTTCAATCCGGAAATTTTGATGTCAAAGATGCACGTCGCTCTGGTCGCCCTGTTACGGATAAAATGGATGCCATTTCTGAAAAAGTGGAGCAAGATCGGCATATCAGTAGTTACGACGTAGCTGAAGAACTAGGAATTGACCACATAACAGTTTTGGCGCATAAAAAGGTCGTGGTCAAAGACCGGCCAGGCTTCAGAGACTCTGGCGAAACCCGGGTTAACCCGCAACAAGGTGATGCTGTGTGTATGGTGGGATTGGAAGGGAAGATATTCATTATGAGCTGTAACCGCCAGGCAGGACTATCGATTCTGAACTCTACTGTGAACAACTGATGAGATTAAAGCAAAAAGTTGAGAGAAAGCGGCCGGAATTAATTAATAGAAGGGGTGTGATTTTTCATCATGATAACGCTAAACCTCACACATCTTTAGCCACTCAGCAAAAATTAAGAGAGTTTGACTGGGAGGTGTTAATGCATCCGCCGTATAGTCCTGACCTTGCACCTTCTGATTTAAACCTGTTTCGGTCTCTTAAGAATTCTTTAGGCAATGTTAGGTTAACATCACGAGAAGACTGCCAAAACCACTTGTCGCGGTTTTTTGAACAGAAGTCCCAAAATTTCTATAGTAATGGGATCATGTCTCTACCTACAAGATGACAAAAAGTTATCGAACATAATGGCACCTACATACTTTAGTTAAATGTAAATAAACTTTATTAAAAAATGTTTTGAATTTTCATATAAAATACGAAAAGACTTTTTCCCCAACCTAATATGTTGTAATTGAATATGTGTGTGATATATATGACTATGTGTTCGTATGTGTATGTATGTATGTATATGTATGTATGTGCATATGTATGTGTGTGTATGTATGTATGTATGTAATGTGTAGGTATGTGTATGATACATGGGTGTAAATATAATGTATTATACATGTTGTGCGTAATATTGTGCTTACCCAGTTCCTAGTAGGAATTAGTAGTAAATATCGATGCAGATTGCTACCGGCATTGTCGACAAACCTTTGTGGTTTTTATAAATGCTGTTTCATTGAACTTGTAATTAATTTTAAGATGATAAATAAAAAAAAAAAAAAAAAAAAATATATAATAAATAAATAAATATTCCTGGACAAATTACATACGGGCATCTCCCAAACTAAGCTTTGTACTATGGGTACTAGGTAACTGACATTGTACTTAAATACATTTTTTTTTTCATAAATACATACATATAGTATATAGTAAACACCCAGATCAAGACGAACAGACATGTTCATGCACACAATATTTGTCTTGTGCGGGGATCGAACCCGCTACCTCGGAGTCAAAATTGCTAGCCATTCGACCACCGAGCTCGTCATCATAATTGATGAATTTATAGAGATGAATAGTTCGATACCGACGCTGCAACACACATATAGTTAGTTTCTAATTTTTGTGATTTTTTTGTAAACTCGCGAGTTTGTGAAATCTGTGTTAGTGTATCTATCTATATCACAGTATAATATGTCATTGTAGATGCTATAAGCAAGAACAGATTTTGATTTTACATGCTATCAAAGTAGCTAAATAAGAAGGAACTGTAAAAATAAAACGTTTTGTTCATACCTCATTTAATGCCCTTATTTTGGGGCGTAAGTGGTTGATCAACATCTTTCAACCAAATCCAACTTCACCTGCACGCGGTGCACCCTGCTGACTGACAAACGAAGCTCTGGCGAAAAGAGAGGTAGGAAGCGTAATTGTAAGCTACCCGACTGGGGAATGTACCTCCACCTCATAGAATACCGCAGCCAAATAACAATTCCCTTGAGTGTTGTTATGTTCCTGCGAGTGAGTGAGACCTCACTTATCATCTCCTTCTTTTCTTTTCTGGTAGTCACCAGATGCTGCGGTGGCAGCGGGGGTGGTGGCGCGCGAGCGATATTTTATGTTGCGAACGTTAATATGGCTACGGTATCCGCTTCACATCAGGCGGGCCGTATGCTTGTCTGCCACCCGACGTAGTGTAAAAAAAATGGCAAATAAACATTCATTCATTCCTTTAATTTCTTCAGAACTTACCCTCAGAACAACATGATCTTACATCTTGACAATCTCTTTAACCAAATTATTCGTCAGACATTATTAAAAATTTTAAAGAAATGTAAAAAAAATATCCTGAAATGACATTGTTAATCAAAAGTCGACCACTGCGGTCTTCGGTCAAAATCTTTGATAACTTATTAAACCTTCCGAAAATAAATCAATAAAGAGTTAAGGCAATAAGGAAGGGTAACCCAACACAAAGTACACCCAATTTTACGGCGAAGTGAACACCAAATGACGTAATCCCATCCAGCCAGGCTCCAAACCGTCAAATCTCCAAATCGAAGTTGTTAGAGGAATACAGATTTAGAATTCGTTAGATACCGCAAATTCGTTAAATTTTAAGATAATCGAGCGTATCATTGCCCGACTTACCCTACTTATTTTTCATCAAAGCCTCCTTTGCTAAATGACACGTATATAACTAAGATTGCCTTTGGCTCTGAAGACGGTAGTGAGCTATTTAGACACTAAATAGTTTGCTGTTTTAACAACGACTAACTGACCCCCACAACTTCGGCTGTGTGTGAGAGAGAGAACGTTGAAAGTGAAGCGTAGGATTACCATTAAAAATGATATAGTGAGCCAATCATAAAGAATAGACATATGCGATGGCGGACTGTTTTTTAGAACTTTTTAAAAGGATCAGTTCCGTCGCACATGGTTGTTGCGTATCTTTAACCGTTTAGGCAGCGCACGCAACGGAAGCTCTCAAGAGGAATAAATTTCCCTTCGATTTTGCAACATTTCTCATTGGTGCCCCACTCGCTATATAGCATCACGCTATGACTTATATAGCGTGATGCTATATAGCCTATAATAGCCTTCCTTGATAAATGGGCTAGCAACACTAAAATAATTTTCAATTCGGCCCAGTAGTTCATGACTGATGATGATGATATTAGTATAGATTGGAATGATTAAACATTGTACGACTTACCCGTACTAATATTTAATAGGACTAAAATTGGATTTCAGTTTCAGGCAATATTTGCCATGTAATATGATATGCGACATAAATTCCAATATTATCAATAATGAAGGAGAAATACTACTAAGTTTATCATATTAGACGGTTAGACGGATCCCCCCACCGACCGCTCATTCCGTTTGATTGGAGCCTCGAGGCTGCACAAAATATTTAATATAACGGTATCTATTTAGAGGATCATCAGAGGCATAAACCCATTATTGGGTATAGTAACCTAAATAACAAATATTATTGAGGATTATGTTCCTGTGAGTGAGGTCGTCATCATCGTGCATGAGGAAATTCTACGAGCAGGCGTATGAACAATACTCCTTGAAAGTATCTATAGGTTATGATAACCGTGTTACACCAGGATGGTTGTATGGAGCCCCAATGAGCTTTATAAATACTAATTATAATAACATATTATGTTGATGAAAATTCAAATTACAGGCATCTACAATTCATTCATTGAAGACTATAATGTAGAAGAAACAAAAGTGGTATCTATTAATCCATAGGTCCCTGTACTCACAAGTAACACTCGATATTCATTAATATTTCCATTGCGTTATATTAGATATCCACTAAAGTCTGTCAATTGTATTGGAAGTCTGCCATGATCACAAATGGCAGGCACTAATGGTCTACGTACGGGTAAAGTAATAAATTCATCCTACAATAAGAGGTCTGTAGACGTCAATGCCAAAGTAAAGGGTTTATTTGTAACCTTTCTTTTCGTGACATAATACATAAATTATTTTGTTTTATTTTTATGCTTATTCATACCAATGAATAAGAGACTCTATTTCAAATCAAACAGAGTCGCTTATTCATTGGAATGAATAAGCAATCTATTCAATTATTGAATCGCAATAAGAGATGGTGGTAAGGGGGCAGGGCTCTGGTGAAAGGGAGGTAGGGCGGCTCAGCGTATTTATAAGATATCCGACTGGGGAAATACCTCCACCTCACAGAATACCGCAGCCAAATAACAATCCCCTTGTAGGTTGTTGGGTTCCTGCGAGTGAGTGTGGTCGGTCACCAGGAAAGAAGAAGTTGCTGCGTTGGCAATGAAGGTGGCAGCGTGCGAGCGATATTTTATTACTGTTTCATATCAGGCTTGTCGCTTGTTTACCATCCGACGTAATATAAAAAAACAAATATTCTATTCTAACCTAGGTTAAAATTTAACCTAGAGCTAGAACCTTAGAATAGAATATTTGTGTTTGTGTTTGGCTTCCTAGATTAAACTTTATTCTATTCTAACCTAGGTTAAAATTTTACCTAGGTTAGAATAGAATTTGTTTTATGTGTTTGTGTTTGGCTTCCTAGATTAATTTTACATTTTGTCATTTTTCTAATTCGTAAAAATTTACGAAACATGCAGATATTTCTTTGCAATTCAGGCAATGACTCGCCTCCCTTTCCCCTTACAAAAGTGGAAGCGTATGGGTTCCCGTGAAGCATTATTCATTTCCTCCTATCAAAGTACGTAACATACCAACAACTCGAATCTTGCACGCAAACAAATGTCCCCATATTTTACAAATTAATCACCTAAGTCCCGACACGAACAACTGCGTTACTTCAACATAAGGTAACGCATGATTTATAACTAGTAACGCAGTTGGCATACATAAAATTTACGATGCCAAGTTGTGAGCATGCTGTCTTAAATCAAATTCGGTGCCCGTGTATTTAAGTAGCTATTCGAGGGTGGTCCAATTGAAAAGAGACGGGATTTTTTGAATATTTATGACTTTTCGACATACGAAAACTGAAGTAAATAAATAAACATAAGTAAATATATTTTTGTGTGATAGCAATACAGTAGCATTATATGTACTATCAAGCTATAGAATGTACTGCCTGTTGAAGTTTTCCCAGGAGACTACAGCATCAAAAAGGACGTGACGAGGTTTTTAAAGGATTGGCAACGCCTATGTGATACCGGCGTCCATAGGCTACGGTAACTGCTTTCTATCATGCGGACGTATACTTGTTTACCGCCTTAGTGGTATAAAAAAATACTTTTCGTTCCTAGAAATTAAAACAATAAAATTTATTGTTTGACACAAAAATAAAAAAAATATTTGTTTCTTAAACAAGCTCTTAATAGCTATTAATTTTATTTAAAAATAAACTTTCAGTTTATTTACTGTATTTCGCTTATCAAGCCTTTTCATTTGATATCGTTGGAATTAAAGTGGTAATTATAAATTGCCGTTTTGTTGCTATTGCCATATTGGATTAACAATGAGAGCATTTACGTAATCGAGCACTGCCACGAGAACCAAAGGGGTGTACCATATCTCAGCTGAATCGGATATATGTGAACTGGATCAAATTTATGTTGTAAGATTATTTATAATTTGAATACTGACACCATGGTGAATGTAAAAAGTATTATCTTGTAATAACAATCAGTGCTAATTTTTGGCACATAATGTGATGTATTGGTATACCTTATGGCTGATATATCGTCTTTATTTATTTATATCGTCTACTAATAGCTAGCAATACCCCTTGATTTCACACTCTCTTTTAGCTTCTAGGTCGGACCATAGAATAAGAAATAACAGAGTAGACTAAGAATAGTAGCTGGACTGTAATGTTAAATAGCCTATATATAATCGTTACTTAAGTATGCTATCAAACAAGGGTGGATCCGTAGGAAGGAAAGTCATGTGGATCATTGCCCCTCCCTCCTTTCCCCGTCAAATAAGTGACTGAGCGAGTGAGGGGTTTCTCCTCCATATGACGCCCTCCTAACTCGATGACTGGATCCTCCCTTAGATGACAGTAGTTAATCAAGGCAGTGGCCTTTAGGTGGCATGAAAACACTGGCCACCCGCCAACCCTCAATTGAGCAGCGTAGTGCAGTATGCTCTAAAGCTCTTCTATTGAAGGAAGGCCCTCAGGCCTGCTGTTTTGGGTGGATAAACGGAATAAGCCAATCATCGTCATCAGGTCATTTTAGTCTCCACTACAGGAACACGACCCTCTCTCATCCGTCCCAGACAGGAGGAGGATTTGGCCTACACTCCCCACGCTGGCCAGACGGGTTGGGGAGGCCTGATCGATGTTTTATAATGTACTAGCGACCCGCCCCGGCTTCGCACGGGTGCAATGCTGATACTAAATGTACTACAGAAGGTCTTTGCGCTTTGTCCTATCCAGTCCTTCCCCAGTTATAGGCACACGCCGCCGGCTCCTTGGCCGGTACCGCCACAGCCGTTATGTCCCTGCATTTTAAATGTGTAATATCTTCTAAACTATTCATTTAAATTACATGCTGTGAAGGGCCATATTGATCTATATTAAATGCGCAATGTATTTAAGGTACTTAATTGGATAAGGATTAATTCTGTATTGCTTAAAATCGCTTCGTAAATAAGGCATTATTTCTTGTAAAAAGCAAAGGATAAAATAACGGTTATTGTGTGTTACCACTAAGAGATAGACATATACCATCGCGAACTTTTTTGTAGACCATTTTAAGGTGAACAATACTGTACTACATTATTTTGATCTATCTCGTTGGGTTCAGCCAGCGTTTGCAATGAAAGAGCAAAAAAATGTGTTTATTTACGACATCACATTAGAAACCTCTAAATTATCAGTGGTTTTCTACTATGTTATGCATATATTATACATATAAACTTTCCAGTTGAATCACTCTATCTATTAAAAAAAACCGCATCATAATCCGTTGCGTAGTTTCAAAGATATAAGCATACAAAGGGACATAGGGACAGAGAAAGCGACTTTGTTTTATACTATGTAGTGATTTCCCTTAGTCGCCTTGTACAACATCCACGGGAAGAGACGGAGTGGTTCTATTCTAGTCTGCAGGAAACCACACGGGTATAAAATAACTATTTTATACTTTAATAACATAGGTATATTTTATATAAAATACCTCTTTTTCGCCAACCCGCAGTTAAGAGGCGTGATGGAGTACGCTCTAAATCCTTTAGATTGAGGGGAGACCCGTATCCAAACAGTGGGATGATTATGGGTTGATGCCGAATAAAATAACCCTTAATTGGAAACCCTTTACTCAGCTAATGAATATTTTAACATTAATTCAAAATAAATTCAAAAACCCCAAATGAAGGTAAGTGTATACTTAAATATGTAAGAACTTAAGTTGGCCTTAAATCAAATTCGCCTGGTATTTAGAACTGTATGTGTACGACTAACGATCGGGCCCCGACGCTCGGTGACATGGCGTTTGGTCTAAGTTAAAAGAACTTTAACGGACAATGGGTTGTAAGTAACACACCACTTTGAGCCAAATCCAACCTGCTGATTTACTAACGAGGCTCTGGCGAAAGAGAGTAGGGCGCAACGTAATCTTAAGCTGGGAAATTACATCCACCTCTCAATATACCGCAGCTAAATATCAATTCCCTTGAGAGTTGTTGTGTTCCTGCAAGTGAGTGAGGTGACCATGATGAAAAAAGTTGTTGTGTTGGCAGGGAAGAGAGGCATCGCGCGAGCGATATTTCATGTTGCGATCGTTTATATTTTACGGTAACCGTTTCACATCAGGCAGGCCGTATACTTTTTTGCCACCCGACGTAGTAGTAAAAATAATAATACAAATATCTTGGTACTTTTGTATAAAAGACAAAACTATCTATACTAGTTTTTTTGTTTGAATATTTCTATCATCTGCAGTATTTTTTTTAGATATTTTCATATTATAGTGAAGTATTACAACATACAATAGTATGTTTTAAAACAATTTTGTAATTAACCTTATGAGTTTGAAAAATAAACCCTTAATGAGATAAATAATTCCTGCAAAAGGAAAGGATAGTCTTGTTTGATAACCTATGTGAAGATGCAGCTGCAAGGCAAGCGTGCTATATACGACGAGATTCCACGAAAAGGATTTTTACAGGGTCGCCAACGACAGTGAAGCCTCTGGCTACTGGTTACCATCAGGTAGTTCATGCGCTTCTTTTCCACTCTATTGATGAAAAAAAGGTTTTTTATTCGCCTCTATCCCTGAACTCAAGTATTCGAGGATTCATTAGTGAATGCGTGAATTAGTATTTAATTTCTCAAAACAAGATCTTACATAAATAGATATCTACCTGCCTTACTAGCTATAGCCATATGCCGTGTTGTAATAAAAAAAAATGGTTGTCTGTAAAGTCGGTTTACTGACGAAAATTTTACGTGATAACCGTCATAAAAAAACATCAGCCGATGGAGTGAAAGAGAGATAGATGCGTCACAAGCCGAACGCTCTATCACTTGTTCCTCGTTCTCAATGACGTGACCGTAACAATGAGTCATGATTTTTCGTGCCTGCAGCCGGCGTTCATCGATTTATAAGACGTTCATCATCATCATCATCAGGTCATTTTAATCTCCACTACAGGAGCACGACCCTCTCTCGTCTGTCCAAAAGACAGAAGGAGGTTTAGGCCTACACTCCCAATGCTGGCCAGACGGGTTAGGGAGGCATGGTCGAGTCAAAAATCGCTTATAGTTAATCACTTGCACCATACCTAATTATTGATTGTGAGCCAACGAGATGAAGGGATTAGTGCTGAACTAACGTTCAATTAATCATGAATGAAATGAAAATCTCGTTTGAAAACATAACAATCCCAGACGAGACTAACTAAGCACAAACTCACTTAACTCTAGCATCAAATCTACATAATGATATTGCCATGAATATTTTAACTAATACATTACGATAAAGATAATATTTTATGAAATTTTGATATTTACACGTAAATGGGACACAATGAGGGGAATATCGAGTGAGAAAATGTCCCTAGCAATTTTGTGTTATTGGTTATTCAGTGGTTTATGCCAATGATTATTATTGTGTAAATATAGTTTATTATTTGATTTTTTTTTAATTATCTCGAGTGACAAACAAGCTTGGCAGCCCGATGTGAAGCGATAACGGTACCTTATAAACGCTTGCGGTATAAAATATCGCTCGCGCAACGTCATCCCCACTTCCAACGTATCAACTCTTTCTGGTGACCTGCCTCTCTCGCAGGAACATAAATTCTAGTAAATTGTTATTTGGGTGTGGGTTTCTGGGAGTTCCCCAATTGAGCAGATTATAACTATAAAGTATCCTATTTCCTCTTTTGTTAGCCAGCAAGGGTGCACCAAGTGTAGGTGAGGTTAAGCTTAGGCTCAAAGATTGGTAAGCTACTTACACCCTGTACCTATATTTTCTATGCCATCGATCCTTCCTGGTTTTACTCTCCTCTGCTACAGTACGGTAACCACTTCACATCAGGTGAGCCTACAAACATTACCGAAAAAAATAATGTACAGTAAATACGGAAGTATATAAAAAAATATAAACGATGATTGCCGATTCGTGGCTTTGATAAATCGTCTAAAAGGCACGGATTTTCTTTTTGAAGTAAAATTTATTCAGAATTCCTCTGAGAGCATCCGGCAGGTAGCGCATTCCTGAAATGTGAAGCTTGTAAAGGAATTTGACATATACCTAGACTTATAAAGTAGAAGAAAGAATCTATGGTATCAATTTTAGGACGCAGGCGGAATCTTTTGAGTTAGTTTGTTGACCAAAAGGCTGGCCAAAATATTTCCAACGCTATACAGCGTGGTAATGCGGCCAGCCTTTTGGCCACAATCCCCGAAAATTATCGGGACTACTATTTTTTTTTCTGTGTATTTCATTATAATTTGGTTTGGGGTGTGAGTGGTTCATCAACATCTTTGAATCAAAGCCAACTTCACCTGCACGCGGTGCACCCTGCTGACTGACAAACGAAGCTCTGGCGAAAAGAGAGGTAGGGAGCGTAATTGTAAGCTACCCGACTGGGGAATTACCTCCACCTCACAGATTACCGCAGCCAAACAACGGTTCCCTTGAGGGCTGTTGTGTTCCTGCGAGTGAGTGAGGTCGCCAGAAAGGAAGGAGATGCTGCGATGGCAACGGGGGTGGCGGCGCGCGAGCGATATTTTATGTTGCGAGCGTTAATATGGCTACGGTAACCGCTTCACATCAGGCGGGCCGTATGCTTGTCTGCCACCCGAAGTAGTATAAAAAAAAAATATTTTTTTTGAGATATTTATATAAAATTTTAGTTCTGTAACTTAATTAAACTTTATATCTTATAGTTTGTTGTATGTGTATATGTGTGTGTACATTATTTCCTCATCCTAGTTTCGTTTTCTTCAATGCTAAGGATCGCGACCTCTCCGAAGTACCGCTTATCGACGCACCACGCTTGGCATCAACTACTATTTTTTGCGGCGTGAATGGCACCGCTCGCCATCGTGTCCAGAGTTGTGCGTATCTGGTCGCCCAAAGCATCGAACTACAGCCACGGGGTCTTTTGCCCTCAATTTTCCTAGTAAGTAACAACGAGTTTCTCAACGCTGGCTTCATTTTAACAAGCGGACTCCAATAAAGGCCGAGGTTCTCAATTCGGCTGTATTTTTTTTTTTAATGTTTGCTTCTTAATTACTCCATCACTACATAGTATAAAACAAAGTCGCTTTCTCTGTCCCTATGTCCCTTTGTATGCTTAAATCTTTGAAACTACACAACGGATTATGATGCGGTTTTTTTTAATAGATAGAGTGATTCAACTGGAAAGTTTATATGTATAATATATGCATAACATAGTAGAAAAACACTGATAATTTAGAGGTTTCTAATGTGATGTCGTAAATAAACACATTTTTTTGCTCTTTCATTGCAAACGCTGGCTGAACCCAACGAGATAGATAAAAATAATGTAGTACAGTATTGTTCACCTTAAAATGGTCTACAGAAAAGTTCGCGATGGTATATGTCTATCTCTTAGTGGTAACACACAATAACCGTTATTTTATCCTTTGCTTTTTACAAGAAATAATGCCTTATTTACGACTAGCGACCCGCCCCGGCTTCGCACGGGTGCAATGCTGATACTAAATGTACTACAGAAGGTCTTTGCGCTTTGTCCTATCCAGTCCTTCCCCAGTTATAGGCACACGCCGCCGGCTTCGCGGCCGGTACCGCCACAGCCGTTATGTCCCTGCATTTTATTTATTTATTTATTTATTTATTTATTCTTACATACATATATTGAGCCTTACAGAAAATCCAATGCGCTCAATATTGCCCATTGATAACATTCAACATTACATAACAACATACATAATAACATACATTACAAACAATTATATTACAAATAAAATTATATTTAGGTACATTCCGTATTCAGCATAAATTGTTACATAGAATTTTCGATATATTCTACAGCCGCTCTGTGGAACTGTACCTTAGTACAACCGAATAAGTCAACCGCTGGGTATTTCAATACTAATGCATTGAGCAGTCGCAGCGCTCGGTTGATCGGAGCGCTAGCTGCAGCAGTCGTTCTAGTGCTTTGTAGCGCGAATAATTTATGATGACGCGCCCGCGTGTAATTATCCGGCACAAATAGCGACAGCAATTCTAATACCGTCGGATCATGATTGTATCCCCTAAGCAGACTGAATACGTACTCCATCAGTGAGACCATACGCCTCAATTCCAGAGTATTGTATCCAGTCATACCTAATAAAAATTCACTGGGATATATGGTTGGATAACCTACGTGATACCCATACTGTTTGTTATATAACCATCTGATAAATTTTTTTTGCAATTTCACAATCATAAGGGTATACTTAGCTTCGTATGGGTTCCATATGACTGCATTACATTCGAGCTTACTGCGCACATATGCATTATATAAAACTTTTATTGCGGCAATGCAGTCTAGGTGACGTGCCTGTCGCAACACAAACCCTAACATTCTATAGGCCTCTTTGGATATTTTATTTATATGATCACTAAACGATAAATTTGATTTCATTGTGACACCCAAGTCTTTTATTGAGAAAGTTCGCAAAACGCACTCCTGTCCCATAAAATAGTTAGTTTGGAATGGGTTCAGCGACCGAGTGAATGACATAACAAAGCATTTGTCAATATTAAATTGTAGGTCATTATTAACACTCCAACTGACAATGTTATCGACATCTCGTTGGATGGCATCGCAATCATATTCATTATCAACTTTTAAAAATAATTTCAAATCGTCAGCAAACAACAAACACTGCGCAGTGGTGACTATCTCCGGCAAGTCATTAATTAAAATTAAGAACTGCAAGGGACCTAGATTCGAGCCTTGACTAACACCAGAATAGGTGTAATAAAGGCACGAGTCATTGCCACAACATTCTACATACTGCTTTCGGTTACATAAGTATGAAGCAAAGAAATGTAATAGTGCGGGAGTGAAACCAATAGCCGCGAACTTTTTTAATAATATGTCATTATTGACTAAATCAAATGCCTTCCGGATATCCAGATAAACCGTGTCGACCTGGGAACCTTCGTCCACCACACCATTGACGTATGTCCAAAAGGACATAAGATTACTCACAGTAGAACGGCCGGTTCGGAAGCCATGTTGAGCATTGCATAGCCGGCTTTCAATTTGACATCTAATTCTACTATGAAGCACGGACTCAAACAACTTGCTGAAGACAGACAACACTGCTATTGGTCTGTGATCCCTTATCTCAGAACTGGAGCTATGTTTAGGTACAGGCACAACACGCGCAATCTTCCATTCGTTGGGGTAGTAGTTATTTTTTAGACACAAGTTAAATAAATACAACAAAGGATACCTAAATACCGAACTACAGTCTTTGATAATGTATGGTGGAATACCGTCAGGCCCAGTACATATTTTGGGCTTCAGTGATCTAAGTGCGAGCTCGACATCAGCCAGCAGTATACGAGAGATATGTACAAAATTACTGTCCTTACTGGCTGACTTCATTGCTTCTCCCACGTCTAATTTTGGGGGGTCATTAGAATATACCGACCGAAAGTAGTCCGCAAAGCACTGTGCTGAGTCTTCTGTAGCTATCAACTGACCATTATTAGAATATTTCTTAAAAGTGCGCTTACTTTTTTTCTCAGAACGAATATAACGCCAAAATGACGTTGAGTCATTTTTTATATCGCGTTCCATTTTTATTTTTAGGTCACTAAAATCCTTTTTTATGCTCAATTTAACTAGCGCCCTATATTGAGAAAAAGTAGCTCGGTCGCTTGGAGACTTACTTTTTTTATACCGTGTATGATATAAATGCTTCGTTCTAATCTTACGTTTTGTTTCAGCGGAGTACCAATCCGGATAACTATACCGATTTTGTACGAAATGATGCATTTTCTTAGGTACACAGTCATCAATACAAGCGTTAACCTTTTCATAAAAATACGAAACAGCTGTTTTCGGATCAGTAATTTTATATAGCGGTTCCCAATCTACAAGTTGTAACTTCGAATACAATTTTAAAAAATTTTAAATGTGTAATATCTTCTAAACTATTCATTTAAATTACATGCTGTGAAGGGCCATATTGATCTATATTAAATGCGCAATGTATTTAAGGTACTTAATTGGATAAGGATTAATTCTGTATTGCTTAAAATCGCTTCGTAAATAAGGCATTATTTCTTGTAAAAAGCAAAGGATAAAATAACGGTTATTGTGTGTTACCACTAAGAGATAGACATATACCATCGCGAACTTTTTTGTAGACCATTTTAAGGTGAACAATACTGTACTACATTATTTTGATCTATCTCGTTGGGTTCAGCCAGCGTTTGCAATGAAAGAGCAAAAAAATGTGTTTATTTACGACATCACATTAGAAACCTCTAAATTATCAGTGTTTTTCTACTATGTTATGCATATATTATACATATAAACTTTCCAGTTGAATCACTCTATCTATTAAAAAAAACCGCATCATAATCCGTTGCGTAGTTTCAAAGATTTAAGCATACATGGGGACATAGGGACAGAGAAAGCGACTTTGTTTTATACTATGTAGTGAAGCGATTTTAAGCAATACAGAATTAATCCTTATCCAATTAAGTACCTTAAATACATTGCGCATTTAATATAGATCAATATGGCCCTTCACAGCATGTAATTTAAATGAATAGTTTAGAAGATACATTTAAAATGCAGGGACATAACGGCTGTGGCGGTACCGGCCGCGGAGCCGGCGGCGTGTGCCTATAACTGGGGAAGGACTGGATAGGACAAAGCGCAAAGACCTTCTGTAGTACATTTAGTATCAGCATTGCACCCGTGCGAAGCCGGGGCGGGTCGCTAGTGATTTATAAACAGATCTGAAAAAAAAGTTTTTTTTATTTGAAAGAGTATACATTCAGATTGGTCCCATATTTTTTCATCATCATCATCAGTCTATATCTACATACATAAATGTAGAGTAATGTTTGGAGTCGGTTTTTTTACCCGACTGCGACAGAAGGAGGGTTATGTCTTTCGAGAGTATGTATGTATGTATGTAAGTATGTATGTATGTATAATTGTTTGGCACGCTCTGCAGCCTGAACGGCTGGATGGATTTTAGCTTGAGAGGTGTCGTTAGATTCGTATTCGCTGTGAGAGTGACATAGGCTACATCAAATATAAAAAAAATCAATATGGCATCTGTGAGCCGCAAAATTGTCGTTGCAGTAATTTTTTTTTCTTCTAAATATATCGATATGGGTACCAAAATAAAGGTCTCAATGACCTGCTTTCAAATATATATTTGATATATTAGTTTTTGCATGCGGCTTTGCTTGTATGGAATTATATTATTGTTACGCGTGATTAATAAATCTGTTGTAGGTGCAGTCGGGTTTTTGATTTTTTTAATTAACTTATAACTTGTTTGTTAAAATTATCTCTTAGCGATGTGTCCGAAATATTCTGTAAAGACATGTCATGTAGTAGATAGCCATTTTTATCATGAGTGTGTATATTTACGTCACAATAACGTTCGTATCTAATAACAAAGTAGTACATTCATCAACCTCTTTTTATCGCAAATCTTTTGTCTCTCCTCCAGTGCGACCTAGAACCCAAAACTTTGTACCGCAGATTTTTTTGCTCCAATCCGCCCTACATTTCGTCGGTGTAATTTATCTTCGCTGTTCAGTAAATAGCGCAAAAAACGTCAATGTAGGTATTTCAATGGCGGTTGAACCTTGAAGAGGCTTCATTGTTACGAAATCTCTGAGGAGCGCAAAATAAGAGTGTGTCATTGTAAAGAAAACAGTGATACCGATCAGCTATTTTTAGGAGGTAATGCGTTATGTCATACTTACGTTTAGAGCTGTTACAGTACAAATACATCAGTCCTGAAGCTGTTTGGTAATCTTTTTTCACATTAATTCATGTTCATGGGGTGTAAGTGGTTCATCAACATATTTGAACCAACGCCAAACTTACCTGCACGTGGTGCACCCTGCTAACTGACAAACAAGACTCTGACGAAAAGAGAGGTAGGGCATAGCGTATAATATTTTTAGGCTGCCCGACTGGGGAAGTTCCAATGTTCCTCACAGAGTGCCGCAGTCAAATAACAATTCATTTCAGGGATGTTATGTCTCTGCGAATGAGTGAGGTCACCGGAAAGAAGGAGTTGCTGATGTGGCGGCGGGGGTGGCGGTGCTAGCGATTTTTCATATTGCGAGCGTTAATCAGGTGGATCGTTTGCTTGTCTAAAAAAAAACTATTCTTGACTTACTTTGTGTAGAACTTCATAAATTCCTAATAAGATTGCAGAGAGCTGTCTTTGCCACCAACAAATACGATAATCTTGATGCCAGGCGCACCCGAAGGATGTAATTTTGACCCGTAATCCGGATATTATTCATATAAACCCGTGAACTCCGGGTCAAAAGCCGGTAAGGCATCAGCCTTAATAATTATGCTTAGAAATTTCACTCATCATTGTATTACTTCTTTTTATACGAGTACTAGCTTTCACCCAAGGCTTCGCTCGCGTTTACTTTAGTTTAATTAAAATAAATAAATATTGTCAGACAAATTACACAGCGCCATCTAGCCCCAAAGTAAGCGAAGCTTGTGTTATGGGTACTAGACAACTGATAAACATACGTTAATACATTTTTTTTATGTAAATACTTACTTATGATACATAGAAAACACCCAGACTAAGACAAACAGACATGTTCATGCACACAAATGTTTGTCCTATGTGGGAATCGAACCCACGAGCGTTGGTGTCGATGCCGCGTCATTGACCGCTACGCCACCAACCTATTAGGATTACACAAATCTTATTCCATCAGCTTAAAACGGAAAAATCTAATTAATGTGTAATGTTATTCGAGAGTATGTATGTGTGGGTAATTCTTTAGTATACTATACAACCTAATCTATTGTATATGAAAGTGAACTCCCTATCGATGTTTTGCCGAGAAACTGTAGCATGGGGTTCTTCAAAAAGGGCGTAAAGAGGTTTTTATAGTTGTTGTTGCACGCGTTCGTAGGCTGCTGTAACTGCTTTCCATTAGACAGGCAGTAGGTTTACCACCTTAATGGTATAAAAATATTTATATATAATTTGATTTATGGTTAATTTAAATTAATCCTGTAAAATAATATATAGTTAAAATAAATTAAACCTGGTGACCCGTGATACAGGTTCTTCGGATACCTAGTACGGGCGCCAGTTCTTCACAACAGAGCTGTTTCACAATTATTTCATGAGACTTGCTAACTATTTTTGTCATTGTAGTAATGAGACGAATTTTATGTAATGCGAATTTGTCTCGTTACTACTTGACACGATGATAGTATTATTTAAGGTAACTATTGTTTTTTGTAATTACCAAATTACTGTACTAATATTATATTCTTTATTGCACATAATATAATATTGTTGTGGAGAAAAATAAACGATTATTATTAATCATTACGTGTAGAAAGTATTGGACACTCCTCTTGAAGAAGGTCCAATTTACTCAAAAAACTGGCTGGAAGTGACTGGATGCGGAAAGTAAAGAATCGTGTATGGTGAAAAGCATTAGTGAAGTTCTGTCCAGATACAAGCAGATTTTTTTATACCACTAAAGTGGCAAACAAGCATACAACCCACCTGATCACCTGATGGATAAAGTGGCAAACAAGCATACGTCCCACCTGATCACCTGATGGAAAGAAGTTACCGTAGCTTATGAACGCCTGTAACACCAGGGGCATCACACGCGCGTTACCGACCCTGTAAAAACCTCTTCACGCCCTTTTCGATAGGCAGTTCATTCCACAGCTTGACAGTACGCGGGAGAAAACTTCTCTGGAACCGCACAGTACGCGACCACTTAGGCTCCAATGTGTGAAGATGAATTCCCTGTCGATGGCGAGCGGTGCGACTGTAGAAGGAGGCCGTGGGCATTATGTCAAACAACTCCTCTGAACACACCCTATTGTAAAATCGGTAGAACACACAAAGGGACGCAAAATCTCTTCTCAGACTTAAAAGTTTTAAATCGTCTGTAAGTTTTGATAATAGTCATGATGATGAATTTGGGTCAATCATTACGTGCGGACAACGTTGGCGTTGTTTCAATGTTGGTGACCTACTATACTCCAAAAGTGTCATATAAGGACAAGGAAAAAATAATACTGTTTTCCGCAACTCGAGGTTTATGCGGCAATCTTGGATAGTAGTCTCCTGAGAAACCCTTTGGAGTTAATTCCATACCCTAAAGCCGTGGTACGAAGCTAAAATCTAATGTTTTGTTCGAAAAATGGAGCGCAAGAGGCTTGACAAGCAAGTGCAAGTGAATTGACACAACAACAAATTTCGGGTGTAAGTGGTTCATCAACATCTTTTAACCAAAGCCAACCTCTCCTGCATGTGGGTCACCCTGCTGACTGACAAACTATGCTCTGGCGAAAAGAGAGGTAGGGCATAGCGTACTTTTTAGGCTGCGCAACCGGGGAAGTACCACACAGAATACCGCAACCAAATAACAATTCCCTTGGGGGTTGGGCGAATGAGTGAGTTCACTAGAAAGAAGGAAAGGAAGGAGTCGGGTCGGCGACCCCTTGATGTTGCTGATCTCCATGGGCGGTGGTGATCGCTTTCTATCAGGTGACCCACATATTCATTTGCCTCTCTCTCATATAAAAAAACAAGGAAATGGTAAGCAAGTGGTGCACCCTACCAGATTACAAATGATGCTTTGGCGAAAGGGAAGTAGAGAACCCCGTGAAAGACTATTAGCCAGTAGAGGCACTGTCCTAGTCGAGTCACTTAATATCAAGGTATACCCTACATCTCCTTTATCAGAGGCTTGTTACTAATCAGCAGGCCAAGTGCAGGTGAATATGACAATGGGAAAAGAATCGCGATGGCTTATGAAGTGCATTATCCCTGGATTTCAATACACAACCACAACCAGTCTGCCAAGAGTGTAGGTATCAAGTTAGAACGTGACCTAACCATCTTTTAGTTATATCTTATACGCCCACACTACCAGTATGTCCACAATGAAATAAAGGAACGAGTTGTAAGCCCGCACTCGTTCGCTCACATTTATTATTCCCAATCCTATTACGTTCATAAAAGACCCTTCGTGCGAATTAATATGGCCCTTATAAATCTTCTCTACTTTGCTTGAAATGTTCTTATACTTGAAATGCTCTCAGTTCACCTACAGATTCTATGGTATTGTTCGGAGTGTAGCATCCAAGATTACAACGAAAAGTGTACCTTACCATCTTCGAAAAAAACTGTTTTTTTCGGCACAGGCTATGGCAGACTATCATATATCCCCTCAAGTGCGGAGTATCTGTTCACCTTCTGCAGGAAAATATCCTGCATGGAGTGGATGTTGAAGTGGATGTCATATTGTACGCACAATATGATAGAGTTCAAAAAGTCATTACAGAATATTTTATGCGTATACTAGATGTCCCTAAACGTTATATATGTATAGCTTTGAATTGGAGGAACACAACGACTCTCCTAGAAATTGTTATATGCATTTCGTTTTCTGTGTAGCGGTTTTGCTTGCCTAGCCATTTCTAAATAAATATGGTCCCATATCTTTTTAGCAAAGACACAGGATTCCCTGATTAGTATCGACTTATTCCGCAATATTTAAATTAGATAATGTTAACTCATATTGTTCCTAGTGAAACAAAAAATAAATAAAAGTACCTACGGGCAAAAAAGATAATTTATATGTCTTTGATCATAATATTAGTTACATATCCTGTACTTTGATGTGTTATACTTTGTCACGGTCCATCGAACAACAATCAACTTTAATGAAATGTTACTGAAGGTCTAAAATGTTTTCCGTCTCTTCTTATTACATAGATTTCGTAATAAAATGTATTGGACATTATTTACCTCAAAAAGGTTTTTGGCCCGAAATGTGGCCGTTTGTTCAAGGTCAGCCGATACCAGTGATACCGTTATTGGATCCGCATATTCTGATAAAAATAGCTGCTCTCGATATTAGTACTCACTTATTTAGCTATTATTATCGTTGGGGTATATTTATGCTTTATTGACCACATTAAATGCTTTATCTTTGACGTTCCCTACATTAATAAAGGATGAAAGAAGCCTATATCCAGCCGTGGTATGTCCATTGCTGGATATAGACTATTTTTTGTATGTGATAATAATAACCTTTCATTCTTAGGCAGTCTAACCCCGCCGCCACACTATGCTCCTCGCGCTGCTCATCGCCTTGCTCCTCGCGCTGCCGCGATGTTTCCCTCACTGCCCACACACTGCTCTACTCGCGCAATTATTCGCGACGCTCCGCACTTGGACATTCGCCTTTGCTATACAATGGACGTTGAAGCTGCGGCAGCGTCCGCGATATGCATTTTTATTATAGCGAAACGAAGCTTTTTTTTATGGACTAACGGTCTAAAAGATGCCATCAAACATTTCTTTTTTGCTACCAGCTCTTATAGGGAAATGTTCATAACAGACATGATTTTAAAAAAATGATTTAAAAAATAGGATGCGTGTTACGCGCCCGAGCGCTCGATGCGGAATGCGTCCGAGGCGATTGTGTAGCCGCGCTCACTTGCCGGCCCTTTGACTCGCGCCCAAAAAACCGACAAAACAGGGAATGATGGGCAAGACGAAGAGCAAGACGAGCGGCATGACGAGTAACGTGGCCACACTACGTTCCTGCCTACTTCCCTCGCTACTTCCCTCGCTACTTCCCTCGCCACTCGACGAGTGTATGGCAGGGCGGGCTATAATAATAAATAAACGCCGCGAGTAACTTCGGAGAAAGCGCAGCACACCTCTCGACACCCCTGAGTCACTCACACCGGTGTTGCTCCTGGCCGTTTTCCTGACATTTCGGGGGCCCATCTAGTGAGTGGCAAGCCACCGCCTGCCGCAAATAACTAGCAATAAAAGCAGTTATGGCAGGCGTCCGTCCCTCTTCTGTAATAGTCCGATATTAAGTTCACCCAGATCTCATCTCGCTTCACTTCGCAATAGTCTCAACGCCTGCCGAGACCTGCTCATGGGTATGTCGTTCCATTGACATATCCTGGAGCTGGTCACGGCGGGCGTACAACATTACATCAAACTTTTCAAAGGGAGGCCCCAGGGATATGGATCCAACGCGTAGAGGCCTACGCGTTGGATCCATATCCCCGCGCACGCCTATCAAATGACCGGGCTTGACCCGTGATTAAAAAGAGATAAATAATAATAATAATAAATAAATATTGTCAGACAAATTAGACATCGCCATCTAGCCCCAAAGTAAGCGAAGCTTGTGTTATGGGTACTAGACAACTGATAAACATACGTAAATACATTTTTTTTTTGTAAATACATACTTATGGTACCTATATAGAAATCACCTAGACTAAGACAAACAGACATGTTCATGCACACAAATGTTTGTCCTATGTTGGAATCGAACCCACGAGCGTTGGTGTCGAAGCCGCGTTATTGACCGCTACGCCACCGAGCTCGTCAAAGATATAATGATAATAGTGTAATTAACTTAAATGTAATATTAAAATAATAAATTATAAGTACAGCAGTTTCTCTCATAAATATTGTATTCGTATAGAGTTCTCTTCATTTTTAGGGTTCCGAACCTCAAAAGGAAAAACGGAACCCTTATAAGATCACTTTGTTGTCCGTCTGTCTGTCTGTCTGTCAAGAATTTCTATGTCGAGAATGCGTGGAGGTATCAAGCTGAAATTTGAACTGTATACTCAGGTCTACGGTCCCATGAAGTAAAAAAAAAATCAAACTGCTAAGTTTACGTAGAAAAAAGTTACGGCCGTTTATTCATCAAAAAACGCATATTTCGACACACTCAAGGGAATCAAAACCTATAGGGTACTTCCCGTTGACCTAGAACTATGAAATTTGGCAAGTAACATCGTCATAGACTACAAGTACAGGAATAAATCTCAAAACTATACATTTGTAAATAGATTTTAAAAAATAGGGGGTCTATTTTTTTTATAGGGTGTCGAAATTTTAAATTGAAACTACTAGTTCAAATGGGGTATCATATGAAAGGGCTTGATGTACACATTGCAAAATATATTTTATTTATTTTTTTCGACGCATTATTTCTTATTTATAATGAAAAATATCAAATTTAATAATGATATTACGTACCTACGGAACCCTCGGTGGGCGAGTCCGACTCGCACTTGTCCGGTTTTTTTTTGTTACGTTACTAACTTTCAAATCAGGTACACAATAGGTTGCACTTTGTAAAATTTGTTGAAAAAGTCTTGGAAAAATTCACCACCACCGCCTTGATGGGATTTCAACCCGCGACCTCTCGATTACCGGTGGAGTGCTCTTTTAAGTGTGCTAAGCTCAGTTGTAGTACCTCTGATAAGAGATGAGACCGGTCGTTGGTTCAAATCAAACCTAGGCAGGGAGGTGAATTTTTCAATTTTTAAAACATTTATAATATTCTGGCAAGTTGGATGAAATTAACTATTTAAATAATAACAATTGTTAGCAAATTATTTATCTTCATTTATTTATTGTTCTGATGAATTTTATAAAACTGTAATAATTTAAATGTCACTAATATGATTGAAACGAATTTACCAAGTAAAATGTAATTCTGTGGAAAAAGGAGTTGTATTGACTAATCTGAGTTGATGTAAGGGGCAACATGGTGATATTCGTCAGTTCGTCGTTGATTCTTGTTGTGAGCACTACAATAAAAAGTGGAAAAGTACAGTTCTATGTTTCATTTTGAGGCAGCAGTCTACACAATTAGTAACATAAACTAATGTTTAGGTTGGCAAGTTGAACAATCTATACAGTTCGTTAATTGGTAATATCGTTTCACGTTTGGCCAAGACTCAATATGGTGCGATTGTCGACTTGTTCCCACATCCTCCCTCTGTTGAAATTTGTGAGATCCGTGTGCTCCCTAAAGTAGCATAGAAAACTTAACAGTCTCACCTGCTCCCTGTGGATAGCCATGGACAGACTTCTTTCTTATTCTACCATCCGGAAGTACTCGTAAATAATAATAGAACAAGTTAAGTTAATTAAAAAAATCAAAAACCCGACCGCACCTACAACAGATTTATTAATCACGCGTAACAATAATATAATTCCATACAAGCAAAGCCGCAGGCAAAAACTAATATATCAAATATATATTTGAAAGCAGGTCATTGAGACCTTTATTTTGGTACCCATATCAATATATTTAGAAGAAAAAAAAAATTACTGCAACGACAATTTTGCGGCTCACAGATGCCATATTATTATATAGATTGTAGATAATAATAGATTGGATTGCATGAAAATAAAACCGGAGGTTTCTTTTAATCCCTCTAACCTAAAACTCATTATTTATTTATTTATTTATTTATTTACGATTACAATTATTATGCATTACAGTCACCCAATGCGCATAACAATTAAATAATTTTGATTCATGCATGAAATAAGGACATGATAATTAGATAATTATATGAAGTATCAATAACAAAATTAAATTATTAACAATGTCAAAAAACAAAAAAAAAACAATTTGAATTCCAAATAAATTGATTAAGAATTAGGAACAAATTCATAGTAATCATAAAATTAAATGTCAATTAAAAAGAAAACACGTATGTATTACCCCGTACATATTGCCCCGGTGGAAGCATAATAGAGGTAGAATGTAGGAACAAACCGGTTTGTTAATGTCTCATCTTACCTAATTTACTTATTAAACTCCCGAGAAGCATGAAGTCTTTGATTTTTGATAATCTCTTAGCAACTTTATCTTACACTATGCGATGAATTGCCACTACGTTGCAGTATATGGTGCACTCTTCAATTGAATCCATGCCTACAGTTACCATCTTTCACGGTTACTATAGTATAATAGAATTTCTATTTAAAACAGGTACATTTGGAAAAGGTTGACCAACTTAGGTTAGGTATTCAAATCCCCAAGGACCTGAGTTCGCGGAATTGGCCGACCTGTTTGGGCATAGTAGGACCCGCCTCTGTGAATGCTTATTGAAACCCTCTCGTTTTTTATCACCCGTCTAAGACATTCCCGGAGGATGCGAAGGGATGTGTCCAATTTAGGATGCAGTCAAATGTTGTTTTTTAACATTCTGAGTAATAAATTGTTCATGTTTATTCGTTGAATAATTGAAGAATGCCCTGCCAATAAATTTAACAAAAAAAAAACAGACTCCAAACATTACTCTACATTTATATATGTAGATACAGGCTGATGATAATAAAAAAATATGGGACCAATCTGGAAATATACGCTTCCAAATAAAAAAAGTTTTTTTTCAAATCGGTTTATAAATCACGGAGTTACTAAGTAACAAACATTAAAAAAAACCTCTTCCTTTTTTGGAGTCGGTTAAATATAAATACTGCACTATAAAATTATGGAATAAACTGTCAATCGAAGTTATCACAGGACACAACGCATTTTCGCATTGCTAAATTTGCTCGAACATCTCTAGTGGAAACGCTCACATCGTTTCAAATCTTCAGTACGCATCCTCGCACCGCAACACTACCTCACACAAGCCACACATTTCTCATAGAAACGCAGCCTAATCTTGTGCATGGTGAAAGGCACGACCGATCTCAGGTTGTAAATTTATTATACACAATGACCCGTATGTACTCAAATCTCAGAAGTAACTATGTTAACATATAACCCTAGACGTTCAACTGTGTGTGTAGACTTATAAATATATAATGTTCAACCACATTCACTTAGGTTCCTAAAATAGAGAAGGGTCGCGTGTGTACACAGATTTACATTTGTGTTAGCAACAACGCCCACAGGTTTAGAAAAAATATGGGTTCATGTAATAAATGATAAATCTCACGACTCATTTTTATTGTGAAACATTTACTGGGGCACGTCAAGCCGTTTGTTGGCTTGAAGCGTTACGCGTGGGCGTTCTGTTCTCGACTGAGCTTTCAATACGATTACTTTTTTAACGTAAAATAAAACTAAGTCGGTGCAGGTCAGCTGTAGCCGTGGCGACACGTCGCCACACAATCATAATTCTGCGCATCTTTCCCCGCTTGGCTTGGTGAACTCCCATCTCGCTCAGGATATTTTCTATACGTTCTGTCTCGATGTTCCACACTGGCTAGTCATAATTAAACCGCTCATTTTTTTTAATTTGGTAGATCTTCATAACATCATGGTCGGTTTTTCCAAGACAATCAGATATGCTGTCAGTATTGTAGCCTTGAACTACGTCACAAAAATTCGTCCAATTGATAGTTCTCTAACCAAATGCAGGTATTGTAACGTTTGGAAATCGGCATCGGTTGCTAACAATGTTGGTATTGTTCGTGTTCATCCTTCCTACTACTATTATCATATATCATTATCATAATACTACTAACATTATAATCTGAAGATCGATGAGTCAATTAAATGCGTATATGCAACATAGCGGCTGTATTGGTGAATGCCATCTTTTCAAAGTGACTTTAGGGTAACAAACTTGTGTACGGCAGGGTGCGTAAAATGTGAATAAATAAGAAGGAATATTTTGAAATGAAATGGAATTCTTTATTCTAGCATTAGGCCCTTGTGGGCACTTAGACGCTTTACTTAAACTATATTCTTATCTTCTTGATCATTTGTGTGAATGACCATATCTGTTTGTCTTATCCTGGGTGTTTTCTATACCTTATACATTGGGACTTGAGGATAGCCATGTGTAATTTGCGAGGAATATTTATTTAATTAATTTGATCGCATTTCGGGTTTGTTTTCAGTGCAAAACTTCTGAATAGATTTGCGTAAAATTTGTTACGAATTTAATAACATGATACTTTTTATTTAAGCAATGTGTATATTGTTTTGACACTTTTGGTCGCTAGATATTCATCAACTCTAAAGCTTTTTAGTAATTGTCATCATCAGGTCATTTTAGTCTCCACTACAGGAGCACGACCCTCTCTCTTCTGTCTCAGACAGAAGGAGGATTTGGCCTACACTCCCCACGCTGGCCAGACGGGTTGGGGAGGCCTGATCGATGTATTATAATGTATTTCCCTTAGTCGCCTTGTACGACATCCACGGGAAGAGACGGAGTGATTCTGTTCTAGTCTGCGGGAAACCATACGGCTATTTAGTAATAGTAATTGTGACAATTTTAACGCAATTTTCTTATAAGTCAAAGTATCGCCTTAGACAATTTCAAACAGGCGCTTATAAAATTGTGAGTTACACAATCATTAAAACTTATCACAATTTTTGTATTTTTCGTATATTATTCAGCAACACGAAAGAGCTCGAGAATGGATACTGATAATGGATGGGTTTATTTATCTTGAGCGTCGTGCACTAACAGCTCGAAGAGTTGTTTTCAGATTTTCAGATTTTTATTGCAAGTCACAAGTTATTAAAGATGTTACATACAATATTATGGTACAAGTGACGCCCAGTATGGGCACAGCAAACATGAGAGGCATCTAGATACCGTTTTACTTAGAGAGAAAAAGTACAAAGTGCAATAGACATAGTCCCATACATAAAGTGAAAAATGCAATAGATATAGTCTTAATATCCATTGCACCCCCCAACTTTATAGACTTTGTAGAGAAGTCAAAGCATTCTGCTCAATAGGTCTGTCATCAAAGAATTCTGACATATTGTAGTAACACTTATGTAAGAGGAAAGCTTTTAAATATTTATTAAATAAGAACGGTTTTTTTATATTTTTTATATCATTTGGGATATGATTGTATATTTTTATTACCATATGATGAGGGCTGGAGGAGACTAGTTCCATTTCAGTATTTGGTCTTAGTAATTTGTTTAGATATCTATCATTTCTCCTATTACCATTTTCCCTTGATATGTAAAGATCTTCGTGCTTCCTCACAAATTTGCATGACTCCAGGATGTATATGGAAGTTAGAGTCAGGATTTGGTGTTTCACAAAATAAGATCTACATGATGTCATTTGATCGATATTAACTAGTATTCTAAGGCATTTCTTTTGTAATGTAAATATATCTTTTACCTCGCAGCAGTTTCCCCACAGAACTATGCCATATGATAATCTAGAATGCACGTATGCATAATAAGCAGCACAAGAAGTTTTGAAGTCAGTTACACGTTTTAGTTGACTTAATGCATATGTAAAAGAGGATAGCTTACTTTTCAATTTTTGAATATGTAATTTCCATGTCATATTAGTATCTAATTCAATACCCAGTAATGTCGCAGTGTCAGCTAATTCTATTTTACTATTTTTAAATTGGTAAGAAATTTGTAATGATTTTTTTTGTGAGGGTTTAAATTGTAATATTTTAGTTTTGTTTAAGTTAAGTTTTAGATTATGAGTATCTAACCAGTTAGTAATTTTGTCTAGAGTAATGTTTAGTTTATTTTCTAATTCCATAGTATTCGAGCATGACACCAGGACAGACACATCATCCGCGAAAAGAATGCAATCCTCTTTAATTTCGTTAGGGAGATCGTTTATATAGATGAGGAATAACATACAGCCCAATACACTACCCTGTGGGATAGAGCCGGCAGAGAGCACTCTATCTGATCTTACATGCTGTATATTCCCAGTATCGAAATTGGTATATTTAATTTCTACACATTGGGAGCGGTTTTCAAGATATGATTTAAACCAATTATGTGGATGCCCTCTTACTCCAGATTCAAATAATTTGGACAGCAATATATCATGGCATACTCTATCGTAGGCTTTGCTCATATCTAAGAGGAGTCCTATAGCATATTTTTTTTCATTAATTTTTTCGAAAATTTTTTGGACATATTTATAAATTGCTAAAGTAGTAGAGTAGTTTTTTCTGAAGCCATTTTGGTTTTTATGCAGTACTGTTAAATGACAGCAGTTAAGTCCTTTGCGCTGCTTGAAAAACTGCCCGCTCAATTGCCGCTTGGTGGAGTACGATATAACACCGTTCGATTATAGGGTGACCGTACCCCAATTGTGGCATGAATATGAGTCGTTACGTAACACGGAGAAACAAAGTTGTGAATATTGCTGTCAAAGTCAGCTAGCTGAAACATCAGTGAGCCGGCCACATTTTTTTTTTCATTTTATACTACGTCGGGTGGCAGACAAGCATACGGCCCGCCTGATGTGAAGCGGTTACCGTAACCGTATTAACGCTCGCAACATATATATCAGGAACATAACAACCCTCAAGAGAATTGTTATTTGGCTGCGGTATTCTGTGAGGTGGAGGTACATTCTCCAGTCGGACTTACATTACGCTCCCTACCTCTCTTTTCGCCAGAGCTTCGTTTGTCAGTCAGTAGGGTGCAGCACGTGCAGGTGAAGTTGGCTTTGGTTCAAAGATGTTGATAAACCATTTACACCCCAAAACATTTGCTGTACTCGGCATGATAAACGGCAGAGGAAAGTTTTACAGTGGAGGCCGCGTATGAGACGACAATGTCTTCGACGCCCTCCTCTAAATAAATAAATAAATATTGTCACACAAATTACACAGCGCCATCTAGCCCCAAAGTAAGCGAAGCTTGTGTTATGGGTACTAGACAACGAATAAACATACGTAAATACGTTTTTTTTTTTTGTAAATACATACTTATTATACATAGAAAACACCCAAACTAAGACAAACAGACATGTTCATGCACACAAATGTTTGTCCTACGTGGGAATCGAACCCACGAGCATTGGTGTCAAAGCCACGTCATTGACCGCTACGTCACCGAGCTCGTCGACCAATCGTCATCGTCAAATAGTCCCATAACGTCAATTAATGTTAGTATTATTGGACGAATTACATACTGTTATCAAGTCCCAAACTAACAAAGCTTGTACAATGGGTACCGGATAACTTATATATATTTTATAAGAATATTAGGCTGATAATGATGACTAACACGTTATTCAGAAGAATATTGGAAAATAACCCATACATTAAATACAACAAAGTTATATCTCACCATATCTTATATTGAAAATGTCGCCAAAGCCTGCCGCGACACTTGAGTATCACAAATTGCAAACAATCACAAAGTTTGGACTTGACAAATGAGTTGGGAGTCTTGTTAACATATTTTATCAGCCGCGCTTCTGAGCCTCAGTGTAATCGAAACTCAAAGAT
Source organism: Hypsopygia costalis (assembly GCA_937001555.2). Taxonomy (NCBI): domain Eukaryota; kingdom Metazoa; phylum Arthropoda; class Insecta; order Lepidoptera; family Pyralidae; genus Hypsopygia; species Hypsopygia costalis. Next base: position 27,283,017 of record OW443338.2, read on the forward strand.
GCTGGCTTTGTACAATTATTGATCATGGTTTTAACCACTGATGCAAACAACCCCTTTGTTATTTTTTGTGTGTCTATGTTTTTGTAGCTTCTAAATATTTAGAATAATAATAAATATTCCTAGACATATTACACAGCGTCATCTAGTCCAAAACTAAGCAAAGCTTGTACTATGGGTACTAGATAACTGATACAAATAAAAAATACATTTTTTTTTTGTAAATAAATAGGTACATTATAATACATAGAAAACGCCTAGACCATGACAAACAGACATGTTCATGAACACAAATATTTGTCATGTGCGGATCGAATCCGCGACCACGGAGTCAAAGTGACCATTGCTACCCATTCGACCACCGGGATCGTTCGGAATGAATTTTATAACTAGGGAAGACATAGTATCGTTTTAGGGTAGAGGCTGACAGCTATTAGAGACTACCTATCCTAACCTGCACGTAATACACCCTGCCGACTATCTACGGAGGTGCTGACGAACGAAATATAACCCAGTGCGTTTCTTAACCTTTTCCGGTCCGCTGGCCCCTAGAAAATCAAGCACTATTTCAAGGACCCCCTTAATAGAAAACACAGGAATTTAAGTCAATTAATTTTAGTAGTGAAAACGAATTACATTTTTATAAAAAAATTAAATACTGTATTAATGTGACGGTTGGTACTTTGCAAGCTTTTTTGCAAGTATTGCTTTTTTATTAAAAATTCAAATTTTCATAGATAAGACGGCGGAACCCCATACACATACGCGCGTTCCCCCAGGAGTTCGCGGACCACAGGTTTAGGACCACTGTTCTTCATATTACTTAGAGCGTATCACTTAGTTAGCATAAAAAATAAGAATAAAACACTGAAATTGGTTAATTTTCCATTAAAAAGTCGTCGTCGTCATTAAATCAATCAAATCAAAATACCTTTATTCCTTGGACTTTATAAAGCACTTAGAAACGTCATACAAATTAAATATAAGAACATGTATCTACATGATCACTACTCTAAAACCGCAGAGCTTAGATTCACTTTCATCACACTATCTTGAATGTGAAAGTGAATTTAAGTCAACAACACCTTATTCATTCCACTGCAGGGATATATTCGTAGGTCTCCTCTCAGGTTAGGGGTTTAGAGCATACTCCACCACGCACACTGCTCAACTGTGAGGGCCGGCGGAGGCCAGTGTTTTCAAACCTCCTAAAGGCCACTGAATTGGTTATGTAATCCAATGACAGCAGCCGGGACCGATGGCTTAATATGCCACGCACGCAGGAGCTCATGATAAATAAACCCACTCTTGTACAGGCTACGGTCGACTTTTTTTTTATACCACTAGAGTGGCAAACAAGCATACGGCCCGCCTGATGGAAAGCAGTTACCGTAGCCTATGAACGTCAGTAACACCAGGGGCATCACACGCGCGTTGCCGAGCCTGTAAAAACCTCTTCACGCCCTTTTCGCCGTCACGCACGAAGAACCCCATGCTGTAGTCTCCTGAGAAAACCTCGACAGGCAGTTCATTCGACGTTGCTTAACTTGCGTTTTCAATTAGACTGACAAGCGCAACGACGCCATCAAGCTACTCATAAAAAAGTAATTTCACCAAATCTAGTAAGACATTCGTATTTTTAAATGTAATCAGTAAAATTTAATATTCAGGTAAATACATATAATACAGTACAATTGTAATACAGTGCAGAAATTGCTACCACGGAAGCAATTCAGGACTACAATTTGCAAATGATGATCTGGAGTCGGGATACACCACAACCCGGCCACTCCATAAAAATGTCGCGTCGCTCACTACTACACAAACAATAACGTCTGTACAGAGCGAAAATGAGCGTGTGTGTGTGCGGCGCTATACAAACTGTTCCTGATTGGTCTCAGAGGGGAGGTGAGGTCGACATGTGAGAGCGGCAGGGAGAGGCCATACTGTACGTAGTACTATTACTTATACTGTGGATACACCCGTCGTTAAAGAATTGGCAAAGCAATTGGAAGAAAAATGAAACCATTTTATTTAAAATGGTTGAGTGCGGCGATGGCTGCCCCATGCATCAACTCGTGAACGGGTGCTGCCAGACGCGACTGGTCTGTCGTGGCTGTCATGGTTGTAAGGTAAACAATAGGAGGTTTTAGGTTAAGTAGTATTAGACAACAGTATAATTATTAGCATAATAGCGACGTGCAATACTTAAATTGTAAGCAAATTGTGACAGAAAAGTAGAATATGCCGGGGTCTGTAGATTGTAATTATTGCGAATAAAAAATATAGAGTAATTTTTTTATCAAGTCTCAAATTATATTTGACCTCGCAACAAGGATGTTATAACATCTTTGGAGGGCATTATAAGCAGGACTTTATGAATAAAATAACAAAGTTAATGTCTTGAAGCTTTTATTTAACTTTCAAATATCTGACTGATACTTATATCTTTTTCTTTTTACATTAATGTATTTTAGTTAAAAATAACAGTAGTTGTATTTTTGTTATACAATATTTTTGAGTTGTGAATTTGTTTTTTTTTTTTTTTAATATTTATACAATTAAATCATATTCTTGTGTCATAAGAGACATATTAAGGACCTTGGGTATACGGGCGTGAGCTATCCCCACCTACAGCAGCACCCCCTCGTCATCAGCCCCCTTACCACCAACTCTTATTGCGATTCAATAACTGAATAGAATGCTTATTCATACCAATGAATAAGCGACTCTATTCAGTTATGAAATAGAGTTCTATTAATCTATTATTATTATCTAAATAGTATTCTATTAAGTTATTAAATCGGAATAAGAGTTGGTGTTAAGCCCCCAGATCGCGCCGCGACCGTAACCACGAAGTCGCGTGCAGCCACAAGTATAAACAAATAAAACCGGCCAAGTGCGAGTCGGACTCGCGTACGAAGGGTTCCGTACCAATATCTATAAAAACGGCAAATAAATCACTTTTTTTTGTATGGGAGCCCCCCTTAAACATTTGTATTATTTTTATTTAATTATTTTTTTAAAGTGAATATAAATATTATGTGAGTATTTCAAACGTCTACCCATTGCTGTTATCAATTGCGAGCAAAAACGAGCAAAAAAAATCAAGTTCGTTATATGGGAGCCCCCTTAAATATTTATTTTATTCTATTTTATATTTGTTGTTAAAGCGGCAACAGAAATACATCATCTGTGAAAATTTCATTTGTCTATACCGTGATAGTTACTATCACGGTTCATGAGATACAGCCTGGTGACAGACAGACGGACGGACAGCGGAGCCTTAGTAATAGGGTTCCTTTTTACCCTTTGGGTACGGAACCCTAAAAAGAACCCTGCAAACACAAAACTTTGAACAGTCGTGTAAAAACAAACACAAAATTACACTACACTTCCACGGAATGTATCCCTATTTCCTCGTACGTCAAAGATCAATACTTTCCTCCAGTTAAAGATCCTTATAGGTTGTATACCAAACATCCCCCAGATCCCTTTTTAAGAGCCCCTCGATATCCCCAGTGGGTAAGAGAGATATTTCTTAATGAGAAATTTTTCATTCCCCAAAGATTGTACTCAACAATTTTAGAGGCCGGAAAATTAGACAAGGCCCTGGTTTTGGGTCTCTCGGGATGGTAAAAAAGTTATCTTTCAACGCTTTTAAGAAATTATGAATTCTCATTAGCATTTCTTTTTATTTTTGTAATATTAATTAAATAATATAGTTAATTAATTGAATAACGAACACGGTAGCCGAATGAAATGTCTATTTTGACTTCATTCAATTTCCGTACTAGACAAATATATTATGTGCATGAAAATGTCTGTTTTTTTTTATGTTAGCTGGGGTGTAAGTGGTTTATCAACATCTTTGAACCAAAGCCAACTTCACCTGCACGCGGTGCACCCTGCTGACTGACAAACGAAGCTCTGGCGAAAAGAGAGGTAGGGAGCGTAATTGTAAGCTACCCGACTGGTGAATGTACCTCCACCTCACAGAATACCGCAGCCAAATAACGGCTCCCTTGAGGGCTGTTGTGTTCCTGCGAGTGAGTGAGGTCACCAGAAAGGAAGGAGATGCTGCGGTGGCAGCGGGGGTGGCGGCGCGCGAGCGATATTTTATGTTACGAGCGTTAATATGGCTACGGTAACCGCTTCACATCAGGCGGGCCGTACGCTTGTCTGCCACCCGAAGTAGTATAAAAAAAAAAAAATAGCTCAGCATATCGGCTCCGCCTCGCCTGATGGTAAGCAAAAAGAGCAGCCCCAATCGTATCGGCAACGAACAAGAGTTCTTTATGTCTTGTCAGTTGACGCTGCCATGCTGGCCTGCAAGATCCTTCTTCACGCTTCCCTTGAAGGATCCCATATTGAATGAATGAGGAAATACATATGCCGGCAACACGTTTCATTTTTTAATGGAAAATGTTTATCTTGGTCTGGGTGTTTATAATGCGTATTATAAATGAGAAAGGGAGTTTATATCAATAAAATTGGAAGCAATAAAATCACGTTTGTTGTATGGGAGCCCCCTTAAATATTTATTTTATTTTGTTTTTAGTAGGTACTTGTTGTTATAGCGGCAAAAGAAATACATCAGCTGTGAAAATTTCAACTGTCTAACTATCGCGGTTCATGAGGTACAGCCTGGTGACAGACGGACGGACAGACGGACGGACAGCGGAGCCTTAGTAATAGCACTACAAGCTTTGCGCCTAATTTGGGACTAGATGGCGCTGTGTAAATTATCTAAAAATATTTATTTATTTATTTATTTATAGTGTATCAGACTATCTGCATTTCAGGTGAATGAAGGAGTGGCTGCGACAGCCTGCAGCAGCAGCGACGAGTTGACAGCAGGGGTGGCATGTGATGCCATCCACGCGAGCGATATAGGTATTTAATTTTGCAAACATCTGTAAGGTAAATATTAAGTTAGTAGTAGCCCCCCCCCCTAGGTGGTGGGGGGGGGGAGGTGAATTTTTCCATTTTTCAAAAAATATTTATCTGGCAAGTTGGCCAAGACAACTATTTAAATAATAATAATCTGTAAGGTACCCAATTAGATCATCTTCGAGCATGCTACTTAAACGTTTTATTGATATAATTTTTAATAGAATCAATAAGGTTAAACACAAAACGCATATTTTTGGTTACTAAATAATAGTGAAAAATATAAATTTAACAAAGGATTATAGTAATTATTCTCACAAAAATATTGCTTCTTGTATTATAATAATCTTGTTGAATAATTTATACATAATGAATACGCAATTTATTATTGATGAAAACCGCATAAATATGAATTAGTAATGGACCAATCATATCTACAAAACTATGCTGAAGGTCACTCGCTCAGCATAAAAGTCATTAAAATGTAAATCTTAGGCAAGCTGCCAAAACGTCTATAATATCTTGAAATTATAACAGCCATTTAACGGGCTATAATATTGTTATAATACTTACTTACATACGTCTAGTCTGTGCGAATTTAGCTCTATGTGACAACTAACACGAACATTTGCTCGATGTGAATATTTGCATTGGGTGGGAAAAGTGGTATGCTTGTTTACCACCCGACGTAGTATAAAAAATATTTATCAGTAATTTGATTTTGAATTTGAATGAAAGATTTATCGATTAAGTGTTTACACCAACAGATAGACAATTTTTTTTTATATATTATTATTATTTAGTTCTTTTATTTCCTTCTTCGTCACTTTTATGTACAGAGACGGAATATTCCACGATTTTATATATCAAAGTTTCATGAACCCACAACATTGGTGAATCTTTCATAAAGCTAATAATTGCCATTAGGTTTTGCCATGAAAACAAATTGATATCTCAATGATTTAACAGGTTCACAGTCCCGAAGCAAGTTGCGATCTCCTTTGTATACGTCCCCATAGTAATAATGACACCTAACGCTCATGAAGTTTCGTATTAAGTTACGTCAATGATACTTTATGTGTCACAGTGATTGAAATTGATTATATTACATTCACTGGCCATGAAGCACATATGTCTCATGGACGTACCAGTGAAGTCACTCATGAGGCACATGTGCCTCATTGGACTGCGAACCTGTTAAATATATGTCGATTTAATTGTATGTTGGCAATTATATCGCCTCACCTTCCCCTGGCGTGCGTTGGGGAGTAGGTAGATGCGTAATTCGCCGGAAGTATTAATCCTGTAGATCATTCGCATGAACTATTGAAGGTATTACGTTAGTTATTAATATTAAACCGTATAAATATACATCATTGGTCACGAATTGACGTACGATAAAACAACATTAATAAACAAACAACAGGATAGCAATTTGCTTCATGACTACATCATGGTGACATGACAGCAAAATAAAAACGGTAATTTAAAAAACTAAAAAACCCGACTGCTTTTCTGTGTAATTTGGAAATGAAAAACCCCTAAAACAAGAAAACATGTAGCAGTCGGGACCCATTCTAGAAATGGAGGCTTAGTGAATTTAGAGCACATGTAGTGTGAGGATGAATCCTCTATATATGGCGAGCAGTGTGGACCAGTAGGAAGGAAGAAGTTGTTGCTTTGGTAACGTGGGTGAGGGCATTCGAGTGAGACCTATATTGACAGAGTTTCTTTCGGCATTTCTTCTCGTCAATGGTCATTCCGAAATGCTGGTAGATAAAAAATATACCTAATTGTAAAAGACGTGTCTAAGTGCCCGCGAGGGCCCACAGAATAAAGAATTTTGACTTTGACTTTGACTTTGGACATTTCGAGGGAGCGGTTTACACATCTCGGGTTCCTCCGTGTTTCGCAGGGCACGTTAAGCCGTCGGTTCCGGCGGTTGTCAAAAGATGACGGTCGTTAAGCTAAGTCAGTGGCCTTTGGGTGGCTTGAAAACACTGACCTCTGCCAGTGTATCAGCATGGTGGAGTATGCTCTAAAAGGCCTTCGATTGAGGGGGGCGTATCCCAACAGTGGGATGATTATGGGCTGATGCCGAATGACGACACGGGCATAGCCGCGTTTAATAGAAGTAAGCAATAATTCCCGAATCTGAGTGACAATAAAAACCTACAGTCATCATCAACCTGTATCTACCCACTGCTGGATATAAGCCTTTCCTAAACCTACAGTCATCATCATCATCATCATCAGGTCCATTTTAGTCTCCACTACAGGAGCACGACCCTCTCTCGTCCGTCCTAGACGGATGGAGGATTTGGCCTACACTCCCCACGCTGGCCAAACGGGTTGGGAAGGCCTGATCGATATTTGATAATGTATTTCTCTTAGTCGCTTTGTACGACATCCACAGGAAGAGACGGAGTGATTCTATTCTAGTCTGCCGGGAACCGCACGGCAAAAATAATAATAATACTAAACCTACAGTAAAGAGCAAAAATCTGTCAGCCCCTATCAAAGGGTGATTAAGGATCTATAATTAGAAATTGGAAGGAGAGATTAATTCGCTCCAGTCATGCCCCACTAAAAGCACCTTCAAATCTTGTTTGAAGTTAACAGTTTCCTTAGCGGAAGGAATTTTTGTCCATTGGGAATTTTAAGAGCAAAGTACTGTTTTAACCAAGTTGTTAAGTAAAAGGTTCCCAATTTAGCGCGAGCTTGAGTCATTCTTGGAGATTTTTATCACTTTCCTTATATAAAAAGTACCTATGTTTTTATTGAGCAAAAATTAATCTGTATTTGGAAATATAACGTTACACATTTTGTTCACGTGATATGTATTATAAATGGATGAACGCCGGCTGCACGCACGAAAAAGCATGTAACGTTCCGCCTGAGCCGAGCGTGCAAGCGAGAGCTCGGAAAAAGCGATAGAGAGGCACGATCGGCTTATGTTTCTTACGACGTATCACGTTAAATTATCGTCCGTAAACCGACTTTATAGACAACCAATTTTTTTAAATAAAATTAGGGTTGTCATTGTTTCAGAGGTGTAATTTTTCTTTTAAATAGCAGCAATAACGTCAAGTCAAATATTCATATGACCCCTTTTAGGATACAAAAATCGTATCGCCAGATTAACATATTAAATGAAAGCGTACTTATTGGATATTAATTTCTCAATATCACGTTCTCATTGGTTTTAATTCTATATATTTTCTGACATTTAGTAATTTCTGATATTGATTTTCACAGTTAATTATCAGATATTCACATTATTATGTTTAGGGTGTAAGGGGTTCATCAACATCTTTGAACCAAAGCCAATCTCACCTGCACGTGGTGCACCCTGGTGACTGACAAACGAGGCTCTGGTAAAATGAGAAGAGAGGTAGGGCATAGCGTACATAACTGCCCGGCTGGGCAAGTACCTCTACCTCGCAGAATACCGCAGCCAAATAACAATTCGGTTGAGGGTTGTTGTGTTCCTGCGAGTCACGTCAACAGAAAGAAAGGAAGGAGTATAGGCTGGCGACGGACCCCTTGGTGTTGCTGATCTCCATGGGCGGTGGTGATTGCTTTACATACCCTCTCGTATGGAAAAAATGTAGTAGTATGTTTGCATAATGCCCAATAATTTAGCAATCAATACCGCTTGTCAATTTTTTTTTTCAATAACGCTTTATTTTTAACCGACTTCAAAAAAGGAGGAGGTTCTCAATTCGACTGCATATTTTTTTTTGTATGTATGTTATTCGATATCTTTGCGAATTGTGAACCGATTTTCATAATTCTTTTTTTATTTGAAAGGGTATGATTGCAAGGTGGTCCCATATTCACCAAGTCAGGATCTGATGTTGGGATGCCAGGGAAATCGAGGGAAACCCTTAAATTTTATAAGCACGTATGGTCAAATTCATTTTTTTTATTTGAAAGAGTAATTGCGAGGTGGTTCCATATTCACCAAGTCAGGGTCTGATGGGATCCCAGAAAAATCGAGGGAAACACTTAAATTTGCCCTATGGTAAGCGGTAGAATAAAATTGTGCCAGTCCATTGCTCTGCGCTGGATGTCATACAAGGCGATTAAGGAATTTTGTGTCACGCGATAACTTTTCTCCCGGAAGACGGGCAGCAGCGTCTGCCGGGGTATTCCACCAATAAGCTGCGCTCGCCAACTGAAGTCGTTTTTTTTTTTTTTAAATCAACTTTATAATAATAATAATCGACTAGATTACAATGTCATGTAATATAATGCAATGTAATGTAATGTAATGCCACTTTAAGTGTTCTAAGTAACTTGAAACGACGTAGTAGAGATATAGCTTCATATTTTTTATCTAATCTCATACTGAAATTTACACATTAAAAAACTAAACACAGTATCTTAATGACAGTGTTTACGCACAAGCTGTCAAAATAAATTTAAAAAGTTATTTTTCGATACAGCTCTTGTATGGACAACTGTATCGTAAAATTACTTTTTTACCATTTCGATACAGCTTCAGCCCTGGATACAGGTATTTTAAACAGGTTGCAATGCAAATTCATTGCAACTTAGCAAAATTTTTCTACATAATCTGTGAACGCGGCGCCGCGCGGCGCGTCGCGCATGCGCACTACGCATGCTCGATCTGCAAATAGATTTATAGGTAAGAATTATAGCTGTTAAATTAACTTCATGGTTGTATTTAAAATATTATTATCATATATTTCATGAGATTAGATAAAGTAGTGTATGAAACTGCACATAATTAGGTATTAAAATACTCGTGTGGTCTATTATAACATTCGCCTTCGGCTCATGTTATAAACTCACACTCGTATTTTAATAACCCTTATTATGCAACAGTTTCATAAACTACTATTATGAAACAGTTGCATTCAATTATTACTTTATTTATTACACAAACAGTTCAATTATTTATTACTAAGAAAATTGTGTGTATATATATATATATATACACACAATTTTAAATAATTGGATTCAATAAGTAAGAGATAGATTATTTTTTCGAAAGGTTCCCATAACGAAAACGTGTTTAATTTTTTTTTTTTATTTATTTGTTAATTTGGTCCACAAACACAATCTCTACTTATTTAATAGCAACAATGAATGATATACATTATTGTGAACCCAGTAGAGTAGGTCACATTTATTATATTTAAATATTTTTTAAATATTCTCAGACAAATTACACAGCGCCATCGAGCCCCAAAGTAAGCGAAGCTTGTGTTATGGGTACTAGACAACTGATATACATACGTAAATACATTTTTTTTTGTAAATACATACTTATGATACATAGAAAACACCCAGACTAAGACAAACAGACATGTTCATGCACACAAATGTTTGTCCTATGTGGGAATCGAACCCACGAGCGTTGGTATCGAATCCGCGTCATTGACCGCTACGCCACCGAGCTCGTTAATAGATATTAAAGTACTAGCTGACCTGACTACGTTGTCCTGTCTAAACCTTACCCAGTATACTCAGAATATCCCACCAAAGTTTCATTGCAATCGGATGAGCTGTAAACGAATGCATAAAGGACATACAGACAAACATTCATTTATATATATAGATAATATTATATGTGGAGCGTTACACAATAAGATATGCTCCAGATATTGCATAGAATATTGCTTACATTTAAAATTTATTGACGTTTATACGATTGTAACACTACTAAATTCTTTGATAAGAGGCTGATCCACCACACACTCTTATAAGTAAGGACTTATTCAGTGTCAATTCAAAGCATGACAAATTGACGTCCATTCGAGCAAAAAGCCTGAAATCGCTCGGCCATTTGCTGATCGATAGTGGCTTTAGCCGACCTCTATCCAGAAAGGATATATTTCACTATGTTCTCTTGGTTAGCACCGGGCTCGAATTAATTCATTTTCTTTTTATTCACTACGAATCAGTGATTGTATGAACATGCAAATTGGTGAGTGTTTTTTTTTTTGTCTGTCTGACTGTGCACAGTGCGACCGATATTTTTTGGCAATTTCTTTTTTTTTTTTGATCAGATAACTGATTGCAGATCGACGACTTCCAGTTAAAAATGGTCTCGCGTATTGCTATGAATGCTACGTATGTCTTTTTGCTATGCCGGATTACCTTGTACTGGAATGTTATGGTTTACAAGCTTTTGATTGTACCTACTAAAACATCTAAGTGACAAATAAAAAGAAAAATGTATACTAAAATAAAATAAAAATGTTCTCATATGTTTTTTATCTCATATGTTTGTTAACACATTATGAGAATAATTGGAAACATAACATCTGCTTGATGTTACTCGTAAATAATTACTATTGTTTAGTGGACATATTGCATTGGATACGGCTTATGAATCCTTGCAATACCATTGGCGTCATTGCCAACCTTGTAATAATCTCTTTGTGACAGAGTATTAAATGAAAGAAGATTCTGGAGACCCCGCAGTAGTTACAATTCTACTAATTAATGCAGATATTGAAAGCATGAATTTTAACCTTAGATTTCTTACGAAAAAGACGGCCTATTTGAATAAGAGCTAATGATAGAAAATTTAATTTAGTCTATTTTCAATTTACAACTATGTTTTTTGTATAAAATTTTGCAATTCATATAAATGAGAACTAAGCCTGTTATTCTTATTAGTGAGATTAGCATTCGCTCTAGACTGAATTCCAAACTTCAGCCCGATCCGTCTAGAGGTTTGAGCTGTACGTTGATCCAATAGTATTTTCTTAATTAATGTAATTTAATGTATACACCCTAATAATATTTCTCGGCTGCAATGCCTAGCATAGTTTGTTATTTTAAAATTATCTTCTATTTTGTGTTTAATTGTTTATGTTGTTTCTTTTGTTATTTTTGTGCATGTATGCCCGTGATTTTTTATTCTGTAAAAAAATTCGGTTTTTATGCTGAGTATCGCAAAATGGTCCCACCATTTTGCGACATTGCACAGTACTTTAATTTTTCTTGAATAATATTTGTGTCTGTTTTTAGTTAGTTGTGTCTGTGTGTAGTATAGTACTGTGTAATTTGCAAATAAATGTATTTCTTCTTCAATCACTCCTCTTTCATATAAATGTACATAGCATGGTATACCGAACGAAATAACAAAAAATAAAGATTATTTGATGCCGCAATTGGTAGAGCATAGTAGAACATATCGCCGGAACTAGTGTGAACGCTAGCCAATCCAGGCATTTCAATCAACCGCAAAGAGGACTCCACGTAGCAGTTCTGATTGACCCAATCCAATCGTAACTGCCGCTATTATGTGCCGTAGTAATGGATTGCGTACACACGGTATATACCTCTATGTTCTGATGGATAACATTAGCTCAAGTTACAGTTTGTTTACAATGCAATTACTTCTTTAACCTTTCGCGTCCGCGGCACGCGCGATGCGTACTGTCCCGTGATGGGTACAGCGTTGATACAGTGCTTGGTACAAAATTGATAGGTCGAAGCATTACTGCGGTTGTGCAGTTTTCTCTATACCCTTTCGATTGAGGGGAGATCCCAGTGAGATGAATCAGAGATAACGACGACCTCATTATCGTACTAAAACATAATATATAAAACCTCATAAATCAATGAGTAGGGGAAGATCGTTGCGTGTGTCAGTCTAATCGAAAACGCAAGTTAAGCAACTTCGACCGTAGTCAGTATATGTTTAAAATGGAAGTTCCGAAAATTCAATATTTTCATACTACGTCAAGTGATAATTTTTTTTTTATTGGTTACTAGTGGCCCGCCCACGCTTTGTAGTGGCTCAATCTTCCCGTTCCCATCTCTTTCCATATTCATTTAGACGCATAAATATTAGACAACCATTAAATATTTCAATCCTTTTTCAACTGACACTATTTGTATGGGAAAATGTTTTTTCTTTTATTTTCTTCTTATCCTTATACTTTCTTGTTCTTATCAATAATAATTTTAATAAAAAAAAACGACTCCAAACATAAACTCTACATTTATGTATGTAGATGCAGGCTGATAATGATGATGATGATGAAAAAATATGGGACCAATCTGGAAGTCTGGAACTCATTCAAATAAAAAAAAGATTTTTTCAAATCGGTTTATAAATCACAGAGTAATTAAGTAACAAACATAAAAAAAAATACAGCCGAATTAAGAACCTCCTTCTTTTTTGGTGTCGGTTAAAAAGAGATAACACTTTTTTCTTTACTCAACTGTGGCATCTAAATGTCTTAGTCCCACAAAGCACATTTTTATGTGAGTTAAAATACATGAGCTGGCATTGTGCATGTAGCTCCAATATACGGCAATGCAGCGCGGTTCCAGGGGCACTTCGTCACGTGCACGGTACGTGATTGATCGGCGATATTGTGACCTCACTAAGGAGCTGTGTTACGTTGCACTATATATTATTATAAGTAATATAATACTCCCCGAGATCGCATTTCTTCTTTTATGCTTGTTTAGGAAATAATAATAATAGTATAATATTTCTGGACAATTTATACAGCGACATCTAGTCCCAAATTAGGCGCAAAGCTACTATGGGTACTATGTACTATGGGTACCTACTAGACAACTGATAAATGTACTTAAATATTTTTTTTGTAAATACATACATGTAATACATAGCAAACATTCATACCAAGACAAACAGACATGTTCATGCACTCCCTGCCGAAGTTTTCACAGGAGATATATTTATCTTGTGCGGGAATCGAACCCACGACCCCGGAGTCAAAGTGAACATGGTTAGCCATTCGACCACCCGGGTCGTCAAAAATGAGGAAAGTTTGCGGTATATGTAATAATTAACAAGATTGTTAATAATATATACCTATTTTTATGAAGCTCTCCACTTTTTCTTTTCTTTTTTTTATACTACGTCGGGTGGCAGACCGACCTCACTCACTCGCAGGAACACAACAACCCTCAAGGCAATTGTTATTTGGCTGCGGTACAGTCAGCAGGGTGCACAGCGTGCGGGTGAAGTTGGCTTTGTTTCAAAGATGTTGATGAACCTCTTACAACACCCCAGAACAAAAAAACACAAAAAAAAATCCAAGAAATAAACTGTTTAAAATGCCGCTGTCTCTATACTCTACCCTATTACAGCTATTTATGATATTAAATTAAGTGATTATTTATGACTATAACTATTTATGTTATTGAGAAACTGATTACTGATGACATGACGATGTCGACCAGGAGCCCTGCCGGCTAAGCTGAAACCGATTGCAATCAGATTTTTTGATTCTGAATATCAAACTTCATCTTAATGACGAGCTCGGTGGCGTAGCGGTCAATGACGCTGCTTCGATACCAACGCTCGTGGGTTCGATTCCCACACAGGACAAACATTTGTGTGCATGAACATGTCTGTTTGTCTTGGTCTGGGTGTTTTATATGTATCATAAGTATGTATTTACAAAAAAAAATGTTTATCAGTTGTCTAGTACCCATAACACAAGCTTCGCTTACTTTGGGGCTGGATGGTGCTGTGTAATTTTTCTGAAAATATTTATTTATTATATTATTATTATCTTAAATTTATGGTAGCTGTGTTTAGCTTATGTAGTAGAAACCCCTAAACTTTTCCGACTGAGCTCTTCAGTTCAGTCGGCCAGTCGGGCTGCTTACAAACACGCTATGCCTTACCTCTCTTTTCGTCAGAGCCTCGTTTGTCAGTCACCAAGGTGCACCACGTGCAGGTGAATTTGGCTTTGGTTGATGAACTACTAAGTAGTACGTCTTACACCCCAAATATTCGTCTGTCATTAATCAATCACTGTGCTCCTATTTAGTTACCTCACTAGCGACGTAGGTACAAAATCTAACTTTAACATGTACAGATTCTATAACTTTCCGTCAGTAAGCTATTTTGAATATGTCTAGAAATCTCGACATGCCTAATTGCACCCCAAGGGTTTCATACATTATTTATGAACAAACAAATTCAACCTCTAAATAACTTTGAACAGTGTACAAATCTAGGTTTATACTTGGTTATATAAACATGTATAAATTAAATTAGTATTGTATGTATGTGTTTGTTTATACTGTTTAATGATTTAACGTTATATATATATATATTATAATAACGTGATATAAAGTTTAGACGATATGGGTAATCGAGAACTATGTTCCAGGGAGGATTCTTTCAGAGGAAATTCCTCCCGCGATCTTCGTGGGGAAAAGAACCTACCGAGGTACCGAGGTTTTCCTCCAGCGATGTTGATTTATGAATTTATTAATGCATTTTTGAATACTTGTGATTATGCTCAAAATCATATAATTTGATATCCATAGCAGTTTAGGTAAAGTTTGTTATTTTTAACTCTATAGCAAGCCACCAATGTATTTAAAATTATAGCAAATGAACTTCTATGAACTGAATATTATAACGTATGTTATTGTAACATATCACAGACGTCCATCCACACCACGTCATCAGTCCATCTCGTAGTCGATCGTCCCAAATGAAACATTTCACAAAATATTTCCCAAAACAGAATTCCAATCGTCGTCCATACGCTCAACGAACAAACAAAAGTAATTAATGAAAAAAGAACGTCACCGCCGCCATATTGGAATGGGCCTGCGGTATTTTAATTATAAATAAAATTACACGAAATCCATTCCGTTGAAAAATTATTCGGATGTGAAAAACGGGCAGTTAATTTGGTTGTCCGATTGGTGTGTTGCAAATAGGGTTGGCAAGTAATTAGATTGTCACAAGTACCATATTTTTTATTTATATCAGAGAGGGGCAAACGAGCATGTGAGTCATCTTGTGGAAAACAATCATCATCGCCCATGGAGATCAGCAAAACCAAGGGGTCGCCGATCCGTTGCCAGCCTTTTAAGGAAAATAAAGACTCTGTTCTTGAAGGTGTCGTAATTGTTCGGAAATACTGCTGAGGGAAGTTGATTCCACAGTTTCACCGCTCGTGGTATAAAATGTCTTTGGAAACGTACTGTAGTAGATCGCCAATTATCAATAAATTATCATCATCATCATCAGCATGTGATGATATAGGCCTTCCCCAATTTCCATCAAATGCAATACTCCGTCTTCCAGCCACTATCTTGAGATGATCGGATCATCTAGAAGGAGGGCGTCCAACTGTCCACGTTCTATACACCACCTTCACTCTAATACCTTCCTCTCCCATTTGCCATCACTGACTCATCTGATGTGGCCAGCCTATTGCCACTTCAGCTTGCTAACTCTTTTTTTTTAAATGCAGTTACGTTAAATATACTAACGTTACATATAAAAAAGGTGACAAACAAACATACGGCCCGCCTGATGGACAGCAGTTATCCGTAGCCTATGGACGCTTGTAACACCAGTGGCATTACATGCACGTTGCCGACTCTGCAAAAACCTCCTCACGCCTTTTTTGAAGAACCCCATGCTTTAGTCTCCTGGGAAAACCTCAACAGGCAGTTCATTCCACAGCTTGGTAGTACGTAGAAGAAAACTTCTCTGGAACCACACAGTACGTGACATAAAGCATAGGATTCTCGATAAATATGGCAGAAAGAGAGTATTACTATGCTCTAAATCTTTTCGACAGATTCTTCGGGAGACGCGTCTCCCAGCAGTGGTATGCATATGGCTTGATGCAGAATTTTACAAATTAAGGACAATGGTCGTTTGGATCAAGACCAAAATTAGCGGCCACTTCAGAAATATTGCTAGAATGATAGAGCATACCCTAGACACAACATTTTATTGTTTGAAAGTAATTCAAATAAGTCACATACATAATTTGTATCATGAATTCAAGAAATGTTCAATAAACGAACAGATACTTTATTTTCAATGTATATAGGTGTCGGTATAAAAGGTTTATCATCGCCTTTGAGCCAAAGCAAAACCTCACCAGCACGTAGTGTACCGTGCTAACTACATACGAGGTTCTGGCAAAAGACAGTTAAGGCACAGCGCAAGTATAAGCTGCCCGACTGGGAAACTCCACCTCACAGAACAACGAAGCCAAATAAGAATTTCTTTGAGGATTGAGCCAAATAACAATAATAAAAGCTTGTTTAAAAATAAAATTCAATCTATGTGACACCCCTGAACTAAAAAATCACACGGTGAACTAATTGGACTTGCGCAATAAAACCAATACGATATACTCACGGCGATATATTCACATAACAGAACACGTATTTGTCACTGTCACCATAAGCTTACGTGTCACGTGATATTTTCGTCAATTTCATTGGGATTTGATCACTCAGTATTGATGGTATTGAGTGACATGAGCGATTGCAGGGCAATGTTCTTAAGACGCTTGCGTCGTTGATATATTTATAGCAATTTATAGCAATGATATATTTATAGCAATTTCATATTTTTAGCTGATATATTTAATACATTTTGACTGGCGGTAGGTGGTAACGATATATAAAAAAGTACTCTTAAATTAATGAAGTTATTTTATAATTTCATTGGGCCCTTGTGGGCACTTAGATACGTCTTTTTTTTTTAAATAATAGGTAGGGGAAAAAGTCTTTTCGCATTTTAGTATGTTTGAACTTGTAATAAAATCTCTTTGGTTATACCATTTGTATCTTTCAGGTTTTGATATCTTTAAAAAGTTTAAATTTTAAAAAAGATAATTCCAAATTCAAATTAGGTAAATGTGTGATTTTCATTTGTTTTTTTTACTGTCAAGATGAGTGAATCTAATGAAGAAATTCGATTCATTTTAAAATTTTACTACAAAAAAAGTAAAAATGCAACGCAAGCTGCGAAAAAAATTTGTGACGTTTATGGATCTAGTGCAGTGTCTGTGAGAGTAGCACAAATTTGGTTTAGGCGTTTTCAATCAGGAAATTTTGATGTGAAAGATGCACGTCGCTCTGGTCGCCCTGTTACGGATAAAATGGATGCCATTTTTGAAAAAGTGGAGCAAGATCAGCATATCAGTAGTTGCGACGTAGCTGAAGAATTAGGAATTGACCACAAAACAGATTTGGCGCATTTGAAAAAAGCTGGGTACACTAAAAAGCTCGATATTTGGGTGCCTCACGATCTCACTGAAAGAAACTTAATGAACCGTGTACTCATTTGCGATCCTTTACTACGACGTAATGAAAGCGAACCGTTTTTGAAGAAGCTTATAACTGGTGATGAAAAGTGGATCACGTACGACAAGAACGTGCGAAAAAGGTCGTGGTCAAAGGCCGGTCAGGCTTCACAGACTCTGGCAAAACCCGGGTTAACCCGCAATAAGATGATGCTGTGTGTATGGTGGGATTGGAAGGGCATTATTCATTATGAGCTGTTACCGCCAGGCAGGACTATCGATTCTGAACTCTACTGTGAACAACTGATGAGATTAAAGCAAAAAGTTGAGAGAAAGCGGCCGGAATTAATTAACAGAAGGGGTGTGATTTTTCAACATGATAACGCTAGACCTCACACATCTTTAGCCACTCAGCAAAAATTAAGAGAGTTTGACTGGAAGGAGTTAATGCATCCGCCGTATAGTCCTGACCTTGCACCTTCTGATTTCCACCTGTTTCGGTCTCTTCAGAATTCTTTAGGCAATGTCAGGTTAACATCACGAGAAGACTGCCAAAACCACTTGTCGTGGTTTTTTGAACAGAAGTCCCAAAATTTCTATAGTAATGGGATCATGTCTCTACCTACAAGATGGCAAAAAGTTATCGAACAAAATGGCACCTACATACTTTAGTTAAATGTAAATAAACTTTAGTAAAAAATGTTTTGAATTTTCATATAAAATACGAAAAGACTTTTTCCCCAACCTAATATTTATAATAGATTTTTATTAATAATATTCTTATTTTTCGTCATTATTTTTATCTGCTATCATTTCGGTATTGACCATGGCGAAGAGGAAATTATTGAAAGAAACTTGCCAATATGGGTCTTATTTTTAATAATCAAATAATCTGGTCCCTCCAACTACTATTTATTTCAATGAGGTGAAACGATATTTAACTTTATTAAATCTTGGAATATGAAATATCGCTCGCGCGCCGACACCTTCACTACCAATGCGAACCTTCCTTTTTGGTGACCTCACTCAGTCGCAGGAAAACAACAACCCTGAAGGGAGTTGTTATTTGGCTGCGGTATGCTATGGACTCTGCCCCCTTACCACCATCTCTTATTGCGATTCAATAACTGAATAGAATGCTTATTCTTACCAATGAATAAGAGACTATATATTTTTTTTTATACTACGTCGGGTGGCAGACAAGCATACGGCCCGCCTGATGTGAAGCGGTTACCGTAACCGTATTAACGCTCGCAACATAATATATCACTTGCGCGCCGCCACCCCCGCTGCCAACACAGCATCTCCTTCTTTTCTGGTGACCTCACTCACTCGCAGGAACACAACAACCCTCAAGGGAATTGTTATTTGGCTGCGGTATTTTTATATTTCAAATGGAATAGAGTCGCTTATTCATTGGTATGAATAAGCATTATATTCAGTTATTGAATAATAAGAGATGGTGGTAAGGGGGCTAATATCTGATATGGTACTATGAGGACCTCGATGGCGTCGTTGCGCGTGTCAGACTAATCGAACACGCAAGTTCAGCAACATCAACCGTAGCCTGTCTATGGATGGGTTTATTTATCTCGAGTTCCTCCGTCCTTCGGAGGGCACGTTAAGCCGTCGGTCCCGGCTGATGTGATTGGGGCGGGTCTCAATCGAAGAGGTTTGGAGCATCCTCCACCACGCTGCTCAACTGCGAGTTGGCGTAGGCCAGTGATTTCAAGCCGCCCAAAACCCACTGACTTGGCTTAACGGCTTAACGTGCCCTCCGAAGCACGGAGGAGGTCTTGATACATAAATCAACGTTGAAAAGTTGAGTCGAATACTATATATATTGAGGGGTTAATATGACGAGCTCGGTGGCGTAGCGGTCAATGACGCGACTTCGACACCAACGCTCGTGGGTTCGATTCCCATACAGGACAAACATTTGTGTGCATGAACATGTCTGTTTGTCTTGGTCTGTGTGTTTTCTATGTATCATAAGTATGTATTTACAAAAATAAAAAGTATATACATATGTTTATCAGTTGTCTAGTATCCATAACACAAGCTTCGCTTACTTTGGGGCTAGATGGCGCTGTGTAATTTGTCTGACAATATTTAAAATTTATTTAATTTATATATTTTATGTTACAATCACATTCAATAATACAAATATTTCTGTGCATGACATGTCTGTTTATCTTTTTCTGGGGTATCAATCAGTTATCTAGGGAAAATAATATCATGAGCCACAAAAAATACTGAATGAGCCACACACATATTAGGTTAGGTTAGGTTTGGTATGTATGTATATATCAAATATTTAATTGCATTAACTAAATACAATGTTTTAATGTACTATGTGAGTAATGTGAGCGCATATATCTGTAACTATCGTGAAACAGCCAACAATACTATTGTGAAGGTACGTTTATTGTTTCCTATTAATATGTATTAGTAATGTAGAATACTAAGTAGAAGTGGCATACATAGTGTAATCTTGTTTTGGCCTTAGTTTGTAGATTATTAAATATATTTAAAATGTGTTTTGGTAGGCTGTTGATTACAAATAAATAAATGAATAAATAATTTTTGTCGCCAAGTCAGTATATTATGTATGTTTTATATCAAATTTTGTCGCCAAGTAAGTAGTCGCCCCGTTTCATAATTTTAGTTGCTCGGCTTATTACTACCCGTTATCTAGTATCCAGAGTATAACTTTGCTATAGTAACGACTGTATAATTCTGATACATTTGACCACAAGTCTACTAATTCAAGGCCGTGTGGTTTCCGGCAGACTAGAATAGAATCACTCCGTTTCTTCCCGTGGATGTCGTACAAGGCAACTAAGGGAAATACATTATCAAATATCGATCAGGCCTCCCCAACCCGTCTAGCCAGCGCGTGGGGAGTGTAGAGGTAGTAGAGACCAAATCCTCCTTCCGTCTAGGACGGACGAGAGAGGGTCGTGCTCCAGTAGTGGAGACTGAAATGGACCTGATGATGATGATGATTACTAATTCAATTTAAGTTATAAACAAAACGGTCCATATCGGTATTTGCAAGTTTCTGCTCCGCGAGGTTCTTTATTCCGACCTGAACTGCTGGAGAACTCGCGAATATTCTAGAACTTCATACTGGTATGGCGTATTCTAATATCGATAAAACGATGAACAATTTGAAATACCTTTTTATTTTATTTTTATTTTAATATAGAAAAAAACGTACCGTCGTTATAATTTGTTTTACACACATATAAATATTTGTGTCTTGGTCTAGGTGTTTTCTATGTATAATATGTATTTTTATATGTATGCATTTACAAAAGAAATATATTTAAGTATTATATCAGTTATCTAGTACCTGATAGTACAAGCTTTACTTAGTTCGGGACTAGATGGTCGTGTGTATTTTATCCAGGAATATTTATATTTATTTATATTCACTCGTATCTCGACTTTCTGTTTAGACAGGGTTCATTTCAGTTTTAATATTTTCCAACTAAACGATCCCGTCAACTTCGGCCAACCCTCGCCGGCACAGTGAATATAAAATAGTTACAGGGTTGCAAACGGGTGCGCTTGACACATGTCAGAATCAAAATTTTTGCACTGTACCGCAGTAAATATGAAGCAACCCTATTTTATATACGATGTATTGTACTATCTTTAAGTTTAGTATAAACTCTTGCGGAAATAAATAGCTAATGTGTGAATTATATGAACACGCAATTTGATCTACACTACTTTGCGTGCTACCGCCACCAATTAGTTCATGCAAATTACTGCCGGCCGGCACCCACCCACTACCGTTAGTAGTTGCATGCGACTGTCGTGGCTGCTTTGGTCGTCTCTGCTCCAGCTGCTGTGGTGGTCTCGGCGAATCTTGTACATCTGAAACAGAAGAAACATGCGACTGCTGCCGCCCCGACGACGGCCGTGGTCGTCTCTACGACACGTGTTTCGCCTCTACGCGAGGCATCCTCAGGCGACCTGTAGATGTTGATGGTTAGAACAACAACCTACAAATGATGAAAGTAGTGTAGATCAAATTGGGTGTAAATTTGACTTCCGCAAAATAACACCTGAATCAAATAACTATCTAATTATATGAACATATTAACAAAAATAAAATATTTAGCTACCTATATTATCAGTTATCTAGCACCCATAGTACAAGCTTTGCTTAGTTTGGGACTAGATGGCAGTGTGTAATTTGTCCAGGAATATTTATTTATTATTTATAAAGAGCGAGGATTACGATAATCACATTGCGGATGATGTGAATGATTTTTTTTATGTATGCTATCAAATATATTAATTTGTAATTAATATCCCACCAAAAACATTTTCATGTAAAAATGTTGCCAAGACGAGTCTACATAGCTTACCATGTGAAAAAGTTATCAGATTCTCGTATAAAGCCAAGCTCTAAAGACTACACGCTCTAAACCTACAAGCTCTACACTACACTTTAATCAAAATCTATGAAAAAGTTGTCAGATCTCATGTAGAGCCAAGATTCTTGATCTATGATGCGCACTTACTTTACCAGGCCTAACTTCACTTACTCTACATATTAGTCAAAACGTGATGCGTGGCCTCGGTTCTAGAAAACTACCGGTGACCACTTAGTTATATAAGGCTGCCAGATTTACAAGTCGATAGCGCATTTCAAAATACAGTCATCGCCATCTAGTGACGTCGGCAGATGTCACCGTCACTATTATTATACCGTGCTTAAACTTTCACCCCATTTTTAAGAATTAGGGGATGATTTTTAAAAAAATATGATGTTCATATTTTTTTTGTTTTTATATATCTATAGTTTTTATAGTTTACATATAGCTTTTCAATAGTTATTACTGCCTGATTATGTAGTTAGTGCAAATGTAGTGCAAGTCTCATACAAACTTCCACCCCTATTCTAGGGGATAGTTTAGGTTAGGTTTGGTTTTTTAATTTTTTTGTTGTCTTTGTAGTAACATTAGCTTACATACCATATTTCAGCGGTCTAGGACTTCAGGAAGTACCTTAAGAATTTTGATGATCAGTGAATGAGTGAGTGAATCAGTGACGAAATCGGGGGTTTTTAGACATTAATAAAATCTAAAGTATAATAGCTACAACATTCAAACTTTGTATGTTTAATCATTGTACTGGTGTCATTATATCTTGAAATTTTTAACTATGTAGCATCATAGTTATGAGAGTTCAAAAAAACGACGAAATGTTTCGAGAAAAGGTAGGTAGTGCCCTTGCGCTCCGCTTGGCTCGTCTTGGCGGGGGCACTCCCGTGCCCCCAGATACAAAACCTGTTCAAACTGTTGCCCAAGTGGCAAGTCCACAAGTTTTCCTGATAATATGGTATAGTTCCTAATAAAATGGTCGAATGCGGCAATGGCTGCCCAATGCATCAACTCTGGAACGGGTGCTGCCAGAGAGGACTGGTTTAATGTGGCGGTGGCGTTAGAGTAAAAAATTGAAAGATTAATAAAAGATCGTTAATAAAAGGTACGGACCCTGGGGTCTATAGTTTATTAGCAGGGTGCACCACATGCAGCCAAGGTCGGCTTTGGTCTTAAAGATAGTGATGACTCACTTACACTCCATTCCATTATTTTAATTTTATTCTTAGAAAAACATCCGAATTTTAACGTAAAATTGCGCATCCATTTCGTAGCAACCGCCCTGTTTAATATAGGTATACGTACGTTTGTCACGTCGGTTTATCATCCCCCAGTAGTTTGTAACACGAGTGAATCAGTCGTAAACGCGACTCGCCGCACACCCGCACACGGTCGACACATAAAAAAACGGGATGTGATACTGTCATATCTTTTTATGCGACGCGATCAATCATCTCGCTGTCATTTCGCGCGTCTGTGTTTTGATTTATAAATTTTAAAAGTAAAAATATTTATTCGATGATATTTCTAGGACATTTTTGTTTCCTAAAAAATCATAAATTGTTTTTTTTTATAGCACGAAAACAAAAAAAAATTGGATGTCTGAAATGTCGGTTTACGGACGATAATTTTACGTGATAACGTCATAAGAAAACAGCGGCCGATGGAGTGGAAGAGAGATAGATGCGTCACAAGCTCGCTTGCACGCTCGGCTCAGGCGGAACGTGACAATGAGTCATGTTTTTTCATATGTGCAGCGATGATCATCGACTTTTAAGACGTTATCGTCGTCAATACGTCAAATTACTATAACTTTTGTTACGGCACTAGCTACATAAACGTTTAACATAGCTGTCATAGAAATTTCTGATACAAGTCGTAAGTTAATTTAAAAAATCAGAAACCCGACTGCACCTACAACAGATTTATTAATCACGCGTAACAATAATATAATTCCATACAAGCAAAGCCGCAGGCAAAAACTAATATATCAAATATATAATTGAAATGAGGTCATCGAGACCTTTATTTTGATACCCATATCGATGTATTTAGAAGAAAAAAAAATACTGCAACGACAATTTTGCGGCTCACAGCCACCATATTGTTTTTTTTTATATTTGATGTAGCCTATGTCACTCTCACAGCAAATACGAATCTAACGACACCTCTCAAGCTAAAATCCATCCAGCCGTTCAGGCTGTAGAGCGTGCCAAACAATTATACATACATACATACTCTCGAAAATCATAACCCTCCTTCTGTCGCAGTCGGGTAAAAATGCATACAAAATAACGTGTGATATAATAATCGTCGAGCCTTTGGTATGGAGCTATTTCGGGAAAGTCTAAAATTGTGATTTTGAAGATATCCTAACTCGATAAGTTTTTATGCTATCGAAGTAATTCTTTCACCTATAGTTGTATTATCGTGACGTAATTACATAAAAATGTAAAAGAAATGTCAAGTAGCCTATTGATTCCCAGCTTGACCAGTCCAATGCCACCTGCTAATAATAACTCCGCGCAATCTCCCATAGATCGTCAGGCCATCTCGTAGACGGCTGTCCCACGCTAGATTGTACAATCTACGTACCTTCACTCCATGATCTTTTTGTCTCATCAGTCATCCGATTATCATACTATAATTATGGTATTTTATACCACGTCAGATACCAAATATCGTCTGAACTAAAGCGGCAATCGTAGCCTATAAATGCTTGCAATACAAGGAGTATTGCTACTAACGCAGAATTTGTACGTCCAGAGGATTTTGATTATATTAAGTAGGTATAGCATGACTTCTAGAGCAGAAAATTTGCTCCAATCCCGCGTGAGCAAAACCATAAAAATCAAAGGATAGTTAATATCATATATCGACTGGTAATGAAATTTTTAAACTTATTAACGATAATTTCTGTGTAGCTTTAACCATTAAGGCTGCACACAGGACGGAAGCTTAAGAAATGGAGTAACTTGTCTCGTTTTCCCAACATTTCCCTTCACTGCTCTGCTCCTATTGATCGTAGCGTGAAGAAAAGTATACTATAACCTGCCCAGGAGTATGAAGAATAATTGTACCAAGTTTCGTTAAAATCCGTCGAGTAGTTTTTGTTTCTATAACGAACATACAGACAAAAATTTTACTGTTTGCATTTTTGGCGTCAGTATCGATCACTAATCATCCCCTGATAGTTATTTTGGAAATATATTTCATGTACAGAATTGACCTCTACAGATTTATTATAAGTATAGATATAGATGCCACTGACCACTTCCTACAAAAATACCTTGTCGTTGATACTCGTAGTCGTTAGTTTTTTTTTTATATAAATATACTACGACGGGTGGCAGAAAAGCATACGGCCCGCCTGATGTGAAGCGGTTACCGTAGCCATATTGACGCTCGCAACATAAAACATCGCTCGCGCGCCGCTGCCAACGCAACATCTCCTTCCTTTCTGGTGACCTCACGCACTCGCAAGAACACAACAACCCTCAAGGGAATTGTTATTTGGCTGCGGTATTCTGTAAGGTGGAGGCACATTTCCAAGTTGAGTCGGTGTTGAGATAAAAAAGCGCTTTAAGCGGCAGAGCCCTAGTTCCGACTCAGCGAGATAAAAACGATTTGAAAGAGCAGCAAGGAGTGTTATCCATAAGTCCTACGAGTATTACTTATTCTGTGATAATACGTAAAGGAGAAACACGCAATGGAGTTATCAAATTACCAAATCCTAATGATATTAATAATACGTGAGTACCGCTCTGTCGCAAGATTTATGATTACAAGCAATTAAGCTGAGCATTGTTAAAATTTCGCCTAAAACATTTCCTTTGAGACTGGGGATAAATGAAATTAAGGGTACAGCGCTTTGTGTTGCGAAATGCGTAATTTTTAGTGGCATTGTTAGGTAACGGAGATGTAACACTATCGTAGTTTTAATTTTAATCCTTATTAAGTAGATATTAAATATAATAACACATAGTCTTGGACAAATTACACGGTCATCTAATCCCAAACTAAGCAAAGCTTGTACTATGACTTAAATACTTTTTTTTTTTGTAAATACTTGCATAAAATACATAGAAAACACCCACACCCAGACAAACAGCTTGTTCAGACATACAAATATTTGTCTTGTGCGGGGATCGAACCCGCGACCTCGGAGTCAAAGTGGCCATTACTAACCATTCGATCATAGAGCTCGTCAGAAAGAAAGGACACGAACTGCAACTGTTCTTTCTTCAATTCGTGTTCTTTTTCATTTACATACTTTGTTCCTCTTAGTGAGTCCTCAACATAGAATTACCATGTAATAACGTCCTTGCCTCTTATATAAAATACATTCGAATAAACACATCATCTAATATGCAATCTTTCATATGTTCGGATACATTCAAAATCTCATATACCTATCTAAAAGTCTGTAGTCGTTATAGACTTAGGATCCTGGTAAATAATTTAGGAAACTCTCATTCCAACATACACAGACCTGTTTATTTTGTGTGGGACTCGAATCCGAGACCCTTGCGTTTATTCACTACATACGGCAATGTTCCGACGTTTTGACGGACCGGAGTTGCGATCTACGAGTACATGTTCGTATGCTTCTGACAACTAGATTTTTGACAGGCTCCGGGAATTCGGCTAGATGAAATGTACCGCTACACCGGAACTTGTCTTCGAACTCACGCCGATATGTCCGTATTACAAAATTTATAAAACATATGTACATTTATCCACCGGCATCGGACGAACATTTCTTCTTGCGAATCACTGTGCACTCGCTTAGCCACTGCTGGATCAAGGCCTTTTTTAAGGCTTTCCACTTCAGGAGTATAAGTAGCTCACTATCATCTCTAAGTCAAATTCACCTGCATTCACCTTATCGATCAATGCACGAGGCTCGCGCGACAGTTGCCCAGCATGGTGTCTTATGGGCACTACTCTTCAATATTTACAAACCAATGTAGTACCGCATTTGAAATGGTTCGTCTGAAATCGGACGAGGTGGATAGAAACGTATTCCGTCTCCGAAAAAAAATCTTGTCTGTAAAGTCAGTTTACGGACGATAATTTTACGTAATAACGTCATAAGAAAACATTGATGAATTCGGACGCATCGGGCGATGGAGTGGAAAAGAGATAGATGTGTCACAAGTCGCGCTCTCGCTTGCACACTCGGCTCAGGCGGAACGAATGAGTCACTCGTTTTCTGTCATCCGAGAAAACTTCAGGTCAGTTCGTAGGTGGTCAAAACAGACCTTAGGGTTAAAGTCTACGTTACTCTACACTCGTCAATCTTGTGTGTAGAAAATCTTGTGTGTGGAAAATCTTGTGTGTGGAAAATCTTGTGTGTGGAAAATCTTGTGTGTGGAAAATCTTGTGTTTGTTTGTGTAAATGTTTTTCTTCTCAAACAACTGCGCATAATTTGAAGTATAAATTAAATAAAGCAAGTCTTCCATGAAATGTATTCAGGAGCGGATGTGGTTTCACACATTTTATTATGAGAAGGCTTTGAGTAAATGAATGTCTGCATAACGTCTTCATATCATGAATTATTCAAATGTAAAGAATCTCCTTTTAAGTACTTTCACGAGACGTCTTACTGAATTTGGTGACAAAAAAATGTGTGTGAAAGAAAAGCTCTTATCGCGACATGATGAAATTTATTTTGATTTATTTATGAAATTTTATATTCGTAGGTACTCGTACCTACGGAGGTTTCGCCGAACAGGTTTGTGAGTACTGACAATTTTTACACGTCCATGAATTCCCGGTAATCATTAATTTAAAACTTTTTTATATAAATCGTCGTTATTTCTTTTTATTTTTGGTTTGATGGAAACATCATTAACAAAGAATCTCGACGTGGCGATTTAAGGGCATTATTAATGGTGTGTATCTTTGAACCAAAGCCAACTTCACCTGCACGCGGTGCACCCTGCTGACTGACAAACAAAGCTCTGGCGAAAAGAGAGGCAGGGAGCGTAATTGTAAGCTACCCGGCTGGGGAATGTACCTCCACCTCACAGAATACCGCAGCGAAATAACAATTCCCTTGAGGGTTGTTGTGTTCCTGCGAGTGAGTGAGGTCACCAGAAAGGAAGGAGATGCTGCGTTGACAGAGGGGGTGGCGGCGAACGAGCGTTATTTTTTGTTGCGAGCGTTAATATGGCTTCACATGAGGCGGGTCGTATGCTTGTTTGTCACCCGAAGTAGTATAAAAAAAAACGTATGTGTTGATTGAATGGAACGAGCGGAACGCTTGAAAAGTCTCTATTGGTAACGACTAGTCTCCAAAACCACTGAACCGATTTTGATAAAACTTGTCACAATTAAAGACCCTCGACATGCTTTAAGGTTTATGTCGAAAAAAATGAGATCGATCATGTCTTTGAGGAATGATCATCAAATACATTTTCCATTAATATCAATGGAAAACATACACTCAGCGAATCTCATTTTTCGAACTCGCTCCACTCAACCTCGATTTCGGCCCCGTGGGCTAGAAACTGGTCTAGTTATAAAAGGTTAATTAATACTTTTTTCAAAATACACAAGACGCGTCAAGAACACACAAAAGTCAACCTAGAAGTCACAAACAGACAAATAAACGTTACTTTTATACAAAGGCGAATGCCTTTGTATAAAACGTTAACAAGAATTTGTAACGTTAAAACAAGAATTTGTTTAAGTTATGCCCTTGATATTCAACAGACGGATATTGACGGATTTTGTTTAAGCAATTAGACGGTGAGTTTACAAATATTTGAGCGAAAATTTCTTAGTAGGTAATTGTTTTCATTGGCATCTGTCTGTTACTACTTATTTTAATTTATAAATAAATTATTAATATTAAAGCCACCCGCTGCGTTAATCTCAGAAACTATTGTTTGGATTATCATTAGGATTCAACCAATAAAAAAAAAATATAGATAGGAAGGTTATATGTCATATATTTTTTTTACATTCAATGAAAACTACCGGTATTATGAAATTAAGTACCTGAGAGAAGATGGGATGAAGTGTTAGTAGATGAGAAATAAGTTGCTCAATTCATCTCAAGTCATTTCAAAAATCATGTTTATATTGTTATATTTTTAGATATATAGTTTTAAAACTAGGTTCAACATGAACTTATGTATGGAGTTCAGTACTGATCTGTTGTTTTTAGAAAAAATAAACATAACTAACTTCCAGTCGTAAAATATGTAATCTATAATATGTATATTCGGTATCGACTGTTTATATAAACATTGGTTCATCAACTCTGTTCTATCATTTTTAACGATATCATAGAATGCAACACAATACATCACAACACAACACAAGATAACACAAGACAACATAACACAACACAACATAACACAACACAACACAATACAATACAACAAATAAATTACAGAAACCAAAAAAATTTATCACAATACAATAGGTACCTACTGTATTGTGATAAATACAGTAGGTACCTACTGTATTTTTATCGCTATGACCAATCTATTCGAGACAACCTTAGGGTAGAAGAGGACTAATGTATATTTATGGCGCAGTGAAAATAGAACTATATTATTAAAGTTTTAAAGTCTTCAGAAAATTTGAATAAATAAGAATAACAATTTAATACTAGTAACGATAAAAAGTAACTATACATTTTAAATATATAAAACATTTTTATTTCACTCAACTACAAAGAGTTGATACATATTGTAAAGCCTTGTGTTCATAAAACAAAATCAAATAAAAGCAAAAATGTACCAGTAGAGGTAAGTAACTGGAACTACGATACAGTGGGCGTCTTTATTACCTGCACAAATCCAAGTATTATATAATGTATATTTTAAAATAAACCGGTATTGTAAAAGAGGGTATTTGCGTACAAAACAGACTATTGTCTGAACATGTTGTGTCTCCAGATTGTTCCGACAATGCTAAAGACCCACGTTCACGCCTACGCGTTTACGCATCAATATTTCCTTTATCCAACGAAATTACCAATATTTTGAAGAAAATATATAAAATCTGTTTATGTAGCTTGACATTATTTTTAGAGACGAAGCCTACTCCAACGGTGATACATTTTGTCGATGAACAAATACTATGCTTATAAGATGGGACCTTATCCTTTAAGCATAGTCGTTGTAGGAGAGAGAGTTACGTCATAATATAATATGAAACGTAACTCTTGTTTGGGGTGTAAGTGATTCATCAACATCTTTGAACCAAAGCCAACTTCACCTGCACGTGGTGCACCCTGCTAACTGACAAACGAAGCTCTGGCGAAAAGAGAGGTAGGGAGCGTAATTATAAGCTGCTCGACTGGGGAATGTACCTCCACCTCACAGAATACCGCAGCCAAATAACAATACCCTTGAGGGTTGTTGTGTTCCTGCGAGTGAGTGAGGATACCAGAAAGGAAGGAAGGAGATGCTGCGTTGGCAGAGGGGGTGGCGACACGTGAGTGATATTTTATGTTGCGAGCGTTAATATGGCTACGGTAACCCCTTTACATCAGGAGGGCCGTATGCTTGTTCGCCACCACGTAGTATAAAAAAAAAAAAAAAAAAAACTCTCCTTCCATCTTTACTAACTTATATCTCCTTCTCAACTTCCATTCACCTCGCCTGATCACACTTTTTGTAACGCTCTCATCACGTATTCACCAGCTTACTCCCCAAGTAAAGAGAGCGTAAAGAAGTTTAACTTCATAAAAGGTGCCTGACAGATTAAATGAGTGAGACATACGGCATTTTCGTCCGTCCAATGTTTTGAGCTGTGTGTCACTGTTCAAATTATTGGACGGACTAAGCTGCTAATTTAGCATACAGCGCCCTTACCACCATCTCTCATTGCGATTCAATAACTGATTAGATTGCTTATTCATACCAATGAAGAAGCGACTCTATTTCAAATGAATAGAGTCGCTTATTCATTAGTTTGAATAAGCAATCTATTCAGTTATTGAATCGCAATAAGAGATGGTGGTAAGGGGGCAGGTAGCTATTATTCACACTCCCTAAAAAGTATTTTAGATATACTCGTATCTCACAACATTACGATATATACGACATTTTTTCATAGAAAATATTTAAAGTAATAGAATACTGCAACGTCGTATACAATGTCGCATACTTATCAAAGATGTAAAACCCGGTGCAGGCGTACATCTGCAGTGCACATACGACCTCATATAAGACATTTATGCAAACACTATCTCTATATACGAAAGACATGACTACTGAGCGCATACATGTATTTTTGTCTCGAGCAGACAGGTCGAGACCCGGGAGCCCGGCCCATTGAATAATAATATGCATTTTGAACTTGTTAGATCGTTATTTAATTTTCTTTTTAAATACACACATACTTAATTACTGCAAAATTTAAACAAACAAATGGAGCATACATAGTAAGTTGATAAAATTAGTATTTTATATAAATTTTAATACTGCAGATTTTTTTTTTTATAGTACGTCGCGTGGCAGACAAGCATACGGCCCGCCGGATGTGAAGCGGTTACCGTAACCGTATTAACGCTCGCAACATAATATATCATCATCTCAGCAGCATCTCCTTCTTTTCTGGTGACCTCACTCACTCGCAGGAACACAACAACCCTCAAGGGAATTGTTATTTGGCTGCGGTATTCTGTAAGGTTTAGGTACATTCCCCAGTCGGGTAGCTTACAATTACGCTCCCTACCTCTCTTTTCGCCAGAGCTTCGTCTGTCAGTCAGCAGGGTGCACCACGTGCAGGTGAAGTTAGCTTTGGTTCAAAGATGTTGATAAACCACTTACACCCCAAATGGTGTAAATGGTGTAAGTGCTGATGTCTAACTTCAAACTTTGAGTTGACATTTGAGATCAAGCCAAACTCACCTGAGCTTGATACATTCTGATTAACGAACGCTCTGGGTGCAGAATAAGAAATTGGTAATGTAAGTATCTGGTGGGTGAGGGGGAGAGAAGGAGAAAGACCATAGGGGAATAAATAGAGGTTTTACTGTGCAGCCCTGACAGCCCAGGTAGTCATGCTCACTAAAGTGTTCAAACTGGTGGTGGTGTCGTGTGGCGGGTCGCCGCATTCCCAATAAAATGGTTGAATGCGGTGATGGCTGCCCCATGCTCTCGTCACTCGTGAACGGGTGCTGCCAGAGAGGACTGGTCTGCCCTGGCTGTCATGGTTGCAAGGTAAACAATAGGAGGATTTAGGTTAAGTAGTAATAGACAATATTATAATTATTAGCATAATAGCGACGTGCAATTTATAAATTGTAAGAATATTGTAAGATAAAAATAGAACATTGTTAATAAAAGGTACGGTCCCAGGGTCTGTAGATTGTAATAATTATCAATAAAAACGAATAAGAAAAAGGGCTAAGGTTAAGACAAAAGAGCAAACTTACAGTTTTATTTATTACTAGCTGTGCCAGCGACCTTGTCCGCGCGGAATAGTTATTTTTAATATTTATTTATATTAATAAAACTTCTAAAATAAGTGCCTAAGTACTCCTTATTACATTGGCTATCTCCGAATGAAAGTCCCGTCAAAATCGGTCTAGCCGTTTCAAAGATGAGCCGGAACAAACAGACAGCCAGACAGACAAATAGTAAAAAATGATATTTTGGTATATGTATGTACCGTGTCCATCATCCACCACCATACATCCTTATGCATTTAGTAAAGTAGCGGTTATTTTAAAATTACAAACAGACACTCCAAATTTATATATCTGTATAGATAAAAAATCATCATCATCATCAGGTCCATTTTAGTCTCCACTACAGGAGCACGACCCTCTCTCGTCCGTCCTAGACGGAAGGAGGATTTGGCCTACAATCCTCACGCTGGCCAAACGGGTTGGGGAGGCCCGATCGATATTTGATAATGTATTTCCCTTAGTCGCCTTGTACGACATCAACGGGAAGAAACTGAGTGATTCTATTCTAGTCTGCCGGAACCACACGGTCATTTGTATGTATGTTTTAACAATATTTCTTTACTTTTTTTTAATCTAGTTAAACCCTTCGATGCTGTACTGGAAAAATAAATATAGAATTATAAAATATGATACTATTTATAACAATGCCTGAGTGCGGGCCGTTGCGACAGGTCGTCAACACATTGATTTTCTCTTAGTATAAATAGACTGCTAAATTGAACTAGAGCATGCTCAAGCGATATCACAGATTATTGAGTATTTACTGACGTCACAAGGCCCTAGAACCAAGTTGCTTGTAACCGATTTAATAAAGGGAGGAGTTTAAAAGGAGGAGGAGGATATAACGGGCGAAACTGCGTACGAAAGCAAGTTCTATAACTAAAGATGCCCGCAATCCCGGTTCACAGCATTCCTAGTGTGGTGTTCAAGGGACAAGCTGACGTTGAGCACATAAATAGTGGAGGCGCCTTTCAGTGCTAGCCGAATGGCCGTCAGTTTTAATCTACACTAAACACGGAAAGGCTCTCGTGTACTCGACCCTATCTTTGACCTTATCTACGGAATTCTTGACAACACTTTTTGGCTGTGTTATCCGTAGCTATTCTTCAGTTTTTATCTATTATCTTAAATTGAGAATGATGTTAGATTTATTCGAAAGAAAGAAAAAGAAAGAAAAGAAAACATGTTTATTAATATCACAATATGAGACAATAATTTGGAACAATACACAATGAGACAATACACAATGTACATTATCATGATATGAATTTGACCACCGCTCGGCATTAATGCTGTGTAATACACATAGCGCCAGTATTCTACGACAGCCAACAGGTGCCGACACGGACATCGTCGGACGAGGTACGAGTATGTACCTTTCAAAAATCCCTGCATCTAGGGTCGCCAGACTATCTAGCACGTATAGTGGGGACAGCCCCCTTACCACCAACTCTTAATTGCGATTCAATAACTGAATAGAATGCTTATTCATACCAATGAATGGTAAGGGGGCTGTGCCCCATAACACATACCGAACAGACCGACGGCATCGGATGGCACAATGTGTAGCACAGACACCAGACGTATTCGTTTGTTATTTTACATTCCGAACCGTACAATAATGATTTGGCATTTGGCAGAACTTGGAGGCATTTATAAAAAGGTTATGTCACAAATTAAACTCTAGTGCAACTGTTATTAGGGTTTTGTACCCAAAGGGTAAAACGGGACCCTATTACTGAGGCTCCTCTGTCCGTCCGTCCGTCTGTCACCAGGCTGTATCTCATGAACCATGATAGTTAGGCAGTTGAAATTTTCACAGATGATGTATTTCTGCTGCCGCTATAACAACAAATACTAAAAAATAGAATAAAATAAATATTTAAGGGGGCTCCCATACAACAAACGTGATATTTTTGCTTGTTTTTTGCTCGATATTGATAACGGCAACAGGTAGACGCTTGAAATATTCACAGCATATTTAGTTATTGGTTCACTTTAAAAATAAATTATTAAATTAAAATAAAACAAATATATAAGGGGGGCTTCCATACAACAAACGTGATGTTTTTTGCCGTTTTTATAGATAATGGTACGGAACCCTTCGTGCGCGTGTCTGACTCGCACTTGGCCGGTGTTTTTAATTTTGATTACAATTCTCGAGATAATGTATATACTTACTAAGTTTCATGAAAATACAATTATTTGAGAATTAATTTTGATATGTCCACGTACTTTTAAAAAAATGCATTTGGATTTCTTTTAGGTAAATACGCTTAAGAAATTTTCATTTATATATCAGCATAAAACATTAAATCCTCGGAATACAAACATAATTAATTTTATTGTAAAAAAATGTTTTTTCCACACCAAATGTAACCGCACTTTTTTCGGACGCTTAACCAATCTACTGTTTATTTTATTATAGGAATATCATCAATAACATTGTTTCACACATTCCATTCGACTTGCTTTAATGCCAGCGGCCATATTTTCACATTCCCGTAATTATCTATTCCCTTCCTTTGAAATTTTGTTTGAAGAAGGTCGGAGGTCAAATTTCCTATAGTCCATTACATGCGATGTTAACTTAGGCTGTAATTACATCGTCACTGTTGGATCCATCCTGAAAACTGATGCGGCTCTTGTAAAAACATAATTACTGACCTTTGACTCCAAAGTTTTTGTTATATTTTCATTTGGTTATTTCAGAACCCACAAAGTAGAAATTCATTTTCAAAAAAATAAAACCAGAAATTGCTTGTCTGGCCGCCTCACCGAAGAATCCGCATGCATTAAGAAAGCACCAAATTTTGTACTAAAGGTAACGGGACGAGACGGGACGGGACGGGACGGACGGGACGGGACGGGACGGGACGGGACGGGACGGGACGGGACGGGACGGGACGGGACGGGACGGGACGGGACGGGACGGGACGGGACGGGACGGGCCGGGACGGGACGGGACGAGACGGGACGGGACGGGACGGGACGGGATGAGACGGGACGGGACATATTACACATTAGTGCCCACACAGTGATGGGAACCATTGTGTAGACAGTCTCATGAGCAGACAGCCAAAAAGACAATGCACAGTGAAGTCCACTGTAGTCTCGGTTTTAATCAGAAGAAATTATATATAGTTTCTGGAATTTCACTTCACCTGTTGGCAATTGTGAGCATTATAAATAAGGCTTGAAAAGCCTAAAGATGGTCAAGTGAAGCTCAACTGATTTTAAATCAGTAACAGTATTGGAAACATAAAACAGTGAGTTGTTACAGTGTTTGTTAAACATTACTTGAAATGTAAGTTTCGAAATCTCTGTGACACCCATGATCGCGATCTTTATTCTAACAA
The DNA here is from genome assembly GCA_937001555.2 of Hypsopygia costalis. Classification (NCBI taxonomy): domain Eukaryota; kingdom Metazoa; phylum Arthropoda; class Insecta; order Lepidoptera; family Pyralidae; genus Hypsopygia; species Hypsopygia costalis. Next base: position 27,319,157 of record OW443338.2, read on the forward strand.
CTCTCTTCACTCAACTTTTTCAATCTGGTTTCATATCAACTTCTTTACTTTGCAAGCATCAAATCTCTGAAATACTTAACGTGTTCCAGAGATGCACATGATGAGATGGATATAAGAGAAGACAGCTTTATAGAATAGAAGTAGCAGGTGTTATAGTATATATGCTATATCATATTTAAAGAATCATCTCTTAACTCCTAAACGTTAAGGAGTTATACCTTCCATCATCAGATCAAGTATATGATGACTTCCAGTCAGGCCATATGATGAAAGTAAAGAAATGAAAAGAAAAACATTGTAAGTGCATATAAAATTTTAAGGTTGCCGTCGAGTTTCCTAAGATTTCATCTTCAGATCCTGTCTTGGCGACAATGGGACCACCTCAAAAGTGTATACTTTTTTCATGTGGTCCCATTGTCGCCAAGACAGGATCTGAAAATGGAATCTTTTGAATATTTTTTTGAAAAAAAGAATTTTGAAAATCTGTTTAAATTCGTCGGAGAAGTAGATGAACTTCCATAAAAAAAAATATAATGATACATGAACATAGAACCTCCTCTTTTTTAGAAGTCAATTAAAAAGGGACTTTAATTAAGAAGCTGTCATTTAGTGCACCAAATTACACAGCGAGCGCTCAATTTAGACCGTGTCGCGTGACCACAATGAAATGCCACTGTATGCAACTGACAGCTAAATGAAACGGTGCAACTACGAGGTATATACATAGAGTATATATCGTGCTCATACAGACAAAAAGCTTCCTGTTACATTTCCCTAGCCGAGAGTTGGAATACCGCTCAATGCGACCAGCATAACGAAGCAAACGTCAATATCGAAGTGAAGGATTTTGTCGTAACCATTATTTTTTGTAACACACCTAATTAATGTCCCTGCGATGTAAGGGTGATTTGATCCTAGACATTCCACACCACAGTACAAATACCTATACCAACTCCTTTACAGTAAGGGCAGCAAGGCTTTGGAATTCATTGCCCAATGAAGTGAGAAAGGCTTCCTCAATATTTTCATTTAAGTCCGCACTAGAGAAATACTTCCGTGAAAATACCATTAACAACGAGTTCGTCACTATAAAGTATTTGAGTTTTGTGAATTTCACTAATAAGTGCATGAGTGTGTATATATTAAGGTGATTCTACTTCTACATATGTAGAAGACACGTAAGTCATGTCACATGTGTGTATATATGTCAACATACGAGGTCTGTAAATTAAGTAATGAGACTGGCTACGTAGCGTTCAGGAAGAGTTGAATTTGACTCACACCACCGTTCATCAGATTTTGACCAATGAATTGAGGATGAGAAAAATCTGCGCAAAAATGGTTCCAAAAAACAATTTCAATAAACGAGTTTTTGGCCAGTTAAAATATTCCTGTGGCTCTTCAGCCTCCGTATTCGCCTGACTTGAGTCCTTGTGACTTTTTTCTCTTTCCGAGATTGAAAAATCACCTCAAGGGAACTCATTTTGGGACACTCGAAAACATTCAAAGGGCTGTAACCGACCAGCTGAAGGCTATTCCAGTATCGGGAGTTCCAGTACTGCTATGAGGAGTAAAAGAACCGTCTCCAGCGCTGTGTGGCTTCAGAAGGAAGTTATTTAGAGGGTGACAAAATAAAATTGTAATTCTATTTGAATTTTTTTTTTTTTTAAATCAGTCTCATTACTTAATTTACAGACCTCGTATATGTACTCCACCTGCTTACTTGAACTATGTCATCTCATATGCTCGAAGGTTGGCTGGAAGAGATCCCTTTATGGGATAAGTCCGCCTTTGTACAAATTTGTATAAGCATTGTATTTCTACTGTGTTCTGTACGTACTTGTGTTTTGTTCAATAAAGATACTTACAACAACAACAACAACAATTAATATACATTTTTTTAATTCTACGTTCTTGTAACGTAAAAGTATCTTAATGTTTTGACGTGAAGACGCGAAGTCTATAAAATTGTTTCCATAGGCAGGTTATTAAAAAAAAACGAATGAAAACAAAATCGGGGGATATAGTTTGGTGTTGCAGCTACAAATCTATCATCTCCATCCAAAATTCAATCACACCACTGGATAGATGAAAAATCAAGGAATTTATTACGCTAAGTAAGGACTATGGAACATCGCGTGCGGGTGAGGGGGAAGCGCTGCTATTTTGAGATAATTTTAGTGCATATAACGTAGAAAGTATTCACATAGGTACAACACACAGTTGTATCATGACAAATGAATAAGCGACTCTTTAAGAGTGGTAAGGGGACAAGAATGCGATGAAAACAATCAATTTGTCTACAGTTTTTCACAGTCCATGGTCTATGCTTAATATCATACTTGAAACAAGCCGAGACTTTGTAATAACTTAGATATACAGAAACACGAGTTTACAAACATATTTTCTTGAAGAGAATTTTGTAATTTAGTCTGTCTATTCGGCGAGGAATAATAAAAAGACGGGTTCAGAAACCCCGTTGTTGTGACGTGCATTGAAATTTTATTAGAGTGAGGGGATATTTATAAAGCACATACTCAGTTTATATTGGTTAGATCTAAAGATGTTATGTAAATATGAAAATAACTCGGAGTTTCTCTGAGGGATCGAATCTGGAACGACGAAATTCATCGGAGACCCAAAGTTGTCGACATAGCTTTCAGAGTTTGCAAGCTGAAGTGGCAATGGGCCGGTCACATCTGCCGAGTAAGTGATAGTAGATGGGATAGGAAGGTATTTGAGTGGAGGCCGCACGTAGGACGACGAAGCGTTGGGCGCCCTCCTTCTACCTTAAGAAAGCGGCTGGATGCAGCTGGATGCGGAAGGCGGAGGATCGTATTTGGTGGATTGGTGGAGCATTGGGGAAGGCTTATATGCAGCAGTGGGTAGATACAGGCTGATGACGATGATGATGAACCGGAATTAACGCGATCATGCATAAGGGTATTTACATACTCCATTGCATGACGTGACGAACTCGGTGGTCAAATAGTTAGCAATGCTACTTTGACTCCGCGGTCGCAAGAATAAGACAAATATTTGTGTGCATGAACATTCTGTTTCTCTTGGTCTGGGTGTTTTCTATGTATTTACAAAACAAAATGTATAAGTAATAGGTAGGGGAAAAAGTCTTTTCGCATTAAAGTATGTATTTTTTTTTTTTTTTTTTTTTTTTATACCACTAAAGTGGCAAACAAGCATACGGCCCGCCTGATGGAAAGCAGTTACCGTAGCCTATGAACGCCTGTAACACCAGGGGCATCACACGCGCGTTGCCGACCCTGTAAAAACCTCTTCACGCCCTTTTTGAAGAACCCCATGCTGTAGTCTCCTGAGAAAACCTCGACAGGCAGTTCATTCCACAGCTTGACCGTACGCGTGAGAAAACTTCTCTGGAACCGCACGGTACGCGACCACTTAGGCTCCAATGTGTGAGGATGAATTCCCTGTCGATGGCGAGCGGTGCGACTGTAGAAGGAGGCCGTGGGCATCATGTCAAACAACTCCTCTGAACACACCCCATTGTACAGACGGTAGAACACACAAAGGGACGCAAAATCTCTCCTCAGACTTAAGGGTTCTAAACCGTCTGTCAGTTTGGGATCGTCAACAATCCTCACAGCACGCCTCTGAATCGAGTCACAAGGTGCAAGCTGGTATCTAGGCGCTCCCGCCCACAGATGGCAACAGTACTCCATATGCGGCCGTACTTGAGCTTTGTAGAGCAGAAGCCTTTGCCGCGGATTGAAGTACTGCTTGGCCCTATTGAGCACACCTAGTTTCTTCGACGCCAGCTTGACCTTCCCCTCCAAGTGACAACGAAACTGGACGTCGCTGGAGATTTCAACTCCAAGAATCCCAATGTTTTTGGCGATGGTAAGGGGTGTGTTTTGGAATTGAGGAACCACAGCAAAAGGGGTTTTCTTAGCGGTGAACGCGCAGACTTGTGTCTTAGAGGGGTTGAATCGCACTAAGTTCTGTTGCCCCCAATCGGACACTTTACTTAGTGTGCTCTCGATTTCCGACACAAGTCGTTCGCGGCTCTCCTCCACCAGAGAGCGGGGAATATTAGCGCGGCCCGTATAAAATGTGTCCCCGGTGCTGTCATCCGCATAGCAATGAATGCTGTCAATAGATAACATATCATTGATATGCAGCAAAAACAGCGTCGGGGACAATACAGAGCCTTGCGGGACGCCAGCATTAATGTCCATGCTATCGGAGCAACTGCCATCAACAACGGCTCTAATGCTTCTGCTGGACAAGAAGCTAGCGACCCATTCGCATAAACCCTCTGGTAGACCGTATGCAGGCAACTTCGAAAGAAGACTACGGTGCCAGACCCGATCGAACGCCTTCGCCATATCTAGACTGACAGCCAATGCCTCACCTTGACTCTCCACGGCTGAAGCCCAGCGATATGTAAGATACACTAGAAGATCACCAGTCGAGCGACCATGACGGAAGCCGTATTGATGGTCGCTGATTAAATCGTGATCTTCTAGGTATTTCAGGAGCCGATTGTTAATGACGCGCTCCATTACCTTGGAGAGAAGGGAGGTAACAGCGATAGGCCTGTAATTCGATGGGTCTGATCTGTCACCCTTTTTGGGCACAGGGTGCACGTTCGCAGTCTTCCACGATGATGGAACTTGCCTGGTGGAATAGGAGAGCGCGAAAAGGCGCGTTAGTACAGGACACAACTCAGGAGCACACAGCTTTAGCACCACTGCCGGAATGCCATCTGGCCCGCTCGACTTGTGAACGTCGAGGGATAATAATGCCCGCCGAACATCTCGTTGAGAAAATGAGATTTCTGGCATGAAATCACCACACCGCGGGATGGAGGGCGGTGCGGCGCCCCCGTCGTTCAAAGTAGAGTTTGAGGCAAAGAGATTCCCCAACAGATCGGCTTTCTCTTTAGCACTGTGGGCCAGACTACCATCCGGTTTTCGAAGTGGTGGAAAGGACGACTGACAAAAATTTCCCTCGGCAGCCTTAGCGAGCGACCAAAACGCACGGCTCCCAGATGGGTGCTTAGCTAGGCGCTCACCAATCCTGCCGATGAACTCGAACTTAGCCCTGGCAATTACTCTCTTACAGAACCTCGAGGCAGCATTAAACTCGCGTTTCAAGTCAGAAACATTATGAGCTCCGTTAATACGTGCCGTGGTCCAAGCCTCGTATGCAGCTTGCTTGCGGAGTTTAGCTTCCCTACAAGACCGATTAAACCACGGCCGCTTCTTAGCACCTGAAGTAGCTACCCGCCGGTTTGGAATAAATAATTCCATCCCAGCTAAAATGGCTTCAGCTACAGCAGATGCACAGATGTCAACATGTTCCGACTCGAAACAGAGCTGCCTCCACGGGTACGATGCATAATATTCACGCAATCCATCCCAGTCTGCTGACTTATAGTGCCACATGCGACGCCAACCGGTAGACCGGGGTGTGACAGGGCTAGCGCATGGCACTTGTGTCCGGATGAGACAGTGGTCCGATGAACCAAGTGGCGCATCCACCGAGACTGTATACCCATCCGGGTGTGTGGTCAGCAGAAGGTCCAGTAGAGAGCTAGTATGGTCCTCAATATCTGGTATTCTCGTTGGAGAATGAACCAGCTGTGAGAAACCATAGGCCAGAGCAAAATCATGTACAGACCTTCCCGCGAAGTCAGTGGACCGAGAGCTGAGCCACTCGGCATGGTGGGCATTGAAGTCTCCCAAAATCACTAACTCCGCGGAGGGGTACCTCTCGATGACTTTGTCAGTCGCCAATTGCAGGTGCTCGATCAATCGAGTTGTGTCCGTATCACCGCTATGAGACCTGTAAAGGCACGCGTAGATCCGGGTGCGGCCGCCCTGATCCACGCGTACCCACAACACTGACAGGTCCCTGTCTTCTAGGCCATGAAGACGTCGACAGCAAATATCATCCCGGACGTACATACATACCCCGGCTCTACGTACAAAAGAATGTTCAAGTTTGTACCCGGGGTATAATAAATAAGATGTATCGGCCGGACAAGATATTTGCGTCTCCGTTAAAAAAAGTAGGGTCGGCTTTGCAGTTTCGAGATGTTGGTGAACTGCATTTATGTTTGAGTGAAGTCCCCTGACGTTACAGAAGTCCACGTCGAACGTGGATGAGGACGCCGCTGGAAAGATCTTCTTTTTTTTCTTTCTGGCCATATGAAAGCGGTTAGAGGTTTATAAATAAGAGGAGTTGTTTCACTGACGGCGCAAGAGACAAAAGTGCGGTGTCTACCCCCGCAGTACAGTGCAGGTTGTGCGGTTTGTTAGCGCGGCGGGCGGAAGGGCCCCCGGTCCCCCCCTGCTGCAGCAGCCGGGTCCACTCCGGTCTCCTCCTCCGGCACGACTACTACAACAGGGACTTTACACAGGCTGGCGGTTCAGCCTCCCGGGGCGGAGATTAGGTGATCCCCGGGTTCGGGAACCCTACTAACCTGCGGGCGGCCAGCGGACAGCCGTTTCACCGGGTCTCCCTGACCGCCGCGCCAACACGCCGCGCCTACACCGCTAACGGCGGTTCGACAGCCGCTGGTCTCACCGCCGTCAGCATAACAACTCCTCTAAAAAAGCCCTGGTGACCTAGCTCACTCGCAGGAACACAGCATAGCCATTATGGCTGCGGTTTTTTGCCAGGTGGAGGCACTTCCCCAGTCGGATGCTGGCCAAGCCTGGAGCGAACGACCGCACTGTGCCCCTCTCCCAATTTGACCAGTGAAAGGGGAGCACAGTATGATGTTTCGCTGCGTCCTACCTCTCTTTCGCCATAGCCTCGTTAGCTGGCCGGCAGGGTGCACCACGTGCAGGTGAGGTTGGCTTTAGCTCGGAAGATGTTGATGAGCTACTTACACCCCAACACAAATACACATGTATGAACTTGTAATAAAATCTCTTTGGTTATACCATTTGTATCTGAAAGGTTTTGATATCTTTAAAAAGTTTAAATTTTAAAAAAGATAATTCCAAATTCAAATTAGGTAAATGTGTGATTTTCATTTGTTTTTTTTTTACTGTCAAGATGAGTGAATCTATTGAAGAAATTCGATACATTTTAAAATTTTACTACAAAAAAGGTAAAAATGCAACGCAAGCTGCGAAAAAATTTGTGACGTTTATGGACCTAGTGCAGTGTCTGTGAGAGTAGCACAAATTTGGTTTAGGCGTTTTCAATCCGGAAATTTTGATGTCAAAGATGCACGTCGCTCTGGTCGCTCTGTTACGGATAAAATGGATGCCATTTTTGATAAAGTGGAGCAAGATCGGCATATCAGTAGTAACGACGTAGCTGAAGAACTAGGAATTGACCACAAAACAGTTTTGGCGCAAAAAAAGGTCGTGGTCAAAGGCCGGTCAGGCTTCACAGACTCTGGCGAAACCCGGGTTAACCCGCAACAAGGTGATGCTGTGTGTATGGTGAGATTGGAAGGACATTATTCATTATGAGCTGTTACCGCCAGGCAGGACTATCGATTCTGAACTCTACTGTGAACAACTGATGAGATTAAAGCAAAAACTTGAGAGAAAGCGGCCGGAATTAATTAACAGGAGGGGTGTGATTTTTCATCATGATAACGCTAGACCTCACACATCTTTAGCCACTCAGCAAAAATTAAGAGAGTTTGACTGGGAGGTGTTAATGCATCCGCCGTATAGTCCTGACCTTGCACCTTCTGATTTCCACCTGTTTCAGTCTCTTCAGCATTCTTTAGGCAATGTCAGGTTAACATCACTGCCAAAACCACTTGTCGCGGTTTTTTGAACAGAAGTCCCAAAATTTATATAGTAATGGGATCATGTCTATACCTACAAGATGGCAAAAAGTTATCGAACAAAATGGCACCTACATACTTTAGTTAAATGTAAATAAACTTTATTAAAAAATGTTTTGAATTTTCATATAAAATACGAAAAGACTTTTTCCCCAACCTAATATTATATCAGTTATCTAGTAGTTGACAGCATGAAAAAAAGGAAATAAGTCTTCATGCTGACAAAGAATAGTAGTTTATGAAACTGTTGCATAATAAGGGTTATTAAAATACGAGTGTGAGTTTATAACATGAGCCGAAGGCGAATGTTATAATAGACCACACGAGTATTTTAATACCTAATTATGTGCAGTTTCATACACTACTTTATCTAATCTCATGAAATATGTATTAATAATATTTTAAACACAACCATGAAGTTAATTTAACAGCTATAATTCTTACATAGAAATCCATTTGCAGATCGAGCATGCGTAGTGCGCATGCGCGACGCGCCGCGCGTCGCCGCGTTCACAGATTATGTAGAAAAATTTTGCAAAGTTGCAATGTATTTGCATTGCAACCTGTTCAAAATACTAGGGCTGAAGCTGTATCGAAGTGGTAAAAAAGTTATTTTACGATACAGTTGTCCATTTATGAGCTGTATCGAAAAATAACTTTTTAAATTTATTTTGATAGCTTGTGCGTAAAGTCTGTCATTAAGATACTGTGTTTAGTTTTTTAATGTGTAAATTTCAGTATGAGATTAGATAAAATGATTTATGTTATGTTAATTCACAGTGTGTATTAAAAGGTCGTTGTGATATACTTTTTATTATTGTATACATATTTTTTGTAATTAGTCATATGTTATGATAGGGATGACATGCTCAAATATTGGGCCAAATCCCTTATTAAAAATAAATGATTTAAAAAGAAAAAGTTATTTAGTACCCATAGTACAATCTTGGTTTAGTTTGGGACTAGATGGCAGTGTGTAATTGGTGCAAGAATATTTATTTATACTTGTTTACTTTATTATTATCTGATGTTTCGAGCAGATGATGCACCGGCTGACGGTCGAAATGATGAAAAAGAGTCAAAATCTGTCTAAAGTTTTCTCTATCTACGGCGAAGATAGATATTTCCCGACTTTGAGGTAATTACTCCGAATATTTTGTCTTATAATCGACGAGCTCGGTGGCGTAGCGGTCATTGACGCGTCTTCGACACCAACGTCGTGGGTTCGATTCCCACATAGGACAAACATTTGTGTGCGTGAACATGTCTGTTTGTCTTAGTCTGGGTGTTTTCTATGTATATCATAAGTATCTATTTACAAAAAAAAAAATATTTACGTATGTTTATTAGTTGTCTAGTACCCATAACACAAGCTTCGCTTTCTTTGGGGCTAGATGGCGCTGTGTAATTTGTCTGACAATATTTATTTATTATTTATTAAGCTATTGCATAGCTTCTATCGCGGGCCTTGAGCGCGGGGACCGAATCCAGAAATTCCGTAACGAAAAAACCTCACGCTCCCCACTCCGACGGGCAAGGAGGTGTGGCTTGAAGGCCGTGCATCGTCTAACGTCGTTTCAGTTCGGCAGTCTTCGACACGGCGTTGTGTGCGTGCGATTAGATGTATTGTACGACTCTACGAAACTCGTTTTATTTATTTAATAATAGAAAAATTTGTTTTCTTATCGGTCACCACGCTCAAAAAGTGTAACTTGAATTAATATCAAAGAAAAAGCAATACATATCACTACATAGTATAAAACAAAGTCGCTTTCTCTGTCCCTATGTCCCCATGTATGCTTAAATCTTTGAAACTACGCAACGGATTATGATGCGGTTTTTTTTAATAGATAGAGTGATTCAACTGGAAAGTTTATATGTATAATATATGCATAACATAGTAGAAAAACACTGATAATTTAGAGGTTTCTAATGTGATGTCGTAAATAAACACATTTTTTTGCTCTTTCATTGCAAACGCTGGCTGAACCCAACGAGATAGATCAAAATAATGTAGTACAGTATTGTTCACCTTAAAATGGTCTACAAAAAAGTTCGCGATGATATATGTCTATCTCTTAGTGGTAACACACAATAACCGTTATTTTATCCTTTGCTTTTTACAAGAAATAATGCCTTATTTACGAAGCGATTTTAAGCAATACAGAATTAATCCTTATCCAATTAAGTACCTTAAATACATTGCGCATTTAATATAGATCAATATGGCCCTTCACAGCATGTAATTTAAATGAATAGTTTAGAAGATATTACACATTTAAAATGCAGGGACATAACGGCTGTGGCGGTACCGGCCGCGGAGCCGGCGGCGTGTGCTTATAACTGGGGAAGGACTGGATAGGACAAAGCGCAAAGACCTTCTGTAGTACATTTAGTATCAGCATTGCACCCGTGCGAAGCCGGGGCGGGTCGCTAGTATAATATAAAGCAAAAGCATGCATGAATAAAATAAATAAATAAAATTATAATTGCATAAGTTGATACAAAATGCTATGCAATAGCTTTACCGCGGCAGTCCCCGAGTGCCACACGTCTTTTTTTTATAATCGTTTTAAAAGTTATCCTGTATTTTTTATATGAGAGTAGGGCAAGTGAGCATGCAGTTACCTGATGGAAACTAATCACTACCCCCCATAGAAATCAGCAACACCAATGGGTTGCCTATCCGTTGCCAGCCTTTCAAGGAAAAAAAATACTATGTTCTTGCAGGATCCCATATCTAATTTTTATTTCCGAATACTGCTGAGGGAAGTTGATACCTTCATATACGTCTTATTCAAGTGAGAGACGTAAAGTTAAAGTAAACTTCACTGAACGGACTAAATGGGACGTATCTATGTTATTTCCGTGTTTCTCCTTACTAAGCTCGTTCCGTGCCAACTATTTCACGTCCAATAAGTTCGTGTCACGTCAACTTTGAAATATTTCCTACGTATTTGCTATTTTCCCGTTCATTTAATCTTTTATGTTAACATATTTTATTTTTCATAAAAAGGTTTTTATGGAATAAATTATTTCTACGAAAATAGCTTTCAACTCGCGACAACCAAATATAACAAACTATTGATTTGTACAATTTAGATTCGTTCGACAATTAAGAAAGGTTGCTCGTAAGTACTTCTGAAATCTTGATCTGGAATGTTGTTTAATTGAATATTAATAAATTAATGTTTAATAAATATTTATTGAAATCAAACTACCTATATACTACTAAGCAACCCATCACATCTTCGCCAGTGCGATATGATGTAGGTATTATATAATTGTTTTTTTTTTTATTTTAATAAACAATTTATTAAAATTAAAAAAATAAATTATACAATTCAATCAACACTTAAATTATTCAATTCGAACTATAAGTTCCTAAGATTGGTGCGCTCAACCAAACAAACAAAAAAAAACTTTCTAATCTTCTACTATATAAAAATAGTCGGGTTTTCCTTCCTGACGCTATAACTCCAGAACGCACGAACCGATTTCCACGGGTTTGCATTCGTTGGAAAGGTCTCGGGCTCCGTGAGGTTTATAGCAAAGAAAATTCTGGAAAAATTTGAAAAGAAAAGCGGGAAAATCTTTTTTCACATACAGCGCCATCTCTAAGGTAATGGATGGAAACGAAAAGATTGAGCCACAGCGAAGCGTGGTCGGGCCGCTAGTTTTTTTTTTTTTTTTTTTTATTTTATTTTATTCAGGACAACAAACAGCGTGTACAATGGAAAGTTAATAAACAATATGTTCTTATAAAATATAAGGTTATTGTACGGCCAACATCGTTATCCACATAGAAGTATGTAAGTATGTCTACATAATTATATATTTATACAGAGACAACAGAATACATTTTTGGTAGAATAAATTAATTGCAAAGAGAAATTTTACAATTACAGGGAGTGGAGAACTTCAGTTACCTTCTTTTTATAAACAGATCTAGATAGGGAGAATATGTCAATAGAATTAAAGTGTTCGTTATATGACTGCATAATGCGGCGTAGTGGTGCACGCGCACCGGCATTTGTTTTGCAATTTTGACACATAAATAAACGATGAGGATAGTTATCGCGTATGCGCTGAGAACTACTTGGAATACGGTAATATATTTGATTAGTTAGATTTATGCAATCAAACTCATTGTGGCACAATTGCAACAAACACATAGAATCAAGAAGTAGCCTTCGGTTTCTTAAAGAAAGAATTTTAAATTTATCCAAAAGTTCATCATACGGTAAACGTGAATGGTAAAATTTGTAATGAATATTACGGAGAAATTTTCGTTGAACAGATTCTAATTGATTTACATAAATGTTATAAAGTATTAGTATAGATATAGAATTTGAACCGTCGCATAATTTCTATATGTCAATAAATTAATTAACAACCTTAAACCTTAGTACAAACTACTAATTAAGACTCTCCTTGGCTTTGCATGAGTAATTTTCGTAAATGGACAGGACCGTATAAAAATCCATGCAGTAGAGTCTGAAAAGAGCCCAAACAAATACAAATAACCCACGACGAGGTAATTTTAAATTTTAATATGTATTTTACAAGCACGTACATCCTTGCGTGCCCTTGGTGCAGGTATTCCCTCTCCGAATTGGTAAACAAAGCTTCAGGGCGAGAAAGCTGCCTTCGCGGAAATGGCCGGTCCCTCAGGCGTTTCCCGAGCTCCTCGTAGAGGCCGTGCGTCCGACCTTAGGGATTGAGGGTTTACAAGCCAAATGCGACAAATTCTTAGGGTATATTATTCTTTCTAATTACTCATAATGTACCCAAAATTATTCTTTCTAGATCAAAGATACAATAATAACCCACATAAATAAATAATAATAAATATTCTTTGACGAATTCTATAGAGCCATCTAGTCCCAAACTAAGGAAAGCTTGTACTATGGGTACTAAATAACTGATATTATACTTAACTGCATATATTTTTTTGTAAATACATAGGTACATATAATACATAGAAAACACCCAGGTACCAAGACAAACAGACATGTGTATGAAGAACACAAAAACACATACTTAGGTACAAGGCTTACTTTTTCATGTATGTAACTCTTACATACTTATGTATATTTCCCAACACAGTTCTGCCCCCTTATCACCATCTCTTATTGCGATTCAATAACTGAATAGATTGCTTATTCATACCAATGAATAAGCGACTCTATTTCAAATGGAATAGAGTCGCTTATTCATTGGTATGCTCTAAACCCTTAGATTGATGGGAGAGTCGCACTCTCCCATCAACCTAAGGGATATAAGAGCATACAGTATCCATATCAACAGCCCCCTTACCACCATCTCTTATTGTGATTCAATAACTGAATAGATTGCTTATTCATACCAATGAAAAACCGACTCTATTTCAAATGGAATAGAGTCGCTTATTCATTGGTATGAATAAGCAATCTATTCAAATATTGATTCGCAATAAGAGATGGTGGTAAGAGGGCTGTTGATATGGATACTCCGCTTATTATTTTTGCTGTGTCATTTAAAATGCTCAAAGGTTGGCTGGATATCTCTTTATGGGATAAACTCGCCTTTGTACAAAATTGTATGTTAACATTTTTATCATTCAGTGTACTGCAACTGTTTTTGTACTATCAAATGTTTTGTATATTGTGCACTTATATTTTACTAGCTGTGCCCCGCGGTGTTACCCGCGGTTTATTAGGAAAAATAAATTGTGTACTGACGTGAAATAACAACTATTCACATTTTTAGAAGCAAATCCAGGGTGTCAGCTAACTCCATACCAAATTTTATTATAATCTCTCCAGCCGTTTAGACGTGAAGAAGCAACAAACATACACACACACTCACTCACAAACTTTCGCCTTTATAATATTAGTGTTATATACAATAAAGCTTTACAAAAAAAAAAAAAGATATTTACAACAACAACAAAAATTTTCTATATATGTGTAGAACAAATTATGACGTCGGTATTTTTTTTTCTATATTACTTTTGTATTTAAACTAAATGTTTACTAAAAACACAAAAAAAATATCATATAAGTTACGTTACCTTACTTTACCGTGTAAATTTATTATGGCTTTCAAAACGTTTAATATATTTCCAGTATTAGAATACCAGGGCGTACCAGTATAAAGTTCTATAATATTCGCGAGCTCTCCAACAGTTCAGGTCGGAATAAACAAGCTCGCGGAGCAGAAACTTGCAAATACCGATATGGACCGTTTTGTTTATAACTTTAATTGAATTCGTAAACTTTGTGGTCAAATGTATCAGAATTATACAGTCATTTACCATAAATATTGCACATCTTGATTCGCATTTCCTATAAAAGGCAACTGTTACTGACTGATCAATCAATACATAGCTTAAAATACTGGACATGTCGGGTAGAAATTTAGCATACATAGTAGCTATTATGACGTAGGCACCTACTAAGAAAGTTCTTTTTCATTTCCACGAGATGACGAGCGTACGAAGTCGCAGACGTAAGTCTTTCAATATAATAGTATAAGTTATAGGGTAGAAGTATATTCCTTTACAGCATGCCATAGTTTAGGTTAAATGGACATTTCGCTGCTCCCACGAGTCAACCGCACCTTACCTATGAACCGAACCTCGAGCAGTTTGTTCGATACCACACACACATACACGTATCGGCATCAACCTATAATCATCGCACTGTTAGCATACGGGTCTCCCATCAACCTAAGGGTTTTTGAGCATACTCCACAACCCTGCTGAACACTATCCAATATCGTACAACTCACCATAAATTTAAATTCCATCCATATCATCTTGATAATTGGCGATCTACTACAGTACGTTTCCTAAGACATTTTATACCACGAACAGTGAAACTGTGGAATCAACTTCTCTCAGCCGTATTCCGAACAACTACGACATGGGTGCCTTCAAGAACAGCAACGGATCGGCAATCCCTTAGTGTCGCTGGTCTCCATGGGCGGTGGTGATTGCTTTCCACTAGGAGACCCACATGCTAGTTTGCCCCTCTCACATAAAAAAACACGTATATGTGTGTGTTGCACAAACCTCATGTGCTTATAGCCTAAGAGCCCGTGTCTGAATGACCTGATGATATTATTTTGTAAATACTGAAAGCTTTTCTGACACAGGTATGAGCAATTAGTAAGTATGGAGCGTTGATCGTCTAATCGGAAGTCAGAAACAAACCCTAGAAAAAAAATGATGATGTGTCATATTAATGGTCAAGCATTGTATGATATGAAAATAAGGACAACGTAGCCGCGGCTCTGTATTTTTTGTAATTTAATAATGTGTATTGTTCAAGTTTTATAAGCATAAAAGAGAATGATTACAACTCGCATTTGGCCGGTTTTTATGATTCAGTGCTTTAATACGTTCTTGTTTTAATGAGAAAGTCTGACATAGCATCTAAGAGAAAGCATCCGTGGATCAAAACTTTCGTGGATGACGAACATGCCAGGACTAAGTATAAGAAGATATGTGCTTTTATTAATATAAACTTTATTGACCAAAAATTACAAATTATAGGTACAATAGGTTGAATTAAAGTTATTAGCAACAGCATTTTGAAATAGAACAAAACAGGTCTAGTAAATAATAAAGATAGATCAAAGTATTGCATAAAAAAAAACATCATCACCATCATCATCATCATCCTGTATCTATCAACAGCTGAACCTGATGCCTTTCCTAATGCCTACCACCAAATTATATTACGGGGTGTACTCGGATGAGCTGTTTGATTTGATACCTGCCGCTCAGTTCCACTATCGTACAACTCGCCGTAAATTAAAATGCCATCCATATCATCTTGATAATTGGCGATCAACTACAGTAGGTTTCCTAATGTAATTTTATACGAACGATGAAATTGTGGAACCAACTTTCCGCCGCGGTATTTCCGAACAATTACGACATGAGAGCCTTCAAGAATAGATTCTTCATTTCCCTTAAAAGGCTGGCAACGGTTCGGCAACCCCTTGGTGTTGCTGATCTCCTTGGGCAGTAGTGATTGCTTTCCACCTGGTGATCCACATATTCGTTTGTTCCCTCTCGTATAAATATATAAAAAGACATTTTTTAATGTTTTTCAAAATGGCGTCCTTTATATGCTACGCATTTATTTTTATTATAATTGGCTCCATATAATATGTGTTTTAGTCATGATTTCCGTCAGTAAAGACTCGCGTATAGAGTAAAATAGAGAGGGTTGGCGTACATCGACGAGCTCGGTGGCGTAGCGGTCAATGACGCGGCTTCGACACCAACGCTCGTGGGTTCGATTCCCACACAGGACAAACATTTGTGTGCATGAACATGTCTGTTTGTCTTGGTCTGGGTCTTTTCTATGTATCATAAGTATATATTTACAAAAAAAAATGTATTTACGTATGTTTATCAGTTGTCTAGTACCCATAACACAAGCTTCGCTTACTTTGGAGCTAGGTTGCGCTGTGTAATTTGTCTGACAATATTTATTTATTTATTATTATTGCTGAGCTACCAGCAGCTAAGAATAGTGACAAAGAAACAAGTAGTCTATGTAACGTTACTCTACCGATTTAATTTCCCTCGTGTCCAAGAGGCTTAAGTCACGAACAGAATAAGTTCCAAGAAATGATCCTGATATATACACTACATAGCAACAACGTACCATCAACCTCTTATCTAATATTTCTTACGAAAAATATTGTTGTTTTCTTATACTCGGCTCTGGCTCAACGGTTTCACGTCACGTCAACTATGTATTTTCCTATTCGTTAGATAATCTTATCTCTCCGGAGTATTAGTATTCGGGCGAGGTATCTCGGAATGATGCTAGGTTATTCTAGTGGAATATGTACAATGTAAGGTGGCTTTCGCAATCTTCAACTTCGATCTGACGACACACGTCAGCTCTCGATTCCAATTTTCTAATTTGACTTTAAGTAACGTTAGATACAGAAAAAAACTGGACAAGTGCGAACCAGTAGTATTTGTTGTTATCTAGACACGCGGCAGCGTGTCAAGCCAAGTTCAAGCAAAGGAACTGGGTTGCCAGCGCCGAGTGTAATATTACACGAACCACTTGGTGCCACTTTTAACCCTTCTATAACTCAAAACCTCTTTAATGTAAACACATAAAACTACGTGTGTTTAATTATATCCACAAGGAAATCTAGAAGCCCAAATTTCATGAAGCTAGCTCAAACGGTTATAAAGATATGAAGGTCAAACAGTCGTAAACTTTAGCACTGACTGACTGACATATTATAGTACCTAAACCTAACCTACTTCCAGATGACCTGAAGAAGTATGAAATTTGGAATCCAGCTCGGTAATTGTGTGTAAGCGTAGGAAAAAATCTAAAAATAAAAAAAAGTTTAAAAATAGGGGGGTACCCATACATTTTTTTTTTTAATTATAGCGTTGGAACCGTTACAATGTTACAAGCAGATATTTGAAACTATCCTAATTTAAGTATTATTATATTTGCTATATAACAGAAATATAAAGATAAAGTTAAGTCAAGAAA
The DNA here is from genome assembly GCA_937001555.2 of Hypsopygia costalis. NCBI lineage: Eukaryota > Metazoa > Arthropoda > Insecta > Lepidoptera > Pyralidae > Hypsopygia > Hypsopygia costalis. The sequence continues at coordinate 27,336,482 of OW443338.2, forward strand.
TAAGTGGTGTCCCTATACAAAAAACTTGTAATACGCGCTAAACAACCGGCCAACGGTGTGTCTTCGGCGGCGCGCGGCACCACATAATTATACACAGAACAGAAGTAAATCTACATAAAAGCGCTCCCGAGCAACACATAAACATAGGCACGGTTAAAATTTTGCGGGTCGGTTGGTTTATACATGCATGGTAGTGGCTTTATAGTCCACGGTTCGCTAAAATAACAAAGATCAGTGCCCAAGGTTCGTTTCTCTGATTTCTTTTGAAAATAAGAAATAATATTTATTAGTTCGAACTCTTTGTACCTTAAAAGAAAGTCCATATTGCCCGGATTTGGCTAATTAAGCATAAACAGGAGAAGTGTATTAAAAAGGTAGCAGATAATGAATGGGCAATGCGCACTAATATCTTTAACATTCAAGAGAATGTAGACAATAGCATAAAAAAGAAAACCATGCAGCGGAAATGCAAGAAAAAACATTAAATCTCAATACGTAGTTTTCTTTACAAAAAGTAATGATATCCCACCAAAAACATAAATGTAAAAAAGGAGAGCCAATTTCAATACAAAAATTATGCTTGGCTGTGGGCTTCGCCGCAAAAAGAATGGAGATCTAAATGAGTGCCAAGTTCTATGCAAAATCCAAATATGTATTTATTGGATACCTATAAAAATTTGCTGTTATTTAAAAAAAAATGTGAGATTTTGTATTGAACTTGGCTCTCCTTTTTTACATTTATGTTTTTGGTGGGATAACAACCACAGTAATACTTAGCCGGTGAAAACTAAATCACTTAAAAGATCAAATAATTAGTTTTTCAATAACTTATATCATTTAGAAATAATCAAGTGATATCACTTATCATTTCCACTCTGTTTTACCAGTCTTTTTTATTTTCACTGTCTCGTGACGTCGTTCACTCGTATGAACACAACAATCCTCACTTAGTGGTATTGTTATTTGGCTGCCTAATTGTAACCTAAGTGAAGAATCGAAAGCCAATTCTCGTAATTATTTTATGATCGCAGAACTAAAGTTGACTGAATGGAGATTTAATTTTGAATTGATTGACCGGCCCTAAAATAAGTCGGACGGCAGATATTAGAATGAAAGTTTGCAGATCTTTATAGTTTTGTGTATTTTACGATATTGTTAAATAATTTATACAAATTTGAACAAGTCATTGTCAAATAGCCTATTGTAGATGAAAGCCATTAGCAAGTGCACTATCAGCAGCATCCACCCATAGTCTACCCACTGTTGGGATACAGGTCGCTCCTCAATCGAAGGGGTTTTGAGCATACTCCACCACGCTGTTCAACTGCGGGTTGGTGGAGGCTGTTCTCAAGCCACCTAAAGGCCACATAAACAAACCCATCCATAGACAGACTACGGTCGACGTTGCTTAACTTGCGTGATCGATTAGACTGACACGCGCAACAACGCCATCGAGCTCCTCGTGTGTCGCAAATGTTGGAACTTATAAATGGCAATTTATAGGTATGTTGCAAAATTTCCTATTGACTTTCGCTGCTCACCAGCTGATATTTCTACCAGAACGATTTGTTGTTTGGACCTGTTTTGTTTATAAAATCTTTATTGTGCCCCAAAAAACAAACAAAGCATTGTATAATATCTTATCCCATCGAGTTTCGGGGATTTCATTCACTCAAGCGGAGAATGCCCGATAGGAAATAACAATTTTGCGGCGGAGTAACAATAAGGAATATTGTTACGTTCTACGATAATAACACCTAAGTGCCGGAATAACCAAGCTAACACAGGCCTCTGTGTTTTTTTTTTACTACTTCGGATGGCAGACAAGCAAACGGTACACCTGATGTGAAGCGGTTACGGTAGCCATATTAACGCTCGCAACATAAAATATCGCACACGCGCCGCCACCCCCGCTGCCAACCCAGCATCTCCTTCCTTTCTGGTGACCTCACTCACTCGCAGAAACACAAAAACCCCTCAAGGGAATCGTTATTTGGCTGCGGTATTCTGTGAGGTGGAGGTACATTCCCCAGTCGTGTAGCTTACAATCCCTGCCTCTCTTTCCGCCAGAGCTTCGTTTGTCAGCCAGTAGGGTGCACCGTGTGCAGGTGAAGTTGGTTTTGGTTCAAAATCTTGATGAATCACTTACACCCCTATATATTTTTTTAGCAACTTTTAACAATCATATCGCTCATTGAATTGTATTGAATGGCTTTGGTTCAAAGATTTTGATGAACCACTTTTACCTCAAAAATATTTATATAATGTATATTTATGTTATTAACGATTACGTATAACAATTTATACATTATGGGATATTTGACACGTGTATCTACTGTATAGTATACTGTCATTTTATAGAATCGTAATGATTCTTGAATTTCAACGTCAACAATAATATGAGGCGCCACATTCCTCAGAGCACACCCAAATAAAATCTAAAAAAAACCGGACAAGTGCGAGTCGGACTCGCCCACCGAGGGTTCCGTACGTAGTATCATTATTAAAATTGATGTTTTTCATTATAAATAAGGAATAATTCGTCGAAAAAAATAAATAAAATATATTTTGCAATGTGTACATCAAGCCCTTTCATATGATACCCCATTTGAACTAGTAGTTTCAATTTGAAATTTCGACACCCTATAAAAAATATAGACCCCCTATTTTTTAAGATCTATTTACAAATGTATAGTTTGAGATTTATTCCTGTACTTGTAGTCTATAACGATGTTACTTGCCAAATTTCATAGTTCTAGCCTCTAGGTCAACGGGAAGTACTCTATAGGTTTTGATTCCCTTGAGAATGTGTCGAAATGTTCGCTACGGGAACAGTCCTGATTTGCGTCTATTTTTGTTAACATTCCAGATATTACATTTCTTCCCCTTAAAGCACTGTTTCGTAATGACCATTATCACAACCATACACCATTTAGGTTAAGACGTCCCGGTAAACAATATTTGTGGCATTCGCACCAGGAGCCAAAATTGCAAGGCTTCCAGGAGAACTTACTCCTGAGCAAGCTACATACAACTGATAATGAGAGAAGCAGTCTAGTCAATAAACATCACCTTTTTTATAAACAACTATTCCACCACGTCTCAAAATCGTAGGTGAATATGTTTCCAAAAAGAGGGTTTTTTTTTCAACTCCCTATTTTCAACCTATTAGGGGTTAAATTTCGGAACATCCCGTATTAGTACGCGCTTACATTGTATAGGGAACACATATCCAAAGTTTCAGGTTTCTAGCTTCAGTGGTCTGCCCCCTTACCACCATCTCTTATTGCGACTCAATAACTGAATAGAATGCTTATTCATACCAATGAAGAAGCGACTCTATTTCAAATGGAATAGAGTCGCTTATTCATTGGTATGAATTAGCAATCTATTCAATTATTAAATCGCAATAAGAGATGGTGGTAAGGGGGCTGGGCTGTGCGTTGATTATTGAGTCAGTCAGTCCAGACAGTGAGGATAAAGCCTTTTACTATCTTGCTTTGCCCGCGGCTTCGCTCGAGTGAAGTTCGCGTATTTTCGATTATCCAAGTCAAGTCTAACACGCAACGCAACCACCTTCATGTAGCACCTATAATTGTACTAAATACGGTTGCAAGAACTTTCCATATAACTACTACACCCGTCCCGCCCTCGCCGCGCCGGCCGCCCGCGATCGTATAAGCACTGATTGACGCCAAATACAAATTTAGAAACCTATTAGGATAACACTTCAGTCAACACACAAGTCTTATTCCATCAGCTTGAAAAGGTTAAATCAAAGTTTAAAAAAATTACATGATGATGGTCACGTTAGCCACGTTGAATTTTAAAATCGTTGTTTTCGTAATCAGCGACCCGATAAAATATAAAAACAATAATATCCTTGATGATTTTCAGACTTTTTGACCCCATTTAACTCCTTTTTTTGGGTTGAATTTCGAAAAATCCTGAAACACGTGTTCACTCATTTATCTATAGAAGTACTCGTGTAAAGTTTAGGATAAAATAGTCAAACTAATCTCGTTTCCCTACACAAACTTTAGACCTCCGTTTCACCCTTTTAGGGATAAAATTTGAAATATCCTTTTAAGTTATTTCGTGTCCACTATGTTATATTTTCAAATCGATCCCATTTTCGTAATTTACGTCCCAGAAAACCATAGAATCAACACCCAAATTGATATTATGATATTTCAACCCCATCGCACCCCCATAGGGGTGATTTTATGTCACGTCGCTTATGTTGGATTATAAAATAGTTGTTGTTTTCGTAATCAGCGACCAGATAAACCATAAAAACAATACCCATGACGATTTTCAGACTTTTTCACTCCATTTTACCCCTTTAGGGGTTGAATTTTGAAAAATCCTGAAACACGTGTTGTATACATGAGTAAATACTCATTTATCTATAGAAGTACTCGTGTAAAGTTTCGGATAAAATAGTCCAACTAATCTTGTTTCCCCATACAAACTTTGGACCCCCGTTACATCCCTTAGGGGATGATTTTTGAAAAATTCCTTCTTAGTGCACCCCTAGACGTCATAAGGAACCCACTTGCCAAATTTGGAATCTCTAGACCCAGCGATTTGGGCTGTGCGTTGATTAGTGAGTCAATCAGTCAGTCAGTCAGTCAGTGAGGACAAAGCCTTTTATTATTATAAATGTTAGGCGCTTTTATTTCGTTTCACCGTGGTGTCTGCAATCAAACCATGCAAGCCCACTTCTTAGTGTTCGGTTTAGCTAAATGTTGTCACACGATTTTGGTTTCCGTGACTATGTACAATTACCTAAATGCCATCTTTTTTTTATATCAAAGTTTTTATATATATATTTTATATAAATATGAAAGGGCTCGATAAACAAAATACAGTAGGTAAACTTTTTAGTTCTTTAATTAAAGCTTTTTAAATTCTTTAATTAATAAAAGCTTGTTTCAAAAAAAAAAATATATAATAGCCACAAGAATTAACGCGATCATGCATGTACGGTATATTTACTTACATGGTGGTGGTCACAGGGTGACTAGAGTCGGCCTGTGACCACGGCCGGTGCAACCTGCGGCCCTACTGCCGAAGCTGAAGCCGATTCCCATCAGATTGTTTGATTGCGAAAATCTACACTGACACTGAAGCTCTACAGAGTAAGCTGAAGATGTTTGTCAATAACTAAAACGTAAGACCTATTTTTCGAATCATAATATTCGACTGTAATCGGCTTCAGTTTTGGCGGTAGGGCGAAATGTCAGGCAACAATAAAGGTATGTAACAAGTTTTGTTAATTAAAAACATCGAACGCGCAGCATGCGCCACCATAGCGAATTTTTTTTTCCTTATCCCGGATTGATATCGGAAAACCAAGATCACTTTACATTACTAATTTTGATGCTCTACACGAATCCGAAGTCAGAATTTCGAAATTTTGAGACAAACAGAACGACCGGACGATTTCATAAGTTTAATGAATTTCGCTGAAAATCAAAAAAACCCGAAGAGGTGCCTAATACAGATTTATTAATCACGCGCAACAATAATATAATTCCACGCAAGCAAAGCCGCAGGCAAAAACGAATATATCAAATATATATTTGAAATCAAGTTATCGAGACCTTTATTATGATACCCATATCGATTTATTTAGAAGAAAAAAAAATTACTCTTACGATAATTTTGCGGCTCACAGCCGCCATATTTATATTTTTTATATTTGACATAGCCTATGTCACTCGCGTGATTAAGACGAACCTAACGACACCTCTTATGCTGAAATCTGTCAAACGGTTTAAGCTGTAGAGCGTGCCAAATAATAAGATAAACATACATACGCTCGAAAAACATAACCCTCCTTCGGCAATCGGGATTCAATCAATCAATAAAAAATACATGCGTGATCGCGTTAATTCCGTGGTTTTTATAATTTTATTATGCAATTTAATTATTTTATGCATGCAATGCTAAAGTTTAAAAGTAAATTAAATTTTGATCTAAAAGCAAATTATACCAATACAGTGCGAGTATAATATTGTTTTCACGAATGTCAAGTGTTTTTCGGGTTCCCGTTTTGCATCCCTCATGGGATTTTTATGACCCGCCATTTTAGCAAACCGCAATTTTCAGCGAAATTCAGCTTATGAAATCGTCCGGTCGTTCTGTCTGTCCGTTGCCATGAAACTCAAAATTTAGAAATTCTAACTTCGGATTCGTGTAGAGCATCAAAAAGTAGTAATGTAAAGTGACCTTGGTTTTCCGATATCAATTCGGGATTTCGATAAAAAAAACCAAAAAATTTCGCTATGGTGGCGCATGCTGCGCGTCCGATGTTTTTTTTATCGAATCTGTCAAAACTTGCCATTTTATTATTAAAATGAAAATAATGTCAGTTGTATTTGTTATTTACACTCACAAATTTTCAGGTCGTGCTGTTAGGTAGATGCAAACTTTGGTGGTGAATATTTTAACATAATGCGATATATTAAATACCGATAATATTATTGCAAATGTATACGATATCGCGTATCAATACAAAGGTATTTTTAAACTACGTCGGATGGCAGACAAGCATACGGCCTTCCTTCCTGGTGACCTCACTCACTCGCAGGAACACAAAAACCCTAAATGGAATAGTAATCTGGCTGCGGTATTCTGTGAGGTGGATGTCGGGCACCCCAGTCGCGCAACTTACAAAATTACGCTATGTCCTACCTCTCTTTACACTAGAGTCTTGTTTATCAGTTACCAGGATGCACCACGTATAAGTGAGGTTGGTTTTAGTTCAAAGATATAGATGAACACTTACACCCCATACAAATGTACTGTATTATATTATCTGTGACAAAGATAACCGATATAAATAATAAATAAATATTGTCAGACAAATTACACAGCGCCATCTAGCCCCAAAGTAAGCGAAGCTTGTGTTATGGGTACTAGACAACTGATAAACTATACGTAAATACTTTTTTTTTTGATAATACATACTTATGATACTAGGAAACACCCAGACTAAGACAAACAGACATGTTCATGCACACAAATGTTTGTCCTATGTGGGAATCGAACCCACGAGCGTTGGTGTCGAAGCCGCGTCATTGACCGCTACGCCACCGAGCTCGTCAAAGAGAGATATAACAGATACGATACATCACCATAAAATATTTTTAGGACATCCCTGTTCTGTGTTACCTAAATAACAAGAGTGTTCGTCATAATTCCATTTGCATGCATATCTCAGTACTTATGCATTGTACGAGCACCCTGTACATAAGCCTCGTCGCGCGAGCGTCAGAGAGAGCCATTTATTTCAACCCCTTTAAAGGGCGATATTTGCATATTTCCGTCTTGTATTTAAATATGTGGTGTGTTTATAAATAGCTCTTTGTGTTATGCTTTAAACACTGTCAAGGAAATTAAAAATAAATTTCGACATTGAGCATCGACCCATAAACATCCCACTATTGGGATACGGGTGTCCCCTCAATCGAAGGGATTTAGAGAGTAGAACGTTACTCAACTGCGAGTTGGCGGAAATAAATTAATTCCAATCTTTTATTTAGTTTCACCGAAATTGAAATTTGTCACACTTGTTTCATTCTTGTGACAATGCTTGATTACCTAAATACACCTGTTTTTAATCTAGTATGGCGGCCGGTTAATCATAAAAAATGAACACTAAAGCGTAAAAAGTAAAATTTTAAGTGAAATGAAATAATGTTGTTATGATACAAAACTACTAAAATTTTACTTATTTAGAATAAGTTTTAATGTTTTGTTCCACTTTTTCCACTCTTCTTTTCTTTTTTGAACTCCCATTTTCGTAATTATTAAAGATTTACACTACATCGAATGTGTTTTCGTTTGTTGAATTGAATTTATTTATTTATGCGGACAGTTCAAACTGCAATAAGCAGCTTTTGTACTCACCAAAAATATAAGTAGTTTATTTTTTAATTGCGAATTTTATTAAACATTGATATCACGGAATGTAGAGTACATTAATGATATGGCAAAACGTGGATTAATATTGACTAATCAAACGTTGACGTTTTAACGATACAACCAGTTTCAACTATGTCATGAAATACAATTTCATGAAATTTCATGAAAGAGCCCGATTACCTGCATACAGGTAGACGGTACGTGTACGAATACAAAGTAAACTGTCCTTTATTACATACACTTGTCATACCGGAACTAGTCGCTTTATGTAATCAACTTTAGTCTCTAATTGCATATATATTACATAACTATTTGTTGATTTAGAAAAGAAAATCAAAAAGTAATATATTTTTGCAAAATTCTTCATCTGTACAAAACTTAAACCTAACTTGAGATACGCAACGGAAGTAGACTATTTAAGTTATTCAAGAACTTACATAACTTACATACTTGTGTCTCTACTACCCATCATATTAGCCCTTCTCAAGTCAGAAGCAGTCATTTGTTCCGACCCCTTTTTAAGGGGTGAATTTCCATATCCCTTTCTTCCGTTTATGTAACGTAACATCCTGAAAATTTCAACTTTCAGGCTCGACGGTTGATGAATAACTGAACATACTTCCTTATTTATGCTTAAATATCTTAACATGCGGTCGGGTATAATTCAAAGATGCCTTACTTATAGATGCGCTGTATGTGCCGTCATTGTGGCCAGTGGAAAGCAAGGTCTTGTCTGACATCACCCATTTCAGTGCCATTTGCCGTCGCGGTAAGACGTTAGCGCTAATCAAAAACAATAAAGCTATTTAATAAATAGCTGTAGATAAAATGCCTTCATGTGTGTTCACGTTCTTTTCTTTTTTTTTTTGCGTGTGGCATGTATAGTTATTGCATATGCATAGTTATTGAGTAAGCGATTTGTAACAAATGTTTAGGTACTGTTGTTTTGTTCGCCCTATGGCCGGTCTTTATATAAAATGTCATTGCTTTTATTTGACAGCTATGTTCGAATATGACAGCTGTGTGTGTATGTAAGCATTTATCTGACGTTGATTGTTTGCATTGTTTTTCAACTGTTCAAAGAAGAAAAATTCCAATAATTGACAACATGAAATTTTCGGGTAGCGAGGTTTCGAGGTAGCGGTGCGCGCACCGCTATGGACAAAGTTATTTGTCTGCGGTATTCTGTGAGGTGGAGGTACTTCCCTAAACAGGCAGCTTACAAATACGATGTACCCTACCTCTCTTTCGCCGGAGCCTCTTTTGCTAGACGACAGGGTGCACCATGTGCAGGTGAGGTTTGATTTGGCTCAAAGATAGTGTGACAGTAAGTAACAGGACTAACAGATATAAAACTACTTCTACTAATAGATACAAAATACTTACATTATCTAATTAGTGTTTTTTGTAAACAAGATAAAGAATCAAAGAATACGTAGGCAAACAATTAAACAGTACAAAGTCCGTTTGATCTCTGTAAAAGATGGCTTCCAGTCAACCGCAGAGCGCTTGAAAGGATTGTAAATAGACGTCGTAATATGTATTCATATCTCTATCTATAAATATAAAAACAAAATTAAAATTTTTGAAAAGACCCACGACGTTTAAAACGTAGTTGAAAAAGGATAAAATAATTTTGAAACCCCCGACTTAAAGAATTTATGCTATGAAGTTAATAAAAAAACCCAAGAAAATCCGTTGTTTGGCAGTTTTATAGTAACTTGTAGTTTGGCAGTTTTATAGTAACATGTATACTTATTTATATTTATGTTGAAAGCAGCCCCCGACGGATTTTCTTGGGTTTTTTTTATTAACTTCATAGCATAAATTCTTTAAGTCGGGGGTTTCAAAATTATTTTATCCCTTTTTCAACTACGTTTTAAACGTCGTGGGTCTTTTCAAAATTTTTAATTTTGTTTTTATTTTAAACTTTTTAGCGAGCAAGCATAGGTATTACAATTGAAAACCGCATCAGGATCAGAATAGTCACTTGTCTAGAACTCACAGCAGGGACTCTGCTGTGAGTTCTAGACCGCCGCCGAAATTGTAGCCGATTACCATCTAATTTTTTTTTTTTTTTTTTATACTACGTCGGGTGGCAGACAAGCATTTGCTGCGGTATTCTGTGAGCTGGAGTAGCTTACAATTACGCTCCCTACCTCACTTTTCGCCAGAGCTTCGTTTGTCAGTCAGCAGGGTGCACCGCGTGCAGGTGAAGTTGGCTTTGGTTCAAAGATGTTGATGAACCACTCACACCCCAGTATATTTTGTTTTGAAATATATGTACGTCTTACGTTTAAGTTATCGACAAACATCTTCAGCTTAGTTAGTAAGTATACAAGGTTTCTATCAACTAAACTAAACACAAGTACCATAAATCTAAGTTGAACTTTGATTTTCGCTATCAAAAAATTCAATAGAAATCGGTTTCAGCTTAGCCGGTAGAGCCCTAGCTTTGATCACTTTGGGACTAGATAGCGTATTAATGTTGATACTGGTGATTGTTGGCTCTTGGTGCAACGTTTCAACATGTTTATATAATAAAATCAGTTGTAATAATAAATTCATTAGATTGTTTTTGTATAATATAGAAAGCTATCTTTATACTTTGATTGCTTTTACAGCCTTGTAAAAGCGAAAACGTTCCGTATAAATAAATCAAATTAAGTGGATTAATACAAGTGATTTTATTATATAAAAAAGAATGATGGCGTAGTGTTTAGTATTTTCACACCCCGGCCACTCCATACAAATGTCGCGTCCTTTACTACTACATAAACAAAGACTTCTGTGCAGAGCGTGAAAGAGCGTGTGTGCGTGGGGCGCCATACAAATTGTTCCAGAGGGGCGGTGAGGTCGACACGAGAGAGCGGCAGGGAATGGCCTTAGTGTACGAGTACATAGTACTGTTACTTATACTGTGGTATTATTTAGTTATCTAATGACGCCACTATTATCACAAATTAAATACATAACGTACAAAAAGATTTTTTAATCATAAAAAAATACAAGGCATGTAACACAATTTAGCGTGAAATTAAAAGCAACAACCTGCAGAATCTTGTAACGTTCGTAATATATACCATCAAATTGTTTTTTTTTTTTGTTATTTGTAAAACCAAATTAATTTATTTACGTGTAAGCTTCCACGCAAATAAATTTATTTTTACCGATCGGTTTCGCCTTAAGGCTAATGCCTTATTTTTTGTTGTTGCTCATCTGTTTACGTTGATAATTCAATGCAAACAGATGGTGTTTTTTATCAAAATTAAAAATATTAAAAGGGGCATCTGAAATCTTTTACCTGCCTGTGTTACCACTTCATGAAGGTTCCCCAACAGATCGGGTTGAAACGGGTTGTTGGATTGAAAATGTTACTAATGTAATATACTCGTAGTTACTATACTTCCGGTGCAGACTACTATTAGAAATAAAGAAAAACACTGAAGAAAGATGAATTACTTTAAATTTCTATTGTAACCTTCCAATTCAACAGTCGAACGAAGAATGTCCAAAAGGCCGCCTTTGCTCCAACATTTCGTCTGATTTTCGTGGTAAAAACCAAGTATTCTGTTTGGTAGTTATTTATCAATTAGAAATGACCAAATGGTAGCCTCTAATCGTTTAGCCTATCACAGACCAGCGCAGTCAATAGCTTGAAAGAATATATTGCCTGTGCAACTAATTTAAATTAAAATTACAAAATGATACCGAAACTAACAAACCCTAACAAATATAAATTGTAATTGTTGCATTATTTGATTATTAAAAAAAAAGACTCGTATTGGCATGTTTCTTTCAAGCATTTCTTCTTCACCAATGGTCAATAGGTCAATACATTTTCTTTTTAACTTTTTTTTTATACCACGTCGGGTGGAAGACAAGCATACGGCCCGGCTGATGTGAAGCGGTTACCGTAGCCATATTAATGTTTGCAACATAAAATATCGCTCACGCTCCACTACTCCCGCTGCCAACGCAGCATCACCTGCGTTTCTGGTGACCTCACTAACTCGCAGGAACACAACAACCCTCAAGGAAATTGTTGTTTGGCTGCGGTATTCTGTGAGGTGGAGGTACATTCCCCAGTCGGGTAGCTTACAATTACGCTCCCTACCTCTATTTTCGCCAGAGCTTCGTTTGTCAGTCAGCAGGGTGCACCACGTGCAGGTGAAGTTGGCTTTGGTTCAAAGATGTTGATGAACCACTACACCCCAGAAAAATAAAAATATTATTTAATGATGTGTAAGTGAGTGGGCACTTAGACACTTTTGATTATTAATAATAAGGACCCTTGTGGGCACTTAGACACTTCTTATTATAATAATAATAAGTGTCTATGTACCCACAAGGGCCAATGACAGAATAAATAATTTCATTTCATTTCGTTCACTTCAGATCCTGAATAAACAATTTTGAGCGTCCCTCTCTATAAAGTTTCCGGATTAAAGTAGATTGTGTTTAGGGGTAAACGGACGAATAGCACATAAGCTACTTTAAATAGTTATGTCTAGATTTGCGCTTACAAAACACAGCTTGATTTAGGTTAAATGCAGGAAAATATTGCTATTAACGGTACGTGGCTATTATGTCTGGCAACTTTTGCCTTGAACGAATCGAAATAATGATAACATTATTAATATATCTAAGTCTTCAACCGTTATTCATCCCACTGCTGGCACTCCCCTAAACCGAAAGGGTTCAGAGCGTACTCCACTACGTTCAAGCAACTGAGGATTGGTGGAGGCCAGTATTTTAAGCCGCCTAAAGGTCACTGACTTAGGTTAACGACTGTCATCTAATAACAACAGCCGAGACCGACGGCTTAACGTGCCCTCCGAAGCATGAAGGAGCTCAAAATAAATAAACCCATCCATGGACAAGCTACCGCCGACGTTCCTTAACTATTCCTTAACTTGCGTGTTTCGATTAGATTGATACGCGCAACGATGCCTTGGAGCTCCTCTCTATTTATCTCTCAATTTGTCTACAATTAAAAGATAGTGTAGCTTATCTACTAGACGGTCGATCAATATTAAATGATAAAAAAAATGCTTGTCTATAAAGTCGGTTTAAAAAGTAATCTCTGACGATAAAAACGGCACAAAAGACGCGGAGTGGGTGCAAACTACTCGGACTTTATTAAATACATAATAGGTTACGTACGATTGAAGAACCCTGTATTGCAGGTATTTTGTCTCGTAGAATAGAGACAAATTAAATGTAATTTCTTCTTGTCCATTCTTTATGTTGTCTTTGTCAAATTTATTGTGAGTATTGAATTTTTTTCTTACTCGATGTTTAATAATAAAAATTGGTTGTTTGTAAAGTCTGTTTGCGGACAATAATTTTACATGATGACGTCATAAGAAAACATCGGCGAATGGAGTGGAAAAGAGATAAATAAATAAATATTGTCAGACAAATTACACAGCGCCATCTAGCCCCAAAGTAAGCGAAGCTTGTGTTATGACTACTTGACAACTGATAAACATACGTAAATACATTTTTTTTTTTTGTAAATACATACTTATGATAAATAGGAAACACCCAGACCAAGACAAACAGACATGTTCATGCACACAAATGTTTGTTCTGTGTGGGAATCAAACCCACGAGCGTTGGTGTCGAAGCCGCGTCATTGACCGCTACGCCGACGACCGACGTGCGGTCTTAATGCAATTGGTCCAACTGCATTAAGACCGCACGTCGACCGTGCAGCTAGCTTGCAGTCAGCATGCAGTCGTTGGAACTGCACGCCCACTGCACACCGACTGCAATCGGGCTGCACGATTGGTTTGCAGTTTCATTGCAGTCGTACTAACTGCGTTCAAATTGCAAATTTGCAGTGGAATTGCAGTTGAAATGCAGTTCGTCTGCCTAACTTTCTAGAGCATGAAACAATCTTTCTCAATCTCAGATACTATCTTTTAATATAAATGAATAAAAAATCAAACCAAAGTTACCTTCTCTGATACTTCGCGAAGCTAAATGAAATTATAATATCAAAAGCTTATGAAAAGCTTGTTAAAACCTCCTCGTGCATCGAGGGAAAGCTTTAGCCGCATCTTCGGAATCCTGTAGAGCTGAGCTTGAAACCTAAAGCATACAATTAAAGCTCTACTTTATGTAAACTTATTACAGTAAGTGCAAGATCTTGTTTACGTGTTAGCTGTAATATTGTTATACTGAAAGCAATTTACGGTACAGATGGAGGATTTAAATGCATATTGCATTGCATACTAGTAGAAAGACAAACAAATATTCGTCCTTCCTTTTTTATATGAGAGGGGGGCCAAACGAGCATGCTGGTCACCTGATGGAAAGCAATCACTCCATGGAGACCAGCAACAAGACACGGGATCGCCGATCCGTCAATAGCCTGTTCTTCTTTCTTTCTTTCCGGTGACCTCCCTCCCTACTCACAGGAACACAACAATCCTGAAGTGAATTGTTATTTGGTTGCCAAATTCTTTGATGTGGAGTACTTTTCCAGAATTCCTTGGAGCAACCTGATAACGGCGATGTACGATTTAATTAAGATCACAATTTATTCATTACTAAAATTAGTTTTCATGTGCCATAATATCGGATATAATAATTTACATATCATATATAACAAAAAAAACACCATATTTCTATCTCTCACTTTGCCAAGAGGGGACGTCAAATTCCGAAAGGATTCTACTCCTGCTAATTTTTGTTCCAAGGCAGCCAATCGACTTCATTGTTCCTAGCCTTTTAGTGGTTACCACTATTAATCGTGATTACTTAATATATTAGACACTGTGGTGGGCATTAGTGATGCGCCTTTTCCGATAAAAAAATATTTAACGATTAAATAGTTAATCGATTATAAAAATAATGCAAACGCATTAAAGAACCCCTACGAACCTGGTTTGTTTTTAAACATAAACAAAACATTGTTTAGATATTTTGCTCGCAGAGATATAAAATGGACGGTCGGTCTCACGCATGGCTGGTTGTTGGCTCTCATCGAAAATGTAAAACAAATACCACCCTCCTCACTTTCCAATCAGTGTTTTGGGAAATAAATTGCTGATTCGAAACCTTTTAGCTTCAATGTTGGGTCCTGTTCAAGCGGAACAGACAGCATTGATAAATAATTTTAAGGTTTATGGGTGTACCTTATCTTCCTTTGAATAGAGCCTCATTTCGCTTATCATTATGGGATACAAAACATAAGCTCTAAACAATAAATAGCACTAGTACAGGAACTGCTTTCTCTAAAGTCAATATTTGACATTTATGTTTAAACCAAATTGTATTATATTAATTATCACAATTCAATTTAAATTTGTGCATGGCCTAAGGTAAAACGTATGCGGAACATGAAAGTCTAATATTTAAGAACTTTTTTAATGTACCTACATTTTAAGCAAAATAAATGATTCTGAAACAATATATAGCAACTCTAGATACGGCGTAATAAAGAACATTTCAACTCATACAGCGCTGTATTTTTTTTTATACTACGTCGGGTGGCAGACAAGCATACGGCCCGCCTGATGTGAAGCGGTTACCGTAACCGTATTAACGCACGCAACATAATATATCACTTGCACGCCTCCACCCCCGCTGCCAACGCAGCATCTCCTTCTTTTCTGGTGACCTCACTCACTCGCAGGAACACAACAATCCTCAAGGGAATTGTTATTTGGCTGTGGTATTCTGTGAAGTGGAGGTACATTCCCCAGTCGGGTAGCTTACAATTACGCTCCCTACCACTCTTTTCGCCAGAGCTTCGTTTGTCAGTCAGCAGGGTGCACCACGTGCAGGTGAAGTTGGCTTTGGTTCAAAGATGTTGATAAACCACTTACTCCCCATAATGTAGGCATAGGAGTTTTAATTACCTACATCCAAAGAGGTAAGGCACAGCGTACGAGTATATAATAAGCTGCCTGATTAAAGGTACCTCCATCGTGTTTTTTTTTTATTATTTTATATATTAGCTCAGCATATTGGCTCCAATTCGCCTGATGGTAAGCGAAAAGAAGAGCCCCAATCGCAAGAATATCATTATCTCGCAGAAGTCCGCAGCCAAATTACAATACCTAAAGCTATAGAGGGTTGTTGTGTGCCTGCGAGTGAGGTTACCAGGAAGGAAGGAGTGGCTGTGATGACGGCGAGGTGGCGGCCCGCGAGCGGTTTTTTATATTAAAAACATCTTTGTATAGGCTGTGGTAACCGCTTCATATCAGATGCGCCACATGCTTGTGAACGATCCAACGTAGAATAAAAAACGTATAAGCTATAAAAATAAAAACAGCGTATTTTATCCGACTGACGAAATAGTGAGTTTAAATAATATTTTTTTTTTATTATTATTAATAAATCATGTGGGACATTAAAATAAAGGGTTTTAAGTAGCGATTACATAAATGTATATAACCCATATGTTTAACAGTTTTTTTTGGATAACAAACTGATTTAAAAACTCAAATTATCAACTGTATGGAGTCGCGTTTATTTTATTTTATTTTTTGCTTTAATTTATTATACCTATATAGAAATAGATTTCATTCGAAATTAAAGTCATTATCCCCGTCATTTGATAGGCTTGTGTGGTGAATCGATCTAACATGGAGAGCCTTTTAACGAAGATTGATGTCAGGTACACCTACATCGGTGAAGTTCGATGTAAGCGGGATTGCAATCTAAACCTCTGTCAATCCGATAACCACCGAATAAGGCACGATCCATACTAAAGTAAAGCTTAAGTATGCATAAATAGCCTAGCTTTGCTCGCGCAGACGTGGCGAGCTAAAATATTGGAGATCATACGTACGTAGTTTATGGTATAAACTCAGAGACATCTAAAACTAATCCTGTAAGTTTTTGAGCTAAGAGTGACTTACAATCTTTAAAAGCTAGTTTTTTTGTTTACATACTTTACCTACTGTTTAGCAAAGGAGAGTTTGGTAAAAAAGAGGTTAAACACATATGCCAATCCCTGCTGCATAAGTATCTCCATCTCACATACATACATCTCACGCAGCCTTTTTTTTATAAAGTCGCTCAGCGAACTCTTAACATCAGGTGACGTGGAGCCAAAATGGCTCTATGATGGATGAGAAGACAGGATGTTAAGAGTTCGCGAGAAGAGGAGCCCGAATGGCATCGACAACGGGTAAGAGACCTTAGTGTACTGTCAGTTGGCATTGCCATGCTGGCCACAAGATGTTCGATTCGCTTGAAGGATCCGAAGTAATAAGAAACACATGTGCCGGCAGTGCGTTCCACTTTCTAATGGTACTACAAAAGTAGGAGTTGCCGAACTATTTAGTATACGAGGGAATATTCGCAACAGTAAAACTATGAGGTCGCAAGCCGGCATGAGAGGACCTTTGGCAAAAAGGAGATAAGAGAAAACAGGTTTTCAGAGTATTCTTATGGAATAGGCGGCAAAATACCCTAACTACACTAAGCGACCCACCCTGCCACCAACCAACCTCTTCAACTCCGCAGGTATATTGATACCTGTGGAGTTGAAGAGGTTCATGATTGGTGGCCTCTTCATTGTCAATTATGCGAACATCTGCAACCTATATATAAAAGACAAAGCTGGCACGGCGCAAATAACCGCCGCACTCTGTTTAGGATATCGAGTTTTTTTTATGCTGTTGAGATGAGGCTCTCGATGTAGTCCCGTTTTGCCATGACTAAGATTGTTATGCCATGCCGTTAATCAGCCTCAGTGGCAGAAACAAATTGTGCTTACGTAATGCCACCTCACGTTATGTGATGTTACGTCACTAATTAGCCTCGTCAGTGACAGTAAACAAATTGAGCTTACGTAATAACAGGCCACATTATTTGATGTTACGTTAGAAATACACTAGATCTATACCATGCCACTAACCGGCCTCTTCAGTGACAGTAAACATATTGAGCTTACGTAATGACACGTCACGTTATGTGATGTTACGTTATAAACACACTAGATCTGTACGATGTCACTAATTAGCCTCGTTAGTGACAGTAAACAAATTGTGCTTATGTAATGACACCTCACGTTATGTGATGTTACGTTATAAACACACTCGATCAATACCATGTCACTAATTAGCCTCGTCAGTGACAGTAAACAAATTGAGCTTACGTAATAACAGGTCATATTATGTGATGTTTCGTTATAACACACTAGATCTGTACGATGCCACTAACCGGCCTCTTCAGTGACGGTAAACAAATTGAGCTTACGTAATGACACGTCACGTTATGTGATGTTACGTTATAAACACACTAGATCTGTACGATGTCACTATTAGCCTCGTCAGTGACAGTAAATAAATTGAGCTTACGTAATGACACCTCACGTTATGTGATGTTACATTATAAGTACACTAGATTTATACTATGGCACTAATCAGTCTCGTCAGTGACAGTAAATAAATTGGGCTTACGTAATGACACCTCACGTTATGTGACGTTACATTATAAGCACACTAGATTTATTCTATGGCACTAATCAGTCAGTGACAGTAAATAAATTGGGCTTACGTAATAACAGGTCACGTTATGTGATATTACGTTAGAAATACACTAAATCTATACCATGCCACTAACCGGCCTCTTCAGTGACAGTAAACAAATTGAGCTTACGTAATGACACGTTAGAAACACCCTAGATACCATGCCTCTAATCAGCCACGTCAGTGACAAAAATAAATTGAGCTTACGTATGACGTCACGTTATGTGACGTTAAAAACATACTACTATTGTGCCACGACACGTAGTCAGTGAAGCCTCAATCGAAAGAATTTTCGCTCGTTATTTCCGCTATAAAAATAGATTTTAGTGACAGCTCCCGTGTTGACACGTCATATACGCTATATGTATATCACATACGGATGTCACATGGAAAGCGGTTTAATCGTATCGGCGACGTCACAAAGCAAATGTATTTCTAATACTGTGATTTTGGATATATTTACTAAAAAAGTCTATGTTTTCTAGCGAACGTAGTGTCACGTATATGGTATTAAATAACGCCACATACGTGACACTACAACGGCAACGTCTGTTTATACCTTTATTCGCTGAGATAGTACCATGACTTAACTGTATAGCTCGCGATATGATCCCAAGTATCTAAAAATTCCGCAGTTGACTGACGTAAGCAGCATATCGAAAGTCTTAAATGTCACCGCGGTGGTATAGCATTATATACATATATTGGGGTGTAAGTGGTTCATCAACATTAGAACATTAAAGCCAACGTCACCTGACTGAGAAACTAAGTTCTGGCAAAAAAGAAAGGTAGGTCAAGCATATTGTTTAAACTGCCCGACTGGGGAAGTACCACCACCTCTCAGGACACCGCTGTCAAATAACAATTCCCTTGCGGGTTGTTGTGTTCCTACGAGTGAGTGAGGTCACCATGGGCGGTGGTGATTGCATCCTAGCAAGTGATTCACATGCTCGTGTACCCAGCTCATATATAAATGTTGATCACAAAAAGTATTGTGTCATCAGCGTAACGGATACTGTAAAGAGGTCTCCCATTCATGACATTACCTTCCGTCGCTTTCTTCCGACGACGTAGTATAGAAAAATAAAAAATCATACATGTCTGAAAAACGCCTGCTCTGAAAATGCTCTAATCCAAAGACATTACAAAAGATTTAACTACTAAGTTTCAGACTTAACTGCTTACTGCCGACTGTGTGCAGCCGGAATCTACCTATTAACTCAAGTTATACACACTATCGTTATACAACCTAATGTCAATCTTAAATGTCTTACGATTTAAAGCTCCATTCAGCTTGTACAGTGCTGTATCTTAAGTCGTTAAGTTTATGTACAGGAATTACAGTTAGTTTCGTAAATTACATATCATTAAAGAGAACTTTATGCGTAGAAGGATCAAAGAGGTCCTTTTATGGTAGGTAGGGTTAGTAACCTTATCGTCTTATGTAATATGAACTAAATTAAACTTTATTATAGGTAGGTAGCGTTTATACTTAATTGTTAACGTGATTAGTTTATTGACAAAAGCAGGATTGACCAGGTTTTCGTGTTATTTTTTAATTTTATATTTTAATCCCTTTTTTTTGTTGAGTATTTGTATCAATTTTATATTTTATAGTTCATATTCACTGATGGATTTTCGTTTTTAAGGAGGACTTCGGCCACTTGACTGTCTACCAATCGATAGGTGTAGTACAGCGAGTAGAGTAGGCAGTATGTCCTTTCATCTTATTTGCGGTCTTTCCCTTTGTCTTACGTGCTCGTACGGTCTGCGTGTAATAACTTTTTTGCACCAAGAACTTACACTCAAGGATAGTGAAGATTATAATTTTAATAACTTTAATAGGCGCGTAGTGCGTAGTGTTGCATAACATAATGAAAATGGCTAGTCGCTACGACTAATGGTTGCGGTCGCCTAGTGTACGGAGGCCGGGTGAACATTATGCATCCGCATGCAAGGTTCCATATGTTTAGATTTATTTTTATAATGCTTATTATTGAACAAAACGTTCAAAAACATTTACAATTTTTATTATTTTTCTTTTTCAAATAATCATGAAATTTTCAAAAACCCCAGATAAGGTGGAAGTTACGATTTAATGATATTTTTTTAAATAAAGTCCGATATGGGCCTGATGTAGTAAAGGAATAATAAAATTGAAAGACGAATTTATATATAGTTAATTAATAAGAGAACATACCTGATGGTGAGCAGTTATCTCCAGAAAACGGACTGTTGTAACAGCATTAGCATCCTTCATCTAACTTGACCCTGTAATATGAAAACGATTGATATAGAATGTCATTTTATACTAGGTGAGGGTGTGTGGACAAAATGAAAGAAAGGAGATTTATGGTCTTTCATCATTAGGTCATTTTAGTCTCCACTACAGGAGCACGATCCTCTCTCGTCCGTCACAGACAAAAGAAGGATTTGGCCTACACTCCCCACGCTGGCCAGACGGGTTGGGGAGGCCTGATCTATGTTTTATAATGTATTTCCCTTAGTCGCCTTGTACGATATCCACGGGAAGAGACGGAGTGATTCTATTCGAGTCTGCCGGAAAGCACACGGTCAATATTTAAATTATGGTCTTTAGTACTGCGAAAATAGCTTTGGACAAAATTCGTATCGTAGAGATAATTATAAAAAAATATGGTCTGTTATTATATTTAGGTTTTATACAATAATAATGTATTTTAACGTCAATATATCAGCATACAAAATACTTCGTTTTAGAAGTAGCTGCAGAAAGTGATAAAAAATGGCAGTTTTTAAATGCATTATCAGTATCTTAAAATACACAAAAATAGAACGATCTGCGATCTTAAAATTTTAATAACTTATGTGTCTATGGTCCATCAAAGTTTTCTGGGAACAGCCCATTTTATTAACAAAAAAAACCGACTCCAAACAATACTCTACATTTATGTATGTAGATACAGGCTGATGATGATGATGAATAAAATATGGGACCTATCTGGAAGTATACTCTTTCAAATAAAAAAAGTTGGTTTCAAATCGGTTTATAAATCACGGAGTAATTAAGTAACAATCATTTAAAAAAAAATCCTCCTTTTTTTGGATTCGGTTAAACAGGATAAAATTATTAAAAAAATATTAGCGTTGGATACACAACACTATAACTTTTGTTACAGTACTAGTACTACATAAATATTTAACATAGCTGTCGTTCATTTTTTTTATACTACGTCGGGTAGCAGACAAGCATTCGGCCCTCCTGATGTGAAGCTGTTACCGTAGCCATATTAACGCTCGCAACATAAAATATATATGTAATACCCTCAAGGGAATTGTTATTTGGCTGCGGTATTCAGTGAGGTGGAGGTACATTCCCCAGTCGGGTAGCTTACAATTACGCTCCCTACCTCTCTTTTCGCCAGAGCTTCGTTTCTCAGTCAGCAGGGTGCACCGCATGCAGGTGAAGTTGGCTTTGGTTCAAAGATCATGATGAACCTCTTACACCCCATATTTCTGATATAATGCAAATAAAATAGCAAGGTGTGACGTCATAACGTTGTGACCTTTTGTATGGACCCATGGATAGTCCAACATTGTGGTTTTCAAGTTATCATATATTGAGAAGTGTTTTTGTACTATTGAAAAAAATATTTCAGCTACAGTTATATTATTGTGACGACCTTACATAACAAATCGAAAGAAAAAAATGTTCACTAGCCTATATATGAAAAAGAAAGCTTTAGTAAGTACATATAAAATTGGAAGTATGATAACAAGACAAACTATCAAGTCGCCAATAATCCTATCTACGAGAGGCTACGCTTTCGTCGTACAGGCCTACTACGTACACGTAGACGGTTACGCGGCGTAGCAAGTGAATCAACGCACGTAGCGGGTGGCTGCCAGAAAACTTGATCTTTTTTAATACCACCTGGAAGGAAAGTACTCTAAAAACAATGGAGATAGTGAATTTCATTCAAAGGAAATATTTTTTATTCACGTGATAACGTCTTAATCGATGACGGCGGCATGCACGAAAAGCTGAGCCGAGCGTGCAAGCGAGAGCGCGGAACAAGCGATAGAGACGCACGATTGGCCTAAGCGTTTGGCTTATGACGCATCTATCTCTCTTACATTCCATCGGCCGATGTTTTCTTGTGACGTTATCACGTATAATTTATCGTCCGTATACAGACTTTATTTTTGAATAGAGACAAAACTGCATTCACAGATTTTTTTTTTAATACGCTTGCTTCCTTCACCTAGGAATCAAACCGGCTAAAATTAGAAAAAGAAAATCGAAAACAACATAATATACTTTTAATGTCATAAAAATACAAGCGGCATAAAAAATTCCGGCTTCAAATATTCTTTGAAGCTTTTTTCATTAAAATTACACCACTGTGCACAAATGAGTATCAATCTACCGCACACGTACTAATCCAGGCTAATGGGTAAATTTATTCCGTATGTGCGCTGAATAATGAATTTTATTCGTCGGTTAAATTGTCTATAAATCATCTAATTAATGTGCACCATCATTGGCGTATGAAATCCAGTGATTACTATTTACTTTCAGATTATTTCAGCACTGTACTCTATTTTGATGCAATTACTTATGTAATTATATTATTTCGTTAACAAAGTACATTTGTGGAAAGCTGACTAACTTTTCAGTTTATTTTTTTCTTGTAAGTAAGTAGGTACTTACTTACAAGAAAAAAATATATTATAAAATTGCACCCAAAACGCATGTGATTACTCATTTTTTTAAACCACTCTTTTTTGGGGTGTAAGTGGTTCATCAACATCTTTGAACCACACCAAACTTCACCTGCAAGCGGCACCTGTATCTGCTAGCGCGGGCCTGTATCCAGCAGGGGATGATGATGATGATGACTATTCTGTAAATTATTGCTACAGTTGTATTCTACCGATTGTTCAATGAGGTGTCTTTAGAGGAGTTATTTGACATGATGCCCACGGCCTCCTTCTACAATCGCACCGCCCGCCATCGACAGGGAATTCATCCTCACACATTGTAGCATAAGTGGTTGCGTACTGTGCGGTTCCAGAGAAGTTTTCTCCTGCGTATAGTGAAGCTGTAGAATTAATTGCCTGTCGAGGATTTCTAAGGAGACTACAGCATAGTGTTTTTCAATAGCGTGCAAGCGAGCGTGAAGAGGTTTCTTCAGGGTCGGCGGTCGGGGACGCGCGTGAGATGCTTCTGGTGTTACAGGTGTTCATAGGCTGTGATAACTGCTTTGAATCAGGCGGGACGTATCTTGTTTGTCGCTTTAGTGGTATAAATAAAAGTTGTTATTTTATCTTTATTGTAATGTGTATAATATTAAAACCCGAACAAAGTAACAAACTTTGAATAAAGGCACGCAAAAGATAAATATCCAATCTACAATAAAACATCTTTGTTAGTAAAATGTATTTCGATTACATTGTGGGTTAACATCTTTTAGCTTTGTTGTTTCAAATAAAACCTCAGAGATGAATAATAATTTCGTTGAATAAAGTACTTGATATTTTAAACAATGTTCTAGTTAAAACTCGCTTTACAATATAGTATATTTTTACAATAAACTTTATTATATAGCGGTGTAGTATCTCAGGCGAAGACATGTAATGTCATATGAGCAATATACTAGATTCAGCTATTCAATAGCCGCGATACACAGGAACATAAGACCGGGTATACTTACATACATACAAATAATATACATAACCCTTCTTTTAGATATCGCATCCATAGAACTCCAAATAGAATAGAAAGGCAATATGGGCATGGCAAACACGTCACAATTTTGTACGGTCTTGTTTCTGTTGAGCATACATACGCACTGTCTGTCGCTCGAAAATTGCATTGCAATACCTATCTGTTTTAAAAAGTAGCGCTTAAAATGCTGGTTTGTGTAATAACTAGATATATTCAGCGTTTAAAAAATATAAAATAAAACAACAAAAAAAAAACAAAAATAAAGAAAAAAATTATGGCTACCCGTGCGAAGCCAGGACGGGCTGTTATAATAATATTATAAAGAGGAAACATTGTATTTTTGTATGTTTGTTACGAATAAACTCAAAAACTACTAGACGGATTTCGATAATTATTTCACCATTAGAATGCTACATTATCCCTGTGTAACATGACAGAGTTTCTTTCGGCATTTCTTCTCTTTAATGGTCATTCCGAAATGCTGGTAGATAAAAAAATATATACCTAATTGTAAAAGACGTGTCTAAGTGCCCGCGAGGGCCCACGGAATAAAGAATTTTGACTTTGACTTTGACTATATTTTTTACTAAATTGTCCACCCGTGCGAAGCCGGGACGGGCCGCTAGTTCAGATATAGATGTGTTTACATTTATATTTGTATGCGAATTCTGGCATTATTATCACGAACATCTTTATGTATTTCCATACTTCTTACAAAAAAAAAAAAACTTCCTACAAATAAGCGACTTTATTCTTATTCTTATTATACTTCAGAGAGAAAAAAGCCAAGTGTCCTCAGTGATGAAAGATTGAACTTGATTGCACTGATAACCATAAAAATTCTACATAATAACAGTATTTTGGCAAAGAAAACCATTAAAACACGTTGACAATAATAGCTACCATACGCAATTGTTAAAATATGTATTGTTGATAATATAAGCTTACGATTTCAGTCTGCCTTTTTTGCGGTTACCTTCGCCAACGTTCGTTGAGCAGCGTGGTGGAGTATACTCTAAACCCCTTCGATTGAGGGGAGACCTGCATGCAATGGGATGAATTTGGGTTGTTGACAACGATATCAGTCGCCATCCGGCACACGCGAAGTGTATTGCTAACGGTTGTTTAATTTGGCGTAAAACTATATACTAATGCGAATCTGTAGTAGTGGCCGCGGATGGAGTGTTATGGTTTCATAGCACTCCATACAATATCATGTGTGTGACGTAAAAACTTATGCATTGTATGTATTTGTACTAGTGAAAATAGTGAATCGAGAACTGCAGGGCGATGTTCAGACAAAACGTATAATTATGTTGTATGATATTGGTTTTGGAACAAACTAAATTTTCATAGCATCTCTAATAATTACGTTCACTTCTAATAAATAAATAATAAATATTGTCAGACAAATTACACAGCGCCATCTAGCCCCAAAGTAAGCGAAGCTTGTGTTATGGGTACTAGACAACTGATAAACATACGTAAATACATTTTTTTTTGTAAATACATACTTATGATACATAGAAACACCCAGACCAAGTTCATGCACACAAATGTTTGTCCTGTATGGGAATCGAACCCACGAGCGTTGGTGTCGAAGCCGCGTCTTTGACCGCTACGCCACCGAGCTCGTCAATTAATATAACGCAGTCAAAAAAATAATAATAAGTGATAGTAAATCCTAGTCACTTAATTTTTTTTCAAGCTTCCGTAATAATATATAATGTTACGAGTACTTAAGTTTAGATATAAACACGTAACTTACGTGCTTCTTATTTCTTTTCCCACAATAACAAGTTATTCTGCGTTCTTGATATAACCATAACGTGTAGATAACGATGATAAATGATAATACACCTTAATGTGAATATAATGTGGTGCAATATCGAAGCTCACGGGTAAGTAATGGAGTGAAAATATGTACTTAAGTGTAAACATATAAATACATGCAGAAACATAAGTGTTAAATTTACTTTTATGTACTTGTTACGCAGTTTCCCGTTTCATTAAAGTTTTACAACATAATGAATTTTCATGAATGTTCAATTTTTGTTGAACAATTTATACAAGCAGTAATCATCGTTTTTTTATATTTATATGCCAAGGGGGCAAATGAGCGTGTGGGTCACCTGATAGAAAGCAATCATCACCGCCTATGGATATTAGCAACATCGCAACAACGATCACCGATTCGTTAAAACCTTCTATGGTAAATAAAGACTCAGTTCTTGAAGGCTCCCATGTCGTAATTGTTCGGAAATACCGTTGAGGGAAGTTAATTCCACAGTTTCACCATTCGTTCGTCCTAATTTTGTGTATGTTTTGTTAATTAAATATGTATGTTATTACGCATATGATTGCCATTTATATATGGACCATTAAGTTTCATTAATGCTATTCTGTAGTATGTAGAGCACAATGGCTAATTTGTATGTTTACCGTAACTTAATGGTTTACTGCGATATAGACGCATATTGCTTGGTCAGCGACAACCCAGTAGTATAAATAGCATTGAGAGATTTTAATAAAGGCTCTATTCTTATTCAACAATAAGTGTGTACTACATTGGTATTCCTCGGAGCACCCACCAGCATCCCTCTCACATTACGTTATTACAATTCTTTAAATTCGATGATCGTATATACGGATACTGCACTACAAACTTAAATTACGTTTTTTTTTTATACTACGTCGGGGGGTGAAATTCACTAAGATGCCGCAATATGGCGGCCGCTACATATGGGAAACAAATGATAGGGCTTGACGAGTGAACTTTTTAGTTGTTTTTTTTACACCTAATAAAATCATGTTTTATTTTATTTTTTATTTATTCTTGTTTTAATAAATGTTATAATTATGCAGATGGTTTCTCTACTGGTATAAGTAGTTGTTGAACAGTTTCTATGAAACACTTGAAGGCTATCCAGCCTGAAGAAAGGAAGAGAGCCTTAATGAGGCTAAATCGTTTGTATATAAATAAAGAATAATAATTTAATAAATATTCTAGCGTCAAAGGGTATGTTAAGCCATCGGTCCCAGCTGTTATCATTAGATGACTGTCGTTATGCCAAGTCACTGACCTCATAAAACCGCAGTTGATCAGCGTGGTGGAATATGCTCTAACCCCTTAGATTGATTAGAAACCCTTATCCTAGCAGTGGAATAAATAAGGAATGACGACGAAATATTCCAGGACAAAAGCTTGTGCTATTATTATTCACAGTTTTGTGTAATTACTCCTCAAATTATTTTTAGACAGACAACTCTATATTGTAATAAATTGTTGCCGTATCAATACATACAATAAATTTATTGTCCAATTCACAAAACAGTTAGATAAAAAATTCAACCGAGATACCTTTATACACAGTCTCCAAGGCGGCATTAAATGATTATGTCAACAACTTAAAAAGGTGGTAGGGGGACTTCGGTTTTTTGTCGCCGCTTCTCCCCAGCCACCCTTTT
Organism: Hypsopygia costalis; assembly: GCA_937001555.2. Lineage (NCBI taxonomy): Eukaryota > Metazoa > Arthropoda > Insecta > Lepidoptera > Pyralidae > Hypsopygia > Hypsopygia costalis. The sequence goes on from OW443338.2 coordinate 27,364,091, forward strand.
CTACCCGCAATCCTTCCCTTAAACAAAGTACGTAAAGCACTGCTCTCACTCTGCCTCAGATAACCCGGGCACGCGACAAACCCGCGTATTACCATAGTAGACATACAGCAGTATAACAACTCTATATAGTTCTAAAATAGACACGTACATGCACATGCCGCCGCTAGACAATCCAAAAATGAGGTTGGCACTGCTTCGCATTGCCACAGAATAATGTGCACTGTGCACATTATAAAAGTTAGAAAAGTGGTACCGCTTTTTAACCGACTAATGAAGAAGGTATAGTTGTCACGAGAAGGGGTATGTATGTTTTGATTGGAGATTGGACTCAATTGTTGAAATGACATAGAGTGAAAAAATAATTAGAGTGATAAGATAATATAAAATATTTTCCGATTTTTATGTACGTACTTATTTAGGGTTTTCTAACGCAGCCGGGTTTTTTGCTCCATTCAATAATTTATTGTTTGCTCACTATCCAAAACAATTATTGTTAAAAAGTAATAGAAAATAAGGCAGTGAAATTAAGACTATTATCTTAATTTGATTATTAAAGGGGCCGCAAGTTATATAGCTATAAATTTTAAGTCAAGCCACGCTACACGACACATTTTTAGTGAAATATCTTATAATTTCTTAAATATAATTATTTATTGTTTAAGAAGGATATTCTTTCGTAATTGTGTTATGCCGCTAGTGATTAAAATATCTAATCAACTTTGACTACATGAAAGTACCGCCGTTTTTCGTTTTACTCCAATAGCTCGCCACAAGCTGCCCTGCGAGCTATCATTATAATTATATATATTATTTTTTGGCTACCTATTTAGTTATTTTAGACGAGCCCGGTGGTCGAATGGTAAGCAATGACCACTTTCAACTCTTAGATCACGGGTTTGATCCCAGCACAAGGCAAATATTTGTGTGCATGAACATATGTGTTTGTCTTGGTATGAGTATAAATAATAAATATTCCTGGACAAATTGCACACGGCCATCTAGTCCCAAACTAAGCAAAGCTTGTACTATGGGTACTATCTAACTGATAATATACAACGTGTAACTTCAAGTACACAAAACCATAAAATAGTTTGTTCAGAATCATGAGTAGAATCAATTCCATAATTTTCATCCATTTTTAAAGTAACTGGGTTTTGAAAAATAATAATTATTATTTTTAATTGCCGTGTCTATTATTAAATTGCGCTCGACAATCAAGCGAGAAAATGTGAAGTAGGTAAACAAACGTAATACCGCCGCGTCCAAAAAGTCTTAAGCGCCGTGCAGAGAGCGGCGCTTACGCGTCATTGACGCGATGCTCGCTCTTTAATATTAATATTTGCCTATCGTAGCAATTGGCGCGTCTTTTTAATAAGAAGCGCCACAGCTCAGAAACTATTAGAATTATTAGGAAAACAAAAAAGTGTTCATATGTCTGAGAACTTTTTTTTTCGAAATTATTACTTAGATACCTATATCAATTTATAATAATAAAACTCAGTTGGGGTGTCTGAGGTTTTGCGTACTTGGAGTTACACGTTGTATAATATATTTTTTTGTAAATACATACATATCATACATAGAAAAAAAAGTGGCCATTGACCTAACTATTTGACCACCGAGCTCGTCAAGTGTTTTCTATGTATTTACAAAAATAATAATGTTTAAGTACATATATCAGTTATCTAGTACCCATAGCACAAATTATGTTCAGTTTGGAACTACATAGATGGCGCTATGTTATTTGTCCAGGAATTTTTATTTATTTATTATTAGGCGGTTTGTGCACTAGCATCATTAAATAACATTGAACTTAAATGTCAAATCCTCTATTATCTAAAACAGCGTCGTGTTTTATCGTGCAGACGAGTAGATACCAACCCTTAAGCCACTTCCAACAGCTTCCACAATTTTACTTGCTAATCTCTACTTCCGCATTTTGCACCTCCAAGGAATTGTAAGTTGGCAAAGTTTTCCTCTGATGTTTTCATGTTTTTGAAATACCTGCGCTTGTGGTTTGTGTGTTTGGGACCTTTTGTTTTAGAAGTTTTAGGATAAATGCCAGTTTTTGCTCGTTTATTTATTTAATTACACATTAAATCATTTTAAACTTTATTGACCACAGTAAGTTGATACAATAGGAGGGGGGGGGGGGGTGTAAGTGGTTTATCAACATCTTTGAACCACAGCCAACTTCACCTGCAAGCGGTGCACCCTGCTGACTGGACAAACGAAGCTTTTGTGTTTCTGCGAGTGAGTGATGTCACCAGAAGGGAAGGAGATGCTGTGATGGCAGCGGGGTTGGCGGCGCGCGAGCGATATTTTATGTTGCGAGCGTTAATATGGCTACGGTATCTGCTTCCCATCAGGCGCGCCGTATGCTTATCTGCTACCCGACATAGTATAAAAAAGGTGGGTTTAACGTATGCATCCGCAAATTGGGATTTATGAAAAACACGATTGTAGTTTTTACAAAATAGATTACAACCTACATACATATTTGTAATAATATGTACACATATGTAACAATTTCAGAATGGACGGTTGAACGGACGTTATCGTTAAAAATGACGAGCTCGGTGGCGTAGCGATCAATGACGCGGCTACGACACCAACGCTCGTTGGGTTCGATTCCCACAAAGGACAAACATTTGTGTGCATGAACATGTCTGTTTGTCTTGGTCTGTGTGTTTTCTATGTATCATAAGTATGTATATTTACAAAAAAAAAAATGTATTTACGTATGTTTATCAGTTGTCCAGTACCCATAACACAAGCTCGGTTCGCTTACTTTGGGGCCAGATGGCGCTGTGTAATTTGTCTGACAGTATTTATTTATTATATTATTTATTATTTTTTTTAATATTATATATCCCGGAGTCTTGTTTTACTGGGTTTAAAGACGAAAGATCGCATCCATGCGGCTGCGAATTCTTTTGTGCGTTCATCTAACTTCTTGATGCAGAGAGCTGCACGGGGTTGGTATTATATTAGTAGCGTGCAATGACTTGTTCAACATAGACGATAGGAATTTTTGCAGCAGGATCCAAAAAGTAGATACTATAAGCCGTGTGGTTTCCGGCAGACTAGAATATAATCATTCCGTCTCTTCCCGTGGATGTCGTACAAGGCGACTAAGGGAAATACATTAAAACATCGATCAGGCCTCCCCAACCCGTCTGGCCAGCGTGGGGAGTGTAGGCCAAACCCTCCGTCTGTCTGGTACGGACGAGAGAGGGTCGTGCTCCTGTAGTGAAGACTATATGACCATCAGGTCATCATCAGATGATGATGATGATACCCCCAAAAGTCCATAAATTTCGAAGACTTTTACAAAAACAAAATTTTTTTTGTCGTTCTGAAAGAGATAAATATTATTTTCTCACATGCAAACATGTGCGGAAATAATATTATAGTCATTACGTTTGTTTATAGAACACGTAAAGTATTGTTTTCATGTATATAGAAAAAAAAATAGTTTCTCCGTTTCGGAGGGTACGTTAAGCTGTCGGTTATGCACGGAATGCAAGTTAGGCGGTATAAAAACATTAGCCTCCGCAAAATAAACAAAATTTTATCATTAAAATGCCACTACGGTAACCGTTTTATATCACGCGGTTCGTATGCTTGTCTGCCACCCGGCGAAGTATATAAATACTTTTAACAAAAAAAAACCGACTTCAAACAATACTCTACATTTATGTACCTATGTAGATACAGGCTGATGATGATGATGATGTAAAAAAATATGGAACCAATCTGGAAGTATACACTCTTTCAAATAAAAAAAGTTTTTTTCAAATCGGTTTATAAATCACGGAGTATTGAAGTAACAAACTATAAAAAAAAACAGCCGAATTGAGAACCTCCTTCTTTTTTGCAGTCGGTTAAAAAGTCGCCAAAACGCGATGCAGTATCGATGCAATCGCATAAAGACTAATCGCTTGATGCTATATCATGTCTGCTATAGCCCTTGCAATGCAACCTCACAAGTTTGTAACTTTACCTATGTATAAAATGGATTTAACGACTAAGCAGTAAAAGTAGGTTGCCTTAGCAACGCAATGATTTGCATATCACGTAACCGCAAGTCACTATTTATGCGTTGCTTGTCTCCTCCCTACCCTAGAGGTATCTATGGATGTGTAGAGTAATTTGACTGTCATTGTATACAGTTTGGACTAGGGGTCGAAAATATACCCAAACACATAATGATACAGCTGAATTGGATACGTCGCTTTCTACCCAACTGTGCTGGAACCTAAAGGGATGGTTGTATGGTTGTAAGTGGTTTTTGGGTATAAGTGGTTTATAAACATCTTTGAACCAAAGCCAACTTCACCTGCACGCGGTGCACTCTGCTGACTGACAAACGAAGCTCTGGCGAAAAGAGAGGTAGGGAGCGTAATTGTAATCTACCCGACTGGGGAATGTACCTACACCTCACAGAATACCGCAGCCAAATAACAATTCCCTTGAGGGTTGTTGTGTTCCTGCGAGTGAGTGAGGTCACCAGAAAAAAAGGGGATGCTGCGTTGGCAGCGAGCGTGGCGGCGCGCAAGTGATATATTATGTTGCGAGCGTTAATACGGTTACGGTAACCGCTTCACATCAGGCGGGCCGTATGCTTGTGTGCCACCCGACGTAGTATAAAAATGTTTATAAAAATATAAGAACGGGAATTAACGCGATCATGCATAAGGGTATTTACATACCTTTTATTTCATAAATCATGCAACGCGAAAGTTTCAAAGTTATTATTGTTTATAAAAATGTTTATAAAAAAAAAATCTGGACAATTTACACAGCGCCATCTAGTCCCAAATTAACTGCAATGCTTGTGTTATGGGTACTAAACAACTGATAAATGTACTGAAATACTTTTTTTTTGTAAATACATACTTGTAATACATAGTAAACACCCAGACCAAGGCAAACAGACATGTACATGCACACAAATGTTTGTCTTGTGCGGGAATCGAACCCGCAACCTCGGAGTCAAAGTGGCCATTCCTATCTATTCGACCACCGAGCATTACACTAATACGAGCATATTTCATAGGACTTCGTTCGTCTGGTGCCTGAGGACTACGGATTTGTGCTTTTCGGTGTTGGTTTGGAGTGTACTTTTTTTTATACTACGTCAGGTGGGAGACAAGTATACGGCCCGCCTGATGTGAAGCGGTTACCGTAGCGATATTAACGCTCGCAACATAAAATATTGCTCGCGCGCCGCCACCCCCGCTGCCAACGCAGCATCTCCTTCCTTTCTTTCTAGTGACCTCACTCACTCGCAGGAACACAACAACTCTCAAGGGAACTGTTATTTGGCTGCGGTATTCTGTGAGGTGGAGGTACATTCCCCAGTCAGGTAGCTTACAATTACGCTCCCTACCTCTCTTTTCGCCAGAACTTCGTTTGTCACTCAGCAAGGTGTACCGCGTGCAGGTGAAGTTAGCTGTGGTTCCAACATGTTGATAAACCACTTCATACACCCCAAATATATTTTATTTCATTCAATGTTTGTTAAAATCAAGGCAATAGGGCTTCAAAATGAAGTTAATATTATTTCATCACTTACGAAAAAATAGAAGATCTAAGGATATCTATTTCGACAAGATATAGGTATACAAAAAAAAATATAAATGGAAATTTGTCTCCAATGTCTTTTTTAAGAAAAATGATATATCTAAAGCTCAGGGGTCGTGGCGGCAGAGTACAACACCATTTAATGAAATATTAATTTTGTTATTTTAGTTAACTGCAAGAAAAAAATCCCTTGTTAATAGAAGCAATTTTAGTTATAAGTATCACATTTTTTTATGTTTTGTGTCTACTACGCCATATCCTTTAAAAAGTTAAAGACATGAATAAAAATGTCAGTTACATTTTGGTCTTTTTCAATAAATAGATGTTTTAATACTATGGTCATTTTGGATACACGGACATTTTAAACTGGTCATTATTAATAAATAGACACATATGGACATTTTAATACTTTAGACCATATGAACCCAAAGGGTTTATATTTCCTTTAAATATGAGTCATTTACACATTAAAAGATTTAAAAGATGCTAATTTATATTTCACGTCACTCGGCCATTTTTAGTCGTCAATTATTTTAATACCTAGTAATAAAACGAACGATTTTTAATATTTAAATTACCAACTATTAAACTAAACTACCGATGCTACCGACTACAGATATTTTAAAAACCTCTAAAACATTTAACTTTTCATATCTTTCTATAATTTAGCATTTTTTATTTACACAATTTTTGAGGTGTAGTGGTTCAATAACACCATTGGAACAAAGTCGACCTCACCTGCACGTGTTGACTGACAAACGACGTCCTGGCGAAAAGAGAGATAGAGCATAATAGTAACGTATTTTGTAAGCTGCTCAACTAGGGAAGTACCTTCACCTCACAGAAACCGCAGCCAAATAACAATTCCTTTGAGGGTTGTTGTTTCTGCGAGTGACCTGACTTCACCAGAAAGAAAGGAGTTGCTACTTTGACCGTAAGGGTTGCGACGCGCGAACGATATTTCATTCTGCGAGCGTTAATATTGCTACGGTAACCGCTTCACATCAGTTAGGCCGTATTGTCTGCCACGCGACGTAGTATAAAAATCAAATACCCTCTAGAATTGTGTTTAGGATTGAATAAGGTGGAGTAACTTCATCAGTCGTCAACATACTCTACGTCTCTTTTGCCAAAGCGTCGCCAGGGTGCATGACATATTCTATACAGTAAGGTTGGCATGGTTCTGAAGGACAATTCTCGTAATTATCCTGCGATTACAGAATGAAAGTTGACCGAATCGAGATTGAATTGTGAATAGCTAATAATTATATACATGATTTCATTCATTAATTATCATCAATTCGTATTGTTGGTAGCAACACATTCTTAATTTGTTTAGTTCTTGGTCATATTTCGATATAATCCCACTTAAAATAAACTTTGAAGTTTCATATTGTGATACGAGAATTCCAAATGTGATATTTGTGAGATGGAGTCTAGATCGGAACTGAAATTTGACTACATTTTAATTACGAGAATTGCCCCTCTGAAGCTTTTCTGCTGCACATTTGACTCCATATTTTATAGAAACTTCCTCGGTCGGACGGAAACTAAATAGAAACATAATAAAAGTACCTATGTATGAAACTTTCATCATATTTCAGACTGGGTCACAGCATAAATAATGCAAGTGGATTTAATTCAACGAGCGTCCGCCACGCTCTTCAATGTATAAAATTATAAGGGTGGCCACGTACGCGTATGTGAACACTTAGAGCTGAAATGTACTAAGCGTCTGCGACCGCCATCATAGCAACCATTTATATTAATGCCTGCGTAGTGCATGGTGTCCAATATAATTTTATAACAAAAAAAACCGACTGCAAACATTAATCTACATTTATGTATGTAGATACAAGCTGATGATGATCATGATTATGAAAAAAATATGGGATCAATCTGGAAGTATACTCTTTCAAATAAAAAAAGTTTTTTTCAAATCGGTTTATAAATGACGGAGTAATGAAGTAACAAACCTAACAGTGGGTAGATACAGGCTGATGGTGGTGATGATGATGAAAAAATTAAGGGACCAATCTGGAAGTATACTCTTTCAAATAAAAAAGTTTTTTTTTTCAAATCAAATAACGGAGTAATTAAGTAACAAACATTAAAAAAAATACAGCCGAATTGAGAACCTCCTCCTTTTTTGGAGATGGTTAAAAACATGATGTAGTTGGTCGTAGCGACCATAGAACACATAAAGAAACTAGAAGGGTTTTGGGGTGTAAGTGGATCATCAACGTCTTTGAACCAAAGCCAACCTCACCTGACGCTGCTGACTGACAAACAAGGCTCTGGCAAAAATAGGAGGTAAGGCACAGCGTACTTTTTTAAGCTGCCCGACTGGGGAAGTATTTCCTCCTCACAGAATACCGCAGCTAAATAACAATGCCCTTGAGGGTTGTTGTGTTCCTGCGAGTGAGTGAGGTCACTAGTAAGAAACGGAGTATAGGCTGGCAACTGATTTCCATGGGCGGTGGTAGTTGCTTTCCATCAGGTGGCCCACATGCTCGTTGGCCCCCCCTTTCATATATTATCGGCTGCGTGCTCCGTGGTACCAAATATAACATAATGTAAATGGTTAGTCGCTGCGACCACAGAACACCCAAAGAAACTACAAGAGGCATATAAGCGTGGAAAGTGAAGCGTTTACCGTAGCCAGATGAACGCTCGCGATATGAAATATCGCTCGCGCACCACCACCACTGTTGCCAACGCAGCAAATCCTTTGTTTCTAGCGACTCTACTCACACGCAGGAATACAACAAGCCTCAAGTGAATTTTTATTTGACTGCGGTATTCTGTGAGGTGGAGGTACTTCCCCTGACGGGCAGTTATAAATACGATGTACCTTTCTTTCGCCATAGCCTCTTCTGCTTATCGGCAGGGTGCACCACGTGCAGGTGACGTTGGCTTTGGCTCTAAAGATCGTGGTGACCCTACCTACACATCAAACTGCATGGATACATGTATAGGATTGTAGGTATAGTTTTAGTAAGCGCTTTTTCTGACGTGAAAGCGTCTTTAAAATTGCTTGCATTGGGGAGGCAATTAAAAAAAACCGGACAAGTGCGAGTCGGACTCGCCCATCGAGGGTTCCGTAGGTACGTAGTATCATTATTAAATTTGATATTTTTCACTATAAATAAGAAATAATGCGTCGAAAAAAATAAATAAAATATATTTTGCAATGTGTACATCAAGCCCTTTCATATGATACCCCATTTGAACTAGTAGTTTCAATTTGAAATTTCGACACCCTATAAAAAATATAGACCCCCTATTTTTTTAGATCTATTTACAAATGTATAGTTTTGAGATTTATTCCTGTACTTGTAGTCTATAACGATGTTACTTGCCAAATTTCATAGTTCTAGGTCAACGGGAAGTACCCTATAGGTTTTGATTCCTTTGAGTGTGTCGAAATATGCGTTTTTTGCTGAATAAACGGCCGTAACTTTTTTCTACGTAAACTTAGCAGTTTGATTTTTTTTTAACTTCATGGGACCGTAGATCTGTGTATACAGTTCAAATTTCAGCTTGATACCTCCACGCATTCTCGACATAGAAATGTTTGACAGACAGACAGACAGACAGACAGACGGACAACAAAGTGATCTTATAAGGCTTTCGTTTTTCCTTTTGAGGTTCGGAACCCTAAAAACGAATGATCACAAAATCGGGGGACACACTTTAACGTTGCATACTACATATCTATTTAAAATTCAATCACACCACTAGACAGATGACGAGCTCGGTGGCGTAGCGGTCAATGACGCGGCTTCGACACCAACGCTCGTGGGTTCGATTCCCATATAGGACAAACATTTGTGTGCATGAACATGTCTGTTTGTCTTAGTCTGGGTGTTTTCTATGTATAATAAGTATGTATTTACAAAAAAAAAAATGTATTTACGTATGTTTATCAGTTGTCTAGCACCCATACACAAGCTTTGCTTACTTTGGGGCCAGATGGCGCTGTGTAATTTGTCTTGCAATATTTATTTATTATTTACTTATTTATAGATCAAGGATCAATTAATTTATTACGCTAAGTAAGGACTATGGAACATCGCGTGCGCGGGTGGGGGGGGGGGGGGAAGCGCTGCCTTTTGAGATAATTTTAGTGCATATAAAATATTCACATACAACAGACGGCCGTATTCATAACACAGCCACATCCTATTTTTTCAGTGCCGTCATGTCCGCCTATGGTGCGTTTATCTTAATATATAAAAATTTCGTGTCACATTGTTTGTCCGCGATGGACTCTAACTACTGAAGTGTGTGTAGTTTGGTCCAACTTGAGAGATAGCATAGTTTAAATAACTCATCGGAAAAATTAACGTAAAATCTTAATAAATGAAAGTTTCGTGTCACGTTGTTTGTCCGCGATGGACTCCTAAACTACTGAACCGATTTTAATAAAATTTTGCACGGTGTGTGCAGTTTGATCCAACTCGAGAGATAGGATTATAACTCATCAGAAAAAATAACGTAAAACTATTTAAAGGCGATACGAAGTTCGCCGGGCCAGCTGGTACTATATATAGGCTGGTATATAGGCTCCAGACGGTATCCTCATCCTATTATGCAATAGCGCAATGCGCACTCATAACAGTCGTAACATTAAATTATACAGAGAACTCCGCGGCCGACTGCTCGCTATGATGAAAGTATTTCATTCCGTATTTACCTCCTTTCGCTTGTATTTTTGAAAGAAATTGTCTTGAAGACGAAATTTTTAAGACATTTTTCTATACATTCAAAGGTAAAGTTTTTTTATTTGGTAAAATTATGCATAAGAAGAAGCCCACCTAAAATTAAATATATACACACATTAAAGAATAACGTCGTGAGGAGCTCGACGGCGTCGTTGCGCGTGGGAGTCTAATCGATCACGCAAGTCAAGCAACGTCGACCGTAGCCTATCCATGGATGGGTTTATTTATCTCGAGCTCCTCTGTGCTTCGGAGGGTACGTTAAGCCGTCAGACCCGGGTGTTGTCCTAAGATGACAGACGTTAACCAAAGTCGGTAGCCTTTAGGCGGTTTGAAAACACTGACCTCCTCCGCCAACCCGCAGTCGTGCAGCGTTGTGGAGTATGTTCTAAACACCTTCGATTGAGGGGAGACCCGTATCCCAGCAGTGGGATGAACAAGGGCTGACGACGACAACGACGACACAATAAAAAAATCATATTAACAATAACACTAATTAAAGATCTTTTTCTAGTAATTATACAACACATTGTCAATGGGATAAAAGGCCTCAGCTCGACATAATGCCACACTATCGTGAAGCGCCGACTTTCAGCTGAAACCTGCTGTAGTGACTCACGGACAGTCACAAATTTTGATTCTTAAAAAAGTGTCTAGATGTTTCGTTTTAACACGAAATTAAACTTTGCTGTTGTGTTAATAAATTCAATTATACAATCAATTATACCGAATTGTACGACTTTTTTTATTAATTACTCAGGCGATCTACAATAGTTTTACATACAATATTGTATTGACTGCTAGCGTCCCTTTAGATATTGTTGTTGTTGTTGTTGTAAGTATCTTTATTGTACAAAAGTTACAAATCAGAGTAGAAATAAAATAATTACACAAATTTCTACAAAGGCGGACTTATGCCATAGAGGGATTTCCTCCAGCCAACCTTTGAGCATCTGAGATGACATAGTTAACAAATAGACAGGTGAAGTACATATTTCTTGGCATATATACGCAAAGGTAACATGACATACGTCTGTCTTCAACATAATTTAGAAGTAGAATCATATAAAATTCACAACATAATCGATACCTCCAAGGAACACTACGCCAACTAAAATTTCGATAGTTTTTTTTTTATCTAAATCGATTCATTACGTCAGTAACATTATGCTACCTGAATTCTATATAAAAAACCGGCCAAGTGCGAGTCGGACTCGCCCACCGAGGGTTCCGGACGTAAGATCATTATAAATTTGATATTTTTCATTATAAATAAGAAATAATGCGTCAGAAAAAATAAATAAAATATATTTTGCAATGTGCACATCAAGCCCTTTCATATGATACCCCATTTGAACCAGTAGCTTCTATTTGAAATTTCGACACCCTATAAAAAATATAGACCCCCTATTTTTTAAGATTTAATTACAAATGTATAGTTTTGAGATTTATTCTTGTACTTTTAGTCTATAATGATGTTACTTGACAAATTTCATAGTTCTAGGTCAACGGGAAGTACCCTGTAGGTTTTGATTCCCTTGAGAATGTCGAAATATGCGTTTTTTGCTCAATAAACGGCCGTAACTTTTTTTCACGTAAACTTAGCAGTTTGATTTTTTTACAACCTCATGGGACCGTAGATCTGAGTATACAGTTCAAATTTCAGCTTGATACCTCCACGCATTCTCGACATAGAAATTCTTGACAGACAGACAGACAGATAGACAGACAGACAGACAGATAGACAGACAGACAGACGGACAACAAAGTGATCTTAAAAGGGTTCCGTTTTTCTTTTTGAGGTATGGAACCCTAAAAAGGCACAAAAAAGTCGAAAAATACAAATCGCTAAGTAAATATAACTGATATTAGCGGTGTGTATCTGGATGTGTATGTTTTGAGTTGGCGTAGTGTTCATTGGAGGTATATACACTCATACAAGTGAGATATTAGTGGAAATCTCAAACTTAATTACTTAACGTGACGAACTCGTCGTTTGAAGAATTGTCACAATAGTCCTTTTTCTTTATTGTCTTTCTTTTACAATCATTTTGATCTACACAACTTTGCGTGCTTCCTCTCCCTTTTGGGGTGTAAGAGGTTCATCAACTGGGGTGTAAGCGGTTCATAAACATCTTGGTACCAAAGCCAACTTCACCTGCACGCGGTGCGCCCCGCTGACTGACAAATGAAGCTCTGGCGAAAAATGAGGTAGGTAGCGTAATTGTAAACTACCCGACTGGGGAATGTACCTCCACCTCACAGAGTACCGCAACCAAATAACAATTTCCTTGAGGGTTGTTGTGTTCCTGCGAGTGAGTGAGGTCACCAGAAAGGAAGGAGATGCTGCGTTGGCAGCGGGGGTGGCGGCGCGCGAGCGATATTATATGTTGCCAGCGTTAATATGGCTACGGTAACCGCTTCACATCAGGCGGGCCGTATGCTTGTCTGCCACCCGACGTAGTATTAAAAAGAAAACCAATTAGTTCATGCAAACTACTGCCGGTCGGCAGTGCTAATTGGTGGAGGAAGCACGCGAAGTAGTGTAGATCAAATCGCCTGTAAATTTACTCCCGCAAAATAACACCTGAGTCAATTAACTGTCTTTCTTTTAACTTAAATATGTATTAACTTACAAGAAGAGGTATATTTTTCAGAGAAAAATGTTAGGATATATCTCGCCCAATTTCCAGAAGATTAACTAAGGAACCTTATAAAACTGTACAAATCAAATTAGCCAGAATACCCCTAACTGTATGAACCTGAAAGTTAGAAAAACTCCCAAGCAACGCTGTTAGATTTAATACGTGAAACTTTTGTAATTTTCAAGTTTTCGTAGTTTCTGTAAATATTGCTTTAGGGAGCGTGCTTGCTAAAAATAGAGGAAGTTACTAGCAGTGAAGCTTCCGTTCGCGGTTTTGCCTGTATGTTGTTATGACATTACGAAATTACGAACGAATACTAATTGTTAATCCACGTCAGAAACTTTCCTGAGACATCTGTCTATCGTTTCCTAGACATTTTATACCACGAACGGTGAAACTGTGGGATCAACTTCCCTCAGCGGTAATCTACACTACTATTATAAAGAGGAAAGATTTGTATTTTTGTGTGTATGTATGTTTGTAATGAATAAACTCAAAAACTACTGTGCTGATTTCAAAAATTCATTCACCATTGGGAAGCTACATTCACCCTGAGTAACATAGGCTATATTTATTACTAAATAAAAGATAAAAATATTAAAAAAATCTTATGTCCACCCGTGCGAAGCCGGGACGGGCCGCTAGTTCCGAATAATTGCAACATGGGACCCTTTAAGAACAGAGTCTATATTTCCCTTAAAAGGCAGGCAACGGATCGGCGACCCCTTGGTGTTGCTGATCTCCATGGGCGGTGGTGATTGCTTTCCACTAGGTGATCAACATACTCGTTTGCCCCCCCTCTCTTATAGAATTATCAATCTAATCTATTCAAAGTGTTTTTTGACGAGCTCTGTGGTCGAATGGTTAGCAATGGCCACTTTGACTCCGATGTCGCGGGTTCGATTCCCGCACAAGACAAATATTTGTGTGCATGAACATGTCTGTTTGTCTTGGTCTGGGTGTTTTTTATGTATTATAAGTATGTATTTACAAAAAAAAAATGTATTTAAGTAAATTTATCAGTTGTCTAGTACCCATAACACAAGCTTTAATAACTTAACACAAGCTTAATTTGGGACTAGATGGCGCTGTGTAAATTGTTAAAAAAAAAGTGTTATTACGTGTATGAGTAACAATAAATCAAAAATAGAAATCTAATATTTAAAAAAATCTTATTAATAAATAATAGTAGAATAATTAGAGGATATCATTATTTCACTCGCCATACTAACCTTTCTCCTTCCTTCCTTTTTTGATAGAGGTTACTTATACTTTATTGAGAGAAAAAAAAAACCGATCGAGCATTGCATGATCGAGCGTGATGCATTCCATATAATATAAATAAAACTATAGCAATTATTGTACGTTTCACAGACATCAGATATTGTATTTTTAAAATTTCTATTCCCAGTTAAGTGAATTATGTAATTCTTTGTTAGAAATAAAGATTCTTAAACCTGATATCGAGTGATGTTCAGTTTCACGGTTTGGAACGCAAGGCTAAATTGCCCTCTAGGAGGAGTGTCATCATTAAAGGCAAAAGGTATTTTACATCACAACATCGACTTCAACTATATAAAGCCCATGTTAGGGCGCGTTCCCACTATGTCGTTACTGTTAATTCATCGTCGGACGACTATCGTTTCTAGCTGTTCCCATTATAACGACTGTTTGTCGTCAAAAATTTTTATCGTTTAGCGACTATCGTACCTAGCTGTTCCCATTGGATCGCGACGACATTTTATCGTTTCACGGCAGTCGCTTTGTCGTTTATACATCATTAGCAAGCCACAAATCTACAGTCGATAGATACGATAGATTTGCCGTCACGATTTGGTACTAAATATTGGGATTGGGACTAAATATCGTTTTACGACTGTCGTGCTAGCCGTTCCCACTGTCATGACAATCTGTCGTCACCGCAAAAAATGTCGTAGACGACAGTAAATCATGTCGTTCTATATGTGAACATCTCCATATAAATATATAAGCCACGACACTTTAAACTATACGATTATTTATCGTCACGACAAAGTGGGAACGCGCCCTAGGACCTCATATGGAATACTGTTTACTTTTCTGGGCCGGTGCACCCCAGTACTTACTTGCTCCATTTGACATCATACAACGAAGAGCAGTACGAATCGTCGGTCACCCAATAATCTCTGATACTAATGAACAAAAACCAATAAATATCGCAATCCTTTTTCAACTGACACTTTCATTTGTTTATCCTTTTATTTTATTCTTTCGTCAATTTACCAATGTTTTTTATAGTTATTCTGCTATTCAACAAAAAACAGATGTTTTTTTTTAATTAGTAGTCTATATTCTATATACATATATAAAACAAAGTCGGGTTTGTTCGAACACTTATAACTCGAGAACCGCAGGACCTATTCTCATGGTTTTTGATTTATTGGATTTCTCTCCGTCCCGAATAGCAGAACAACTATGAAAAACATTGGAAAATTGACGAAAGAATAAAATAAAAGGATAAACATTTTCATAAACAAATGAAAGTGTCAGTTGGAAAAGGATTGCGATATTTATTAGTTGTCAAATATCAAAATTTCAAATCGATTGGTGTCACTTTTATGTCGCGAAAGTTGTCTGTGATTTGTTTTGAAAATTGAAAAATGTCAAATGGATTGGGGTGAAAACGCATGGCCCATGGAGTCCGAGCGCAAGAATCAAATCAGAGTAAACATCAAAAGAAATGACAATTACAAATCACCAAAAAGATAAAACCGATTTAAAAACAAAAAATTAAACTAAACGTTTTTTTAAATTTTTTGATTAAACAATAAGGAA
This sequence comes from Hypsopygia costalis, assembly GCA_937001555.2. Classification (NCBI taxonomy): domain Eukaryota; kingdom Metazoa; phylum Arthropoda; class Insecta; order Lepidoptera; family Pyralidae; genus Hypsopygia; species Hypsopygia costalis. The sequence continues at coordinate 27,379,863 of OW443338.2, forward strand.
ATCTTTATTTTTATGAACCCTTAATATTAAAACTGAAGATCAATACATATAATAAAATCGTAACTGGCCGCTGTCTGTACATTGAAGATATATAAAAAAAACTAATATAGGGGGGCTTTATGAACGCAATAGAACCCAAAACAATGATTTTTAGAATTTTTGTCTGTTTGTCTGTTTGTCGGTTTGTCTGTTTGTCTGTTTGTCCGTACGTTTGTGCACGCTAATCTCAGAAACGGCTTAACCTATTTGAATACGGTTTTCACTAATGCGTTAAGGTTTGCTCAACTTAACATTTAGTGTTTGTTTCATTTCAATCGGTTCATAAATAAAAAAGTTATATCAATCTAAAAAATCACATATAAAATGGTACAAAATAACCAATCAATTGAATTGACTGAAACTTTTCAGTTGAAACTTTATGAAGGTATTAATTATGTTATCATCGTTAAAGTAAATAATACAATGAGAGAGATGCTTAGAGGTCGTAGCGCTAACGCAAGTTAAGCAACCCCTGTCGTGGTTCCAACTAGGATGGATGACCACAATAGGCTATTTGACTAACATTTTTTTCGGTTTGATATGTAGGGACGTCTCCATAATATAACCATAGGTGAAAGAATTACTTCGATAGCACAAAAATCTCTCGAGATATGTTAATTTGAAAATCACAATTTTTATACTGCCCCAAAACGCTCCATACAAAAGACTACCGAGTTATGACGTCACAGGTTTGTATTTTGTATGCATCAAATCAGAAATTTGTACGACAACTATGTTAAATATTACGTTTATGTAATTAGTATCATAATAAAAGTTATAGCATTTTTTATTGCTTCTCCAATAGAAATATTATTTTTTAATAATTTCATACTTTTAAAATGGACTTTCCCGCCAAACTTTGATCGACACTAAAAAAAAGTCTGACTGAAGATATTAGAATGAAAGTTTGCAGATCTTTATAGTTTTGTGTATTTTACGATATTGTTAAATAATTTATACAATTTTTAAACATTGGAAAATAGCCTATTGGCACAAAAAATATATCAATTGGCTTAGTAATAACTCTGTGTGCAGAAATGGAAGACATATAAGAAAATCTATTACAGGGGGGCTTTATGAACGCAATAGAACCCAAAACAATGATTTTTAGAATTTTTGTCTGTTTGTCTGTACGTTTGTGCACGCTAATCTTAGAAACGTCTTAACCTATTTGAACGCAGTTTTCACTAATGCGTTACGGTTTGCTCTACATAACATTTAGTATTTGTTTCATTTCAATCGGTCCATAAATAAAAAAGTTCTATGAATCTAAAGAATCTATCTATATACATAAAATTCAAAGGCCTGACTGACTGACTGATATATCAACGCACAACACAAACCGCTGGGTCTAGAGATTCCAAATTTGGCACGTAGGTTCCTTATGACGTCTAGGGGTACACTAAGAAATGATTTTTCAAAATTCATTCCCTAAAGGGATGAAACTGGGGTTCAAAGTTTGTATGGGGAGACAAGATTAGTTGGACTATTTTATCCGAAACTTTTCAAAAGTACTTCTATAGATAAATGAGTAAATACGTGTTTCAGGATTTTTCAATATTCAACCCCTAAGGGGTAAAGTGGGGTGAAAAAGTCTAAAAATCGTCATGGGTATTGTTTGTATAGTTTATCGGGTCGCTGATTACGAAAACAACAACGATTTTAAAATTTAACGTGGCTAACGTAACCATCATCCTCTTTTGGGGTACGATGGGGTCCACATGTCTAAAATGGGGTGAAAAAGTCTGAAAATCGTCATGGGTATTGTTTTTATAGTTTATCGGGTCGCTAATTACGAAAAAGAACAAATATTTTATAATCCAGCATAGCCGACGTGACATAAAATCACCCCTGTGGAGATGCGATGGGGTTGAAATGTCATAATATCAATATGGGTGTTGATTCTATGGTTGCCTGGGACGTCAATTCCGAAAATAGCATCGATTTGAAAATATAACACAGTGGACACGAAATTACTTCAAATGATTTTTCAAATTTTACCTCTAAGAGGGTGAAACGGAGGTCAAAAGTTTGTATGGGGCAACGAGATTAGTTGGACTATTTTATCCTAAACTTTACACGAGTAGTTCTATAGATAAATGAGTAAACATGTACATATTACCCCAAATTTCACGCGAGCGAAGCCGCGGGCGAAAGCTAGTACTTAATAAAAACTGAAGATTTCATATGTGTTGGATTATGGAGCATACTCCAACACGCTGCTCAACTGCGGGTTGGCGAGGCCAGTGTTTTCGAGCCGCCTAAAGGCCACTAACTTGGCTTAACGACTGTGATCTAATGATAACAACCGGGACCGACGGTTTAAGGTGCCTTCCGAAGCACGGAGAAGTTCAAGATAATCTAATGATAACAACCGGGACCGACGGCTTAACGTGTGTTTCGAAGCACGGAGGAGCTCGAGGTAATATAAACCCATCCGTGTACAGGCTACGGTCGACGTTGCTTAACTTGCGCGTTCAATTAGACTGACACGCGCAATTATGCCATCGGGCTTCTCTATTATTTTCTATTATTCATTGTTTTAATTCCATAAAATCATAAATTTTGTGCAGCTAATATGTACCACGACATTCATTGATTGTTAGGCGGTACGAAGTTCGCCGGGACAGCCAGTTAATAATAAATTGTACTAAAAAGTTAACTGAAGTGTGTGTCAGTGTTTACCCATATCATATAGGATTTATTGAGAAAATTGTAAAGCGTTATGATTTTATTAAATTTTTTTTTTTTTTTAATACTACGTCGTGTGGCAGACAAGCATACGGCCCGCCTGATGCGAAGCGGTTACCGTAGCCATATTAACGCTCGCAACATAAAATATCGCTCGCGCGCCGCCACCCCCGCTGCCAATGCAGCATCTCCTTCATTTCTGGTGACCTCACTCACTCGCAGAAACACAACAAGCCTCAAGGGAATTGTTATTTGGCTGCGGTATTCTGTGAGGTGGAGGTACATTCCCCAGTCGGGTAGCTTACAATTACGCTCCCTACCTCTCTTTTCGCCAGAGCTTCGTTTGTCAGTCAGCAGGGTGCACCGCGTGCAGGTGAAGTTGGCTTTGGTTCATAGATGTTGAGGAACCACTTACACCCCGAAAATAGCGGCATTTAGAGTACGAGAAACTCAATTTAATTGGACACTGGGTAGAGTCTAATATTTGCTTTGTAATATTTGATTCTCCAGACTCCTTGGCGAAACTAAATAAAAGGTTCTAAATAGAATAAATAGAAAGAAGTGAAAATAATGTTTTCACTTTACGATAAAACAGTTGCGATCGTCTGGCAAATAATCTGATGATACAAAAGCTACGATATTTCCCTCAACATAATTTAAACTCGGGACTAAGACTCTAAGACGTTTTAGATATTCGTAACTTTATGGCACGCTTGATGTTGCCGTAGCCATATTAATGCTCGCAACATGAAATATAGCTCGAGCGCCGCCACCCCCGTTGCCAACGCAGCAATTTCTTATTTGGTGACATCACTCATTCGCAGAAACACAACAATCGTCAAGGGAATTTTTGTTTCGCTGCGGTATTCTGTGGTCAATAAAGTTTTAAATAAATAACAAAATAAATAAGTAACAGTTTGAACTGTCGGTTCACGCAAATGTTGCACGGGTTATTGTAAAAGCTATGGTCAATTGTAACTATTTCATAAAATATTATGTTAGTTACATCACAATTTCACAAACCAAATTCATTGAAAATGTGGATCATTAAGGATTGTTTTTTTATATACTACTTCGGGTGTGCCTCCGAAAAAATAATAGCTTAAAATTGCTTAAGTCACATGTATTTACTAAAAGTGCTTTTATCAACGCCTGATATAGCTAACCAGGGGTCCTAACGCCGAAGCTGAAGCCGATTGCCATCGGAATTTTAGAATGCGAAAATGAAACTACTTATTAGATTGTTGGTAGAAACCCTAGAGCTCTACCGACTAAGCTGAAGATCATCATCATCATCATCATCAGGTCATTTTAGTCTCCACTACAGGAGCACGACCCTCTCTCGTCCGTCCCAGATAGAAGGAGGATTTGGCCTACACTCCCCACGCTGGCCAGACGGGTTGGGGAGGCTGAAGATGTTTGACAATAAATTTAACCAAAGACCAATTTTTGGAATCGAAAAAACCGATGGAAATCGGCATCAGCTTCGGCGGTAGGAAACCTGATTTTGATTGATTGTGATTTCAGTGACAGTGCCGAGATAAAAAAGTGTTCCATTAGCCAATCCATATCCTCTATGAATATCAAATTTCATGTAAATCCGTTCAGCAGTTCACGCGTGAAAGAGTCCAGAACAACCTAAAGAATAAGAGATCCCTGCAACATCCATATACACATCCTCATTAACTTTCGTATTTATGATTAGCAGGATCAACAGCATTCTTAGTATTGACAAGTGACCTAAAGAAAAATATTTTATTATCTTTCCTTATCATCCCTCAAAGGACACAATTCACTTTACTTACTCCGTTCAGAAGACATAACTTTTACTGTACTCGATTTAAAGTTATAACACACCCCTTAACAGGCGCCGAACATAGTAGCAATATGATTTTTATAAAGGGTGTGCGACTGTTTTTGGCCTTAAACAAAATGACGAAGCATTTTACAATTTGCCTCCGGTATATTGCAAAACAGCGAGCGTTTATTTACTGACGACGCCGTTTGTAATCAAACGAATTATAGGATATACCGACGACATATACACGTGGTCTGCTACCTATGCTAAATTAGATTCTGATTAGATTTTTGAAGTGAAAACTTCTTTAGCGGCGTTGTGCACTTTTTGGGATGAGTAAAAAATGTTAAACTCGCGTCAGGACACGTGGCCTGATCGAAAATTAGTAAGAGCGGCGCGGACCGGCGCGGCGTAGGAGAGGAAGTAATATCCCCCTCTCTTTCTACGGCCAAAATGTATACTTCTCCTGCTGTTTATTCTTAATGTAATATAAATTGTCAGGTTTGTGTACGATAGCGCAATAAAATGAATATTGTATTTTACCACATAAATGATAGTACATTTGTATTGATATATAAAGCAATTCGTGCGAAATTATTCGCTAACCATTCCAAAATATTCAAAAATGCGTAACGTTAATGTTCAAGTTTTCACTTCTGCCGGCACTCCCGGAGTGCAACCCTTTTTTTATTTCATGAATCGAACCTCAGGTTAAGTTAAAGTGATTATGTAAATACTTATACATAATTATATACACATGCAAATATGATTACACACATTGCTTCGATTGAGTCAACACAAATGATTAAAAGATTTGACAATTAGAGCATTGAAAGAATCTACTGAAGGCGCATGCCTTAAGTCAGTAGGGAGCGAGTTCCAAAGCATTGCTGGCTTTATAGTGAAGGAATTTGAATAAGTCTTTGAACTATGGAGAGGTATGTCTAGTCTACTTCCGCATTATCGATGTTCCGGAGTTGGAGCCTTTCGCAAAGGTACGACGGAGCAATTGGATTAAATAGGACCATGTACAGTAGCGTCAGTATTTGAATGTTCTTACGTATACTGATCGATGGCCACCCTATTTTTTTTTGTTTTTTACGGGAAGAGGGCCTTACTCACATTCCCACCACTGTGTATCCTGTTAGCCAGGATTAACAGCGGGGACCGCCAAAAAAGGCAATGAACAGTGAAGTCCATTGCAGTCAGGGGGTATAACTACGGCTGTCTTGCAACTCACAACGAATTTAATCAGAAGAAATTAGTAGGAGTAGGAAGCTTTTGGAATTTGACTTCCCCTCTTAGCAATGTGAGAGACAGCAATATGGCAAATAAGGCATTAAAAACCTATAGAGATGGCTAGTAAAGTGAAGCTCAACTGCCGTGCACCGCGGATTTTAAGTATCTAACACTGCTGGGGAGCTAAAACATTGAGTTGTTACCTAACACATCGAATCCAATAATATGAATTGCAAAATCGTTTGAACGCTTGGTAATGTAAATCCAATGAGAAATTGGTAATTCTCCCTTGGAAACCAAATCAGAATAGTATACAACCTCGGATACAACATGCAACGAATTCAATATGTCGTCCCGCTCCGAAGTCATACATTACGTATGCACACATTTTGGAGATGATCCATTTTATCAAGTAATTCCTCTGCTAGGTCGAGCAAAGCGATATCATCACGGTCCAGCACAGGAAAAAGGAGAGACCGATCCAGCGTCACCTTTGTTGCCCTTGGAACAAAGTTTTGAAGCCGCTTAAGGCACTAAAGAGACGCGTAAATTTTACATTACATAATAATATTACATTGTTATATCCGTCCTTCTATTGTAATAAACCATTACCTGGTCAACTGAGAAATAATTACCATAGCTCATATAGGTAATTTCGAACACATTGTACAACAGTCTCAATGTTTGCCGAGACCTGCTCATGGGTATATTGTTCCATTGATATATCCAGAAGTGGTCATGGCGGGTATACAACATTACATTAACATTCTCAACGGGCCTCTACGCGTTGCATCCATATCCCCGCACACGCCTATCAAAATGACCGGGCTTGACCGGTGATTAAAAAGAGTTCCATTGTAAATAATATACCTACATAAAAAAAATGAATTTAGTCAGTTATCATAATCAATAATTTAAGTTAGTTAAGAAGGCACCTACTCGTAGGTATATCGAAAACATTATTAAAGTGCAAATAAAGAATTATTTAGAATATTACTTAAATCGAAAATAATTTGCACTATCTATCTAACCATATCTCAGAAAAGCTCAATCTAATCGAACACATAAGTTACACATAAGTTACATAGGACAAACATTTGTGTGCATGAACATGTCTGTTTGTCTTAGTTTGGGTGTTTTCTATGTATAATAAGTATGTATTTACAAAAAAAAAAAATGACACAAGCTTCGCTTACTTTGGGGCTAGATGGCGCTGTGTAATTTGTGTGATAATATTTATTATTTATTTATATATTAAATAATATACAGTAAATAAGTCATTGATATTTTTTTTATATTACTGAAGTAAAAAGATGTCAAGCTATTATTTTGTTCTCAGACTAGAAATAGGTATAATGGAAAATAAACCTTTTAACAAAGACATAAACATTTCTTTTTGTTTGTTAAAAAAAGAATAATAGTACTTTGTGCTATAAAAATAATAATTAATAATTTAATTGCCAATTATAAATAATATAAAATGCAAACTAAATACGATTAAAATAACTATACCTTAAACCTGACAGTAATTTTGTATTAAGGTTTATTCACTCGATGATTTCCCATAAAAATCCGTTCTCAAAAAATCTCGTACGCGTGAAAATACATAAGCGACATAAGTATAAAAACACTTACGCGGTACACATAGCGAGTGAATCCTTTTTTACTGGCACAAACTCAAAGTGTACAAACCACACTCGCACAGCACTCACTTCACTGAGAAGTTACACTTTCCACTTTGTATGTATGTTGATCACTTATAGCACTAGCGAATATCGGTATAGGGGGCGAAAAAACGACGTAGTCTAGCCGAGGGTTCGTTATGACTGAGCGAGGGGTGAGCTCGGGGGCGAAAGGGGCGAGACGCGGCGCCGCGCAGGCGAGCTACCCTTAACTGTTATAAATATTTTCATTCAGTATCTACATTTCACATTAACTTTTGACTTAATGATAGCATGCAAAAAAATAAATACTCGTAGTACTGATGTGACAAAATAAATGTTGGTTTCTGTGGGCTCAGTCAGATTTGAGAGACTGACATGAGATCGCAAAGATATAATAGCTATAATCGCTTCACTAGTTAGTTACGTTTATTGTCTTCTTAATCATACACGTTTAAAGTTTTAGGTGACAGTACTATTAGTCTAGGATAGGACTAATGTTATAAACAGTCTATTGTAATAGTAATTTGCAATGTATATACAGTTCCCAAGACACTCATAAGTTGAGTCACATGCACAAAAGAATATGCCATTTTTATCGAGAACTAGGAAACAATTAACATTGTTGCGTCTTGATTCCATACAGAAAAAAATAATTGAATGTAAAGAAAATAATTTTAAATTTTTGATTATCTAAAAAGTTACAGTTCAAGAGAGAAAATTACTCATGACAAGTTCTCACATGGTGCAAATTGTTTGCTTCTGGTTTTAACGGTGTGTAAAAATGATTTCCCTGTTAATGGCGAGCGGTGTGATATAAAAGGAAGTTGCTTACCGGCTATGGTACAACTCTTTTCAATACAGGTATTTTTATATTCAGTAAAATACAAATAACTCTCTCTTCAGATATAATGTCACTTTTAGAAGATGCTGCCTTTATGGCAGCAGCAAAGCAATGCTAACATAATTAGACTAGTGTATTTAATAATATATTAGTATCAGTTCAGTGATTTTAGGGACCAAATGATGATATAAGTTGCACACTAATAGCTGGTAAATAAACAGTAACCGGAGTACTTACTGGCGGAAGTACACTTTTAGAAGTATGCTCGGTATTGTTTATGCAATGCACGTGATAAATAAGATGATATTATCAACAACATATTCTTATTCCACTGTTGAGATTCCGGTCTTTCTTTAACTTGAATTGTTCAGAGGACACTGACTTAGAAAAAGGGTTTATTTATTGACAATCACTAAGAATTACTGCGTGCATGCTAGCATTAAGGAACGTAAGCTAAACAAACCCACCCGTTATCTAGACGTTTCTTAACTCGTGTCCTCGATGAGATCTATACCTAGTGTATTAGTAGACACACAAATCCAATAAAATAAATTATTTGCTGATACTTAGAAATAATGTTTTTTTCATACATGATTTGTCATTTGTATTCCTTTCATTTTTGAGAGATTTTGGTATCAATATATATTTGAGAGATTTTTGTATTCAACACTTGGCGTACCACCGAATAGGGTAGTCAAATCTCGCTATGCAATCACTCGATCAAACATAATAGTTATTATTAGATACTGTTTGCATTTGCCCATTGTGTCTCAAATCAACCCACCCCTAGCGGATACCATCACGACTGCCTATTTTTCTGTTTTGGATGTCTGCTTATCTCTATTGATAGAAATGATAGAATGTGCAATTAAATGTTCGCCTTTTATAGTTACCTAAACGGTTTATTCGCACTTATTCGTTTAAATGTCAATAGAGATTTTATAACTCAATTTGCACGGTGATTTCGAACTGAAAAAGCGAATTGTCCTTCTCTGGAGAGGAGCAAAAAGAACGAATTTTTCGATTAATCCGGGAATTTTTACTACCAGAATAATAAAACCTGTGAAGTTACGAGTTAAACTTGCGCACCGAGGTTCCGTTATTAGGTCTGAAAAAATAAGTACGTCGACGCAAGAATATCTGAATGTGTGAAAGAAATTCACTGTTTTCCGGAATGAGAAGAATACTGTCTTTGCGTGAGAAATATTCTTTTATCCTTTGCTTATTTTCATATTCTCACAAACAGTGTGGGATATTCGATTTTTCATTCAACTAACCCGTGAGCTTTTTTTGTTAGATTTTTCCATTTCTCATTCCTACTTACTTACTGCTGAGACGCAACGAACCAAAGTAGATCTTGGACTCCGACGCCCCACGATACCTCGGCACCACCAGTGCGCTACCACTTGATCGTCCTATGTAAATTTTCTTTACGGCACGATTCTCCCCCTTTTGTTCTACGTGATCCTCCAGCAACGGTTTTTTTTTTTTTTTTAACTATGGTGGTCACTTTGGGTTTACCCAGGATGTCTATTACGCATAGATATTTCCATAGTATCTACTGTGTGAGTGTCTATGCAAATATCTAATTTAGTATATGAATGTCGTGTATGCGAATTTTATTGCGTTTCATTACTTAATATTCTATATAGGAACAACTGCGTTTGTAAAAAGCACGTTCCAAAGACGGTTTTCTTAAGTTCAGCTCAGACCAAATCTCAGAAGAGATATTTTTTTATCGCACAGTAAAGCTTTATTAACATTCGAAGAAAGAACAAAAATGTTCAAGCATCGAGAATGCCGTGAGCTTTCGAGGACGTCAGCATTTTCTCCACATAAATAAATAAATATTTCTGGACAATTTACACACCGCCATCTGGTCCCAAATTAAGCTCAAAGCTTGTGTTATGGGTACTAGACAACTGAAAAATGTACTTAAACACATTTTTTTTTGTAATACATACAAAACACCCAGACCAAGACAAACAGACATGTTCTTGCACATAAATGTTTGTCTTCTGCGGGAATCGAACTCGCGACCTCGGAGTCAAAGTGGCCATTGCTAACCATTCGACCACCGAGCTCGTCAATATTATTAATATAATAATATTTTATACTTTATCATCATGACCATAATGTTTAATTTCCAATGTCATCAAAAAATCCTTTCCCTTGTGCTCCTCTCGGTCTGTGCTGACCCATAAAGTCACCATCATACCCACCGACCAAATAATGCTATAACCGCTGTATTTGTAATTTTTCCAATTGAAAGGACCCCTCGCTTCATTTGCTCTGCCCTCACTGGTCCCCCTAAGTACGCCATCAAAGTGCCCATTAAGTTATTGCTTAGAACTGCGTGCGCAACATAGTTATTATTCATAGAAAATTATAGTAAATTATAATTAGAGGGGTTGTTGGTAAGAGGGTGAATTAGGACACATTTTAGGCACTTGGATTTGAGATGTAAGCGAAGCATGATATTTGTAGTTAAAGAGAGCCTGCTCGGTACATTATGTAATTAAATACGAAAAGCTTCCGAACTTTATTTCTTCTGATTATATTCGTCATGACTACCAAGGCCGTGTGGTTTCCGGGAGACTAGAATAGAATCACTCCGTCTCTTCCCGTGGATGTCGTACAAGGCGACTAAGGGAAATACATTATAAAACATCGATCAGGCCTCCCCAACCCGTCTGGCCAGCGTGGGGAGTGTAGGCCTAATCCTCCTTCTGTCTGGGACGGACGAGAGAGGGTCGTGCTCCTGTAGTGGAGACTAAAATGACCTGATGATGAGTACCAAGGCGTACAAACGCCCGCAAAGTAGACTATCTATCGGTCGCATGACGCCCCCGCTGTTAACGCAGCAACCCCGCCCAACCTGTTGACCTTAACCCGCGCAGGAACACAACAACCCTCAAGGGAGTTGTTATTTGACTGCGGTATTCTATGAGGTGGAGGTACTTCCCCAGTTGGGCAGCTTACAAAATACACAATGCCCTACCTATATTTTCCCCAGAGCTTTTGTCAGTGAGCAGAGGGCACCACGTGCAGGTGAGGTTGGCTTTGGTTCAAAGATTTGGTTCACTTAAACTCCAAACATATCACCTTAAGAGCATAAATTCTTTGCTTTTGTAATACTGCCACTTCGGTTTTTAGGGTTCCGTACCTCTAATGAAAAAAAAACGGAACCCTTATAGGAACATTCGTTATCCGTCCGTCCGTCCGTCCGTCTGTCAATACCCTTTTTCTTAGGAACGTGTGGAGATATCAAGTTGAAATTACTCGTAGTATCACATACTCAGGTCTGCAATCTCTTAGTCTGCAAAGTAGTGAAAAAATTAAGCTTCTAAATCGACGCAATCGAAAGATACGGACATTTATATTCCATTTATGTAGCATATTTTGACATTCGCAAAGGGAATTAAAAACTATAGGGTACTTCCCGTTGACCTAGAATCATGAATTGGCAAAAGGCAATGTCATGTAGCACAAGGGAAGGAATAAATCTTCTTAACTTAACTTGTAATTATTTCTACAACATGGAACCCTCATTGCGCGAGTCCGACTTGCACTTGACCGTTTTATATATGACACCAATAATTTATCTCACTCATCTAGTCATCTACTATCCGGCTACTACTTTTGATACTGGCTACCTAACTAGAACTTGCGCATTACAGTGTGACGTTACTTCAATCTAGTCACGCTGCAATGGCAATAAAGTAAAAGAACGTAACTGCAGCCTGCGTCCTCTCCCAGCGCCACCTCATGTGAAAGCGCTCTAACAACTTTTTCCTTTGTACTTGTGCCTTCTCTTTTGTACAAAATATCATGAATCAGAATTAACAGCACATTTGTTGGAAGTACGATTTCTTCTTAACTATACGCAACAAAACAAATTCTACCCATATAACCTTCATCCAAATGCCAATACAGAAATTATACAAAGGAAAGAGTGTTCTCATTGTTCAATATTAATCAAATAGATTGACAATCAGAAAAAACAGCTGTGCACCCTCGAGGGATTAATAATCCGGTGGCCTTTGCTGGGGTTAAAATCTATCGGCATAATATATTACACAGTAAGTTAATTTTATAGCTTAAACGATCTATTATACCTATATTAGCACACAATATTTTTGCGGCCATAGCGTGACTGACTTTCACAAGCCGGCTGCGCAGCTCAGGTCAGTTACTGTTCCGCAAACTTTTTGTGTTTAAGGTACATCTAGGAAAACGAAAATTTTTGGAGGTATAAATGAAAAATCTATTTTATTTGTGTAAGTATTTTTCTTCCATCCGTCTATTTACCTTTATGAGATAACCTTATCTTTCGGAGGCACACCAACTAATGGCCAGTGTACACCATTGTGCCGCGGCACACACTTTGCGGAACTGTCACTAGTCACTGTCCTAAGCAATAGGACGACGGGCGTTCACTTCCGTTGGCTCGGTCACCCTACCGTAGGCCAGCCCCCTTACCACCAACTCTTATTGCGATTCAATAACTGAATAGACTGCTTATTCATACCAATGAATAAGCAACTGTATTCAAGTTGAAATAGAGTCGCTTATTCATTGGTATTAATAAGCATTCTATTCAGTTATTGAATCGCAATAAGAGATGGTGGTAAGGGGGCAGGTGTAGGCATTCTCCGGACGTCCAGAAGTAAGCGTGCCTTACAGTACAGGACATGTTATGGACATCAGGTAGCCAGGTATGTGGCGCACAAGTGTTACACTATGCGTACAGAATGCGTTGGGAAGTGAGCAAGCGTTCCTCTTTAGGGAGGCACGCCTACAGCTTCGGTACCCATCATGGGGAGTGGTGGTATAACCATGATGCTTGGAAAAGCGAGCGTCGGCCGCCACGAGCTACTCGACTTAATAGTGCCTAAGTAGTCTGCTTGCAGGCGAAAGGGGTGTACGACCTGCTACCAATCCGCTTGAGTGCCTGATTAGTTTACTGGAAGAGACAGCGAGGCGGGTAAAAGTTCTCTTGCCTAGTTGGTTTACTGGGCGAGAGACTCGCAATCATGATTGTGATATAACCATGAGGTTGGTGCACAGGCGAGCATTAGCTGCAGGCATAGGGTCGTTGCATAAACAATATTGAACAGGCGTGTAAATAAGGCAAGGAGGACGGAGGAGCTCGATGGTGATGTCTGTCCATGGCCCTCTCTCCATGGAATTGTTCATGTATGTGTTTACTTATCTCAACCTCCTACGTACTTCAGGGGGCACGGCAAGCTATCGGTCCCGGCTGTTGTCATTAAATGACAGTCGTTAAGCCAAGTTAGTGGCCTTTAGGCGGCTTGAAGACACTGGCCTCCGCCAAGCCGCTGTTGAGCAGCGTGATGGAATATGCTCAACTATACCGATTGAGGTAAGACCCGTAGCCAAAGCCCGTAGTTCCCCCACCATCGTCTTTAGAATCAAGGTCAACCACAACCGTATGCCAAATTGATTCAGGTGTTACTTTGCGGAAGTAAAATTTACAGGCAAGACGAATATCATCATCAGCCTGTATTTATCCACTGCTGAGGTCTTCTCCAATGCTTTCCATGTGCTATCCTCCGCCTTTCTCATCCAGTCACTTTCAAATACTTTCTTGATATCAACGTTTCATATAACCGAGGCGAAATCGGTCGATAAAAATAAACTTAATTAAGTGTTAAATGAGTTCACATAGAATAGGTGGTTCATCAATATATTTGACCCAGAGCCAACCTGCACGTGGTACACCCTTCTAACTGAAAAACGAGGCTCTGGCCAAAGAGAAGTATAACATAGCGTATTTAGTAACCTGCCCGTCTGGGGAAGTACCTCCAGCTCACAGAATACCGTAGTAAAATAGCGATTAATTTGAGGTATGTTGTGTTAATGCGAGTGAGTGAGGTCACCAGAAAGGGAGGATTTGTTGCCGAATGTTATTGTGAAACAGAAAAAATATACTTACGGATCAAACAAATATTGTTTATCCCGATACAATTGTACACAAGACCCAGCCATTTTTTCCTGTCATACGACAACTGTTGTCATTGAAATATGAGGTCTAACTACTCCCATTGACGTATTGTTATTTTGCAGGTCATTATTTCGAAATGCACAGCTGAGGTTACCATCCTACCACCTCTCAGGGGATTTTCCGCTTCGAAACATTGGCGGGTGCGGGCAAACTCGACGCTAACGAATTTGCGTTTTAATAAATTGAAACAAAAAGTTTTGTTTGCGGTATACGTTTGTTTTTGAATGCTTTTGATTATGTTTGTTATGTTATGAATTAATATTTTTGTGTAGGTACTATGCTATAGGTAGGGCTATAGATTTTTTACACTATTGTGAAGGAAAAGGAGCAAACGACCTGCGTGATAGTAAGCAGTCATCTGTATCATTTCTGCTTATAGATTCTTGTAATATGAGATATTATCCTCTCGTTGACCTTGCAAAACATTTTGTTGAACAACAAACTTCCTTCATAGGTCCTCTTTAGAGGCTCTAGTGTCTAGAGATAACCTGTACACGGAGTTGGTTCCACAACCTTCACAAGGCGAGCTCTCCTTAGGCAACACCCCTAAAAAAGCACGGTTCGCGATAATTATAGTTACAATAATAATTATGTGAGAATTAATTATCTTATCCATGGTGAATGTGGCTACAGAAAGACACCGAGAAGGTAACAAAAAAAAATTTTATTTAATTAAAGAAAAAAATATAATTAGTAGAGATAATATTCACAACAGTATGTAAATTATATAAGAAAACCAGTTTTCATCCGCGACTTCGTACGCGTATGTTGTGGCATTCCAGTGGAATTTGCCTTCCCTACAAAATATTCAGGAGATACCTAAATCCTTATAATCAGTTTGTATTTAAACCTAGATATAGACCGGAAAAAATATCACTATCCTCTGCATTATACATATATGACGAGCTCGGTCGCAAATGGTTAGCAATGGCCACTTTGACTCCGAGGTCGCGGGTTCGATTCCCGCACAAGACTTTGTGTGCATGAACATGTCTGTTTGTCTTGGTCTGGGTATTTTCTATGTATTATAAGTAAGTATTTACAAAACAAAAACGTATTTAAGTACATTTATCAGTTGTCTAGTACCCATAACACAAGCTTTGCGCTTAATTTGGGACTAGATGGCACTGTGTAAATTGTCCAGAAATATTTATTATTATATACTTCCAACCACTTTCAGCCGCTTTTATGAGGTCTTTTTTACATCTGGAGTGTAAGTGGTTCAATAATGGGGTGTAAGTGGTTCATAAACATTTGAACCAAAGCCAACGTCACCTGCACGTTACCCTGCTTAACAAAAGAGGCTCTGGCGAAAAGAGAGGTAGGCCATAGGGTATTCTTTTTATCTGCCCGACCGGGGAAGTACCTCCACCTTAGAAAATACCGCAGCTAAGTAACAATTCCCTTGAGGGTTGTTGCGATTGAGAAGGAGCATAGGCTGAGAACAGATCGGTGACCCCTTGGTGTTGCTGATCTTCATGGGCGGTGGTGATTGATTTTCATCAGGAGACGAAGTATCAGTCAAAGGTTATGAAATTTTCGTAATTTGTAGTTACACATGTAATACTTTTTGAGAAAAAAATTGTTTGTTAAATATTTGACATTATGTAGAACGTATAAAAACGAGCCTAAATCGACATTTCTGGAATAATAATCGGTTTCTCAGTACCTTTACGGGGTAAAACTTTTTTTTTGTAAAAACTGTATTAAAATAACATAAATATTATGATTGCAAACATATATTTGCATTTGAGTGGAAGAACATGGTTTTCAACTATTCATATTCATCAGAATAAAGTATTGGTACTACTCGATCGAATTAAATAGGCCAAGCTCACGTCACTCCTCGTATATATATTTTTATTCATCGTATGGAATACTCATGCTGGGAGTTCAACCTCGCAAAACAAACATTTGTGTGCATGAACATGTCTGTCTTAGTCTGGGTGGTTTCTATGTATTATAAGTATGTATTTACACAAAGAAAATGTATTTAAGTACATTTATCAGTTGTCTAGTATCCATAGTACAACGTTGTTTTGGGACTAGATGCCGCTGTATAAATTGTCCAGAAATATTTATTTAATAAGAGTCGGAATGTGCGAATGAATCCGCAGGACACAGCAAGTTAAATTCAAACAATTAAATGAACAGCTGTAACCCCCAAATATACCACTCTCCATTATTCACATCGCAATTGCACCTTTCACTGTCCCTTTTTAATTAAGTTGTTTGTATAACACGGCGTGACATGGTCGCCCTACTTCGTGTACGGTTAAAATCAATTAAATGAGGTGTCGTGTTTTGTCTAATTACCTATAGAGTACTAAATTGACAAGGGGATTGCAAGGGCTACTTTGCAAGTATTAACCCTTATACTTGCATCTTGCTGCTGGAATCGTATAGATATACCTATCTATGCGAAGCACATGGAGCTCAGCAACACCAAGGAGTTGCCGATCCGTTGCCAGCCTTTTAAGGAAAATATAGACTCTGTTCTTGAGGCTCCCATGTCGCAATTTTTCAGAAACACCGCTGAGGAAAGTTGATTCCACAATTTCCACAGTCTGTGGAAAATACTGCGGTAGATTGTGAATTATCTAGATTATATGGATGGAATTTAATTTAAATTTAACTTTAGGATTAAAATGGCCATCGTTGAGCAAAAGTCAACCTCACCTGCATATAGTGCACCCTCCTGACTGACGAGCGAGGCTCTGATGAAAGAGAGGTAAGGTGGCTCACCGAATTTATAAGCAGCCTAATTGGTGAAGTACCTCCACCTCACAGAATATCGCAGCGTAATAACAATTCGCTTCAGGATTGTTGTGTTACTGTGAGTGAGTGAGGTCATCAGGAAGAAAATAGTTGCTGCGTTAGCAGTGGCGACGAGCGAGCGATGTTTCGTATATGGCTACGGTAACCGCTTCACAGGCGGGCCGCATGCTGTTAGCCACCCGAGGTAGTATTAAAAAATCTAAGGGATTAAGAGTTAATGGTTCAGCTCTCGGTATGATAAAATAAGTGTCTGGAACAAAGTACGGTTTGCTTACAAAGCAAACAGCTTTGCTTACAAAGAAATCGCGGGCGCAAGTTATATAATAATGTTAGTCAATTTAATAATGTCCTTGACGATTGTTGTGTTCTTACAAATAAGTGACGTCATTACACGTAAGCAGCATCTATACGGCTACAGTGACGCTTTACATCAGGAGGGCGGGCATTGCCCCTCTAAAAATACACAAATATACGAAAGCAATAGACTTACACTAGTAATATTTTTTATTTTTTTTTCGGGACGGGGGCCACCACCGATTCCCACCACCGATTCCCACCACTATGTCTCCTGTGTAGCCAGGATTAACAGCGGCGACCGCCAAAAAATGCAATGAACAGTGAAGACCTTTGCAGTCCCGGAGGTAAAGCTACGGCTGCCTTGGAACTCACAACGAATTTAATCAGAAGAAATTATTACTACTATTACACTAGCAATAGTCTATGCCACCTTAAATTTTGAACCCGATTATAGTTTATCTCTCGAATCTTTTAATTTTTTCATCCCACAACATTACAACCCATTCTTCATATAACTCGTATATGTGACAAACTTAATGGTTTTCGCTGGCGAGTTACAGCCGAACGAATAAATATGCCTGTAGTTGCCAGAATATAAATATAAAAATACTTTATGGTCACTTGGAGTTTTATTAGCCATTTGGTCGAGAGAAATAATGCCTGGAATCTATTTAAGCGGATCAATTCAATTTAGGAGACATACACGTTTAGAATGTTTATTTGTTGGATAGGTACCAATGTTACACTTTATGTGTGGGGTGTATGCGTCAATTTCACCTGCACGTGGTGCACCTTGGCGATTTATTACATGGTAACGAGGGTTCGAGGAAGTAGGGCGAGCGGTAATTGTTCGTTAGCCGGTTGTGGAAATTCCTCCACATCACACACGACCGTAACTAAATAACAAATCCTTTGCAGATTGTTGTAGTTCTATAAGTGAGTGAGGTCACCAGAAAGGAAAAAGTTGTTGCGTCAGCAGCGGGAATGGCGACGCAAGAGCAATATGTTGCGATTTGCGAGCGTTTACTTGGCTGCGATAACCGTTTCACATCAGGTGGGTGGTAAGCTTGTTTGCCAGCTTAGTGATATTAAAAAATGTATGAAATTATTAAATAGCTCGTTAACGAGGACAAAAAGAAATAAGGGTTTCAGTCAACACATGCCATTTCGTCAAGAACGTTTAGAAGTTTTAACGTTCTTGTTCATAATGTACGCCACTCACTAGAACATGCTAAATACATAGAAATTCTTAAAATCTCTACACATCTCGTCATGCCGCGTTGCAATGAAGCGACAAGTCGTGTGCTGAGTTCTGAGTTGTTCAGTAAATTACCGAAACCAATCGACGCCTGTGACATCAGGGGCATCAGACGCACGGTGCCAATTTTGTAAAAACCTCGTAACATCCTTTATGAAGAGCCTCATTTTGCAATTTTGTGCGATCCACAACTTGATTTTCATCGTCATCATTTCAGCCAAGTGACGTCCGCTGCTGTTCCTCCTGTTCCTGTTCCTGTTCCAGTTCTGTGTCATTTGCATTCACCGGCTCCTAGCAATCTTTATGAGATAGTCTGTCAGAGGTTTTCCTGTCCGCGGCCGCCACTCCAGGACTATCCTGCTTCATAGGCCATCAATCTGCGTGCTATAGGGACTGCCTACTGTCCTTCCGCTCTCTCTCTCTATCTCTCTGGTCTCGTCTGGTTGGTGTACTAAACGAGAGACTCACAATCCTATAATATAACCGGAAGGTCGGTGCACAAGGGCGTATTAGCTGTAGATATAGAGTCCGTTGTCCTTTCGGTGCATCGAGAAGTCAGCGAGCCTACAGCTCCGATATCCATGGTGTCATGGAGATTGGGGACCCACCACCTCCCATGGCTCCACCGACCTCGCGGTCATATGAGCCGAATCGCGAGAGATGCGCGCAACACCGTTGCTCTAAGGCTCTTTTGTGCCGCGGGCAATTCTTGCCTCTCCCCAAATTATTTAATCTATATCCTTGTCCCTTGTGTGCCCTCTCCCCCTTCTGGGGCGGTGACGATCACGCTTACGCCTTCGCTGCCGTCCAAGATTCCATGGAGATTGGGGAGTAGTGGTAGGGTCCCGATACTTGTGAAATCGAGCGTCGGTTCGCCACGAGTTACTCGACTTAAGAGTGCCCAAGTAGCCTGCTTGCAGGTGAAAGAGGAGTAAGACCTGCAGGCTAGCAATCTGCTTGTGTGCTTGGTGGGTTTACCGAGCGCGATGGCGGTGCGGGTAAAGGTCCTCTCACCTGGTTGGTTTACTATTCGAGAGACTCGTAATCCTGCGATATAACCGAAAGGTTGAAACAGTCCGTTTCACTTCTGCCTGCTGATCCTTAGAGTTATATCGGTAACACTAGTTATACTACTTGTATACACTCTTTAAAAATATCTAAAATCAAATAATAGCCGAATTTCATCTGCAACTATAGACCGCTATACCTTGTTTAGTGCAATACTTAATAGGTAGATGGCGCCATATTGTGTCTCACAGCAGTAAAATATAAAATGCAAGAATTCGTTACTTACATAAACCTTCCTGGTAGCTCCGTTGGAAGAGCACTCGACCGATCATCGAGAGGTCGTGGGTTCAAATCTCACCCACGGATGTCGGGGGAGGTGAATTTTTCGATTCATAAAATATTTATAATGTACTAGCGGCCCGGTACGTGCTTCGCTACGTATAAAGTAAAATATTTAAAAAAAAATTGGAACACCAAATTCATTTATTCAAACAAAACAATATTTTATTAATTGCTAGCTAATTTAAAACTTAATCCAAAACATTTGGATAAACAATATTTTTTGTTTTTCCATTTTGAGCATGAATAAACAAACGGGGTACCGAGTCTCGAACAGGCAACATAAAGTCGAAGCACGTCCAAAATGAAATGACCGCATGAATGACATAACAACATGCTTGTACTGTCAACACTGAAAAAAGTTTCAATTTGACAGCACAATCCCTATCTGAAAAAAGTTTAAATTTGACAGCAAAATCCCCATTAACAAAATGATCCGCCATTTATAGA
The DNA here is from genome assembly GCA_937001555.2 of Hypsopygia costalis. Taxonomy (NCBI): domain Eukaryota; kingdom Metazoa; phylum Arthropoda; class Insecta; order Lepidoptera; family Pyralidae; genus Hypsopygia; species Hypsopygia costalis. The sequence goes on from OW443338.2 coordinate 27,400,293, forward strand.
ATTCATTTGTTACAAAAAATGTGATAAATGAAAAACCGCTCTACGGATTTTTTGCAAACTTCACATAAACCATCTACTAAATAGTCCGAACAAAGCCTAAACATTTGGTTTCGATAGGTGAGCCCGTTCTTAAGTTATAAAATTACAACGAAAAGTGGCATTGATTTTTATATATATAGATGTATATGTATATACTCTATTCTAATTTAAGCCAACACTATTTATTGTATAATATATTATGTGTGTATTAATATGTATACATTGTTATTTATGTATTGTGTATTTATGTATATACTCGTATTATACAATTTATTTATCAATGATAGTTTACATATCTTCGTATATACTTAATAATGATTGTCATAATATTACTATACTTATAGTTTTCATTAATTTCTTTTGATCTGCGAATCCTGCCCACTCCATGTACAAATTCGTTACCCTAAGGTTGCCTTGAAAAGATTGCTCTCAGCAATAAGGCCGCCTTGTTGCATATATGCAACTCTGTAATAATTTATTGATTCAATGTACTTTTAATTTGTATTAAGCGAATAAAGCATATTCTATCTATCTATCTATCTATCTACTCTTTCCTGAGCCTATCACGTAGATATACACTTAGCATAACCAGGCCTCCGTCACTCCATGTACTTGCGCGCTATAGTTACCTACCGCCCGGCCGAAGCGATCTCGGGCCGTTTGCGGACCAAATTCAGGCCCTGCGATTGCTGTATTGCGATCGCGCGGTGCGAAGTAATCACAACTGTACGCTTGAGCATTTAGGCACATTTTAGCATGCAGCGGTTGCTGACGCGACGGAGTAGGCTATTATAGCAGTAGGTATTGGAAATTTTCTACTGAGTGAAGTATCTGTTACGTAGTAACTATTATGTAATCTGTGGCATAACTCTGTGTTAGGATGAATTCCCTGTTGATGAACAACAGTGTGATTGTAGAAAAAAGTTGGGAGTATTAATTCAAATAACTCCTCTGAACATACCAATTGTACAATCGATAGAACACACAAAGGGATGCAAGGTACGGTAAGGCTCGTTATTGATGCTGAACTTAACGTGGCAGACGTAATTAATAAACTGTTAAATTTACAAGTTAAAGTATTAATTAATTTATTCCAGTTAAATTATTTTGCTCTGATTTATTGTATACGTAAAAGTACGGTTCAGTTTCTTTTTTATACGTTTACTCTTGTCGTCGACTTTATTTGTTCCACTGCTGGGATACGGGTCTCCCCTCAATCGAAGCTGTTTAGAGCATACTCCACCACGCTATTCAGCTTCAGGTTGGCAGAGGTCAGTGTTCTGAAGGCCACTGACTTGGCTTAACGACTGTCATTCATTGACGACAGCCGGGACCGACCACTTAACGTGCCCTCCGAAGCACAGAGAAACTCGAGATATACCTATATACCCATCCATGAACAAGCTACAGCCGACATTGACATGCGCAAATACGCCACCGAGATCCTCCTTATACTTGTACTAGTAGCAGTCAATTCTTCGGATGGCAAACAAACAAACGGTCCGCCAAATATAAAGCGTTAACCACAGCCTATAAACGCTTGCGATAAATAATTTTAACAAAAAAAAACCGACTCCAAACATTTATGGATGTAGATACAGGCTGATGATGATGATGATGAAAAACATATGCGACCAATCTGGAAGTATATTCTTTCAAATAACTATAATTGTAATAGCTGTACGCTAGGCATGCTCCACTAGTATTGATCTATACGATGAACTCACAATACGATGTCCAAAAATACTAAACGAAAAATGTAGACTGAATTCAATTTACCAGCTACAAATAACCGCTGTGTTACATAAGCTGCATCCAGAGCATCCGACTAACAAAGCTAGTTTTTCACGCCATACAGCCTGTACAGCCTTAAGCTACCTGTAACATAAAATAAATTTATGAGAAAACTAATATTTACGATGGAACTTGAAACATTTTCATAATAAGGAGTTATTTCCTGCTTTAGAAAGTCGTCGCTTCTTCAGGCTAATGTTCTTTTAATTATTCGTTTAGTTTTTATAAGTAGTTTTATTAGAGAATATCTGATTAATTTGAAGGAATCTTAAAAATATTGGGGTGCAGTGGCTCACCACGATCTTTAGAGCCGAAGCCAATCTTGCCTGCACGTGGTGCACCCTGCCAACTAGTGAAAGAGGCTTTGGCAAAAGAGAGGTAGGGTACAGGGTACTTGTAAGCTGCCCGACTGGAACATAAATAAAATTTGAAGTATTACTATGTAGTTCCAGGTATATTCTTTCTTATGTAGCATCCAACTGCCCGTCGACTTCATCCAGGAAATTATAGCATGTAGTTCTTAAAAAAACCGGCCAAGTGCGAGTCGGACTCGCGCACGAAGGGTTCCGTACCCTATAAAAACGGCAAAAAAAAATCACGTTTGTTGTATGGGCCCCTTAAATATTTATTTTATTTTTAAAGTGAATATATAACTAAATATTATGTGACTAAATATCAATTGCGAGCAAAAACGAGCAAAAAATCACTTTTGTTGTATTATTTTTTTTAGTATTTGTTGCCCTCTTAAAGCCCCTGTAACGGTAACCCCCCCTGTAGGGACCGTCCGTAGCCTAATGTGTAATTAGGATTTTCCCCTTTCAGTGATCTAGATTTTCGCCCTAACTCCTATTTAACATGACTTAATTCTGCTGGAAAAGTACACGGTTACATACACACAATTATGAACACATTTGCTGAAATATACACATATGTCAAATAAACCGAATATGATTACGCCGCTGAAATGATACACGATTAGTTTAAAGACACAATATTATTATACAATAATGACAGAAAGATAAGACACACAGTTATGTTAATTACATACACAGATTATTAGTCACGCCGCTGAAAAGTTACACAGGTTAATACACACAAATCAATATATAGTGAAGACATAAAATAATAAGCAAAGCGTATTTACGGAAAATACTATCTATTTCCCGGTGATAGTTCCACTCCGCGTCTAGGACAACAAAATCGATAAACCTCGAAGTTAATCGATCCTGCAATCCTTCCGACTCACAAGCACTCCCTCGGCTGGAAACCCATCCCAACCGCCTGGGATTGACCTCCAGCTTACCCAACTATCACCGGGGAGAAGCCCAATAGAAAAGTGAATCTTTTATACTCCTAAACAAAGCGTTTTGGAGACTTTGATTAATTTACAAGCTAGCAATTAAAATCTTAGCTGCAATCTCGACGCTGGCTGGTAGGGTGCCGAGTGCCCGAAGAATCTGCTAGAGCTGCTTTTCACTGGAACACACTCAGTCACAGTGCCTGGCTAAAAGGCTAGACCCCTTTCGGTGGGTCTGGATAGAACCGCGCGCGTTTGTGGCAAGAAGCGAACTGCCCTATTCCCCATTCATTATATTGAATATTAGCGTCTCCAAGTCCCAACCGATGTATGCGTCTACAAAAAGGCACCTCGCCTTTTGTTCCCAGAAACCATTGTTTTAAACGTTCGACATGTTATTTCAACGCAACAACTTTCTCGAACTATCCCATTTAAAGCATAGATATTTGAAACCAACTCCATAAATATCCCTTTTTTTGTACGATAGCTGGCTTCGGCCGTTTGACAAAAGAGCTGGGGTCTTTTGTCTCAACACATCAATTCTCAAACACATAAATTCAAATTATTGCTTGCAAGCAGGACATTAGATCGCCACATGTCTGAACCTTCAATATAATATTTCACGCTGATAGTCTGCCGTCACATCCTCCCCTCTGAAAATGTGTCTATGTGATTGGTCGCATGACGCAATTTCACTATTCAGAACTACCTAACTATCTCCCGAACAAATGAAACATTTACACCGCCTTATTCTACTCTTTATGGTTTTTTTTTTCATGTTTTATAGCAACTTTTTTTTTTTTCCTAACTCCTAAGCACTAGCCTACAATTACAATCTATATCTACAATACTACATACAATCTACACTTTCTAGGTATAACCTACATGAACTATCCTATTCTATTCTGCTTGCCATAATAGTATCTTGTTAGATGAATGGCATTATAATTCCCCTTAATCGAACCCGTATCTGGCCTTACTAAAGTATATACATTATGATAAGGAACTGCACCAATTTTATATGGCCCTTCGTAAATTAGAGCGAATTTCTTAGTCAACTTCTTTTCCGCATCTGATTTCGATAATGACCTCAATTTGACCCAATCGCCTATGTGAAATTGTATAATTTTGTGGCAACGATTATACGATTGTTCTCGTAATGTCGCGGATTTTCCAAGATTTATCCGAGCTTGTTTCTGAAGCTCGTCGACTTGACCTGTGTTTCGATTATCAGTCGATCTACCAATTATCCATTTATCTGTAGATAACACAATTGACTGACCCTTGGCAAGTTCCATTGGCGTGAAGCCTGTACTACTATGAACAAGATTATTGTAACATTTCTCTATTCGCGGTACGATATCCACCCAACTTCGGTGAGATTTATGACAATAACTCTTAAATAGTCTTCCTAGCTCTCTGTTCACGCGTTCTGTTGAATTTGGACGCGAATTACGTATTGACGTATGTGAATATTTAATTCCTAATTCATCTAAACCACGTTCCCATTTGTTTGACGTAAATTGTGTTCCCGAATCTGTGACAACCTTGCTTATAGTGATTTCCTGATGAAAGCACTTTATACCCTTAAGAACACCTCCACCGGTCGCCTTCCTAAGTGGATACAACTTTATGAGTTTACTAAACGCATCTTGCATAACTAATATATATTTCATACCGTATTTTCCCGCCGGAAGTGGACCATACAAGTCTGCGAACACTAACTCGCCTATGACCTGTGCAATTACCGCTTTACTCGGTCCTACATAAGTCGCTAGATCGTGTTTAGCTTTCTGACACAAGTCACAACATTTTATTACTCTGTTTATTTCTCGTGACATATGTGGAAAATAATATCGAGGTTTCATCGCATAACATACCTTCGACCGACCGTAATGACCTAATTCTTCATGAACATTCTTGATTAACCCGTCTCTCAAACTATCAGGTATGACCATTAAAGATTTCTTTGTTTTCGGCGACTCGTAATACAATATATCGTTAATCAATTTATAGTTCCGAAATTTGCTCTTTTGTACTGTTACGTTATCGTTTTCGATCAGATATTTTATTGTTGTATTCAACCTTTCATCCGAACGTTGTAAAACTTTAATTGACTTGAGTTGTTCTATTATCTGAATTTGATTACTGGCTTTAAACATCTGTAACTGAGGGCATACAGTTCGCGTAGATTGGTTATCGCTTCCGCCAGGTAAATTTCGCGATAATACATCTGCTACTACATTCGTTTGTCCTTTGACATATTCGATGACGTAGTCAAATTGACCTATGTAATGTGCCCACCTCATCATTCGCGCACTTAATAGCTTCCATGAGTATAGAAAGCTTAGGCTTTTATGATCAGTTCGAATTATTAGTTTCGCTCCGCGTAAGTATGTCTCGAATTTCTTAAGACAGTAAATAATTGCCCAAAACTCCTGTTCAGATACAGTCCATTTCATTTCAGCTTCAGTTAATGCTTTACTACAGAACCCTATAATTAGTGGTTCGGCCTGATCCGATAATTGATAAACATAACCTGCCACGCCGATGGCGCTACTGTCCGTTTGCAAATAATACGGTTTATTTATATTGGGGTGCGCTAACATTACTGTATCAATGAATCGTGATTTAATTTGTTGAAAGCATTCATCTAATTTTGTATCCCATCTCCATGCAATGTTTTGTTTCAACAGATTACATAATGGTCGCGTTAATTCTCCATATTTATGCACAAATTTCCTAAAGTAATTTATCAAACCTAAAAATGCCCTAACTTGTTTAACCGACTTAGGCGTTGGATATTCCCTTATGGCTTCCGTTTTATCCGGATCCATTTTTATACCATCGATTGTAACTATGTGACCTAACAACTTAACCTCCTTTTGCAAAAATCTACATTTAACAAGACTACACGTCAAGTTGGCCTCCTTTAATCGCTTTAGTACTGCACCTATGTGACCAATGTGATCTTCCAAAGTCCCGGTTGTAAATACGCATAAGTCATCTAAGTAATTAAGACAAAATGACCTTATTTCGGGCCCTAGTATGATATCCATTGCTCGCGTAAAACTCGCTACTGACGTCTTTAAACCCTGTGGTAAAACCGCATAAGTATATGATTTTCCCATGAAAGTAAAACCCGTAAATTTAGTAGAATCTTTACTAAGATTTATTTGATAGTATGCATTATTCAAATCAAGTATACTTATATATTTAACCCCGTGGAACGATTGTAATATCTCCGATGTTAATGGTGGCGTTTCGATATCACCGACCATACGTGAATTTAATTCGCGCGCGTCTAATAAAATTCTAACGCTCCCATCTCGTTTTAATGTATATGTAAGCGGACTACTATATGGCGTACTTTCACGCTTAATTATACCTAAGTTTTCCAATTCATCTATCCGCGCCTTCACCTTTTCGCGATGTGCATATGCGATTGGATAACTCCTTTTTAAAAATGGTGTGGGGTCTTTCATTTGAATTGTATGTGTGTACTTTGTCGTACGCCCCGGGTGAATTGAAAATACTTCCCTATTACATTGTAATACTGACAATAACAACGTTTTTTGTTCAGTATTCAACGCCATTGAGTCTACATAAAATTCAATCTCTTGTTCTGTGGCACACGCCGTGGCTGTCCCAACTTTATGGCCTGCCATAATTCCGTTCAACAAATAAGTAATTGTTTGGCACGCGCTATTGTTTACAGAAACTGCGCCCAACTTTATTTTTGAATGAATTCCTAAATGTTCTACGGTAAGACTTTTGTTTGGCCCACATGTTATACTCGCCTTCATACGTTGCAACCAATCAAAACCTAATATTAATGATCGAGGTAACCTCTTTAATACTAGTACCGGTGTCTCAACTTCAAGCTCGCCTAACTCTATAACTATCAAAATTAGCTTAGTCACTTTCTCACTCTTCGAACCGAATGCGCCTTGTATTTGTAACGCTGGTATGGGTATTTCCGCTAACTCGCCTACAGCTAACCTGATGCTATCATACAACTCGTGTGAAATGCATGTTACTTGACTTCCCGTATCAATTAATCCCTTCAATTCGCGTCCATTAACTTTGACATTAATCTCCGGTAAGCACGGTAAACCTAACAACCTCTCCGACTGATCCTCGTAAAAATCATCGTCGCTAAATATAGTACCTAACATACGTTTTTGTCGCGAATCGCACCAAAGACATGGCTTACCTCGTTCAGTGCATAAAACCACATCACGACTTCTACTGTTCAGTAATATTCTGATTTGATTCGCTAATTCCCATTCATTCTCCTCATGGTCGTCATTAATAGGTCGTGTAATGCCGCTCTCCTCACGTCCTAACCCTTTTCCTGGCTGCCAGCCTGTCTTTAACATATAGTTATATGCATTCCTAATACCGCTACCCGAATGAACCTCTTTGTTAAGCATTTTAGTCGAATTATCGAGGCCTAAGAATCCGACGTGACACCGTTTCCCGTGTGATTATTATCGTTTCCCGCTTCGGTATTTGATACGCTAGACGATGTAGCTCTTTGCCATTTAATAGCAGGCACAGACGTCGCAGTCCTATTATAGACCCCGCGATAAGACGCTCGCGTAACACGTCGTCTGATTCCGCGACTCCGTGCATTACCTCTTGGAGTTGTTCGTTGTATCACTGCCGTAATAGGTGGCTCATGTCTGCTGGTACTACCCCTCCGCCACGTATACGCACGCCTATTATTAAAGTTGCCACGTGTTACCATCTGTCTCGGCAAAATTTCACCCGTCGTCAATTCGATATTTCGTAAAAAATCTAACGCGGCTAACACGGTTCTATTTCCCCGATCAGTGAACGACCACTGTCGCAACACGTCACCCGGAAAATGCCTCATAACTCCGTCTACTACATCGCTTTCCGTCAACGGAGTTGACAGCATACGTGATAGTTCTAAATGTTCGGCAAAATAGTCCGCCATTGATATTCCGCTATTCTCATTCCACTTTGAATACACTAAACCATAGCGGACTTTACTCTGTTGAATTTCGCCCCAGTATTCTTTAAGAAAATCCCTTTCAAACGCCGCAAGATTTTCCCAACCGTTGTACAAGCTCATTCGGGTGGTTGCTGGACCACTCAAGCATTCAAACGCTATATCTACTGCTCTGTGTTCTGAACCTATCGCACTAATGTATTTCCTAACTTTCCTAAGAAATTTCATCGGATTTTCATCGTCACTCCCCTTAAAGCACGGTCTATCCATTGCTGATCGCATCACATAAACATTCTGTGCTTGGGTGCTGGACTTTACACTTTGTGACGCTAGATCGACATTCATATTCGTGTTAGTCCCTAAACTTAAATTATCGGAAGTGCTTGGCGTAGGCATGTCAATAATTCGTGTTTCCCGTCGTTCTAAAACCTCTAATCGTTTTATTATTGTGTCCATTTTATCACTTATAACACGCGCTATCGTCTCAGATAAATTTTCATTGTCCGTCGGACTTTCTAAAGTTTTACGACGCGAGCCGACACGTGTCTGTCTCGTGGCTACCTGCGGCCGTTTCCTACCGCGTCGCGTTGTATTGCGATCGGCCATTGTTATACGAATAATGATGTATTCGAATATCAATTTACTATGCGTCCAGTTATTTCGTGTTTATTTAATGAATCTATTCAATAATCTAGTAATGACACTTATCGCCTCCTTTTATAACAATAATCTTTTGATCAAATCGACACGTATGTGTACGGATTTAATTCAATTCGGATTAATTATGAATACGTGTTAGAATCCCAGCAAGGGCGCGGTTAGTCCCCGTGGTTACGACTCTAATCAAGCGCATCGCCAATCGATCCTACGCGGAAGGTGACCGCAAGGTGCACATCGAATTAGCCATTGAGAGGTGTAAAAAATATTATCAATGCAACTGGCGTCCCAGCGCAAAATGATTTTATCTCGGATATTTTTTTTTTTTTTTTTTTTATTTATTTTTTTTTTTGTTTTTTTGTTTTGGGCCTCTTATATTTATATATAAATATACATATTTTTAAATATATATACGTATATATATATTTTTTTTTGTTTTCTTTTTCTTTGTTTAAGCGCTTTGTGTATTTATATCCGAGTATTTATTATTTCTTTTTTTTTTCTTTCCACTCTCTCATCAACCCGAACTGATTCAATCAGCAACCACCTCGCTACGATATTATGGGCTATTTTTACCCAACAGAAATTAAATATTTACTTTTATTCAAGACGGACGCACACAAGTGTCAAGACTGATTGTGCTCGTTGGCAATCTTAATTAATGGTAAGGACTCATATATATCAATCTGTATAACTCCAACCCGATTATAGATATTTTGAATACAGTCAGCGTTCTTACTATTAATTTCACTAGCTTAAAGCTACTATTTAAACTTTAATAATTATACATGCCATATGGCTAAGTCTATACTTTAAATAAAATTGAACCTACTCGGAGCGGAATACAGTTACATTAAATTCACTCCTAACCACTAAATTATAATTAACGTTATTTTAACTTCACTCCTAAATCACTAACTTATAATTAACCCTGTCTTTACCTTATTAGAAGTTCTTATACAATATTTCAATGCTTACTTCCTTTTACTCTTTATGTACCAAATTATTTATTATTCTAACTCCCCCCAAACGACAAAATTATTGCTAGTCATCCAGCTTGAATTATCGTATTGACCATGTCCATCTATGTGACTGATTACCACTTCCTGTAATGCAAGCAATATTAAGTTATATACGGTTATTTGTATTTTATTTTTCCTATATAACTCAATAATAGAGTAATTAGATCGTCTATAAAACAATTTCCTACGTTTGTCTATAATTTCCTACGTTGTGTTTCCTTTGTTTTTTATATTCCCCGTTTAATAATAATACAGTGAATTTAATAATTAAACATGTAATTAATTTTATTTACGCACTACCCAAAATGTACTCCAGTTGTTGCAATTATATGCAACGAGCCTGGATCCTGGTTTCCACGGTACCAGATGTAACGGTAACCCCCCCTGTAGGGACCGTCCGTAGCCTAATGTGTAATTAGGATTTTCCCCTTTCAGTGATCTAGATTTTCGCCCTAACTCCTATTTAACATGACTTAATTCTGCTGGAAAAGTACACGGTTACATACACACAATTATGAACACATTTGCTGAAATATACACATATGTCAAATAAACCGAATATGATTACGCCGCTGAAATGATACACGATTAGTTTAAAGACACAATATTATTATACAATAATGACAGAAAGATAAGACACACAGTTATGTTAATTACATACACAGATTATTAGTCACGCCGCTGAAAAGTTACACAGGTTAATACACACAAATCAATATATAGTGAAGACATAAAATAATAAGCAAAGCGTATTTACGGAAAATACTATCTATTTCCCGGTGATAGTTCCACTCCGCGTCTAGGACAACAAAATCGATAAACCTCGAAGTTAATCGATCCTGCAATCCTTCCGACTCACAAGCACTCCCTCGGCTGGAAACCCATCCCAACCGCCTGGGATTGACCTCCAGCTTACCCAACTATCACCGGGGAGAAGCCCAATAGAAAAGTGAATCTTTTATACTCCTAAACAAAGCGTTTTGGAGACTTTGATTAATTTACAAGCTAGCAATTAAAATCTTAGCTGCAATCTCGACGCTGGCTGGTAGGGTGCCGAGTGCCCGAAGAATCTGCTAGAGCTGCTTTTCACTGGAACACACTCAGTCACAGTGCCTGGCTAAAAGGCTAGACCCCTTTCGGTGGGTCTGGATAGAACCGCGCGCGTTTGTGGCAAGAAGCGAACTGCCCTATTCCCCATTCATTATATTGAATATTAGCGTCTCCAAGTCCCAACCGATGTATGCGTCTACAAAAAGGCACCTCGCCTTTTGTTCCCAGAAACCATTGTTTTAAACGTTCGACATGTTATTTCAACGCAACAACTTTCTCGAACTATCCCATTTAAAGCATAGATATTTGAAACCAACTCCATAAATATCCCTTTTTTTGTACGATAGCTGGCTTCGGCCGTTTGACAAAAGAGCTGGGGTCTTTTGTCTCAACACATCAATTCTCAAACACATAAATTCAAATTATTGCTTGCAAGCAGGACATTAGATCGCCACATGTCTGAACCTTCAATATAATATTTCACGCTGATAGTCTGCCGTCACACCCCCTTAAATATATTTTTTTTTGTATTTGTTGTTATAGCGGCAACAGAAATACATCATCTGTGAAAATTTCAACTGCCTTACGGTTCATGAGATACAGCCTGGTGACAGAAGGACGGACGGACGGACGGACGGACAGCGGAGCCTTAGTAATAGGGTTCCTTTTTCCCTTTGGGTACGGAACCCTAAAAAGGATGTGTATAGGTTTTACAGAGTCGGCAGTGCGCGTGTGATAGCCCTGGTAGCACAGGCGTCCATAGTTTGCGGTACTTTACTGTGTTTGTGAATGAAATTGTTTATGCCTTTATCAAACAGCTTGTCAGGTCAACGTACTCTACGCCCTTATGCGCTGGTCACACTCTGCGCAGCAGCATGCAGCTTGCATGCAGTACGAGAGTGTGACCAGCGCATACAACATTCTACAACTCAGCTTATGGCCCGTCCCGTCGCATTTGTTTTGCAACTCCTTTCGGGGAAGTTTATTCTTTAAGCTTGGTGGTTAGCGTCTGGTGGTGGTGTTAAAGGATGGTGTCGTATTTCGTATGCTGCATGCAGTACAATGGTGTGCCAAGCCCTTTCAATATTCAACCCTCCCCGTCACATTTGCAAGGTCGACCTCATCTGCCAATTGTCAATTGCTTTTATAGCCATCATGTTCAAACTGAAAACAAATATGACGATAATAATAAATTGTATTATTAAATATTCCTGGATTAATTACACACACAAACCACAGTATAAGTAATAGTACTACGTACAGTATGGCCTCTCCCTGCCGCTCTCTCGTGTCGACCTCACCTCCCCTCTGAGACGAATCTGGAACAGTTTGTATGGCGCTGCACGCACACACGCTCATTCACGCTCTACGCAGACGTCATTGTTTATGTAGTAGTAAACGACGCGAAATTTGTATGGAGTGGCCAGGGTATGCCCAAACTAAGCAAAGCTTGTACTATGAGAACTAGATAACTGATATTATACTTAAATACTTTTTTTTGTAACTAAATATATATAATACATAGACCACACCCAGACCAAGACAAACAGACATGTTCATGCACACAAATATTTGTCTTGTGAGGGGATTAAACCCGCACCTCGAAGTCAAAGTGACCATTGCTAACCATTCGACCACACCGGCTAGGGACACTCTTAATACTGTGACACCGGGCTAGACATGTTCGATGTTCGGGTGTTTGTAAAATCTAACTTCTTCTTGGTCTTGTGACTTTTAGAAAAACCATATTGCTCGGAATGGAACTGTTTGTATTTGTTAAACACAAAATATTTGTGCAATTGATTAAGGGCAATTGTTGATGCTGTTGATTGTTGACACCTTGTGGGACATTATTATTATTATTAATTCATTTATTTCAAGTAACATGACTCATTTGCATACATTAAAATTGAATTTGAACATTAATTGAACATTACAAAACACACAGAGTAACAATTACATAGACATAAACACACACAACATATATATACAAACACATACAATGGACTGATGCATACACATGTACATACATACACATACACATATATACACGAATCCATCCAATCAATATGTATCTATATATAGCCCGATTCTCCCATTGACACATAATTAAATTTATCTTTACTGACCGGTTTCGCCTTAGGTATTATCGTATAATGAAGTTAAACAAATTGTGTTTGCCTTTCTACAAAAAGAAATTGGTACCGTGCAAACAATGACGTAATTCAACAACAACAACCAAAAAATACTTATCAAAATTAAAATTATTATTAAAAGGGTATTCTGTAATTTTTACCCACCTGTGTTACCACTATATGAAGGTTCCCGAACAGATCGGGGTAATTCAAAACTGTTGTGTTCTCAGACTATCTACTGTCTGTAATTAAATATTTCAAGCGATTATAATTACCCATAATAGAAAATTGATGCAGTATATTTAAATTATAAATATTTATGTAAATATTGATTCCAATAAAATAATTTAGAATATATATATATATACAGGGTGGCGGTGTTAACACGACATTAAATTTAACCGTGCTTAGTATTGGTATTAGTAAGTACCATGAAATAGTCAATATAACTATTAGACCGTAAATAAAAAAAAAAAATTTTTCGAACAAATTAATTACTATATTTATTGGGATAAAACTAAACATCCTTTATAATATTTGGACTGACCTGAGATCGGAGCGTCAACAGCGCGGTCACATGAAAGGGTCGCGGGCGTAGGTACGGTGGTGGCGGCCGGCGGCCGGCGACCGACGCCGCGTCAAAGCGTGTCGCTGCCGCCGCCGTCACAGACATAGGTAACAATCTAGGTACTTATCACGGTCACATCACAATTCACATACCTAATCATCAATATTCTACTACAATTTAGGACACATTATTAAATCATTTCATTGTTTCATACTGTCATAATTTAAATTTTTAAATTTTCGAAATGACCGCCATTCCGAACAATGCACAAATCACACCGCCGTACAAGATTGTTTCTTACCTTTCTTAGTAAATCACTGTGGGCGGCCAAGTTTCTTAATTTACTAAAAGCACTATTAATTCGAAATCTTAATTCGTCCACGGTATTCACATCGTTCACATATACATCGTTTTTAATAAACCCCCACAAGAAATAGTCCAAGGGTGTCCATAGATCAGGACTACGAGGTGGCCACCGAGTGGGCCCGAACCGGCCGATCCATTGTAGTCCGAACATTTCGGTGAGGTGTTCCCTAATAAGCATTACCGAATGTGCAGGCGCTCCATCCAGCTGATACCATAAACGCCGATAAATGTTTAAGGGCAATGTCTCAGTGTATTCTGCAACTGGACCTCTAAGAAGTTCCAAAAATTTTACTGCATTAAGGTTCCCTTCGATAAAAACTGGGCCAATTATTTGGTTCCTATGGATTCCAGCCCACACATTCAGAGAAAATCGATGCTGGTGTGCCGATTCCCGAAATAAATGGGGGTTCTCACGATTCCAGTATCGTAGATTTTGGCGATTCCAAATCCCGTTCCGAGTGAACGTGCTCTCATCTGTCCACATAATATTAAAAAGGAAATCGGGGTCTTCGTGTGCCTTAGCCAACAACCACTGGCAGTAACTCACCCTTATGGGCATATCTCTCGGCAACAAGGCTTGCACTTTACTGTATTTGAAGGGCTTTTGTTTATTTTTCTTTAAAATTTTGTGAACAGTCCTATGATGTACTTCGAACTGCCGACTGGCTCTACGTAAACTCGATGTGGGGTTGTGGTCAAAATGAACTAATATTCTTTCTTCAAGAGCCGCAGGTATCTCTTGTGGTGGTCCTGCTTCTTGATGCTGTACCAATGGTCTATTTTCCCGAATTCTTTGAACGGCATTAATAATAGTGCGAGGGTTTGTTGGACATGCACGTCTATTACCAAACCTCTCCCGATATGTTCTTATTGCTTGTGCCGCATTCCCGTGACATTCTCCATAGATTAAGACCATATCGGTGTATTCAGAGGCCGTATAATTATATCGAGGCATTATAATTCAACAAAAAGAAACTGTGTACACTAATTAATACTACGTTACGTGTCTTATCACAATCACAAAAAAAAATCAGGAACTACCTAGTTAATTTTTTCAGCGCGTCATCAACACACTGATTCACGAGGATGACTGACTGACCATGACCTAATTATGTTTTTACAACCTGTCGCTTTGTCCTTGCCGCTTGCCGATTGAAATGAGACACCAATAAACTGCTAACATATTACTTTTCTTTTTTACGCATAGCTAATTTATTATAATTAGAGCTAGATGTAAAACAATTGGGCGTTACTTTTCGGAAGAATGTTTAAGAGTACTTAGGTACTTTCGATTCGAATTCGACTATAAACAATTACTCGTAATGTGACTTGTGTCACACGCATAAGATTCAATTTGCAATATCACGTTTTAATGGGAAGATAGTAGAAGTCTCTATGTGTGCTAGTTTTTTAGTAATTTTGGTCGTTGACCTGTTAATGCAAAATTAGTCCAAATTTTAGTGCCGATACAGCATGTGTGAAATACAGGAAATAGAAAAAAAAATCCTGTGGCTAAACTACGAAAGATACACTCTTAATTTTTGGTATACGGCTTAGAAATACTACAGGCTATATGCTGGTCAATTTAATGTCGTTATGTCGTCGCCACTCTTTATTGGAATCTGGAAATATCTAGAATCAATATTTACATAAATATTTATAATTTAAATATACTGCATCAATTTTCTATTATGGGTAATTATAATCGCTTGAAATAGATAGTCTGAGAACACAACAGTTTTGAATTACCCCGATCTGTTCGGGAACCTTCATATAGTGGTAACACAGGTGGGTAAAAATTACAGAATACCCTTTTAATTATATTCTTCTTCAATGTTTTAAATTTTATATCATAGGATGTTCATTAAAAATATATATAGGGATTAACTGGGAAACTATCGTAAATTTTACATTAACATCAGAATTTGTACTCAGTTTGCAATAAAATTCATTCTATTCTATTCTATTCTATAATAAAAATAAAAGCAAATAACAAAGTCCATAGCATTATTATATCATAGTATCATTGTCTCAGTAGTGCGTTCATGCGGGCAAAGTCACGGGTAAGAGAAAGATCGTCGGAAGAAATTAAGTACTGCACATTTCGTGAAATCATCCTGTCGTGTCGTATAAAGCGTCCTCGTCTAGTAGAATTGCAAATATACTTCCAGTTGTTTCTGCTCTAATTCCTAAAGATACTAGGTATTTAAAAGAAATTGCGTCAGTTCTTAACTTAGTTTTGCCTCGGGTATAGCAGTATTTTGTATTCCATTGTTATATTATCCTGTAGTAAGAAGCTTCTGAAATTTAACTTCCCCTCTTAGCAATGTGAGAAAGAGCAATATGGCAAATAAGGTATTAAAGGCCTAAAGAGATGTCAAGTCAAATGAAGCTCAACTGCCGTGCACTATGGAATTTAAGTATCTAACACTATTTATTATAATATATATTTATATTTTAAGTCCCCAGACTTAAAACATTGAATTGTTATCTAACACATCGATTCCAAACTCTCACTAATTTGTTCTGACTAAATTCGTTGTGAGTTCCAAGGCAGCCGTAGTCTTACCCCCGGGACTGCAGTGGACTTCATTGTTCATTGCCTCTTTTGGTGGCTACACAGGATTACACAGGAGACACAGTGGTGGGAATGTGTGGTGGGCCCCCGTCCCGATCCTGTTATTCAAACAGATTGGCTGTGCTAATTTCAACAAAGAGAAATAGAGAATTCTAAGGTGCCTGGACGTTTGAAAATCTTCGGTACATTTTTACCACACGGAGACACCATTTCTGAGAGAGCAAGCTGAGCCAGTATTGGCAGATAGGGGAGGAAGTTAACGAAGAGTTGGATACCCTCCTATCATACAGCTTAGCCAGGGTAATTTCAGCGAGAGAATGATGGAAAAAACATGCTCCATATTTTTTTTATACTACGTTGGGTGGCAGACAAGCATACGGCCCGTCTAATCTGAAGCGGTTACCGTAGACATATTAACTCTCGCAACATAAAATATCGCTCGCGCGCCGCCACCCCAACTGCCAACGCAGCATCTCCTTCTTTTCTGGTGACCTCACTCACTCGCAGGAATACAACAACCCTCAAGGGGATTGTTATTTGGCTGCGGTATTCTGTGAGGTGGAGGTTACATTCCCAGGGTAGCTTACAATTACACTCTCCCTACCTCTCTTTTCGCCAGAGCTTCGTTCGTCATTCAGCAGGGTGCACCGCGTGTAGGTGAAGTTGGCCTTGGTAGAAAGATGTCGATGAACCACTTACACCCAATAAAAAATATGATGCGATAATGCTAATACCATATTAGGATATACTCATGTCATTGTGTTTAACATTAATTGTATTAATAGTAGGTACCTATCCATACCTTATCTACATATATCCACTTAAACTATTCAAAGGCTTATCAAAGCTCAGCTTGTGAGTGGTGCGTCGACCTTTCATCTCAGACGACTGACAATCGAAAGTTCAATTCTCCTGAGGCGGAATAATGTGCGTCAACTGTGCGTCAGATTTGGCCATCATCTTACGAATTTAGTTTACTTTTATTTACTTTACTATTATTATCAAAATCAGGGACTCAAAAACACCTTCATAAAGGATACACATTCATAACGGTAACATATTCAATCTGTTACATAATTATTCCTGTAACACTTATTGGCGTGTTTTAAACCTGTTTCGCTAGTAACACTTATAAAGTGTAACAGATATAACGTTTCTGTTACCAATCTGTTAGAAAACTGTTTCTACATTTTTCTAGACGTGTGTACCTACGCACCATACTGGTACGCGCCGCGTGAGCTGTTGCAATCGGTATAGTTATGCCAATGTAAACCTTATTGGCTGTAACAGTTATTAACACTTATAAACCGGTATTTCGGAAAACAGATTCAAAGTTTAACACTTTCTTTCTGTTTCACTTTAAAAACAGAAATGAAAAACACTGTTCATAACTTAGTTGTCCGTCCGTCCGTCCATCAAGACCCTTTTTCTTAGAAACGCGTGAATCGATTTAGAAGCTTGATTTTTTTCACTGCTTTAAGAGATTGAAGACCTAAGTATGTCATATTAATTTCAAATGGTATCAATTTGAAATTAATATGACATACTTAGGTCTGCAATCTCTTAAAGCAGTGAAAAAAATCAAGTTTCCAAATCTACGCAATGAAAAAATATGCGATAAAAATGGAACATAAACCATATCGTTTATGTTCTATTTATATCGCATATTTTGACATTCCGAAGGGAATTAAAAGCTATAGGGTACTTCCCGTTGACTTAGAATCATGCAATTTGCCAAGAAGCAAATTCTTGTAGCACAAGTAAGGGAAAAAATAATAAAAAAACGATTCATCATTCAGTCATCTCGATTTTAAATTTCAACATAAATATAAATAAGTACCCATACAAGTTACAATAAAACTGCCAAACTAGTTCATTTAATGGCAGCTCCAACGGATTTTCTTGGGTTTTTTTTATTACGTTCATAGCATAAATTCTTTAAGTCGGGGTTTCAAAATTATTTTATCTTTTTTCAACTACGTTTTAACCGTCGTCGTGGGTTTTTTCAATTTTTTTTATTTTGTTTTTATTTAGTATTTGTTGTTACAGCGGCAATAGTAATAATAAATACATCATCTGTGAAAATTTCAATTGTTTAATTATCACGGTTCATGAGATACAGCCTGGTGACAGCGAAGTCTCAGGAATAGGGTCCCGTTTTACCCTTTGGGTACGGAACCCTAAAAATATCATGGGTATACACTTGCTGAATCTATCTCAATAATTTTAGAAATGCAAATCATGATGCAAATCTAAAATGTTCATTTTCTTTAGTAGCACTTACTATTTTTATGTCTGCCGATGTTTTACGACGTACGAGCGACCACTAACGGCCGGAGTCAATAAAATGCAGCCGTATTCTTTACATATAAGCACTTTCAAGCGATAAGCAAGCAATGAGACATAAAATCTTAGAAATAAGTAGGTACAATATACCTATAGTGCTATATCTTTAAAGCGGTCCAAGCTGCAAAACCAACGCCCCTTGAGTAACAAAAAATTGATTGTCTGTAAAGTCGGTTTACGGACGATAATTTTACGTGATAACGTCGAAACATGGCTGATCGTGCCTCTATCGCTTGTTCCGCGCTCTCGCTTCCACGCTCGGCTTAGGCGGAACGTGACAATGAGTCATGCTTTTTCGTGCGTGCAGCCGGCGGTCATCGATTTATTTTATTTTTATTTTATTTTATTCTATTTGGAAAACCAACAGCTTATAACTAATTTAGAGACTAATTATGTAACATACAGAGCCAATTAAAGGTTTCCGCTTATAATGACTCAGTAAGTAGCTAAAAATGTTGTGAGCATTAACAGGCAACATATATATATATATATATAGTACATAGTATCAACATCAACGGTACACAGTATGATACACTCCAATGCAAACTTAAAACTAATATACTTAATATCATACATCTACAGACTGGCAACAAACTGTTTGGTCATCACCCTCCTCACCGACGCACAACTTGAGTTGAATATGTCTAAATCGAGCTCCGCGCCAACCGCATTAAACTGTTTACTTGCTCGGTACATAAAGCAGTTTTGCCGATAATTCGTGTTCACGGATGGCAAAGAGATGGGAACATATCGTCGATTCGATCTAGATGGCACTCTGAAGAACATTTTAGACAACAGATCCGGACAATCTACGAAGTTGGTAGTAATTTTAAGCAGAAACGTTATATCTGCGATTTCGCGACGCTTGTCTAACGGTAGAAGGTGGTGTTTACTGCAGACACGGTGGTAGTCATCACTCCTGTATCTATGGTTAGTTCGATAACATAGAAACCGAATGAACTTCCTTTGGACGTTTTCTATACGATTAATATAGAGCTTATATCTGGGATTCCATATTTGCGATGCGTATTCTAGATTACTTCGCACGAGAGCGCAGTATAAAATTTTTAATGTTTTAGCTCGTTTAAAATCTTTAGAACTACGCATCAAGAACCCCAGAGCTTTAGATGCCTTAGAGACAATGTTGTCAATGTGTAAGTTAAAAATTAGTTTGGAGTCATGGGTAACTCCAAGGTCTCTAACCACCGAGCTCCTAGCTAACTGGTGACCCTTTAGTGTGTAGTTATAAGCTATTGTGTTATGCTTGCGTGTGAATGACACCACAGAACACTTTGCCGGATTTAGATCTAGATGATTAGCAGCACAATAAGACTCTAGCCTAAAGAGATCAGATTGGAGACAGCGGGCATCACTTTCCGATGATATTCGCCTAAAAATTTTCATGTCATCAGCAAAACATAAAATTTGGGATGAATTAAGGCACAGGTCGATGTCACTCACAAATATAGTGAAAAGCAGGGGACCCAGCAAGGAGCCTTGTGGGACACCGCTGGATGTAGGTAACCACTTGGAGACACAGTTGTTGATAGCTACAGCCTGTGTGCGTTTGTCTATATACGATGCAAACCACCGGAGTAAGTCGCCCCGTACACCAACACGCATTAATTTATCCAACAACAGCCTGTGATCTATCCTGTCAAAGCACTTGCTATAATCTGTGTATATAACATCGACCTGCGCCCCATTATCCATGGCCTCAGTCAGGAAATCGTTCAGCAGCACCAAGTTTGACGTTGTAGAACGGCCCGGCATAAAACCATGCTGATATGTGCTTAACGAATTCCCGACCGCCAAGAACACCCGCTTATAGACTAATTTCTCCAGTACCTTGGCTACAATGCACAGCTTCGATATTGGGCGATAGTTAGTCGCATCCGTTTTCACACCTTTTTTGTGCACGGGGGTAATGAATGCTCGCTTCCAAAAGGTGGGTACAATACATTCCCTAAGAGATCGATTAAATAATATAGTGAGTGGGACAGCGATCGACTTGGCGCAATGTATCAGAAATACAGCCGGGATACCATCAGGACCTGCCGACTTATGAGGGTCTAAATCAGACAGTAACTTTACAACCTCGTCATAATTAACCTCTAGAGATGAAATATCTGATACATTGTCCTGCGACAAATGTTCCATATAGCATGGGTTAGGGCTGCTAGTATGTACAGGTGCTAAGAAATTCGACTGAAAAAAATCCGAAAACATATTACAAATAGTTTCAGTGGATGATACCGTTACATTATTATAATTCATGACATTTGGCAATGTACATGCTCTAGACTTAGATTTTATATACGTCCAAAACTTTTTCGGATTATGTTCAATCGATTCCTCAACAGTAGCTATATAGTGTAAATAACAAGTAGATTCTAAAGTTTTAGCGCGTTCTCGTAATAATTTATACGTTTCAAAATCAGATAGATTGTTGTATTTTTTTAATTTACTATAGTATTTATATTTTTCTTTTAAAAGCTTTTTTAATGCTGGTGAGAACCAAGGTGGATAGGAGGCCTGGTTCACCTTCCTAGCTGGGACGTTTTTAGTAATAATTTCATTTATGCAGCTATAAAAATAATCAACGGCGTCCTCCAGAGACCGCGCACTCAAATCAGTTTCCCACTGAATAGCATTTATATCTTTGTTAATTGCCTCGTAGTTACATTTATTAAATAGGAAACGTGTGAATAGTGATGGTTTCAAAGTTTGTAATTGAGCGAAGCTAATATTAATACAGAGCGCACCGTGGTGGGGATCGGTAGGGACGAGTGGATCATTACTTTCACATACGGTGACGTCATAATCATTGCAAAGAACTAAATCCAATATCCTGCCAAATGCGTTACTAATTCGATTGTGCTGCTTAAGCCCATGTGTGTTAATTTCGTCAATAAATTTCGTTTCATCAGGTGATAACGATTCGGTTGAGATGACTGAATCTAAGTTCGCTGGCCACCCTATAGAACTCATGTTAAAATCTCCAACAATTAAGTATTTGTCACTGGGATTTTGCATTATAATTTCATCAAGCTTACATAAGTAATTAGTCAACTGCTGTGAAAAAGTATAACCACGGTTCTGTTTGCATAAATACAGTACACACACATGCAAACTGAAGGCAGGTCGTTTATTAGAATTAGCAAATGTTAATGTTAACCACAAGTCTTCAGCGCTGGACTGAAAGCTACTTTGCATTGAGACAGGTATATCCCGGCGAGTGGCAATAAGGACGCCTCCCCCGCGTGACTGACCCGTCGCGGAGAAGTCCCGGTCTCGTCTCCAAATCGTATACCGATCATCGAAAAGCTCACTATTCTGCACGCCGTCCGTTAACCAAGTCTCAGTTAGGAGAATAATATCGTAGTTAGAAAGACATAAATTCCTAAAGAAAACATCAGTTTTTGTCCGTAATCCACGCACATTCTGGTAGTAGACACTCAGATCGATAGACGCAACATTACCATCACCATCCATTCTTATAAACATAAAATAAAAATAAAATAAAAACTATATAAATATAACAATGAAAATACAATATGTTCGGCAATACCCCACAAGCGTATTGATTGCATGAAACACTTAACAATATAAAGTTAAACGGTTGCATTGAGTCAGTAAAAATAAAAGTCTTAATAATTATTATGTGGGCATACGCAAAGCAAATTAAATAGTTATGCGTGCGAATGAGTGGACAATAGGTAGCAGTTATTAGAAAAATATTATGCATGAGCGGGAGAAATAACAAGTACTCGGTTGGTAGGGCAGTTGCGGTCGGCTCGGAGTGCTCGAACATTAGCGAACAATAACGATGTGTTAGCGCGTCATAGGAGGCAGGAAATACAAACCTTTGGATGCAATACAGTGCAAGCGGTTTAGTGCATTTAACAATAATATGTAATGTACCAAAAAGTGACCAAAAGGTGCCAAAATTAAAGTGTTTATAAGCAAGATAAACATATGAGAACAAACTTAACTTACATGGTATGACACATATTAAACAATTTTGTTTAAATCACTCTCATTACGCACTATAAAGACCTGTGAGGTATCGTTCTTACGCAAGTGGATTTTTGCAAATTTCACCCAGACGTACTGATACTCCTTCGAATTAGCCAAGGCCTTGGCTTTGGTTAATAATGACTTCATTTCAGGTGATAGATGGTCATTTACGAATATTCGCCCGTCATTGGATTCGAAGCCAATGTCGCTGGCCAGAATAATCTTCTTAGCGCGAGCTGCCGCGATGAAATCCTCTTTTGTATATCTGTTCAAGAATGATACAATAATACCTTTCTCTTTGGAGTTTGGTATTGGCACTCTAGCGATATAATTAATCTGGGGCTTTGAAACATTGTAACCAATTCCACTTCCTAGATTATCGATAATAGAATATAAGTTCTCATTATTTTTGAGAGGTACCCCCTTTATCTCTATATTATTCATTCTGGTCCACTGGTCCCTAGTACGCAGTTCATTGTGGAGCCTACTGATTTCGTTTTCCACCTGCAGTATACTATCCTGCGCACGATCAATTTCTGGAAGCTTTTGCTCAACTATAACAAGCTTGTTATGGAGCTCCTCCGTCCTGGCCCCGTTAAATTCGCACGAGCTTTTCAGGTCGGCAATGTCACTTTTGATGCTTTTGACATCTTCAACCATGGCTGAAAGACTGGAAAGCTGCCTCTTGACGTCACGTAATTCAGACATTATGGTTTCCAGCGACACTGGTTCCGCCTCCGTCTTTGAGCTCGGCGAAGCTCCCTTGCAAAATGGACACCTCCAAGCAGCTCTTCGTTCAGGGCCAAGTTTTCGGTAGCCGGCTTCCGAAATATTGGCGCAACAAAAGTCCAAATGCTTCCTACAGCCCTGGCACTGTACTCCATCATTAAAGTTCTTGTTACAGGATGCACACTTGTTCATTTTGATGGCAAAGGTTGACGATATCTGACTATGTACGAAAGCAAGAAACCAGTCCCGACTCAATGAATGCTCACAGCTGACTGCTTATAACACGTATCATGTCAAAAATATTATTCGTTAAACACTTAACTAATCGGAAATCTGTGTTCCGGGAAATGTCTGAAATGTTATGTATGTTTACACGGTATTGTTGATAAATGCAATACTTTGTCAAAAAACACATTGAAATGTGAAAAGTGAAGTGTTTACTTACGTTTTTGCTTTGATCTCTTGAAGATTCTCTATTAAAGAAGCTATTATATTTTTAACCGACTCCAAGAAAAGGAGGAGGTTCTCAATTCGGCTATATTTATTTTATTTTTTATTTTTGTTACTTAATTACTCCGTGATTTATAAACCGATTTGAAAAAAACTATTTTTATTTGAAAGAGTTTCAGATTGATCCCATATTTTTTTCATCTTCATAATTAACATCATCAGCCTGTATCTACATACAGCATATATTATGTGCGAAACCTTATATACGTCGAAAAGTCATTCTTGGAAATGAATAGGCTCCAAAACCACTGAACCGATTTTGATGAAACTTGTCACAATTAAAGACCTCGACATCCTTGAGGTTTGTGTCGAAAAAAATTGAGATTGATTATGATGAGTCCCAGGGAGACACTGAGAAATAAATTTAAAGAGATAAATATTATGACATTACATTCTCAATATATTTATGAAAATCTTATTTACGTTCATAAAAATCAAACCAAATTTAGGAAAAACAGTGATCTCCATCAATTAAATTTAAGAAATAAAAACAAACTCGCTATGCATATTACTAGGCTCCATAAAATCTCTAACTCGTTCCCAGGTCAATGTATACGCTTCTACAATAAACTTCCAAACGACGCGTTTAAATTATCCATGGGTAAATTTAAGAAATATATCAAAACTAGACTATGTCAAAAGGCTTACTATTGTATCTCGGATTACATAAATGATAAAAGTATTTGGAAATGAATTGCTCTTGTTATGTTATGTTAATGATTGTATTTGTATTTAATGTAACGATATTGGCAATTAAAAGAGTCGGCCTTGAGTTTCTTGCCAGTTCTTCTCAAGAAGCCCCGTCGCCGGAACTGGCACTTAAATTCACTTTCACATTCAAGATAGTTTGATGAAAGTGAATCTAAGCTCTGCGGATTTAGAGTAGTGATGATTTATACATATTCTTATATTTAATTTGTATGACGTTTCTAAGTGCTTTATAAAGTCCAAGGAATAAAGATATTTTGAATTTGAATTTGAATTTGAATTTGATCATATAAGGGATCCGTGTTTTTTCTTTTTGAAGTACGGAACCCAAAACAACGACGAGCCGTATATTAAAGCGTTAAACATACTATGATGTTGTAGTAATATCATTAAATGGTCTGTGTAAAACCGAGGAACAAATAATACTCATGATTTTCGAATAAATCAGTGGTTGCGAAACAGAGAAGCTTAATTACTTAAATTACAAACTGTTTATGTTAACTTATTGTCAAAACATTCGCTAATGTATGTGAGTATCGTGTAGTTGCGAAGAGATTTGTAATAAACACTGATTTGTGTATCGAGATTAAATCGCTAATAAAATATAATATAGTATTAGGTTTATTATACTCGTATAAGAACTTTAAAAAAATACAACTTACAATATAAGGATAAATCTTTAAGCTATATACGTTTTTGCACGTGACTGTACATTAAGCGATGCGTAATTGCGTACACGAGTAGAGTAATATAATACTAGGCGGGATTCTAGCCCACGGGGCCGAAATCGTGGTTGAGTGGAGCGACTAGATTTGCTGAGTGTATGTTTTCCATTGATTTCATTGGAAAATGTATTTACTTGATGATCGTTCCTCAAAGACATGATCGATCTCAATTTTTTTCGACACAAACCTCAAGGATGTTGATGATGATGATGATGTCAAACCTCAAGGTCTTTAATTGTGACAAATTTCATCAAAATCGGTTCAGTGGTTTTGGAGCCTATTCATTTCCAAGAATGACTTTTCGACGTATATAAGGTTCCGCTCATAATATATGCTGTATGTAGATACAGGCTGATGATGTTAATTATGAAGATGAAAAAAATATGGGATCAATCTGAAACTCTTTCAAATAAAAATAGTTTTTTTCAAATCAGTTTATAAATCACGGAGTAATTAAGTAACAAAAATAAAAAATAAAATAAATATAGCCGAATTGAGAACCTCCTCCTTTTCTTGGAGTCGGTTAAAAATATAATAGCTTCTTTAATAGAGAATCTTCAAGAGATCAAAGCAAAAACGTAAGTAAACACTTCACTTTTCACATTTCAATGTGTTTTTTGACAAAATATTGCATTTATCAACAATACCTTGTAAACATACATAACATTTCAGACATTTCCCGGAATCCTTTTCAATGTTCCATGAAAAGCAGACGTAACTTATTCAGAATTCTCTGAAAGGCCCAGCTTTCATCTGAAAATAAACTGAACAATGTCTGAGCCTGTTACGACCACTGATTAAATACAAACTTGAGTTTGTATTATATTATAATGGATTTTTAAAAATATGGAGTAGTAACTAAAATCGTCGATGTTAACCCTTACTCATCCCACTGCTGGGTTGTGGGTCTCACCTCAATTGAAGAGGTTTAGAGCATACTCCACCACACTGCTCAACTGTGGGTAGGCGGAGTTTTCCCCTCAGGATCAGTAGTACCATTGACCAGTACTATTGATGGTACAAGTGACACAAGTTTGTATCTCTAGTACCATTAAAGAAAAATCAAGATATTCCCCGTGATAACCCGCCTAAAGGCCACTGATTTGGCTTAACATCTGTCATCTATAATAACAGCCAAGTCAGTAACTAAAGTACCTTAAATCAATATTTTTATAATGGAAAAAAGTTTGCCTCCCTGCCTAGGTAGGAATTGAATCACTCGATAACCGCTCAAGTGTTCTGTCCAACTGAGCTACCAAGAAGGTTGCGATGTTGAAATTTGTTACGTATCTATTTACTGCCTTGAAGTCTAACTGTGGCGACATCTTTATGCTATATACGGACTTTTGCTCGTGACTGTACATTAAGTCAGGCGTACACGAGTAGATTGCAGGACTACAATAGCATGCTAAGAATAGTAGCAATGAACTACTATCGATTTTAATCTACTCGTGTCCAAGAGGCTATAGAGCTTCCAGAAGGTATACAATACAGAACAAAACACATATTAAGTATGTATGTAGTTATAATAAAACACATATAAATTAATCTTGAAAACGGATCTTTAGCCTACACTCACAAGATTCATGACGCTGGGACCAAAAAAAGGTAATCTCGTTACATAGAAATACTCTGGTATTGTAATTATGTCCATAGTATAACCACACCCCGGCCACTCCATGCAAATGCGTTTTTTACTAATACAAACAATGTTGTCTGTGCAGAGCATAAATGAACGTGTGTGCGTGCTGCGCCATTCAAACTGTTCGTGAGTTGTATCAAAGAAGAGGTGAGGTCGACACGAGAGAGCGGCAGGGAATGGCCATACTGTACGTAGTACTATTACTTATACTGTGGTATAACTACACGGCAATTTGACTATAAAATGAAATGTATAAAAAACCTTTCAACCCGTTCAAAGGCATCATACATGGCATGGGGTGTAAGTGGTTCATCAACATAAATCAACTTCACCTGTACGCGGTGCTGACTGACAAATGAAGATCTGGCGATAAGAGAGGTAGGGAGTGTAATTGTAAGCTACCCGACTGGGGAATGTACCTCCATCTCACAGAATACCGCAGCCAAATAACAATTCCCTTGAAGGTTGTTGTGTTCTTGCGAGTGATTGAGGTTACCAGAAAGGAAGCAGTCGCTGCATTGGCAGTAATTCCTATTAATAAAGCGGTACTTCATATTACGATCGTTAACGTGACTTCGGCAACTGTTTTACATCAGGCGGCTCGTATGCTCGTATGCTCGTATACTCGTATATATAAACGAAGAAGTATATGCTGGCAACGGATCAGCGTTCCCTTGGTGTTGCTGAGCATCCATGGGCGGTGGTGATTGCTTTCTATAAGGTAACCCAAATGCTCGTTTGCCTCCCTCTCATTTAAAAAAAAATGTTGAGTCCACCATCGACGAATATATTTAGCAATACCGCGTCTATATTTTTATAAGTCCATGAATTAAATTTAAACTTCATAGTTTCAGTCGTTCCATTACTGTCTTTATAACTTTTTAGAAACATTATTATATCTTTGTGTAATCTTAAAACTTCTATAAAAATACTTTTGATTAAGTACATAGTAAAATTCTTTCGAATACGTTTGGAAAATTACTTCTTTTAAAATGTTTGTAATTGCGTTTTGCGAGGTTTTTAGGAATTTATTACGAGTATCTGCACGCTCCAACTTTGTATGGCTTAACATTTTTAGGGTTCCGTATGAAAACACAAACGAAGCTATTAGGTATAGTATCACTCGCGTCTGTCTAACCATTTGTCACAGGCTTTCTCCGAATCTACTGAACTTTGAAATTTGGTACATATACGAATTTCTGCTATTCCGTGCTTCCGAGGACACGTCAAGCCTTCGGTCCCGTTAGTCAGTTAGTCGTTAGATTAATCGGTTAATCGTTAAGCCAAGTCAGTGACATTTAGGTGGCTTGAAAACACTGACTTCCGCCAACCCGCAGTTGAGCAGCGTGGTGGAGTATGCTCCAAATCCCTTCGATTGAGGGGAGACCCATATCTCAGCAGTGGGATATGAATCAGGGTTGACTACCACCACGAATTACTGATACTTTAAAATTTTATACATATAAGTACGAGGTTCTGTGATCCGAATCATCATCATCATCATCAGGCTATATCTACCCACTGCTAGACATAGGGCTTCCCCAAAAACAATCTTCCGCCTTCCGCATCCAGCCGCTTCTAGCAGCTTTTAGCTTTTAGCTTAGCTTAAGATCATCGGACCATCTAGAAGGAGATTCAGATATAGGCGTGAAAAACGAAAAAAAATTGTTTTTTTTTATGCTACGTCAGGTGGCAGACAAGCATACGGCCCGCCTGATGTGAAGCGGTTACCGTAACCGTATTAACGCTCGCAACATAATATATCACTTGCGCACCGACACCCCCGCTGCCAAAGCAGCAACTCCTTCTTTTCGGGTGATCTCACTCACTCGCAGGAACACAACAACAAAGCGGGAATTGTTATTTGGCTGCGGTATTCTGTGAGGTGGAGGTACATTCCCCAGTCGGGTAGCTTACAATTACGCTCCCTATCTCTCTTTTCGCCAGAGCTTCGTTTGTCAGTGCAACAGGTGCAGGTGAAGTTTGCTTTGGTTCAAAGATGTTGATAAACCACTTACACCCCTAAAATTAATTTATTTTATTATTGAATTAGTCAATTTTGGGAAACATTTGGAAAATCTGTATCTATAAAGCACAGACTGATTTTTCACCACATAGCTCTGACTAACGGACGGATCCTGCTGTAATTTCCCGTAAATTAAATTAAATTAAATCCCATTAGCTAGCTATTACGATGTATGCATCCGCTAAGAAAGGATTTTTGGAAATTCGTTATTCGATCCGTTTCAAGTTGCGGGCACAAGCTAGTAAAAAATTAAAACAACTTATTTAGCAATAAAATAAAATACCTACCTAGCTAACTGAAATGAAAATTATTTTTCTGTTATTAAAACATTTCAGGTTATCTAAATAATGTAACAGCAATTTTTCATTCCCAACCGATTCATTCAGATGGGGGAGGAAGATATTAGAGTGGAGACCGCGCGTATGGCGACGAAGCGTTGGCCGCCCTCCTTTTAGATGGTCTGATAACCTTAAGAAAGCGGCTGGATGCGAAAGGCGGAGGATCCTATTTGGTGGAAAGCATTGGGGAATCCTTATATCCAGCAGTGGGTAGATACAGACTGATGATGATGATCATGAATCGATTCATAGTCACATCAAGCAGTCACACGAATGTGCAAGTTTTATTTATTTATTTATTTATTTAAACTTTATTGACCATAGAATAAGGGTACAAAAGGCGGACTTAATGCTAAGAGCATTCTCTACCAGTCAACCTTTGGGAAAATCAGACAAAACTCGAATGCGGTACACAAAATAACAGTAATGAACATACACAGAATTAATACCGATGAAAAGTAAAATTATATATGATACATAGACATAATATGCTAATTATACACATATACAAAATCATACACATATACATAGTTATATACATATACATAGTCAAAGTCAAAGTCAAAGTCAAAGTCAAAGTCAAAGTCAAAATTCTTTATTCTGTGGGCCCTCGCGGGCACTTAGACACGTCTTTTACAATTAGGTATATTTTTTATCTACCAGCATTTCGGAATGACCATTGACGAGAAGAAATGCCGAAAGAAACTCTGTCAATATAGGTCTTTTTTTTTAAATAGCTATACAATATTATCATAATACAATAAAAATAATGTCAATGTACAATAAAAAAAATGGTATGTCAACCAAAATAAGAGAGATAATAAAAAATAAAAAAACAAGTAAAATAAAATAGTAAAAAAAAATAAAAATATAAAAAATCATAGTATAGAGTGTATATACATATTGTATAAAGTCTAAATATGTATATCCACAATACTACTTGTAAAGATAAGACGCCTGTGCTTCACATCCTGTGCCGAGAATTTGCCATACATTTTTATCATTAAGGTAATCGTCGGTCCTGTAGTAAGCCTTTTTACATAAGGTGGTCTTAATAAGCTGTTTGAATTTAGTGTCGGGTAAAATCAGGACCGACTCCGGCAACTTATTGTAGTAGCGGATGCAGTTTACGACAAACGAATTATTGACCTTCCCCAGTCTATGTTTTGGAATAACCAATTTGTTTTTGTTCCGCAAGTTGACATTAGTTATATCACATACTTTTGTAAAATTCGAAATATTTTTACGGACGTACATAATATTTACATAAATATATTGAGAAGCGACAGTGAGGATGTTTATCTCCTTAAATAACTCACGGAGTGAATCCCTAGAACCCAAATTGTAAATTGATCTAATGGCTCTCTTTTGTAATACAAAAATTTTATCAATGTCAGCTGCTTTACCCCAAAGCAATATGCCATATGACATAATGCTATGGAAATAACTAAAATAAACGAGCCTAGCAGTTGTCTCGTCCGCTATCTGTCTTATTCTCCTAACCGCATAAGCTGCGGAACTGAGTCTGCGAGCTAGTTTAGTTATATGAGGGCCCCATTGCAACTTTGAATCAATGGTAATACCAAGAAAAACAGTATCATTGTCATAAACTAGGGTGTTATCCTTTATGACTACATCAGCATGGACTTGCCTGACATTGGGTAACGTGAATTTAATACATTTAGTTTTGTGTGAGTTAAGAAGGAGATTATTTGTAGTAAACCAGTTCAAAATTGCAGAGAGAGCATTATTAACATCATCAATTTTGTCTTTATACCTAGCAACTTTAAAAATAAGTGAGGTATCGTCGGCAAACAGTACTACGTTGGCAAATTTTTCTACCAAATCAGGCAAATCATTGATGTATACCAAGAATAAGAGAGGACCCAAAATTGAACCCTGGGGCACGCCCACTTTTACATCAAATGCATTTGATTTTGTGCCATTTACATCCACCGTTTGAGTTCTATTACTAAGGTATGATTCTACCATTTGCAGAGCATAGTTATACACATATACATAGTTATACACATATACATAGTTATACACATATACATAGTCATACACATATACACAACCATACACATATACATAATCATATACGAAAATAAATATAACAGTAAATAGGAAAATGATGATTATTGCTTGGATAAATTCTCAAATAAAAAAGCTTGAACATTTTTTTTGAAAGTAAATTTACTAGAAGATTCTCTGATAGAATCAGGTAACGTGTTCCAGAGACGTGATGCTTGCAATGTAAAAGAGTCTGACATGAAGCCAGAACGAAAAAGTGGAGTATAGAGTACCAGAGAGTTATTAGACCGGAGTTCGCGATCATGGGTGTCACGGAGATACTGAAATTTACATTTCAAGTAATCGGGAGAAAGAGGGTTAAAAAGAATAGAGAAAAGGGTGCAAAGTAATCTCTGTTGTCTACGCTGGCGGATAGGAAGCCATCTAAGTTGAGACCGATATTGCGATATATGATCAAATTTGCGGAGACAAAATATGAAGCGGATAGCATTATTGATAAGTCGGTCTAACTTATTGAGAAGTTCTTCATTCAAATCAGGATAACAGACATCAGCATAATCAATGAGCGGAAAAATAAGAGATGTGACCAGTGTGACCTTAGTATGGATATGTAGAAAGTTCCAGAACCGATTAAGAAATCGTAACGTAGAAGTAACTGCACGGCTAACTTCAGCAATTTGTGTTATCCAGCTCAACGTAGAGTCAATGTGGAGACCAAGGTTTTTGACACTAAGACTTAACGGAATGGCAGAATTATCAAACAAGATAGGCGATAAATTACCGGAATCAAGGTTAGCGACCTGCTTAGAACTACCCACTAAGATAGCCTGACATTTTACAGGATTTACAGGTATTCCAAAATCTTTAGACCAAGAGCTAATGATATTCAAATCAGTATTCAGCTGTGCAATTGCGGTATTTACTTGCTCTACAGGTGTTTGAACGTATATTTGTAAATCATCAGCGTATAAATGGTAAGAGCAACTTAGCGAGAAAGACAATAAATTTATAAATATAGAAAATAATAAGGGTGACAATATTCCACCCTGGGGAACGCCAGCAGTGAGATCATTCCAGTCAGATAAGTCACGACCGATACGCAAAGCCTGCTGACGACCACGAAGATAAGATGTAAACCAAGTCAGAGCGACGGATGAGAAATTCAGCGACTCGAGGATAGCAAGAAGAATGTCGTGATCTACCATGTTGAAAGCGTTGGAAAAATCAATAAGCACAATAATGGTGACCAACCTGTTCTCCATGCCTATTCTGATATCCTCGGTGACTTTAAGAAGTGCAGTAGTTGTACTGTGTCCAGACCGAAAGCCAGACTGAAATGGAGTGAGAAGAGAATAAGAGTGAACAAAAGAAGATAATTGCCAGCCTCTAAGATTTTTGAAAGGAAAGGTAATATAGAAATAGGTCTGAAATTATTCAATTGAAGAGGAGTAGGAATTTTAGGAAGAGGAAAAACGTAAGCTTTGCCCCAAAGAGTTGGAAAGCTACCTGTCAAGAAAGAAAAGTTTATGATGTGAGCAATGACAGGAAGAAGTTGATCTATAATACATATAACCATTTGTCTACTCACATCATCACAACCGACTGCTTTAGATTTTATAGACAGGATAATCTTGCGTATCTCATCCATGGACACTGGGGAAAATAAGAAAGGACTGCTATTGTGAGATTGAGCTTTAGAAGAGATTTTTGAGATGGTTTTAGATTTGATCCACGGGTCGATGGATGGAGTTGAAGAGAAATGATTGTTAAAGTCATTTAGAGAAAAGGGGGAACTAAGAGGTTGAGTGGGGCACTTGCCCACACCAAGAGAATGGAGAAACTTCCATATATTGGCTGACGACGAATTCGCAATATTATTATGAAAATGTTGTCGCTTAGCTGCTCTTACCACTTGGTTACAGCGGTTTCGCGCTATCTTGTAGAGATTCCAGTTAGCATCCGTTCTATCCCGTTTGAAAGAACGAAAGGCTCTATCGCGTCGCGTCATGGCCATCCGAACATCCCTACCGATCCAAGGAGCAGGTGGCCGCTTTACTGTTATAGCTTTTAAGGGTGCGTGAGCATCGAACAGTTCGAGCAATAACTGATTAAAGTGAGAGACTTTCTCATCAACTGTTGACGCTGCAAATACTGAAGAAAAGTCTATGTCGGCAGCATCGTTCTTTAATTTAGTTTGGTCAACACGTGCAAAATTACGCATCCAAATTGTCGTAGGTTTAGCCTTGGGAGGCCTCAACTTATATTATAGAAAAATAAGGTCATGTTTCGAGAAGCCTGGGGCAAGTAATTGACCATAGTTTGTAACATGATCCGGAGAAGTTATTATTAAGTCAAGCCACGTGTCGCAGGAAGAGGAATTATGATGCGTCGGCTCCAAAGGCAAAATAGACAAATTGACTGACTTGACTATATTCTGAAGTCTTAGAGAACGAGTAGTATTACTCAAGAGATCAGTGTTGAAGTCGCCCATGATTATGAGATGCCTGTAATCAGCGCAGAGCGGTTCCAAAATAGACTCAAGTTGGGAGAAGTAATCAATAGTTGGTGGACAATAGATGACTCCAAGAACGGCTTTTGATCCCTGAATTGAGATTTCGATGAAGAGATACTCAGCAGATCCAGTATATGAAGAAGAAGAGGAACATAAATGCACGTAGGGTATATCACCACGCAAGTAGATGGCTACACCACCGCCACCTTTGCCAATACGATCGTTACGTATCAAAACATACCCAGGAAGTGTATAAGATAAGGAGGAAAGACATGGCTTGAGCCAGCTTTCCGAAATGAGAATAGAGTGAACAGTAGTGGACGAGAAAGTATCAAGGAGATCAGAATAGTGTGAGGGTATGCTTTGCGCGTTCAGATGACAGACATTAAAAGAGTGGGGTGCACCAACAACTGCTTCATTTAACAGAGTGCCTAGGGTCTCCGGTACAGCTAATGTGTCATTACTAGTGTTTGAGGAAACACTGAGATCCAAGGCGGAATGAAAAGAATCATCATTATCTGACATAAAAATAAAATAAATACAAAATATATATATATAAAAATATAGATATACAATATATAATATTTATAACAAAAAAAAATACAAATTATAATACCTGCATGTCCTGCCGGTTGACAAAGAAAAGAAATATAAAACAAAGAAAACGTATACTACAAAAACAGGCAGCCAGGGCAGTAAAAAAAACAAAACAAAAGTTAAGACAATGTTCAGAGTGGTTGCCAGAAAATAAATAAAGAAAAAGGTGTTGACATTGACATTGCAATGAGTGACTTGAATTGAATGTTGAATAAAATATCGAGATTCGAAAGAAACAAAAACAAAAGTAAATCTAAATAAATATGAGGTAGAAAGTAAAAATTAATTATTTTCGCTATATGTTAATAAAAAGTGTTTTCAATAATATTAAGGGTTCAACATAAAAGAGTATATCTAAAAAACTACTTATTTCTTTACCCTGGTTGCCCGTAGTGGCTTATTTCGAGACTCTTGAGTTGCCGATGATGATGCCGCTGATGACGCCGCTGATGACGCCGCTGATGACGCCGCTGAAGACACCGCTGAAGAAACCGTACTTGGCACAATCGGCCGGGGCTCATCCTCCGTATCAGCAAGCGCAGCCAAGTCACTCTCCGTGTACAGGCGAAATCTTGTCCCATCCTTTAGCTTGACAATAACGTTGCCCTCCATCGTCCAGCAACGCCGCATACCAAATCTCTTACGAGCCTGTCGAAACACAGACTGCCTCTGGCGATTGAGGAATTCGGAAATGGTGTGAGGTGATCTTTTAAAGGCCGTCTTCTTGCCCCACACAGTGGATCTAAGCTGCATGTCGGCAAAGCGCACCAACACTGGTCTGCACTTACCCTCTGAGGGGGCACCCAAGCGATGATACGCAGTTAGGTTCTCTGAAGTAATATCCAGCCCCAGTTTGCTACGGAACAGACCACATGTAAATTCAGAGAGATCGTCGTTGTCATCTTCCGGGATGCCACCAACCAGCAGGTATTTCCTCCTGTGCCTCGTTTCCAATGCATCAAATGATTTGGATAATGCAGATATTTGCTGTCGCAGTAAAGACAAGATTGAGCACACTTGGGACTTAAATTCACAAAATTCTTCATGAACTCGTGCTCACCGTGATGTTTGTCGATGGTATGGCAGCACCCAGCCTGGATTCGAATTCTGCAATCTTTTGCAGTAGTGAAGCCTCCACAGCATGCTGCGTCTTCAGAACATCATCAAAATTAGACATTGTGGTTGTCTATTAGCGTAGATGTTGTATATATACAGTGTGTAGATATGGCCGAGACAGGACTGTGCAGTTGTAAACACTACTTAGTGCATATGTACAGTGATACCACAGTATAAGTAATAGTACTAACGTAGTGATACTATACACTTGTGAGTGATATTTGGACTGAATTATCACTAATTATTATATAAAAACTCATGTAAGTACTTTAAATTATTTAAAATAAAATTTTGATACAGAAGTGCACTGTTACTTTTTATACTCCTACCGCCGAAAAAAAAGTTCGACGTCATATCGAGTACTGTCCTCTTACCACCAACTCTTATTGCGATTCAATAAATGAATAGAATGCTTATTCATACCAATGAATAGCGACTCTATTCAATTTGAAATAGAGTCGCTTATTCATTGGTATGAATAAGCATTCTATTCAGTTATTGAGTCGCAATAAGAGTTGGTGGTAAGGGGAACTGTACTCACGTATGGCCTGGGGCAACAGGATACC
Source organism: Hypsopygia costalis (assembly GCA_937001555.2). Taxonomy (NCBI): domain Eukaryota; kingdom Metazoa; phylum Arthropoda; class Insecta; order Lepidoptera; family Pyralidae; genus Hypsopygia; species Hypsopygia costalis. The sequence continues at coordinate 27,436,649 of OW443338.2, forward strand.
AGCTTGGGCCTTGTAATTCGATTCAGAGACATGCAATGAGAGTCATCGACGATCTTGAACTTCGATAAAATACACATGTTATCGAACCATTAAGTTTAAGGAGAGACTTTGCCTAGCTTTGTGTGTTCTACCGATTATACAATGCGTTGTGTTCGGAAGAATTGTTTGATATGATGCCTACAACCTACTTCTACAGTCGCATCGCTCACCATCGGCGGGAAATTAATCCTCACACATTGGAGCCAAGATGCTTACGAACGGTTCCAGAGAGGTTTTCTTCCACAAACTCTCAGGTTGTGGAATGAATCACCTGCCGAGGTTTTCTTAAGAGACTACAGCATGGTCTTCTTTAAGAAAGGCGTGAAGAGGTTTTTACAGGGTCGACAACGCGTGAGTGATTCCTCTGGTGTTGCGATTATCGATAGGCTGCGATAACTGGTTACCATCAGGCAGGTCGGTACGCTTGTTTGCCACCTTAGGTGTAAAAAAAATGAGCATATGAATAATTTTATTTATCCATAGTTTCACTAATATGACCACAAATAAATAATTTTGGCAAATTATATTATTTCTCTTACTTTAATAGCACGTACATATAACAACCGCTATTACATTGTAGAATATCTTAACAGCATCGTATGCGTGGACGTGAACACCTCCCTACAGGAATGCACATGAATGCAGCAGCATAACAAGCTGCCATCACGGAAATTGGCCCAATCTTCCATGTTCTGCACACCTGAATGCATACTCTTATACATAGTATCAGTGTAACTGTATAGGGCAGTAGTAAGTAATAGGGTGACCATTGAATAAAAGAAGACGGGAAAATTCTTGCATTTTATGGGCAGTCTGCATAAATAACAAATAAATAAGACTTCAAAATATGGCTATTACAAGTACATACTTTTATAATAGGCTATTTTCCAATGTTTAAAAATTGTATAAATTATTTAACAATATCGTAAAATACACAAAACTGTAAAGATCTGCAAACTTTCATTCTAATATCTTCAGTCAGACTTCTTTAGCGTCGATCAAAGTTTGGCGGGAAAGTCCATTTTAAAAGTATGAAATTATTAAAAAAATATATTTCCATTGGAGAAGCAATAAAAAATGCTATAACTTTTATTATGATACTAATTACATAAACGTAATATTTAACATAGCTGTCGTAAAAATTTCTGATTTGATGCATACAAAATACAAACCTGTGACGTCATAATTCGGTAGTCTTTTGTATGGAGCGTTTTGGGGCAGTCTAAAAATTGTGATTTTCAAATTAACATATCTCGAGAGATTTATGTGCTATCGAAGTAATTCTTTCACCTATGGTTATATTATGGAGACGTCCCTACATATCAAACCGAAAAAAATGTTAGTCAAATATTGGCCTATTGGCAATTCCGTCAATAGACAGCCGTTTGTTCGTGATACTATCCATTATAATGTGAATTTTCCTCGATAAATTAATTACATGATTTTTTATTATTTTTTTTATATGGGAGGGAAGCAACTGAACATCACCTGGTGGATAGCAATCTCCACCCCCCATGGAGATCAGCAGCACCAAGGGGTCACCGAACCTTTTAAGGGAAATAAAGACTCTGTTCTTGAAGGCACCTATGTGGTAGTTGTTCAGAAATACCGCTGAGGGAAGTTGTCTACTTGCTTTTACGAGTTAATATCTACTCGACACTGAAAACGTCAAAGCAAGATGTGAATGAATTTTCTTAGAAGTTTGGTGACCGTAGCTGCCTACACACGTGGAATCTTTAAAGGGCGTAAACGTATATCTATAAATAAATTATTATAAATAAAACAAGAGCCGCCTTGAATCTGAATCTTGATTATAAAAATCTCGCCTTTGCAGGAACGTAAGTAACATAAATTAATACTCTTCGAACTTCAATTAACTCAGATCAAATAAATCTATACACGGTATCGTTTTCAGCATCAATTTTTTTTTTTTGTTTCAGGAACCTTTATTGTCCGGCATAATTGAAATATGTACGGTCCCTACACTAACACGGCTGACCATCGCATTCACAAGTCACAAACACATCAAAATTTCATGAGACCACGTACCAAGATAATGGACAATGTAAGCTCGAGTCAAAATTCATACAATATTCATGGTAAGAAGCAGCCGAAGTCAGGCGACCACTTAGCGATAAATAATGGGACTAGGTACTTGGTAAGGTGTTAGAAATAAACAGATCACTTATAGACTAGACAGCGTAACTTAACAGCCCAGAAATAACGAAAGGGAAATAGTCCATGTATTATATAATTCTGTTTAAATAAACGACACGACATTTTAATAATGTTTGTGTTATTTTGGCTATTCAATCGATGCAATATTGAAGCAAGATGGAAAAAGTATTTTCTTGGAAAAAGTCTTCGGGCTTCGAGTCCAATTTTCAGAATCTCATGCGATAATCTCCACAATAAGTCTGTCAAGATTTTATTATTGCATATAGTATAAAACACTAAACGAAAATGTGATTAAGAAAAAAAGTTTCATGTCAACGTGACTGACATTCAGCGAAGGCTGCTATAAACAAACATAACACTGGGCTGATAAGTGGGAATTGTTTTTTTTAACTTGAACCCCCAATTTCAATTACTTTTTTTTTAAATGAAAACTAGTCTTCATTTTAGTAATACATCAGTTTTGTTTTTTATGGCGGTAAGGATATTTTGTTGACTTGAAATGTGATGTCTACAATGCATGTAAGTGATCTATGTAAGTAAATCAGTAATTAATGCTTTGCCCACGTCATTAAATGTTTACTGCGATTTCATTGCTTGGGGACTTGCCGGAATTGGCTTATCGATTCGTGTATGTACGTACTCTTAACTTGGGCAATAAGTTTTGCGCGGGCTGGTTATTTATTGAACGAACCAGGGAAGAGGTTGGAATCCTCTTCGAGTTTTTATGGAAAAATATTATTTGTATGTTTTTTTTTATACTACGTCGGGTGGCGAACAAACATACGGCCCGCCTGATGTGAAGCGGTTACCATTGCTATATTAATGCTCGGAAAATAAAATATCGCTCGCGTGTCGCCACCCCCTCTGCAAACGCAGTATTTCCTTCCTTCCTTTCTGATAACCTCATTCGTTCGCAATGACACAACAATCCTCAAGGGAATTGTTATGTGGCTGCGGTATTCTGTAAGGTGCTTTACCCAGTCGGGTAGCTTACAATTACGCTCCATACCTCTTTTTTCGCCAGAGCTTTGTTTGTCAGTCAGCAGGGTGCACCGCGTGCAGGTGAAGTTGGCTTTGGTTCAGAGATGTTGATGAACCACTTACACCCCATATGCATGTATGTATGTTTGGAAACTGAAGGCACCATATTTAAATGAAGCCACAGAATAAGTCGTCGTCGTCGTCGTCAACCCATAATCATCCCACTGTTGGGACACGGATCTCCCTTCAATTGAAGTGGTATAGAGCTTACTCCACCTTGCTCCTCAACTGCGGGTTGGCCTTAGGGTGGCTTGAAAACACTAGTGTCCCAGTGTTTTCAAGCCGCCCTAAGGCCACTAACTTGGTTTAACCACTGTCATCTAGTGAAAACAGCCGAGACCGATGGCTTAACGTGTCCTCAGAAGCACGGAGGTGCTCGAGATAAATAAACCCATCTATATGCGGGCTGCGGTTGACGTTGCTTAACTTGCGTGTTTAATTAGACTCACACGCGCAACGACGCCATCGAGCTCTTCTAACAGAATAAGTAATAGTCGTCAACTCTTATTCATCTAACGGCCTATATCCCAGATAGGCCTTCTCTCCATTGAAGGGCTTTAGAGCATATTCCACCATGCTTAAACTGCGAGTTTAGTTAAGTATTATATAAGTAATAGCATACGTAAGTACAATAGTACTGTCTATATGTAATAACATATAGTATATATAGACTGCTCTCTAGAACAGATCTCACCTTACACCTGACTCAAATTCAGTATAGTTTTTTCGATGCTTTACATAGACGTAATCGCCAAATTCTAAAATTCTAATATCCTTTCTGGTTTTCTACGGTTGACTGGAAGAAATCTTAATGGGGTAAGTCCGCCATTGTACGCTAAAGTCTGTTCTTTTTGGGGTTCCGTACCCGAAGGGTAAAAAGGAACCCTATTACTAAGGCTCCGCTGTCCGTCCGTCCGTCTGTCACCAGACTGTATCTCATGAACCGTGGTAGTTAGACAGTTGGAATTTTCACAGATGATGTATTTCTATTGCCGCTATAACAACAAATATTAAAAATTGGAATAAAATAAATATTTAAGGGGGCTCCCATACAACAAACGTGATTTTTTTGCTCGCAATTCAAAACGGTAATAGGTAGACGCTTGAAATACTCACATAATATTTAATTATATATTTACTTTAAAAACAAATAATTAAATTAAAATAAAACAAATATTTAAGGGGGGCTCCCATACAACAAACGTGATTTTTTTTTGCCAATTTATAGTTAACGGTACGGAACCCTACGTGCGCGAGTCCGACTCGCTCTTGGCCGGTTTTATTTAATTTTAGTAATTGTGTATTTTTATTGTACTATAAAGTTTTTACTATACTATACGTAATTAAATAAAAATATACAAGTATTTGTAGTAAGTAGATTAACATACCTACTAAAACTATCATGCTTTTTCTTCTTTTCGCCGTACGGCGAAGTCAAGGGAGCTCTTCTGATCGCGCTACCACTATAAAGCGCGAAGTGGCTTTTTGCGGTATACGCTGCGAAAGACGCATTGCGACTAACGCGTATACTAGTTACATTTTTTCCCGTGGGAGTAAAATGTTTTTATGGAATTAAAGTACCCCATGTCACTCTCCACATCTTAACTATGCCCGTAAAAAAATATGTCTATCTATTGATTCCTTTCGATGTGAACAAACAAACACACTTTCACATTTATAATGATAGTATGGATAAAGCATGGATTGCTTTTTACTTTACGCTGCAACCGTACCGTGAGATGATGGCAGCGTATGCCGTAAAACCAAACTTCACAAAAGAGAAGCCCGACACGATGGGCAGATCAAATTCGCACAACACTCGATCGTAAACTCCGTAATGCCATTACTATGGCCAAAAACCAACAGGACTGGCGCAGTCTCGTCAAGGAAATAGTGATCCGTGGAAGGGGTCACAACCCTTAGAATTGAGGAATACGACGCGCGGAGAATAAGTATTGTCACAAGAAACAAACGAGTATGTCAGATTTCAGATCTATCGTACACTGACATATGGGCCGAACATAGATTAACAATTGGTCGCCGCTCCGCTTCGACTAGATGCCGCACTATCTAAAAACAACAGCTCCGTGAATGCGGCAACTCAATATTGTAGTGTGCGTAAAACGATGGTAGTGTGCGTGAAGAATTGTATTGTAACTGATGTGCCGAGATGCTAGTGTGCGTGAAGAATTGTATTGCAACAGGCTTGGGTACGCCGAGTTCGGCGTAGTATTTCTTGCCGCATTTTACAAGTGCGCCGCGGCATCTAGTCGAAGCGGAGCGGACAATCTAAGGGGTCGAATTTAATTTGCTATATATTAGATGTTATTTGATAACAGACACCACGGAGAAACTAAATAAAAGAAAAATGGAGTGTGGCTGTGTTGTGGACACACGGCCGTGTGTTCTATGTGAATACGTTATATGCACTAAAATTATCTCAAAATGGCAGCGCTTTTCCCTCCCCCGCACGCGATGTTCAATTGTCTTTACTTAGCGTAATAAATTCTTTGATCCTTCATCTATCCAGTGGTGTGCATGAATTTTGGATGTAGAGCATAAATTCGAAACTACAATGCCAAACTGTATCCCCCGAATTTGTTATCATAAGATTTTTTGGATTGGTTTGGCAAATTTAAAGACGTATTAACGTCAAAAACAAGCTTTTATAAACGATAATTTCTTCTCCTTTCAATATACTTATAATAATTTAAAGTAAGAAAGCTTGGGAACTTTACGCTTACCTATAGGTAAGCGTAAAGTTTCCCAAGGTTCCGTACACACGCATAATTTAATAAATAAGAAGTGTCAACCGCACCTGCGAATTACGAAGTCATAAAAACGGAACGCTGCCGACATTCGCGAGAGAGGGCGGCAAATTTGGGATACCTGTACTGTACTCTCAATATTACGCAGCAAGTACATATTAATCATCAACATTATAGTACTTACATAGATTAACAATTGGTCGCCGCTCCGCTTCGACTAGATGCCGCAGTATCTAAAAACAACAGCTCCGTGAATGCGGTAACTCAATATTGTAGTGTGTAAAACTGCAGAGATGCTAGTGTGCGTGAAGAATTGTATTGCAACTGATGTGCAGAGATGCTAGTGTGCGTGAAGAATTGTATTGCAACAGGCTCGGGTACGCCGAGTTCGGCGTCGGCGTAGTATTTGTTGCCGCATTTTACAAGTGCGCCGCGGCATCTAGTCGAAGCGGAGCGGAGACCAATTGATAATCTAAGAGTACTTACTTACAAATGAGTACGAGGTGCTCGATGGCGTCGTTGCGTGCCAGTCAGCAAGTTAACCCATTTAGTGCCGCCCATCGGCGTCTCATAAATCATTAATCACATACCGAAGACGCCCATCGGCGTTGTTTATTATAGGCTAGGCTAGATAGTGTGTATGGCGGCATGAGGTTAAACTTCTTAACACGTAAGCCGGCAATGAATGGGTTAAGCAACGTTGATCGTAGGTTTGTATTATCTCAAGCTCCTTCGTGCTCCGGAGGGCACGACACGATAAGCCGTTGGTCCCGGCTGTAGTCATTTACTGACAGTCGTTAAGCCAAGGATTCCATCCCAGAGTTCAGAAACTGATCAACTGATCTATAATTCCGCATGTATGGAATTTCACAGAAAACAGCTATTCTGTTTTTTTTTCAGATCGATTTTTTATATAAGAGGGGGGAAAACTATTATGTGGGTCACCTGATGGAAAACAATCACCACCGCCCATGGAGACCAGCAACACCAAGGGATCGTCGATCTATTTCCAGCCTATACTCTTTCCTTTCTAACTTTCTGGTGACCTCACTCACCACCAGAGCCTCGTTTGTCAATCAACAGGGTGCACCACGAGCAGGGGAGATTGGCTTTGGTTCAAACATGTTTAATTAAATTTATAGATTAAAATGGGAAATTAATCTAGCGGGCTAAATTAAATGAATATTTTGAAAAATGAAGAAATGTCCGGCCAATAAAGAGAGGTAGAGCATACCGTATTTTTAAGCTGCCCGACTGGAGAAGTACCTCCACGTCACAGAATACAGCAGCCAAATAACAATTCCTTTGAGGGTTGTTGTGTTCCTGCGAGTGAGTGAGGTCACCAGAAAGGAAGGAGATGCTGCGGTGGCAGCGGGGGTGGTGGCGCGCGAGCGATATTTTATGTTGCAAGCATTAATATGGCTACGGAAACCGCTTCACATCAGGCGGGCAGTATGGTTTTTGGGTGTAAGTGATTCATCAACATCTTTGAACCAAAGCCAACTTCACCTGCACGCGGTGCACCCTGCTGACTGACAAACGAAGCTCTGGCGAAAAGAGAGGTAGGGAGCGTAGTTGTAAGCTACCCGACTGGGGAATGTACCTCCACCTCACTGAATACCGCAGCCAAATAACGGTTCCCTTGAGGGCTGTTGTGTTCCTGCGAGTGCGTGAGGTCACCAGAAAGGAAGGAGATGCTGCGATGGCAGCGGGGGTGGCGGCGCGCGAGCGATATTTTATGTTGCGAGCGTTAATATGGCTACGGTAACCGTTTCACATCAGGCGGGCCGTATGCTTGTCTGCCACCCGACGTGGTATAAAAAAGAAAAAAAAAAAAAAAAAATTGTTATCTATCACCCGATGTAGTATTAAAAAATCACTTTATTATATATATTATATAGGTAATATTGTTATAAGGGATTTTATTTTGTTGCAATAAATATCTTACTACTTACTGCTAAATATATTTGCCATGTTTTACTGTTTCAACGCAAAAACAGACGGATTATTGGGCCATACACGCATTGTTATGTAAATTATATCCTCCGTAAGCCATACAAGCTAGACTGTTAAGTTATCAAATGCAAATAGTTCACCCACTTAAGGAAATAAGTTGTTTTGTTTGTGTGGGCAGAGACTGCGAATATTTATTTATTATTTAACGTAAGGGTGGTTTTACCTTCTCTACAGAGTGTAAGATAAAGTTACTTTTCATTCATTCGTTCCTGGATGTTTTTCCACAAACTTCTACTATACTGACTTCTCGCGACTGATTTTTATACAGTTTTCACTATTAGTTTACAGAAGGTTTATACAGGGTTACTGGTAATTCGATACATTCCTTTAAGGGTGTGATAGTAGACACTATATACTAGGAAATTAACCCTAAGTATATAACAAATTGCTACCTGAACCGTTTCTAAAAATTAGTCTCAAAAGTACAGAGATATTTTTTCTCAGGTTATGTTAAGTATTTATGGTACTTGCGTTAAACTTAGCTGGTAGAAATCCCGGAGCTCTATCGACAAATGGCTTTGTCAATAACTAAAACGTAAGACCTATTTTTCGAATCAAAATATTCGATGGTAATCGGCTTCAGCTTCGGCGGTAGGGCCCCAGTTAGGACATTTTAGTGAGCTAGACAGCCTGGTTTGTCAGGTTTGCGCGGCAACTCACACATTAATGTTATCTATTATGTTAATGCGTAAAGCGACTTTATAGCCATGTTTACGAAAATTGCGCGGACAGACGAGTATGAAATTTCGCACACTTATATATATATTATACTAGCGACCCGCCCCGGCTTCGCACGGGTGCAATGCTGATACTAAATGTACTACAGAAGGTCTTTGCGCTTTGTCCTATCCAGTCCTTCCCCAGTTATAGGCACACGCCGCCGGCTCCGCGGCCGGTACCGCCACAGCCGTTATGTCCCTGCATTTTAAATGTGTAATATCTTCTAAACTATTCATTTAAATTACATGCTGTGAAGGGCCATATTGATCTATATTAAATGCGCAATGTATTTAAGGTACTTAATTGGATAAGGATTAATTTTATTCTGTATTGCTTAAAATCGCTTCGTAAATAAGGCATTATTTCTTGTAAAAAGCAAAGGATAAAATAACGGTTATTGTGTGTTACCACTAAGAGATAGACATATACCATCGCGAACTTTTTTGTAGACCATTTTAAGGTGAACACTGTACTACATTATTTTGATCTATCTCGTTGGGTTCAGCCAGCGTTTGCAATGAAAGAGCAAAAAAATGTGTTTATTTACGACATCACATTAGAAACCTCTAAATTATCAGTGTTTTTCTACTATGTTATGCATATATTATACATATAAACTTTCCAGTTGAATCACTCTATCTATTAAAAAAAACCGCATCATAATCCGTTGCGTAGTTTCAAAGATTTAAGCATACAAAGGGACATAGGGACAGAGAAAGCGACTTTGTTTTATACTATGTAGTGATATATATAACAAAAAAATATTAGCATTCTATACACGATACACGTCGCCGACTGAACGTGTAATTAAATTAGTTTAGTATTATATTTTGTATGTATGTTAGTTTTAAGGTATTTATCTATGGACTTATGTTTATTATTAGTTGTAAACATGTTTAGTCTGAAATAAATGATTTATTATTATTATCTCTCTTAAATCACGGGTCAAGCCCGGTCATTTGATAGGCGTGCGCGGGGATATGGATCCAGCGCGTAGAGGCCCCTTTGAGAAGTTTGATGTAATGTTGTACGCCCGCCGTGACCCGCTCCAGGATATGTCAATGGAACGACGTACCCATGAGCAGGTCTCGGCAGGCGTTGAGACTATTGCGAAGTGTGATGGAAAATAAATAGGCTATGGAGATGAGATCTGGGTTGTTATTAATACCGGGCTATTACAGAAGAGGGACGGACGCCTGCCATAACTACTTTTATTGCTAGTTATTTGCGGCAGGCGATGGCTTGCCACTCACTAGATTATTATTATTATTATACTCCTTGTATAGAATGCAAATATTTTTTTTTATGCATAAAAGTTTATGAAACTGTTGCATAATAAGGGTTCTTAAAATACGAGTGTGAGTTTCATCACACGAGTACTTTAAGACCTAATTATGTGCAGTTTCATACGCTACTTTATCTAGTCTCGTGAAATATATGAGAATAATATTTTAAATAAAACCATGAAGCTAATTTAACAGCTTTATTTCTTAATTCATTTGCAGATCGAGCATGATGGCTTGTGCGTAAAAGACGACGTGACGTTAAGATTCTGTATTTCGTTTTTTAATCTCTAAATTTCAGTATGAGAGTCGATAATATACATTAAACCAATAAAAAAAAACATTACACACACTACCATGTGTTTGACAAACACACATGCATATATACTCTTGTGTTTATTGTTAAAGTCATCATTTAAATTAAATATAGTCGAATGGCCGTGTGGTTTCCGGCAGACTAGAATAGAATCACTCCGTGGATGTCGTACAAGGCGACTAAGGGAAATGCATTATAAAACATCGATCAGGCCTCCCCAACCCGTCTGGCCAGCGTGGGGAGTGTAGGCCAAATCCTCCTTCTGTCTGGGACGGATGAGAGAGGGTCGTGCTCCTATAGTGGAGACTAAAATGACCTGATGAAGATGATGATGATGATGATAGTCGAATTTAGACCACTGGGTGACCACTAGTTTCACTTACGTGTTCTAACGTCAACGAAATATGTTCAACTTTCTTCCTTTCTAATATAACAATACTATGTTATATGATTGTTTATATATAACAAAGATTATAATAAACTGACATAGCGTCTACTTAATAACTAAAGGAAGTTTATGTAATATGAGAAAGTTCATGCATTTCAAAATGTCTAAGGAAGTTGCCCATACGTGCCAGGCATAAAGGCGAATACTCACTCATCAGGAAAACTAAAAGATTATTCGGTTTTTTTTTTAAGATTTTGTATGGCCGAATGAAAAAACAAACGAACCACTTACAGGATCGATTGTCTATGTGTCATAGCCAATTTCGTCCGAATCTACAGAATAGATTTTGTAAAAATTTGTACCGATATGAATTTCTACGACCCAGACTTGGACAGACGTATAATGCAAATAAATGTATATTAATTGTTAGTGTAATTTTAGGAGTAAATCAGATTTAAAACAACCTTTAATTTACTTTAGAGTGTGACCTATGAAATGAAATGATTTGGTATGTAAATATAATGTTTTTATAATTTTAAAGTTGGCGTCGTCAACCTGCTGCTGGGATATGAGTCTGCTCTCAATTGAAGGGGTTTAGAGTGGACTATATGAGTCCACCACACTGCTCAACTGTCGAAGGCACAGCACCTCCTTCCTTCCTGGTAATATAATAATACAATATTACTCAAGGGAATTGTTATTTGGCTGTAGTATTCTATGAAGTGGAGGTAATAATAGTCTGACAGCTTATAAATATGCTGAGCCACCCTACCTCTCTCCCGCCAGAGCCTCGTCTGTCAGTCAGCAGGGTGCACTACGTGCAGGCGAGGTTGGCTTTTGCTTAAAGATAGTGATGAGCCTCTTACACCCAACACACTTACTATATGTACGTATAAAATCCTAGATTCTTAACAAATTGTAATCAGCAATAATTCGAATCGCTAACTTTCTGAAAATCTTTGTGGACGTTACATCGGACACATGACTACATACAAAACCTATTTAGACTGTGAACGGTTAAAAAGAATAGGTCTGTCCTCTGACATGCCGAGGCTGTTCGCTCACGTCCCAACTAAAAGCCTTAAATCTTGTCCCCTCATTAAATTTCCAAGCGTGGACTGTCATGGTCATAATTCCTGCGTCTATTACGCTGTTTTAATGATCGTCATGTTTTATGTAGGGTTTGCTACGTGAGTTGATACCATTTGTAATTGTCGGTTTAACATTATTTTATGGGATTTAATTTTTGTTGACAACCATTTGATTTGATTTAAAAACAATTAATATCAGTTATGAGTTCAATGGCGTATGTCAGTCTAATCGATCAAACAAATGAAGCGATGACAGTATTGGCACAGCATAGTAATACAACCAGTACTTTAACTTCATGCCCAAATCGGCGCACGCACACAGCCAAGCGTCATTTACACGACCGCTCAGGGGCCTTACCACAAGCTCTAAACGCAGGAATGGAACCATCATGGTTGCGAATTTATGAATGAAATTCATTGATAAATACGCAACCATCATAGTTCCATTCCTGCGTTTAGAGCTTGTGGTAAGGCCCCAGGAAGTTTTGCTGCGCGGCGCCTCAAAACTTCCTGAGCGGTCGTGTAAATGACGCTTGGCTGTGTGCGTGCGCCGATTTGGGCGCTAGTATGAAATTAAAGTACTGCTTGTATTAGTATGCTGTGGTATTGGTTTATTTATATTGGACAAATGTTGGACTTTGGGCGGCTTCAAAACGCTGGCCACCGCCAATACCGCTCGCCATCGGCACCAATTTAACCTCGGGAACAATTTGCAATAAAAATAAACTTTCTGCGATATGCTACCATTGGGTCATTTTGTAAGCTGCCTAACTGGGTAAGTACCTCTAGCTCACAGAATACCGCACCGTGGTGCACAGTGTCGATTAGCTCTAAAGACTAAAGAGGCTCTGGCGAAAGCTTGGGGTGTAAGTGGTTCATCAACATCTTTGACCAAAGCCAACTTCACCTGCACGCGGTGCACCCTGCTGACTGACAAACGAAGCTCTGACGAAAAGAGAGGTAGGAAGCGTAATTGTAAGCTACCCGACTGGAAAATGTACCTCCACCTCACAGAATACCGCAGCCAAATAACAATTCCCTTGAGGGTTGTTGTGTTCCTGCGAGTAAGTGAGTTCACCAGAAAGGAAGAAGATGCTGCGTTGGCAGCGGGGGTGGCGGCGTGCGAGCGAAATTTTAAGTTGCGATCGTTAATATGGCTACGGTAACCGCTTCACATCAGGCGGGCCGTATGTTTGTCTGCCACCCGACGTAGTATAAAAAAAAGAAAGGTAGGTTACAGCGTATTTGTAACTGCCTTACAAAATACCGCATCCAAATAACAATTCCTTTGAGAGTTGCTGTGTTCCTCGAGTAAGTGAGTTCACCAGAAAGGAAGAAGATGTTGCGTTGGCAGCGGGGGTGGCGGCGTGCGAGAGATATTTTATGTTGCGAGCGTTAATATGGCTACGGTAACCGCTTCACATCAGGCGGGCCGTATGTTTGTCTGCCACCCGACGTAGTATAAAAAAAAGGTAGGGTACAGCGTATTTGTAACTGCCTTACAAAATACCGCAACCAAATAACAATTCCTTTGAGAGTTGTTCTGTTCCTGCGAGTAAGTGAGGTCACCAAATAAGAAGGAGTTGTTGCGTCGGCGGCGGGAGTGACGGCAGCGAACGATATTTCATTTTGCGAGCGTTAAGATAGAGTCCGGGGAAAAATCATGCTGTTTACCTAGCGATTAGTGGTACCAAGTCACCGCTCACACTGGTCCCTGTAGCGAATATATTAGATAAAGCTGAAAACCATACAAGACAAAGGAATATAACATACAAAGCTACGAAAACTTTTCGAGGACGCGACCTTCAGTAATAAAGACTATGAAACGAAAATAGACGAACAATACTTACGAAGGCCTTGAGTTTCTTGCCAGTTCTTCTCAAGAAGCCCCGTCGCCGGAACTGGCACTTAAATTCACTTTCACTTTCAAGATAGTGTGATGAAAGTGAATCTAAGCTCTGCGGATTTAGAGTAGTAATGATTTATACATGTTCTTATATTTAATTTGAATGACGTTTCTAAGTGCTTTATAAAGTCCAAGGAATAAAGAATTTTTGATTTTGATTTTTGAATGTTGTTGTAGTTTTGCTTTGGGTCGTGGTCGATGTTTTAAAGTAGTGTTTTTGGTTAAAATTGTTTAATTGATTTTACAGCGAAATTACATATAAAATTTATAAACTATTTTTAACCGACTCCAAAAAAGAAGGAGGTTCTCAATTCGGCTGTATTTTTTTTATGTTTGTTACTTAATTACTCCGTGATTTATGAACCGATTAGAAAAAAAAAGAGTATACACAGGCTACACCAGATGTTTCACTCACGCATTGCCGATCCTGTAAAAACCTCTTCACGCCTTTCGTGAAGAACCCCATGCGTAGTCCCTTGGGAAAACCTCGACAGATAATTCATTCCACAACCTGAGAATCCGTGGAAGAAAACCTCACTGGAATCGCATAGATCGTCACCATCTTGGCTGCAATGTGTGAAGATAAATTTCCTGCAGATAGCGAGCGGTGCGACTGTAGAACGAGGGTGTAAGCATCACATTGAAGAACTCTTCCGAACACAACCCATTGCACAATCAAATTCCACTAAAATGGAGCGCAACTTTGGAATATACTGCCAAAAGAACTTAGAGAGTGCACATATGCAAAAACTTAAAAAAAAAGGCTAATGGAGCACTATCTATATATCTATATATATATAAAAGAAAGTCGTGTTTGTTACAACACTTATAACTCGAGAACGGCTGGACCGATTGCCATGGTTTTTGATTTGTTGGATTTGTTTCCGTCCCGAATAGCAGAATAACTCTAAAATTGGAAAATTCTCGAAAAAATAAAATAAAAGAAAAAAACATTTTCCCATACAAAATGTTCGTGGTTGTCGTAGCTGTCAAATGTGACGTTGTCGTACGTGCGTTCAGAAATGTATATTAAGCTCATTATAGAACAAATGTCATAGATTAAAAACAAATGTTAACTCTATTGGTCTCATTTTTACGTCTTGAAAGTTGGCTGTGATTTGTTTTGAAAACAGTTTTGTGGATTTAAATATTTATTGCAAAGAGAATGTAACCACTGCGTTTTAAGAGACGGATGTGCCATACAAATAGCGTAATTCTAATATGTATGAAATGGAAGCGAAAACATTCAGAATTTGTACCAAATTCGCTTCCGATTCATAGAGTCGTTTTTTTACTTTGAGTTGCGCCAGGCTGATTTATTGGTTCTAAAATATTTATGCGTGCGTTCAGAAATTTAAATCAAGCTCCATAAATCTATATAATATATAAAATAATGTCGTGTCTTGGTCGGGAAAGTATTAAAAACATTGAAAAATTGACGAAAGAATTAAATAAAAGAAAAAACGTTTTCCCATACAAATAGTGCCAGTTAAAAAGGATTGGAATATTTATTGATTGTCATGTAAATGTCAAATCGATTGGTCTCACTTTTACGTCGCGAATGTTGTCTGTTTGATTTGTTTTGAAAATTGAAAAATGTCAAATCGATTGGGGTGAAAACGCTTGGCCTATGGAGTTCGAACGCAAGAATCAAATCAGAGTAAACATCAAAAGAAATGACAATTACAAATCACCAAAACGATTAAACCGATTTCAAAACTAAAAAATAAAACAAAACTTTTTTTTTTTAATTTTTTGATTAAACAATAATCTTTATTTTTATGAAATCTTCAGTTTTTATGGATACGGGTCTTCCCTCAACCGAAGAGGAATAGAGCATACTCCAACACGCTGCTCAACTGCGGGTTAGCCAGGCCAGTGTTTTCGAGCCGCCTAAAGGCCACTAACTTGGGTTAACGACTGTCATCTGATGATAACAACCTTCCGAAGCACGGAGGAGCGCAAGATAATCTAATGATAACAACCGGGACCGACGGCTTAACGTGTCTTTCGAAGCACGGAGGAGCTCGAGGTAATATAAACCCATCCGTGTACAGGATTCGATCGACGTTGCTTTACTTGCGTGTCCGATTAGACTGACATGCGCAATTATGCCATCGAGCTTCTCTATTATTTTCTATTATTCATTGTTTTAATTCCTTAAAATCATAAATTTAGTTCAGCCAATTTGTACCACGACATTCATTGATTGTTAGGCGGTACGAAGTTCGCCGGGGCAGCTAGTTATATATATAATAATATATATACATATAGTAATATATGTGAGTCAAATAGTGCTCCTTTAGCCGTTTTTTTAAGTTATTGCATATGTGTATTTTGGTCGTGTGGTTTCCGGCAGACTAGAATAGAATCACTCCGTCTCTTCCCGTGGATGTCGTACAAGGCGACTAAGGGAAATACATTATAAAACATCGATCAGGCCTCCCCAACCCGTCTGACCAGCGTGGGGAGTGTAGGCCAAATCCTCTTGTCTGTGACGGACGAGAGAAAATGACCTGATGATGATGATAGTAATATAATAATTTTATGTATGTTCATGTAGGTTTCATCATAATCATCATCATCAGCTTGTATCTATCCACTGCTGGATGTAAGCCTTCTCCAAAGCTTTCCATCAAATACGATCCTCCGCCTTCCGCATCCAGCCGCTTCCAGCTGCTTTCTTAAGGTCATCGGACCATCTAGAAGGAGGGCGCCCAACGCTTCGTCGTCCTACGCGCGGCCTCCACTCTAATACCTTCCTCCCCCATCTGCCATCACTTACTCGGCAGATGTGACACGCCCATTGCCCATTGTAGATTTATTTTGTCATGTATTCAGTTTTATTCATGTTATATTTGGCGTTTTTATTTGGTCTACACAATATTGGAAGGCCAATATTGTTTGTCTCAAGTACCTATAACCAATAAGGTTGGCTGAAAGAGATCTCTCGTAGAGATAATAAATAAAGAGCTGGGGTGTAAGTGGTTCATCAACATCTTTGAACCAAATCCAACTTCACCTGCACGCGGTGCTGACTGACAAACAAAGCTCTGGCGAAAAGAGAGGTGGGGAGCGTAATTGTAAGCTACCCGACTGGGGAATGTACCTCCACCTCACAGAATACCGCAGCCAAATAACAATTCCCTTGAGGATTGTTGTGTTCCTGCGAGTGAGTGAGGTCACCAGAAAGGAAGGAGATACTGCGTTGGCAGCGGGGGTGGCGGCGCGCGAGCGACACTACATGTTGCGAGCGTTCATATGGCTACAGTAACCGCTTCACATCAGGCGGGCCGTATGCTTGTCTGTCACCCGAGGTAGTAAAAAAAAAAAAAGATAAGCTCATCTTTGTATTTACCTGTATAACATGTATTAGTTATGCAATAAAGAATAATTTATAAATTTATAAATTCACATTTACCCATCATAATAAAAGCCGACAAAAATTCGTATGTAAAGTAACCCTAACAAACTCTTCAGATCCTTCGCGTACTGCACAGGATTACGACAGCCTTTGTACGCGCCGAGATGAAAGAAACTACTCCGGCACGTGAAAGACGATGGTTTCTAAGGCTACATAAAAAGCTTAGGTCATTTGACGCGGATTGAATATTAAAGTAGTTTCTTATTCCCATGGTACTATATAGCACTCCTGGCTAAGAGCTTTAAGGATGATATCAAAAAAGCTCTGTATCTATGCGGATTCGTTTTGTATAAATAATTGGGATGAAAAGTATCATATATATATTTGTCAGACAAATTACACAGCGCCACCTAGCCCCAAAGTAAGCGAAGCTTGTGTTATGGGTACTAGACAACTGGTAAACATACGTAAATACATTTTTTTTTTGTAAATACATACTTATTATACATAGAAAACACCCAGACCAAGACACACAGACATGTTCATGCACACAAATGTTTGTCCTGTGTGGGAATCGTCGGAATAAGATGTTTTTCCGGGACAAAGAGTAGCCTATGTTATTTTGTATTTGTATATTTTGGAGATAGTTTAAGGCCTGGAGAGTGCTCCAGGCTTTAAACTATATCCAAAAAAAAATCATGTCAATCCGTTTCTTACTTTCGACGTGAAAGAGAACAAACAAACAAACACACTTTCACATTTATAATATTAGTATGAAAGTATGAATTTAAGGAGCTTGATTTAAATTTCTGAACGCACGCATAAATATTTTAGAACCAATAAATATTTTAATCCACAAAACTGTTTTCAAAACAAATCACAGCCAACTTTCAAGACGTAAAAATAAGACCTATAGAGTTGACATTTATTTTTAATCTAAAACATTTGTTCTATATTAAATGAGTTTGATATACATTTCTGAAAGCACGCATTCATGTGACGTACGCACGTCAACGTCACGTTTGACAGGTACGACACCCATGAACATCTTGTACGGGAAAATGTTTTTGCTCTTATTTAATTTTTTCGACAATTTTCCAATGTTTTTAAAGAGTTATTCTGCTATTCGGGACGTAGATAAATCCAACAAATCAAAAACCATGAAAATTGGTCCAGCCGTTCTCGAGTTGTAAGTGTTCGAACAAACCCGACCTTGTTTTATATATTTATGTAGGTATATAAGCATTTATTGATGTAGTATATGTTAATATATGTACTTGTATGTATTTTTTTATATACTACGTCGGGTGGCAGACAAGCAAACGGCCCGCCTGATGTGAAGCGGTTACCGTAGCCATAACATAAAATATAACTCGCGCGCCGCCACCCCGCTGCCAACGCAGCATGTTCGTCCTTTCTGGTGACCTCACTCACTCGCAGGAACACAACCTTCAAGGTAATTGTTATTTGGCTGCGGTATTCTGTGAGGTGGAGGTACATTCCCCAGTCGGGTAGCTTCAATTACGCTCCCTGCCTCTCTTTTCGCCAGAGCTTCGTTAGTCAGTCAGCAGCGTGCACCGCGTGCAGGTGAAGTTGTCTTTAGTTCAAAGATGTTGAATAACCACTTACGCCCCAAATTTATCTATGTAGTACCTAGTAGATCTATTTTGTCATGTATTCAGTTTTATTTATTTTATACTAGCTTTCGCCCGCGGCTTCGCTCGCGTGAAATTCGATCATTTTATTATTCAAGCCAAGTCTAACACGCAGCGCAACCACCTTGATGTAGCACCTTTAATTGTACTATATATACAACTAGCTTTCGCCCGCGGCTTCGCTCGCGGGAAATTCGATCATTTTATTATTCAAGCCAAGTCTAACACGCAGCGCAACCACCTTGATGTAGCACCTTTAATTGTACTGTTTATACAATTATGCAGTTTAGATTTTTTCATACAACATTTTTTTCCCGCTAACTGTCGTTCCCATGGGAATTTTTCAAAATACAGCCATAACTAAAATTTATATTTACTAAGGTATGCATGCATGCTAGATAAGGTATGCATGCATGCTAGATTTAAAACATCTATCTTACGTGATTTAGATTTTTACATACAAAAGTTTTTTCCCGCTAACTCCCGTTCCCGTGGGAATTTTGCAATATCCTGTTGCAACTAAGCTTTAAGTTTACTAAGGTACCTGCATACCAAATTTCAAGCGTCTAACTTAAGCGGTTTAGATTTTTCATACAAAATGATTTTCCCGCTAATTCCGTCCCCGTGGGAATTTCGGGAATTCCTTTCTTAGTGCACCTCTACGGTACCTAAGCTACGTCCCTTCGAAATTTCAAGTGCCTACGTTTAGCCGTTTAGGCTGTGCGTTGATATGTCAGTCAGTCAGTGTCTCCTTTTATATATTTAGATTTTGCATTTTTACGCTGTCTACTCGTTTTTTTTTACCTTTCCAATAACGAATTGTTTTAAGTACAACCACTAAGGTTTCCTGGAAGAGATCCCTAGTAGAGATAATCTCACCTTTGTATTCACCTGTATGTAGTAACATCTAATTGTTTGTATTATTTATGCAATACAGAATGCTACAACGAGAGACTAAATACATAGTAGGTAATATTAAAAATGAATTATTAAAATAATGATTATTAAGACACATACACATCGGACAACGTACCCTATACCTAACGGCTAATGCGCCCCGTGTGCCAACCTTCCGGTTATATAAGATAAGATAAGATAAGATAATTTATTTGCGAAAATAAGGTACAACAAAGATGTTACACAAATTACATGTCCAACTTATTCTACCCACGCAGGGGCGTGCAAATGTTTCAGTCAGCTTATATCACGGGTTGCGAGTCTCTCGTCCAGTAAACCAACCAGACGAGAGGACCTTTACCTGCACCGCTTTTGCGCTCAGTAAACCAACCGAGCACGCAAGCGTAGCAGTAGCATGTCTTACTCCGCTTTCACCTGCATGCAGGCTACTTACGTCGAGTAGCTCGTGGCGACCGACGCTCAGAGAATACACATCGGACAGTAGTTGATCGCTTCCAGACTAGCATTTTTTATTATAACAAACATTAAAAAAAAATACAGCTGAAATGAGAACCTCCTCCTTTGGAGTCGGTTAAAACAACCGTATACGCGCAGAAAAAATGCTAGTCTGGAAGCGATCAACTACTGTCCGATGTGTATCGGACAATAGTCTCAATTCGGCTGTATTTTTTTTAATGTTTGTTACAATTTATAACGCCTTATTTTTAACCATATTCTGTGAATAAAGTATCATTCATTCATTCATTCATTCAATAACTCCGTGATTTATAAACCGGTTTGAAAAAAACTTTTTTTATTTGAAAGAATATACTTCCAGATTGGTCCCATATATTTTCATCATCATCATCAGTCTATATCTACATACATAAATGTAGAGTAATGTTTGAAATCGGTTTTTTTTGTTAAAATTATGGTATACGCGCTTATATACACGCGCGCTTTAAAAACGCTGAACGCGCGTACACAGTTATTCCGGCGTACTCGCTCGTCTTTCAAGACTCGAGCTTTTTCAAGATTAAATGCGTCTGCGTTCCTACGAATTGTGCATGTGGCAAATAAGCGTAAACGTAACTTGCGTATACGCTCGTATACAACGCTAATCACAAAGTGTTCTAAATAAGTAAGAGTATATTAGTAAACTGTAAGGCTCGCTTCGCTAAAGGACTAATCCCTGTATGAATAAATAAATATGTTTGAATAAATAAGTAACTTTTTCGTGATATAATAGCTAATAATTTCCCCAAGTACCGTTAACAATACAGTATTATTTTATTTCATCTTATCATAGGATGCTGTGCTAACAACAGATTACCGGTATTGGCTCTCTGTAAATCATGATAACGGAATAAATTATAGTTTGCTTTGAATTTGCACGTATCGTTTACCTGTAAGCATGTAATTTAACTCTTTGTTTATTCTTTCATTCATTCATTTGGGGTGTAAGTGGTTCATAAACATCTTTAAACCAAAACTAACTTCACCTACACGCGGTACACCCTGCTGACTGACAAACGAAGCTCTGGCGAAAAGCGAGATAGGGAGCGTAATTGTAAGCTACCCGACTGGGGAATGTACCTCCACCTCACAGAATACCGCAGCCAAATAACAATTCCCTTGAGGGTTGTTGTGTTCCTGCGAGTGAGTGAGGTCACCAGAAAGGAAGGAGATGCTGTGTTGGCAGCGGGGGTGGCGGCGCGCGAGCGATATTTTATGTTGCGTGCGTTAATATGGCTACGGTAGCCGCTTGACATCAGGCGGGCCGTATTCTTGTCTGCTACCCGACGTAGTATAAAAAAAATATTATCTAATAATTCATTTGTTCGTTCGTTCGTTCGTTCATTCATTCACTCATTTAGTAAATTGCTTACTACACTAACAGTTTGACCTAAAATGTACAGCAAGCCACTTCATATAAAAGCAAAACACCCTTGAGCAGTAATCAATTGACACCAACGTGCCCACATAAGCTTATATAACCTAGACGCTATAAAAAGGGCAAACAAATCTCATCTGCTGTAAAAGAGCTCTACAGCTATAAATGCGTTTTGAAACAGTTACAGCATTCACCTTGTTGAATGTGTCTAGAATTCCCTACAGGAAAGCTCTACCTTTCACATAAAGAACGATGTTTTCAAATTCTGCAACCATTTCATGGCACCAATAAGAGGAATAAAACATCATTTAAGGCTCAATTTACACCGACTTTTTGTAACGAAATTGTACTGTATAGCATAATCAACTTTATGTCAATTGTATAAAATATAAACTTAAATCATCATCAGATCATTTTAGTCTCCACTACAGGAGCACGACCCTCTCTCGTCCGTCACAGACAGAAGGATTTGGCCTACACTCCCACACTGGCCAGACGGGTTGGGGAGGCCTGATAGATGTTTGGTAATGTATTGCCCTTAGTCGCCTTTTACGACATCCACGGGAAGAGACGGAGTGGTTCTATTCTAGTCTGCAGGAAACATCACGGCCAAACGGTATAAACTTAAACACGAGCCAAAAAAGTTCACGCGTTTTCCGGGGAATCCTCACGCATTCTCAAGAATTCCCCAAACGAATTTTTAGAATGTATTTAAGTTTAAATATTATACAATTAACATAAAGTTTGTTTGTTTGTTTGTAGTATCTTTATTATACATAAAGAACATATATAATTATACACAATATAACTAGGAGAATTTCAAGAACATGTACAAAGGCAATAGGTATCTCTATAAGAGATCATTACCAGCCAACATTCAAGTGTTGGATAAGAGAACTAATAGTGGCAAGGGCGTCGAAAAGTCGAAAGCAATTTGCAAATACTACAATAATTATAATTATACATATATACTCATACATGCACTACACAATAGTACATATATAATACAGCTATATATAAATATACATTACACTGATTTCGAATCGCTCAAGACAACTCGTTTAAGGATTTGAGTAGACGAGCCTTGAATGAATCCACTGACGGTGCCAGGCGCACATAGGTGGGGAGCGAAACGAAGCGGAAGTTTCATACGCTATGTACAATTTCGTTGCAAAAAGTCGCTTCCACTCTATTCCGCGGCGGTATAAATTGAGCCTAACAGTAACTCGGTGTTGGCAATATAAAGCAAATGTTACAGTATAGCATATTCCAACATGTTTTAAGTTACCTAACTCTTTTATAAATAGCCTGTGGGACTTGGCGGCTTTTTAAAACCGTAACTCAGAGATACCATAACGAATGCTTGAAAACTATTTATTTATTTATTATTTATTTATTTGGCTTGCCAACAATTGTTTACACCATTACTTAAGCTAATACATGTTATTTTTTTTTACAATAAGCGTAACAATTATTTACAGGCTGCACCACTTGCACTTATATTTGAAGAAGTTGTGTAACTACACATAATAAAAAAAAAACACTTTAGATTAACCCTAGATTACTACTCTACGTCGCAGAGGCGCCCGCGTTTTTGATATATTGCTCTCTCATTTTATCCTTCGCGTGTATCGCATTGACGTTCAAGGACATCTCCGTAGTCGGCAGCACGTGTCGCAGGACGGTTGTTGCATTACGGTAAGTTTGCTAGTTTTTTTTATAATATTACCCTTGGCGCTCCAAAGACGTATGAGTAGCTTGTATGTAAGTTTTGCGCTATTAATCAAATTATTTTGTTAGTGATTTTTTTTTGCATTATTAGTTACTACCAGTGTGTTTTATCTTATTTTTAAGTACAGTTTCAAACGTCAACATGATGACTAGTAATAGAAGAGTTACGGATGATATAATAGCTAATTCGCTAGAAGAAAGCGACCATAACTGTGAAGATAACTTTTCGGAAGATGATGAATTGAAGATCACGTAAGCGATGATGATGCTCAGGACGATGTAGAAGATAGAAGATACATAGAAGATGAATCTATAGAGGACTCCAGTGAAAGAATCTTTGGAGCCATCCAGTTCTGATCGCCGTATCCTTGTTCCGACACATCGAACATCGAACACTCGTTGTTTGAGAATGGATGACAAGACTTGGCGCCCTGCCCTACGTCAAGAAGATCCTTTTATTCCAGTCAGGGAGATATGGGAGATCTTTATACAATATACAATACAATATACTTTATAAAATATTCAGGATGTTATTGAAGTCATCCTAAAAAACCCCTTCCGAAGGCTCTTCTGTAGGAAATGAGGGTTCCACCACCGCCAAAAAAAAAGAAGACATTGCTCTTCATCATAAGATCATTTTAGTCTCCACTACAGGAGCACGACCCTCTTGTCCGTCCCAGACAGAAGGAGGCTCATAGTGTACATCTAAAAATAAGAGGATGTCCGAAATGATGTGCGCCAAGTGTCAAAAATTTATCTGCGGCGAACATCAAGTTCATGTGTGTACCGAATGCATCTAAAATATTTTTTTTTTACTTTGTTACTTTTTTTTAGTTAATTACTTCATAATTGAAAATTTTTTAAGAGAAGTATTTAAGTTGTTTTATATTAAGTTGGTTTTTTTTGTTAAGAAAGAGAAGACTGTTTAATTGGCTATTTGACTAAAATTTTTTTCTGTTTGATATGTAGGGACGTCTCCATAATATAACCATAGGTGAAAGAATTACTTCGATAGCACAAAAATCTCTCGAGATATGGTAATTTGAAAATCACAATTTTTAGACTGCCCCAAAACGCTCCATACAAAAGACTACTGAATTATGACGTCACAGATCTGTATTTTGTATGCATCAAATCAGAAATTTGTACGACAGCTATGTTAAATATTACGTTTATGTGATTAGTATCATAATAAAAGTTATAGCATTTTTTATTGCTTCTCCAATGGAAATATAATTTTTTAATAATTTCATACTTTTAAAATGGACTTTCCCGCCAAACTTTGATCGACGCTAAAAAAAGTCTGACTGAAGATATTAGAATGAAAGTTTGCAGATCTTTATAGTTTTGTGTGTTTTACGATATTGTTAAATAATTTATACAAATTTTAAACATTGGAAAATAGCCAATTGCCTAAGTTTCATATAAGATTTATTTGATTAAAGATTTTATGACAAAAAATATAAAAATATAATAGAAAACTGTGTTTATTTTTTTTAGTAATATACAGAATTATAGTAACACTCAAAACATATCAATCATACTTATAGTTTTTGAATAAAATCATTTGTCAATGTGATGCGCCTCGCGGGCGTATGAGTAGTTTCTTTGTATGTCGCAACATGAGTAGTAGTCTAGGGTTAATACATTAACATTAGTACAGTATATATATATCAATACCATTCATAAATAGGTTCACTACATTACCCAGCCTGTGACAAATGATCAAGCACTGAACACTAGAGTATTTAATCAGTGCGCCTTCCTCGATATGTCTTGGATGCTGACTTTAGTCTGCATAATCCATACAGGCAGCATGACTGACAAAATACCTTTTTTTTATACCACTAAAGTGGCAAACAAGTATATGGCCCGCCTGATGACAAACAGTTACCGTAGCCTATGAACGCCTGTAACACCAGGGGCATCGCGCGTTGCCAAGCCTATAAAAACCTCTTCACGCCCTTTTTTTTTCTTTCAAGAATCGCATGCTGTAGAATTAATATCAATGAATCTGCATCAGAATGTAGAACCTTCTTACAGAAACCGCATCTGAACACCCAGGATATTCGGGCAATTATAAACCGAGCACCTATAATTATAAAACAGGGTGACTACTAACTAATTTACTAAGTTGGCGATGAAGACGATGGAAATATTACAAAACTAAATTAACATTTCAGTCGGCCATTTAGTATTTTATTGTGCGTGTTATTATTTTCCATTTCTTTTACCACATTTCGTTTTGGTTTAAATATTTAATTCGAAATCGTACTGTACATGTCACATACAGAAAAAGACTTTAAAATATTTCAACACACTTCGCGAATTGGATGCAATACACCAATTCTACGCGAATATGTTTTGAGGTGTAACTGGCTCACCACCTTTGAGCCAAAGCCAACCTCACCTGTACGTGGTGCACCCTGTTAATAAACTAAGGAGGCTTTGGCGAAAGAGATATAGGATATTGCATATTTCTAAGATGCCCGAATGGAGAACTACCACAACCTCAGAGAATCATCATCATCAGGTCCATTTTAGTCTCCACTACAGGAGCACGATCCTCTCTCGTCCGTCCTAACGGAAGGAGGATTTGGCCTTGAAACTGATATGTAATGATACGAAAGCAGATAGTGAACGAATATAATGTAATTAGGTAGAAATATATCACAAGTGGTACACACACGATTCAAGAGAAAAGACAAAGACAAAGTAAACAAATTTGGTTTCTATGGTAATGGTTATTAAAAAAAAATACTAATTTCAAAAAATGTAAAAAAAATATAAAATATAAAAGAGGTCGCAACATCCTCCCCTCTTGTGCAGGAAAGCACAGAAAGTTGGTACCTACTCCGTCATAGGCAGCCAAACCAACTTCCGTAAGGGTCGGCGTAACGTACCTCCTTTAGTCGCGACATCCACCACTCTTACTACCGAATCCTTTCCAGGGTAGGTTGCCGATACACGTCCTCGTGGCCACACTCCTCGTGGAAGATCGTCTACAATAAGAACCAGGTCTCCAATCTTTAAAGTATCTGAAGTGGTTGGCTGTCGCGGTTGAAGTGTCGAGAGTATCTCCTTAACCCATCGGTTCCAAAAATGATCTGCTAGTCGTAGTGCCGCTTTCCATTCTGATCTCCGTACTAAATCGGTGTCATCTAGAGTAGTAGGGATCGTTTGGGTTGATGAACTGCCGACTATAAAATGAAAAGGTGTCAATGTCTCTTCATCTGATGGGTCTACTGACACGTGAGTGAGAGGTCTGGCGTTGACAATTGCTTTGGCTTCTAGCAGTAAAGTAACCAACCAGAACTTCATCTTTCGGTGCACGTTCATTTGAACTGATGAAGTTCTAGCAGCATAATAGATATAATAGGAGCATAAAAGTCGCTTCGAAAGCCACACTAAATAGTGTGGCTTTCGAAGCGACTTTTATGCTCCGCGCTAGTCGCTCCCAACAACCGCCAAAATTGGGGGCAGCCGCAGGAATGAAACTCTGCCGGAAAAATGATTTGTACCGACAAAGGCGGTTTCATTATCAGAATAAAGTACTTCAGGAGTTCCCCTTCAGGCAATAAACCTCCGCAGACTCATTATAGCGGCGTCAGTTGACAGACTGTGTACTAATTCTAGATGTACTGCTCTGGACGTCATACAGGTGTAGCGACGTATCGTTTTTCATGTCGTCGACCAACAGTAATATTTAAAGGTCCAAAATAGTCTAAACCGGTGTAAGTGAATGCACGTCGATGATGTGCCAGCCTTGAAACAGGTAAATTTCCGGTACGTGGTATCAATGGTTGCGCTTTTCTTATTTTGCACAACAAACATCCATTGGATACACTTCGTACTGTGTTACGCAGTCTTAAAAGCCTGTATCTTTGGCGAAGTTCGTTAATAACTTGCTCATTGTTTGCGTGGCCAGCCTTGTTATGTGCGTCCTGAACCAACAACTTGACAACAGAATGGCGACTGTCCAGAAGAATTGGGTTCTTTACATTGTCTGGTACCTTTTCAACTGCGGTTATGCGTCCAGCCAATCGTAGGAGTTTGTCCTCTCTTCGAGATCGGTTCTGAACTCAAGATGCACTCAAATTCTTGTCTAAAACTTTATATTTGTGTGCGTTGTAAAATGTGTAGCTCAGCTGTTCTGATCAGGTCTGCAGTCAACGGTGGAAGGGTGGTGTATGCCGTAGCTCTGGAACGCGCGTTCATACTTCTGCGATGAGAAAAAAAAAAAAAAAATTGAATTTCGAAAATTTGACAAAAAACACCTGATAATATTCGCAGATTGGTGAACACGGGCAGTAGCGCGAACTAAGCGCATCCAGCTACTAAAATGCAGTTCAGCAGTAATTGGTGTTGGTAACAGATTTATTTGTGAAAGACACACCAATTCCTTTTTCTTAAATTCTTC
The DNA here is from genome assembly GCA_937001555.2 of Hypsopygia costalis. NCBI lineage: Eukaryota > Metazoa > Arthropoda > Insecta > Lepidoptera > Pyralidae > Hypsopygia > Hypsopygia costalis. Next base: position 27,464,356 of record OW443338.2, read on the forward strand.
GGAGGCTATGGGAGGAGACACTGGTGGTTCTGTATGCCAACTCTCTGAAGAACTAATGAGAAAGGAAGGGCCAGTCAACCATCTACTAGATGTTTCTAATTGTATCGGACGACTTCTGGTTGCGACCTCTTTTATATTTTTTTTACATTTTTTGAAATTAGTATTTTTTTTTAATAACTATTACCATAGAAACCAAATTTGTTTACTTTGTCTTTATCTTTTCTCTTGAATCGTGTGTGTACCACTTGTGATATATTTCTACCTAATTACATTATATTCGTTCACTATCTGCTTTCGTATCATTACATATCCACTAGTTCTCCGTTTCAGGCCTACACTCCCCACGCTGGCCAAACGGGGTGGGGAGGCCTGATCGATATTTGATAATGTATTTCCCTTAGTCGCCTTGTACGACATCCACGGGAAGAAACGGAGTGATTCTATTCTAGTCTGCCGGAAACCACACGGCCAACAACCAACCAACCAACAACGGTGTTTGACATGGGACGTATAAAAAAAATCCTTAAAGCGTGCCTTTAATTTTTAGCGAGCGTTTTAAAATTCCGTTTAATATCTAAAATACATTTACATTATTAAGATAAAATGCTCGTTCTGTTTACTTATTAAAGACTGTCTGTAAAAAAGCGTAAGAAAAATACCTTTTCGTAATTAATACGCTTAAATATGCAAAAGGCTCACTTCTGTGCTAACAGATATCTTTTTCTTTTTAGATTAGAACACAACTTTTGTGAAAATTTGAATATTAGGTAACCGGGGGTGTCTGACTAGACACTCAAAATTGCAAGCATGAGTTAGGAACAGGGCCTACCGGCTAATAGCCCTACCGGCTAAGCTGAAAACGATTCTCATCGGATTTTTTGATTGCGAAAATCAAACTTTTTAGCTGATGATAGAAAACCTAGAGCTCTACCGAATAAGCTAAATATATTTGTTTATATCGGCTTCAGCTTCGGCGGTAGGCCTCCAGGTCTAAAGTAGTCTGAGAAGTCAGATGGTCCGAGTAATTGTTAATAGGGTCTGATTAGACACTTAATATTGCAAGCATGAGTTATGAACAGGTCTACAGTAGTCTGAGATGTCAGATGGTCCGTGTAATTGTCAGTGGTGTCTAGACACTCAAAATTTTAAGCATGAGTTGTGGGCAGGTCTAAAGTAGTCTGACATGTCAGATTGTTCGGGTAATTGTAATACGTTTCTGACTAGATACTCAAAATTGCAAACACGATTTGTGGACAGGTTTAAAGTAAGTCTGAGAGGTTAGATAGTCCGTGTAATTGTAAGTGGTGTCTGACTAGACACTCAAAATTGCAAGCATGAGTTGTTGACAGGTCTAAAGTAGTCTGAGATGTCAAATGGTTCGTGTAATTGTAACTGGTGTCTGATTAGACGATTAAACACTCAAAATTTTAAGCATGAGTTGTGGGCAGGTCTAAAGTAGTCTGACATATCAGATTGTTCGTGTAATTGTAATATGTGTCTAACTAGACACTCAAAATTGCAAGCACGATTTGTGGGCAGGTTTAAAGTAGTCTGAGAGGTCCGTTGGTCCGTGTAATTGTAAGTGGTGTCTGACTAGACACTCAAAATTGCAAGCATGAGTTATGAGCAGCTGTAAAGTAATCTGACATGCCAGATTGTTCTTGTAATAAAATTGTAAATGCAATGTCTGACTCATAACTCATGAGTCGTAACTCATTCTTGCAATTTTTTGTATTTTAATAATATTATAAATTCTATAAATTATAAATTCGTTTAAAAATAATTTAGCTCAAAAGTTTACGTCGATGTATGGATTAATTCCTTAAAATTAGGGCAGTTAATATTTGCATGCTATTATAATATAGTATTGTTTGTATCTATACACTGCTAGGTATAGGCCTTCCTCAGTGTTTTCCACCAAATGCGATCCTCAGCTTTAGTCATCCTGTCACTTTCAGCTGCTTTTTGACGGCATCGGTCCATCAATATATATTTTTTTTTATACTACGACGGGTGGCTGACAAGCATACGGCCCGCCTGTTTTGAAGCGGTTACCGTAGCCATATTAACGCTTGCAACATAAAATATCGCTCGCGCGCCGCCACCCCCGCTGCCAACGCAGCATCTCCTTCCTTTCTGGTGACCTCACTCACTTGCAGGAACACAACAACCCTCAAGGGAAATGTTATTTGGCTGCGGTATTCTGTGAGGTGGAGGTACATTCCCCAGTCGGGTAGCTTACAATTACACTCCCTACCTCTCTTTTCGCCAGAGCTTCGTTTGTCAGTCAGCAGGGTACACCACGTGCAGGTGAAGTTGGCTTTGGTTCAAAAATTTTGGTGAACCACTTACACCCCAAAAGAGATCTAGGCGTCCAAAGCTTCGCCCCGTCGTGACTGAGGTCAGCATGAAAGATGAAATTGCTGCGTTGGCAGTAGACCACAGTAGACCTAGTAGTTTAAATAATAAAAATTATCTATCTTTATAATAACAATATAGATAAATAATTTGTATTTGCGAACTTGGCTGACACACGGCCATATATAAAGATGTATGATAAGACATAAAACAAATCAGATCGTTTACGGCATCATTAAGTTTAAACCAGTGCTATATATTCAAGAGGACGATACTCCTAGCGCTCCATGCATAATACCGTCCAAATATTAACTGTCAATGAAATAAACATAATAATTTCTATGAATTGCATTGGGTACACAATCAACTCGTAATTCCCTGCAGACGCAAACAACAATAAATTCAAAGCAACCATTAATTTACCAAAGGTATACATACAACGTTAAATAACTCTCGATAGTATGCAATCAATTATTAATTATTTAGGCGGCGAAGCGACGACTCCAATTGTTGCCAAGTCTCGCTTCCTCTTGCATACTGCCTTCCGATCGTGTATGGTATAAGGAAGAGGTGAAAATCTAAGAGAGCACAAGTAAAGCTTTTTAAGGTGATTTTTTTCCCATATGGTAAAATAGTGAATGTCGTGCCTAAGTGCCAAATGGCAAATACGAGAAGGATTTAATTCAAGTGTGTTCAAATATATATAATTGTTTTTTTTTTCTAAATTGGGTGGGAGATAATTAAAAAGTATACAGCCCGCCTAATTTGAAGCGTTACCGTGGCTATATTAACACCCTCTACCTACGCAGCAACTCCTTCCTTTCCGGTGACCTTATTCACTCGCAGGAATACAACAACACTCTAGGGAATTGTTATTTGGCTGCAGTATTCTGTGTGGTGGAGGTACTACTCCAGTCGGTCAGTTAGGAAATACTCTGTAACCTACCTTTCTTACATATACTACAGCGAAGCCTTAAAAAGTACCTGCAGGTAACTTAAAGTATACAAAATATTAAAAGTTAAGCAAATAGAGTTCTGCAAGAAGGGCTTAAAAGGGTGTAATTTTTTTACAGGTTCTGCAATTCGTGAGTGATACCTCTGGTGTTACAAGCATATATGTGCAAGGAAACTGCATACCGTCAAGCAGTTAGTATTACTTATTTAATCACTTACGTATTGACTGCAGCTTTAGTGGTATTAAAAAAATCACCACCATTACTCCATCCAACGCTGGCCTTTTTACGACTTTTCTTAAGGCTTCCACGTCTTATTTGTTCATTAATATCGTTTAATAGAAACCATTCTACAATTTAATTAAACACACAATGTAGACAATACCATAATAAATAAGCGTATTGCGCTAGGCTTCCCATTTTCATTGTATAAATTTACAAGGCAAGACCGCCTTTGCACTATTCGTTCTTGTCAGTTTAAAATACAGACAGACACACACAAACAATCAATAGGCTAGTATAAAAATTAAACAGCTCTTTCTAAAATTTTGTGAATATATAACTTGATAAAGATCCAGGAATTTGACATTAAATAATTTTAAAAATAAGCTAACACTATTTCTGACCGAAAAGTGTTATTATTCAATTAATGATTTTTTTATTGACATTCTTTGATTTATATTGCTATTATTATCTAATATTGATGTATGTATTTTGTAATTATTTAAATTGATTTTGTTGATATTCCAATACGACATTAGAGAATTATAATTTTAATCGTTCATATTTTAAAAGACACAAATATTTTAAATGTAATGGTAATTATATAATATATTATGTTTGCATGTCTTATACAAGAACAAAATGTATATGGGAAATTGTCTAATGCCATCTTTATATGTACCTACATTTTGTGCAAATAAATAATTATTGATTGATATTGATTGATTGATTCTTTTTCTCTAATTCACCTACACTCACCATTATATTAACTTAAAATGCTTTATTTCAAGTATCGCTTACGTCTTTTATTTGCACCACAAAGAACTGTGTGTGAGAGTGGAGGGTTTCGCATTGGGGGTAATTAATGTGTACAATAATCGGGTCGACCCCCATTAAACAAGCTATTACTGAACCTTTTTTGGAATGTTTTATGATCCGGAAGAAACTTTCCAACTACGTACCTGTCCGCAAGGTAGTCTTCTTAAGTTGTGAGTGTAGTTAGATCATTATGTGTCCAGGGTTGCCAAAAGTGGGGCACGCGAACCTCAAGGGGTTCGACAGTTGATCGTAAAGGGTTAGGGTCAAGATTTATAGCACAAAATTACTACTAATATAGACTCAGTATATCCGTGTTATCGGTCTCGATAGCGTCATTTCGCGTATCAGCATAATCAAACACGCAAGTTGTCATACATTTTGCGTCCTTTCGAATGTCAGTCTAATCGAATACGCAAATTAAGCAATGTCGACTGTAGCCTGTCCATGGATGGGTTAATTTATCTTGAGCGCATTCGTTCTTCGGAGGGCATGTTAAGTTGTCGGTCCCGGCTGTTGTCATTAGATGACAGTCGTTAAGCCAAGTCAGTGCCTTTTAGCCGACTTGAAAATACTGGCCTCCGCCAACTCGCAGTTGATCGGCATGGTGGAATATGCTTTAAACCCCTTCAGTTGAGGGGCCCATATCCCAAGTAGTGGGATGAATAAAGGTTAATTGTTTCTTTTTTTTTTAATTAGGTACCTTATTCGCGCCCTATGTTGTTAACGAATGCATGCTCCGCACGTTACCCCACTCACTCACAAAAGCGCAACAATATGCAAGGCAATCCGTATCCGTTTAACTTACTTTCTTTATAAAGATTAATTAATTATTTATTTATTTAATTCAACATTGCATTACATATGGGCCTTAATTAAATTAAATTAAATAAATCAGATACATATGCACCTTGTCAGACGTCGCAATGGTCGAGAGAGAGGTTAACACTACGGTTTACTGTGAGGTGAAAATACTCTTCCTAGTCGGACTCCCCTAGCTCTCTGTTGCCTGAGTCTCGTTTGTCAGTCAGCAGGTCAAAGATGATGATGATGAACCACTTACACCCGATACTACCATAATATTCAGTACCCTCTGTACATACTACTTCTTTGAAGTAACAAAGCGACCAATTTACGTTATATTCCGAATTTCAGATAGAAACAAGACCTGCCTAGCAATTTCGTATCGTGCGCCTACATCTACTGTTTTGCCCTTTACTTCTCGTATATCGTGAATTGTCTATTGAATTTGATCGTTACGTTTCGTCGTGACAATTCTCAATACGACTGTTATCCAATAGCTTGGAATTTTCTATGAAATTGATAGTGTACTTGAGCAGTTTATTGAAGGTTATACGTTACTGTGTAGAATATTGTTTAGGGTTTATATATCTACAAGGTTATTTTCGGGACTGAGTATACCTATACTCTGTTCACCGAGAGTTGATAAATATTACGAGAAGTCTTGAAATAGCGATTGGCGCTTAAGTGTCGCATACTGTATGGTGAGAGTAGGGAATGCAATCTCGTTGTCGTGAGATTTCGCGCGGGGCGGCGCACGGTGGAACGAAACCGGCCGGTAGTAGACTTAGCATAATTATTTAAAAAAAAAGTTGTATTTTTTGTTTTTTTTTTTTTAATTTTTTTTTGTTTGTTCTATCAATACTATGAAACTTTTATTATTGCGGTTTTTCAGATTACGTAGTATTTTTGGAGTAATTAATTTCCAAAGATATTTTTGCATGGAGCAAGAGACGAACTTCTTAGCTTCCATGGATTCACCGTGCGGGTGCCGGGTCCATCGTGTGGCAGAGAGAGAAACCCAAGCAGATCCCGAGACTTGTGACACGGGTGTAGGTTTAAGGGGCCCCTTTCCGACGTACATCAACACTCACCTTCACTACTTGTGTTTCTCTCCCTGCCCTGCCAAATCTGGTATGAACCTGCTAATGCAGCTTTAGATACTCGTTCTAGTATAGAACTTACTGCACTTCTGGACAAGCCAAGGTCTTTCAGCAGGTTATAGAGAGATTTTGCTGGTATACCTCTCGCTCCTACTTCTACAGCGTATAGATTAACTACATAGCCGCTTTTTGTTAATTCGTTTAGGAGGTCATAATATTTGTTTTGTTTTATCGCGTGGTCTTTGGGTATGTTAGTTTCCCACGGTACGGTAAGCTCTACAAGTACTATACGTTTTGTAGCTCTGGAGAAAAGGAAAATGTCCGGTCTGGATGTCGAAACAACCACATCTTCTGGGATTTTATAGTGCTTTTCATACGTGTCCATTAAAATAGTCCAGTCAGGTGCTGCACTGAGGATTGAGTAAGGCTTGTTCTTGGAGTTTGAAGTTGAGCCTCCTTTTATAAAGTTAATTTGTCTTTTGTTTGTCGTTAATCCTTTTTGGGCTCTAGCTATTGAAAGGCTTATGGCTTCACGTATGATTTGAAGTACTCTGTCATGGCGATGTGAGTAATGACCCCTATCAAGGAGCACCTTGCATCCCACCAATAGGTGCCTTGCTGTACATATCACCTCTCCACAGGTATAGCAACATTTTTCAGAGGCTTTTCCCCACCTAACTAAGTTACTCTGGTCAGGGAGGGTCATTTGAAAGGCATTAAGATAGAATTTTAATAAGGCAGGAGACCAGTCATACAGCAAGGTGCGCCACTTCAGAGCTAACGGGATGCAAAACTCGCCTATGGTTAACCACTCACTTTGCATTTCTAAATTCATAGCGTGCACTTTGTAACTGTCATTTTCGTCTTGTTGTAGAAAGGTTTTTACTATGTCTCGGTCTTCCATTTTCTTTCTCGCGCCCAACCCAGCTCTATTTGCCTGTGCACCTACCATAAATTGTTTGTGGAATTGAAGTCTAGATTCTAGGTCTGTGGCATTTTTGTCTTTTGGGAGAGATTTAACTAATTCGTCTTGCGACTTTTGCAAAACATGCGTTTTTGTAACTCTCAGGTGTTTATAGAGTTCAGAAGGTTTCTTTAATTTCAGCCCAAAACTATTGTGATCCCTAAATAGAGTCGAGGGATCAGCAGTCCGAACCATGACTTTAATATCTTTATGACATTAGCATCTAACTTTGCCAAGAGGGTTTTACCGAAGTCATATACTAGGAAAGGCCAAGTGAGACGTGATGTGAGATAGTTGTCGTATATCCATGCTTTTTTAATATTACTGATAGGCTGTTGGTCTACCTTATTGAGGTCGTTAATGAAATTTTCGACAACTTCCCCCAATGATGGTGTGCGTCCTTTGTAATCTATCTTTCTACCAAGAAATTTGAAAGGCACTGTTTCTGCAATCGTAGCAACTTTTTGGCCGCTTATGGAGAGTTCCGGGTCGTAAGAAGTGTATTTGGTATTTCGTCTACCCAGACATAAACAATGACATTTACTTGGTTTCGCCCTCAATCCCTCCGTCCATGTACAGAACTCATCGACTTCATTTAACAACTCCTGACACTGTTTGGGATTACGTGTAAGTATTGCAAGGTCGTCAGCAAAGGCTAAGATTGACTCAGTGTACTTGTTGTTGATTTTAAAACGGTAGCCCCATTTCCTTTCATATGATGTCAATTTGTCTATTAAAATATTAATAACTATGTTAAATACTATCGGTGATAAGCAGCACCCTTGGAATAGTCCCACACTGTATTGTAGTGGCTTTGTGTATTCCTTGTTTACTGCTATGACGAATTTTAAATGCGAGTAATAAGAGTTAATTATGTTAACAATTAAATCGGGAAAGTTATACCATTTTAGTGCAAATATCATAAGTTCATGTTGCACCGAACCAAATGCGTTTTCTAGGTCTATCCAGCAGACTGATATTTGCCTCTCATGTGTTCTGGCATCTTTCAGACTTTCTGCTAGTAATGTATTGTGTTCCAGGCATCCAGAAATTCCAGGCAAGAAGCCTTTCTGGTGATTGGGCCTGAAATACCTATTGCTGATCATGAATTTTGTCATTTTTGATTGTAATACACTAAAAAAGATTTTTGAGATTGTATTGGTTAGGGCTATCGGTCTGGTGTCTTTTGGATGAGTTACTATATCCTTTTTAGGGATGAGGACAAAAACTGCCTTTCCAAATGCTACTGGGGCTTGCTTTCTTGACCAGATCTTACTAAATATATTTAAAATGTGTTTACGAACTGATGGACACTTTTTATACACTATGTAAGGAATGCCATCGGGGCCTGACGCAGATTTAGAACTTTTCTTTTTAATATGGTAGTTTATTTCCTCTTCATTGGGTGGGTCACTTTGAAAACTAAATAGAGGATCATTAGGTCTTTGGATTTTTGGATCTACGTATGAGTTCCCGCGTTTAGGCACTTCGTATGTGTTTTTACAGTGATCATAAATTTGCGCGTTGGTCAAGAGAAGCTTTCCCTTTTGTTCCCTGAAAATGTTTTTCGAGTATTGAAAAGGATTTTTATCGAAGTCTACTTCATGTTTAGCTCTGTTAAAATTATCGCGATTTTTTGTGGTTTGAAGTGATATACCTTGTATTAATTTGAGGATTGATCTTAGAGTCCTGGACAGTTGGTGACTTAGATGGTTATCGCCCATGGTTTTAGCTACACGAAGTTTCCTTATTAACTCTCTTTTCTTCCTCCGCAATTTCATTTTAAATGTGTTTTCTTTATTTTGAGCGCAATAAGTTTGTGGTGGATAATGCTCAGAGAAGTATGTATAGATAGTATCCTGTAGAGTTTCTACTTGGCTGTTTAGATCTTGTTTTGATCCAGAAAATGATGATTTGATGCATAAAAATGCGAAAATCTCTGAATTCTCAAATTTTCTCAAAGAATTGACTTCACGTATGTATAGAACATATTTTTATTCTATTTTAGCGACCAAACTCAGATCTCGATTTTCCTCGATTTGGTCGCAATTGTATTTTTTTGTTCTGTATTCCACACCACCCTAGAGGTTAAGAACTAGGCGCGTTTTTTTTTTGTAGTGGTGTCAGCTTTAGGCCTAATCCAATAAGTTATCATCATCATCATCATCAGGTCATTTTAGTCTCCACTACAGGAGCGCGACGCTCTCTAGTCCGTCCCAGACAGAAGGAGGACTTGGCCTACGCTCCCCACGCTGCTGGCCAGACGGGTTGGGGAGGCCTGATCGATGTTTTATATACACCGCTAATCACTAAGTACGTAGATACGTAAGATAATACGTATAAGATAAGTACGTAAGATACGTAAACAGTAACAGTGGTGACGCATCACCCCGTACATACCTGTCTAATCCATGTCTCGTTGCCACACTGCGGCAATACCAGAGCGAGAAAGAAAATAGTTTAGAATATGTTAGACATTATGTCGCTAGGTGGGGTGACGTGTCCCCTATTACCTTCCGAAGGTTAATTTAATCACTGTCAATAGTATCCACGCTTACGAATGCAAAATTTTCTTGTTCGTCATCATCAAATGCTTGTTCAATAATTAATAAACTTTGTGCTTCTTTTGTCAAAGTTTTATGTTTTCTGCGAAGTTTGTGGCGTTTTGTAGATATTAACGGATCAGAGCTGGTCAATAAATTGTTCAAAATATCTTCATTTGTAGCTTTTCTGCTGCATTTTCTTGAATTGTGTTGGCGGTACCTGCGGAAGTCTTTATTTCTAGCTTCGGCAGCTTCTTCAGATAACTGTTCAATCGGTATTAGACCAAAACTTTCAAATAAAGCTGCGCCATGCATAAGAACTTTATGAACACTTGAACGCATATAATACCACCTATATAAGTCCAAATAGAGTTTCATGGTGTCCTGAGCATGTTCGTGAAATTTCACTGTGTCAATATGGTAGCCCGATGAAATTGCTCCTAAAATGGTTGCAAACCGCCTAATTAGGTCCACCAGTTATCTCAGCAGTCATGTTTGGATTTGCAAAAAATCTTCTAGCGGTATTTCCGTCATTGGTGGAGCCTTGACTTTGTTTGACAACATCAATCAAAAGCCCCATTCGAGTTTTAAAAGCGTCTTGTATATCTTTCTTTCTAGTTTCTATAATGTACCTGGTGTCTCCCGTCACAGTCCATGTTCTAATGGTTAATCGGTAAGCTATGAGCAGAATGCATTCCATCATTTGTATCCAAATGTGCAATGATGATAATCCGTATTTACATAGATCTGTATCAGCCGGTTTTGACGTAATTAGGGATAAATTATTCGTTTCAGTTGGAGTGGCTTTACAAATGTCGCATCTTTGAGATGAAGTGTCACATAAAATCGATGTTGCTTTTCCGTCTATCATAGTCATTAATAAAGAGTGTGAAATCTTTGTTTCTCCAACTTCTGTTTTCACTAAATTAGCAATCTCTTCCTCAATAGCACTTTTTTCCCGTAATATGGTAATCTTGTTTTCTTTCACAAATTCGAAAAAGATTGGACGACACCAGTATGATGAATTTGATGAATCATTTTGCCCGATAACTTGTTCGCCGCAAACCAATTTGATTGGCACTAAACTTCCCATGAATACGCTTGAATCATCAGATTGAATTTCTAAAGATTCAACGTCAGTTTGGAATCTTTGCTTGTAATTGGCTTGATTAGAAGCACCATCCAATCCCCACTTACTGATGAGCGTTAATTCTTTACAATTACTATCGATGACGAGTAACTTCATTATTCATCTTGTCGTTATATCCTGTAGATCTTGTAACTTTATTTTCACCGGAGTTTCTGTCACTGTAATAGCCTCTTTTGGTGGATAACATTCCTGTTTCGCGTGTTGCACTTGAAAAATAAGATGGAAATATATTGCTATCTTTATCTATAACGCTTTTTCTTAAAGTATTGTATTGCCATTTGGTTAGCTTAAGTGATAAAAATTACCCCATAGCCTCACCTGGAGAGTACGCAGGTGTTTTTTCTCTATAAGATACACACTCTTTAACTTTTTTTACAATTTGTAAATTCTTAAGTAAATGTTCTAGTATTGCAGCAGTCTCCTCATTGCCATCTGCTTTTAACTGCGCACAATAAGCATATTTTATTTCATCCGCAGACAAATAAAAGTTTTCAGCACGTCTTTTTTTCTGTTTAGATGCTAGTTCACAAAATGGCTTTCTCGGGCCTTGTTCGGTGTAGACACCGATAGAAACTTTTTCAGGTGCCACAAACTGAGTTGATGTACTGGGTACTGAGTGATCTTCATTACTATCTAATAAACATGTGATAAGCCTGGCCATATGATGTTTGTAACCATCCAGTATTTTTAAATTTGAATACATCCTCTTTACTATGAGCGTTTTGCCACCTTCTAATTAAATTATAACAATATTTTGCACAAAAAGATCGTAGCGTCTTTTTCTGTTCATCACTTAACTCGACTAAAAGTCTGGACGTTATCTCGCTGTATAAGTTATTATTATTTTTAATACTGCCGCTGGTTTTCAGAATAACGAAGATATCAAGGTTTGCCACTAAATCATGTAACATTTTCACAAACGTGGTAATAATAAATCAATAATGAACTTTTAACACAATAATAGTAGAACAATAACAAACAATAGTAATAATGAACAATAGTAGGTTAGTAGGAGTAGTGCGTCTATTATGGTGGTAACACTAAAACAAGTCATGACTTGTTGTTGCCGGGGCGCGCTTATCACTTGTTTCCCGGTAATTAATGTCAAAATAAATGACGTCATAGGGTGGTGGAAAATATAGAACACGAATTTTAATTTTTATTGAAATGAAATACTTAAAAGTTTATTTGCATGATTTTGCTGTTAAAGTAGATGTTAAGTATAGTTATATTTCGTCAAATTCTGTTAGATATATATTTTTTTGTTATTTAAATGCTCCAGTCAGTTTAGCATAAATTATTGAAGTGAAAACTTCTTTAGCGGCGTTGTGCACTTTTTGGAATGGGTAAAAAATGTTAACACGCGTCAGAACACGTGGCCTGATCGAAAATGCGTAAGACGGAGGGAGCGTGCGAGAGGAAGTGATATCCCACTCTCTTTCTACCGCGCGGCGAAAATGTATGCCTGCTCTTGCTGTTAATTTTTAATGTAGTGTATTGTCATGTTTGTGTACGATAGCGCAATAAATGAATATTGTGTTTTACCACATAAATGATAGTACTTTTATACTGATAAATAAAGCAATTCGTGCGAAATTATTCCCTAACAGTTCCAAAATATTCGAAAATGCACAACGTTAATGTTCAAGTTTTCACTTCTGCCGGCACTCCCGGAGTGCAACCTGTTTTTTTTTTCGCTTTAGTTCATTTATACACTCTGTTATCCTTTTTTATGTTTTATTAAACAAAAAAAATATGACGTTTTTCATACAAAATTGAAATGGCAATATCTCCGAAACTACGAGTTTAATTTAAAAAAGTCAAAGAATAAAAACATTTTAAATATATACCTACATACCAAAACTTATACAATTTTAGCCCTTAAGACCCAACTTTGCAATCCCAGCCCACCGTGCGGCGGCGGGGCCTGAGGTAGCGATCGGGGGACGAGGTCTCGCTTAGATTCGCTTAGATCTCGTCCCCCGACCGCTACCTCAGGTCCCGCCGCCGCCCCGCGGCGAGATCTCGCGAGAACGAGATTGCATTCCCTAGAACGTGTGTTACAATCGCTGTGCGTTCGCTATGTTTTATGGTATGAGGCAGGCAGCTGTTGTCAAGTGCAGGCCGTTGACGCGTCTATTTTTTTATTGTCTATCGATAAAAATAATTAGCGGGCCGCAATCTATGATGAGGTTAGAAACCCTGGTTTTTTTTTATCAACTCTCAACAAACAGATTATAGTTACGTACGTAGTATACAGGAACCTAGAGAAGCTCGTCCTTGTTGCGCGTGTTAGTCTAATTCAGTGGTTCCTAACGTTTTCTTGATGGCGGACCATGTAACATTTTTTTATGATGTCACGGACCACCAAAAGTTGAGGACGGGGGAGTGTTGCTCATAATTATAAAAAAACACTGAGTATTCGTACTCTCGTAAGTCACTGAAAATTATAAGGTTAGGTAGCGCCTTTACGCTTCCCAACACTTTTTCAGTTTTTCATTATTCTTTCGGCCTATTCCTGATTGGACCATTTGGATCTGTGTTGTACTGGCTGTTTTTGGCATCAATTCGATATTTATATAGCGCCTTACCGGTATATTTTCAAGGCCGTTTCGTTGTTATGGGTGCTTAGTACTGCTCAGTGATCACCTGAGGTGTTCTCACGGACCACTAGTGGTCCGCGGACCACAGGTTAAGAACCACTGGTCTAATTGAACGCACAAGCTAAGCAAAGTCGACTGTAGCCTATCCAGGAATGGGTTTACTTATCTCGAGCTCCTCTGTGCATCGGAGGGCACGTTAAGCCTTCGGACCTGGCAGTTATCGTTAGATGACAGTTGTTAAGCCAAGTCAGTGGCATTTAGGCGGTTTGAAAATACTGGCCTCCGCCAACCCGCGGCTGAGCAGCGTGATGAAGTACGCTCTAAACCCCTTAGATTGAGGGGAGACCCGTATCCCAGCAGTGAGATGAGTAAGGGATGACGAAGAAGAAGTATACCTAGTTATAGTTATTGATTTATATTATTAGTGATAGTCTTACAAGAGGAAAGTGCGGTAGTGAAGAAAGACGTATTAATAGCTACACCAACTAGAATTTTTTCTTGCTCTTAAATTTCTCGATAACGACGAATACACCAAATCTATATATCATCATCATCATCATCAGGTCACCCTCTCTCGTTCGTCACAGACAGGATTTGGCCTACACTCCCCACGCTGGCGGGTTGGGGAGGCCTGATCGATGTTTTATAATATATTTCTCTTAGTCGCCTTGTGACATCCATGGGAAGAGACGGAGTGATTCTATTCTAGTTTGCCGGAAACCACACGTCCAGGAATATTTGTTTATTTATTTCTACGTCATAATGAAATTAATCTTTAAGTGTCACCATATTTGCTATGTTTCCCATTGTGTTCCGTAATAGGCTCACTAAATCTTAATTCCGCCCTAAAACATTGCCTCCGGAAGACAAACGAATCGTCACTAATTCGCCTGAATCTCCTCCTCAGAGACACATTACAAAGAACTCGCCGTTGTTCACATAAAATTTATTCTTGTTCATTGAACATTTCGATTGGTAGGTACTCTTTATGTGACTTTGGTAATATAAAATTCGCCACTAAAGAAATAGATAGAATGGAAGAATCAACCAAAACAAAGGGGCTGCGGTTACACTTATGTTTAGGCGGCTAAAGTAATAAGTGACGACCATTTTTTTTTATACTACGTCGGGTGATAGACAAGCATACGGCCCGCCTGCTCTGAAGCCATTTGTATTTTTTTAGAGTTCTGAACATCGGTATTTTAACTGTAGACATTTTAAATTTTTATATGTTCTAATACGTACCTACCCCACATAGACATTTCTGATATCCATCCTAAATGCAAAGATATGATTATTTTATTCAAAGTGGCATTAATAAATTTATTAATGTAAAAATTGGTTTACTCGAAATATTATGACCTTTTTGATCAGGCTTTTGTAAGAAATATTCTGTTTCTCTTTTAATTATTTAAATTTTTGGCATTAACTTGGTGAGCTTATATAATGATTCATAATTAGAGATAGTGTATTATGGCGCAAGTAATCATTTGAGAGCATAAAATTAGTAGAAGAAGTTGCACGACTTCTTGAAATGACTCGACAGCCCCGTAGCAAACAATTTTAATCAAAGATTCTACTAATTTTTGGGGTGTAAGTGGTTCATCAAAATCTTTTAACTAAAGCCAACTTCACCTGCACGCGGTGCGCCCTGCTGACTGACAAACGAAGCTCTGGCGAAAAGAGAGGTAGGGAGCGTAATTGTAAGCTACCCGACTGGGGACAACACAATCTTTTACTGTTAGTTTATTACAAGTAATGGAGGAACATGATAATTCCTGACGATATTTTTCGGAATGTCACTGTAGCCGGGAATAAGATAAAAAATAATAATACAAAGACGGGCTCGAAAGAACATTGATTCCAGAGCCGTAAAGCTATTTGATAAATATATTTATTTATCAAATAAATATATTTATATTCGGGTATAGACTATTGTCTATACCCGAACTCTTCCACGAAACTACCAGGACTAACAATATAACAAAATGATGACGCAAATAAAGCCTTAAAACTTCAACCCCGAGAGTCCCCGCGAAATGTATTATAATCTGTAACTTTTTGTGGGCTAAATTCGTATATTGTCATTGAGGGACCCTACATCAAACCGGAATAAAGTTTCCAAGGCCGTTTGTGTGGATGTATTTTACGAGAAATATGTATGCCATCAGACCTACATGTGATGTGAATGAAATTAGATTTATTAAGAGTACGCATTACACTTTGAGTGCTTGGATCAACTCATCGGTAGGTATTTCAAATATGTTTACTTTACTAGGCGCTCTTGAGAAAAATAGTGAAAATGATGAACACTTTATTACCAAGTCCATACACGAGCTCGGTGTTTTATTATAATGTTATTTGAAAAAAAGGCAAGGGGGCAAATTGAATATCAGAACTGGGGGCCTACCGCCGAAGCTGAAGCCGATTACATCGGATTTTTTCATTGCGAAAATCAAAGTCTACCTTGGATTGGCGGTAATTGTGTGTAGCTTAGCTGGTAGTAACCATAGATCATTTTTTTTATACTACGTCGGGTGGCAGACAAGCATACGGCCTGCCTGATGTGAAGCGGTTACCGTAGCCATATTAACGCTCGCAACATAAAATATCGCTCGCGCGCTGCCACCCCCGCTGCCATCGCAGCATCTCCTTCCTTTCTGGTGATCTCACTCATTCGCAGGAACACAACAGCCCTCAAGGGAACCGTTATTTGGCTGCGGTATTCTGTGAGGTGGAGGTACATTCCCCAGTCGGGTAGCTTACAATTATGCTCTTTTCGCCAGAGCCTCGTTTGTCAGTCAGCAGGGTGCACCGCGTGCAGGTGAAGTTGGCTTTGGTTCAAAAATGTTTTTGAACGACTTACACCCCACTAATCTCTATCTCACCAACTAAGCTATAGATTTTTGTCTTTGACTTATACATAAGATCTATTTCGGCGATCAAAAAATTCGACGGCAATCGGCTTCAGCATCGGCGGTAAAGCCACTGGATACCGCCGAAGCTGCAGCCGATTCCCATCATATTTTTTGGTTGCAAAAATCAAACTCCAACTTAGATTTATGGTAGGTACTTGCGTTTAGTTTACCTGCTAGAAACCATGGACCTCTACCGACTCAGCTGAAGATGTTTGTCAATAACTTAAACGCAAGACCTATTTTCGAATCAAAATATTGTATGGTAATCGGCTTCAGCTACGGCGGTAGGGCCATTATTATTTTCCAGTTCTCCCAAACGACTATTCAATTAACCCTATATCCTTTTTGCCTTGAAAATTATAGGTTTTCTACAAAAAAAAAAAAAAATTCCAAACAAGTATTCTAAACGTATATGTAATCTTATATATATAAAACAAAGTCGGGTTTGTTCGAACACTTATAACTCGAGAACGACTGGACCAATTTTCATGGTTTTTGATTTGTTGGATTTGTCTACGTCCCGAATAGCAGAATAACTCTTAAAAACATTGGAAAATTGTCGAAAAAATAAAATAAAAGAAAAATCATTTTCCCATACAAAATGTTCGTAGGTGTCGTACCTGTCAAACGTGACGTTGACGTGCGTACGTCAAATGTATGCGTGCGTTCAGAAATGTATTTCAAGCTCATATGACTTAAATTAAAACAAATGTCAACTCTATTGGTCTCATTTTTTCATGAAAGTTGTCTGTGATTTGTTTTGAAAACAGTATTGTGGACTGAAATATCTATTGGTTGTAAAATATTTATGCGTGCGTTCGGAAATTTATATCAAGCTACTTAAATCTATATATATATAAAAGAAAATCGTGTTAGTTACACCATTTATAACTCTTCTTATAAATAGTTAAAAACATTGAAAAATTTACGAAAAAATCAAATAAAAGAAAAAATATTTTCCCATACAAATAGTGTCGGTTGAAAAAGAATTGCGATATTTATTGATTGTCAAGTAAATGTGTGGAAAGCGTTGCCGGCATATGTATTTCCTCATTCATCAATATGCGATTCCTCAAGTGAAGCGTGAAGAAGCATCTTGTGGGCCAGCATCGCAGCGTCAACTGGCATCAAGGACTCTTGCCCGTTGCCGATGCGATTGGAGCTCCTCTTTTTGCTTACCATCAGGCGAGACAGAGGATTAGCTCACAAGAGCTAATATTAAAAAAAAAACCAACTAATGTCTTTTTAACTGTGATAATGAAAATGAGGAGCACTATGGCGTCGTTGCGGGTATCAGTGTAATCGATCACGCAAGTTAAGCATCGTCGACCGTAGCCTGTCTACGGATGGGTTTGTTAATCTCGAGCTCTTCCGTGTTTCGGAGGGTACATTAAGTCGTCGATCCCGGCTGTCGTCGTTAGATGACAGTCGTTAAGCCAAGTCAGTGGCCTTTGGGCGGCTTGAAGCCACAACACAAACCCACAGTTGAGTAGCGTGGTGGAGTGGTAGAGCATTCTAAAACCGCTTAGATTGATGGTAGATCCGTATCCCAGCTGTAGAATGATTATGGGTTCATGCTTCATGCCATAATCATTCCACAACACATTCGTTCATTCAGCACAAATATTTGTCCTTTGCGGGAATCGAACCCGCGACCTCGTAGTCAAAGTGACCAGTCGGAGTCATACTTAGCAAACTATTCGACCACCGACTCGTCATTGATATAAGAATGAACATATAAGATATAAGAAGATATAGGTACCTAATTATATACTGTTATTATTTCAAAAAGTAATAAAAATCTCATCTAGCCCTATAGTCCTCCTGTGATTTACTATCAAGGTACCTTATCTCGGATGAAGGCTTATAAAACATCTCTTTTTACTCCCCCCGAGTGAGGCATCACGCACACGGCCGCTGTGATTAGGACATCCACGTAGGGCTGTCAAAACGTACCAAAAGATTAATTATTATCTAGTGAAAGAGCCCTAGGGTGCCTTCACTTTATGTGAATAGCTTTCGTCCTATTGAGAAAAAAGATATTACGTTTATTTATTTTAACAGGACCTAAACCAAATCAATATTCTACTGGAATTGGTATATCACAATTTTGGAACGGCGGCGTGTGCTTCAAATCGATACCTACGAGTATATATTTAACGTTAGCAGGCAAGTTGTCGAACTAAATATAAATTAGTATTAGGACTGAAACTGCTATGAATTTCATGAAAATACGAAATATCTATATAAACATGTATCACTACGGCCTCCACGAGACAGGCTCGACCTACAGTGGAGACTACTAGTCAATAAATATTTTCTCTATTTTAAGTTACAAGTTTAGGTTTTTTTTTTTTTTATACTACGTCGGGTGGCAGACAAGCATACGGCCCGCCTGATGTGAAGCGGTTACCGTAGCCATATGAACGCTCGCAACATATAGTATCGCTCGCGCGCCGCCACCCCCGCTGCCAACGCAGCATCTCCTTCCTTTCTGGTGACCTCACTCACTCGCAGGAACACAACAATCCTCAAGGGAATTGTTATTTGGCTGCGGTATTCTGTGAGGTGGAGGTACATTCCCCAGTCGGGTAGCTTACAATTACGCTCCCTACCTCTCTTTTCGCCAGAGCTTCGTTTGTCAGTCAGCAGGGTGCACCACGTGCAGGTGAAGTTGGCTTTAGTTCAAAGATGTTGATGAACCACTTACACCCCATAGGTAAGTGTAAAATGTAAAGGAAATTGTACTCCAATTTGGAAATAAAATTATTTCTATTTTCTACATAGATATTATTTTTTAACATGCTTCCGAGGGCACGTTAAGCCGTCGGTCCCGTTGTTGTAATGAGACGATAGTCGTTAAGTCAAGTCAGTGTCCTTTGGGCTGCTTGAAAACACTGGCCTCCACCAAACCACAGTTGAGCAGCGTGGTGGAGTATGCTCTAACCCCTTCGATTGAAGGGAGACCCGTATCCCAACAGTGGGATGATTATGAATAGATGTCGATATATTTTTTAAACTATGTACTCAATCACAATTTAGGTATGTCAGGTGTTGCTTGAAGGTGCAAGCGGAAACCTTCATAGTAATGAGTTTATAAAGAAGGGTGAAGACGAAAGTATAAGTCTTTATTGTTGTTTTCTATGTATTATAAGTATGTATTTACAAAAAAAAATGTATTTAAGTACATTTATCAGTTGTCTAGTACCCATAACACAAGCTTTGCGCTTAATTTGGGACTAGATGGCGCAGTGTAAATTGTCCAGAAATATTTATGTATTTATATTTATTGTCTGATCGATACATACTAAATACGTAAATTCGCGAGCATTCAGTGATTAGACATTATAGTAAACCAAAATAAATAAGTTAATTTAAAATAAAATATTTAAACTTCATTTAATTTCGCACATGACAACCCTAGCGTTCCGTCCCATTTCGTCCCTTTGTCCCGGTCGAGACATTCATCTCGCACAAGACGGAAATGAAACCTCGTTGTAAATGCATCTTCATGGCTACTCTCATTAAGTGATAGAAGCGAATATACAACTATGGGTTCCGTAATTTATTTTAAATAGATTTTTTACTCAAGTACAACAAATATATTGACCAATGTAAAGTTAGTAATACCATGTAAATACCAATGTAAAGTGTGCTCGAAGCCTATGGTTGTCTTTTTTTTACACTACGTCGGATGGCAGACAAGCACGCTGCCCGCCTGATGTAAAGCGATTACCGTAGCCATATTAACGCTCGTAACGTGAAATATGGATATGATGAATGATAAGCGCCGTGTGGTTTCCCGCAGACTAGAATAGAAGCACTCCGTCTCTTCCCGTGGATGTCGCCCAAGGCGACTAAGGGAAATACATTATAAAACATCGATCAGGCCTCCCCTAATCCGCCTGGGACGGACGAGAGAGGGTCGTGCTCCTGTAGTGAAACATGAAACCCCGCTGACAACGTAGCAATTCCTTCCTTTCTTGTAATCCCACTCACTTGCAGGAACATAACAACCCTCAAAGGAATTGGTATTTGACTGCGGTATTCTGTGAGGTGAAGATATTTACCCTTAACTTAGGTACGTAACGTGGTAACGTTTGTATTAAAATAATTTTGTTTACCTTCGATACCCTAAACTAAATAATCAGTCAGTTTTCACGAAAAGGAATCACGATGGAATGAGACTAAAGAAATTACCAATTTACTTTCAGTAATTTGCTTGCCTTCAGTACCCTAAGAGCCAGTTTAACGAGCTCGGTGATCGAATAGCTAGCAATGGCAACTTTTCCAAAGTCGCGGGTTCGATCCCCGCGCAAGAAAAATATTCGTATGCATGAACATGTCCATTTGTCTTGGTCTGGGTGTTTTCTATGTATTATATGTATGTATGTATATACAAAAAATATATATTTAAGTTTAATATCAGTTATCCCATATACCCATAGTACAAACTTTGCTTAATTTGGGTCTAGATGACGCTGTGTAAATTGTCCAGAAATATTTCTTTATATATAGTTCTTACTAAAGAAAATCCAGAATGGAATGAGATTAAAGACAGAACCAACTGCTTTCTAAACAGTAAAATAGTAAAACTATCATACAGTTGTATCATATAAATATGCTACTTTAACCTTTTTTTTATAACATTAGGGTTCCTGCGCTTATATGAATATAAATTTCCGCGTTAATTAATTATTGTGTTCCAGCGATATTTTTCACAAACCATATGTACATTCAAATTAACCAACACGAAACTGCCGCACTTCCGGTAAGCGAACAACATGGCTGGGCCGTAGACAGCTGTCAGCAGTGTCAGCTAGACCAACCACTAAAAGGCACGACAGCTCCCAAGGCATACATTACACGCTAATGTTTTTAAAATATACATATACAATAAAAGTCAACGAAATAATTCTTCCGTATTTTTGTTTAATATTTATTTAAGTCCTGCGGAATCTCATATTGACCCGGTGAATCCTAAATGTCCTCCGGCCCTCTGGAGGCAATTTAAGAAATTTTTCGACACAAAGACTATCTTTATTGTAAAGGGGACGCGATTGTCTGTCGATCCATTGTGATATTATCCACAATATCGGGGATTTGGATGAATATTAAAATGTTGTAATACATCTTCAGATGTATTCATTTCTTTCCTTTTAAACTGACTGACCTTAAAAATTAAACGAGATTCAGCAATTTTTTTATTTTATTAAATAACACCGGCCTGGTACATTCCACTATACCCATTGTCATGATCCATGGAGATAGTGGGAACACTGTTTTGATATATTATGGTCCCACTATCTCCATTTGTCTGTTTGCATAACGAATGACTAGTTATTATAAAATACTAAAACCTAAGCCATGTATTGACTTATTAATCTTATGAGTCAAATCGATGTTCAATAATTATTTGAATAAAAATGTTTCTAATGGTTTGTTTCTTAATATTGACAACGTGTAATTTTGAAAAATAACTAATGGGGAAAGCGGGAAAGAAGTTCCCACTATATTCATTGGTGGAAATAGTGATTATAGGGATAATGAGATGTGGGGTACACCGGCCTAACGAGAAGCGGTGACCATTATCCTATAGGTAAACTCTTGCAATGTGAAATACATAATTATATTTGTTACTATCCCTGGGCTGCGTTAACGAGTTTAGATCGGGGTTTCGTAATTCGGAGGTCACGGTAAGCCGTCGATTCCAGCTGTTGTTAATAAATGATAGTGGTTAATTTAGGCGGTTTGAAAACACTGACCTTCGCATACCCAAAGCTGAGCAGCGTGGTGGAGTATACTCTAAACCCTTTCGACTACAGGGATACCAGTATCTCAGCAGTGGGTTTAATAAGAGTTGATGACGGGCAGTATGCTTATCCAGCACCCAGTTCATATAAAATAAAAATTATGAAAAAAACATTTTTAATTTAAACGATTTTATTGAAAGTAATGTACTAAAAGCTAAAAAATAATTCGGTAGGTCCGAGGTTTCAGTCATCATACCCCTCTCCCTCATCAGTCTAAGGCATTGATCAGACAAAATAATAAAATCGTTGGGCGTAGCGTAAACTGAGTTGATTGGATAGAAACACGGGCCCAACGATTTTATTATTTTGTCTGATCAATGCCTTAGACTGATTTTAATACTGTGTTCTACTAGTTAAGCCCTTTCATTTGATACCCATATTGAGGTAGTCGTGACAAAATTTGTAAACCGCCATTTTGTAGTGGCGACCATCTTGGATTTACAATGAAACAGAATTTATTTAATTGTATTGTCACCAGAACTAAAGGTGTGTACCAAATATCAGATCAATCTGTCAACAGGAAGGGGGTCAAATTTCAATTACTAGATTTGACCCAAAAATATAAACAAATAAATAAATAAATAAACAAATAAACAAACAAACAGGTCAAGCTAAATAAAACCGTTTAATAAAAACACTTTCAGCTGAAAGTAATTTTAATTCCGAATTGATTGATTCTTGGATTCCATAGCGTTCGAACGTCATTTCCCTAAGGAACAGGTTTATATGCCTTAAAATTAAAAATCTAATATGCAGCTGCGCCGAGTCCGCAGGTGCTCCAATACCCACAAGAAATAATGCGTGGGTGTCAAAAATCCATGACCATAAATCTAAAAGACCCGGCCAAATAATAATAAAAATGTACCTAGGGTTCCCTACATCATTATAATGTTTAGCAGCTTTAACGAGCTTGGTGGTGGTGGTCGACTCCGAGGTCGATTCTTGAACAAAAAAAAAAGTTTCGTAAAATCCGTTCTTAGCGGATGTCTATACCCTATAAGGAACCTACCTGCCAAATTTCAAGTTTGTAGGTGTTATAGTTTCTGAGATTCCGTGATTAATCAGTGAGTGGTATTTTCCTTTTATATATATAGATAGATGTATGTATTTATAAAAAAGTATTTAGGCAAAATAATAGAGATATCTGTGGTCCTCATTCAGATTCAAAAGTAATTCTATTACCTATGTATACACGTCTGTGCGCTGGACATTTACAATTTAGAGAGTGTGCCGAGGAGGTTTTCTAAAAGCCACCACCCCTGCTAATATCCTTCATAACTTCACCACATGATTTATGAAACGTTAACCTATTAATATGACTTGTAATGCGATCTGAACGCGCCATATTGTATGTTCCGGCTCTTTGGAACAAACAGGGCGCGTATTTGATTTGGCCTCCCGGGCTTTTATATAAAAACCACATGTGTAGAGAAACGTCCCTGTATTCATCGTCGAAATCAGTGAACCTCGAAAAAGGGACGCGCCTTTCATTTTGTCGTAGATTTACCAGTACATAAGGGTCTAGCAGAAATAGCGGTTTGAAACCTGAACTTGTATGAGATTTGAATAAGGCAATTTGTTAATTAGGCGGATTAAGGTGCGGTAAATACGAGTACAATGGATGTCAAATTATACAAAATGAACGTCTTACCAACCCGTCTGGCCAGCGTGGGGAATGTAGGCCAAATCCTCCTTCTATCTGGGACGGATGAGAGAGGGACGACCCTCTCTCATGTAGTGGAGACTAAAATGATCTGATGATGAACGTCTTACCAAAATGTCAAATGAAATTATATTATCTGTTATTATATGTTTTATATGTCCGGAAGAATTATTGAGTATACTCCTTCAGTGCATATATATTATATTCTTTATTGCATAAATATTACAAACTGTTTCATGTTATACAGGTAAATACAAAGGAGAGCTTATCTCTACGAGAGATCTCTTCCAGCCAACCTCAATGGTTGTACGCGAGACAATACATTGTTGGATATATAACATATAATAATGTATATATTTTTAATATCCCAGAAACCTGAGTTTTATTGGGTGGGTAGATTAAATTAAAAGTTTTACAGTGAAATCGTTAAATATTTTGTTAATAATTTTCACATAACATAGGTTTGAGGTATATTGGGAATTTGAAATCGAATTCTGATACCGATTTCAGACCCGATTCCAATTCTCATTTGCAATAGAATCAGAAAATCAATTTCGATTCGGTTCTGAATCTGGTGTCAGTTCCGACTTTGGTTTCAGTTTCGGTACAGGTTTCAATTCCATTTCTGCTTCTAGTTCCAGATCAGGGGCCCTACCGCCGAAGCTATATCGAAGAATTGGCTTCAGGTTGCGGTCGCAATTTGTTTCAATCTGTTTTGTTTTCATTTAGGACCGTTGTTCAAGAACAACTTCACATAAAATGTCTTATTTAATCTACAATGCACAAAACGGATGTTAGTTTGACTACAATGATGGAATTTTATCGCTAAAGTATTTATTATACACCGTAAAAATAATGTAAACCCGCTTTGGGAATTTACCGAGTAGAATCTGGTAGATGGGAGAGGAAAATCTTAGAGCGGGGGCTACGAAGCGTCGTCGGCGTGTAGCACTACATGCTACGGCTGCGTAGCGAGTGCTTACGTACGTAGCCGCCTGCTCAAATTCAAACATTTTTTTTTGTTATCCTCCAATTTATTTCTTCACGGACATCTATCCACGGGTATTATTGTGACATAACTATAATAGTGAGACATATGCCGTCGCGAGACTTTTTGTAGATAATGATATGTTCGGCAAAGTCGTAGTACATTATTTTGTTCTATAATCAATAGTTTTCGCAGCGCACGCGGTGTAAGGAATTTTTTAGGAATTTATTTTTACATTATTGGAGTTTTAGTAAGGATCCCTAATGTTTTCTAGCAATAAATATAGCCTACTAGCGGCCCGGTACGTGCTTCGCTACGTATAAAGTGAAATAATAAAAAAAAAATTGGAACATCAAATTCATTAATTCAAACATAAAAATATTTTATTAATTGCTAGCTATTTTAAAACTTAATCCAAAACATTTGGATAAACAAAATTTTTTGTTTTTCCATTTTGAGCATGAATAAACAAACGGCTGGGGGACCGACTCTGGAACAGGCAACATTAAGTCGAAGCACGTCCAAAATGAAATGACCGCATGAATGACATAACAACATGTCTGTACTGTCAACACTGAAAAAAGTTTCAATTTGACAGCACAATCCCCATCTGAAAAAAGTTTCAATTTGACTGCAAAATACCCATTAACAACATGATCCGTCATTTATTGAATTCAATTGTTACAAAAAATGTGATAAATGAAGAACCGCTTCACCGATTTTGTGCAAACTTCACCTAAACCATCTACTAAATAGTCCGAATAAACCCTAAACATTTGGTATGGATATGTGAGCCCGTTCTTGAGTTATAAAATTACAACGAAAAGTGGCATTGATTTTTATATATATAGATGTTACTCAGAGTGAATGTAGCATTCCAATGGTGAAATATTTTTTTAAATCAGCATAGTAATTTTTTAGCATATTCATTACAAATATACACACAAAAATACAAATCTTTCCTCTTTATAATGGTAGTCTAGAAGTTTAGATAACGCTCTCACAGCTGAAACGAATGACGCTTCATATGTTGAAATTCATCAAGCGGTTTAGCATATTACTTAGCATAGTCTATTACGCAGTGAATGTCATTTCCAATGAAATAATATCCCTCCGTACGCGCAATTTTCGTAAAAAAAGCACAATTTTTTTGCTTCACTTATTAATATAATGATAATCAGAGATCCAGAATACCCGCGTATGAAGTAAGTAATGTAGGTATATATCGAAGTAAATTATATACTTAAGTCCTTTTATTTCCCAAATAACACAAATATCAAATAATGTCATTTATTTATTGGTATCACGAGAAAACGTATTCGATAAGACCGATAAAAATTTCGTATTTACATCGCAAGATAGACCCCAGGTTGAAGCCCTGAGGAATGCTCGAAAATGAAAATAAATTTCACATGTTTTTTGCCTTATGAGAATATAATATTTTAAGTAGGTAATCATCTAATGCTCCACGTCATGCCTCATAAGATGACACGGTGATTCCATCATCGATTCGGTCAAGTCATTCCATTAATCACCCTTACTACATATATAATATTGTAACCCCATTTTAATAACACAAAGTTCAAGGCTTACATTCTTGTAATCGGTAATTAAGAGAATTTAGTGACTCACTACGATTTTTAGAGCCAAAGCCAACCTCACGTGGTGCACCCTGCTGATTGACTAACGAGGCTCTGGCAAAAGAGAGGTAGGGTACAGCGTATTTGTAAGCTGCCCGACTGGGGAAAGTGCCTCCACCTCACAGAATACCGAAGCCAAATAACAATTCCCTTGATTGTTGTTGTGTTCCTGCGAGTGAGCGAGGTCAGCGGAAAGAAAACAAGGAGTATAGGCTGGCAAATGATCGGCGACCCCTTGGTGGGTGATCTCCATAGGCGGTGGTGACCCATATGCACGTTTGCTTCCCTGTCATAAAAAAATATATACGATAAACATGCACATTTTTTTACCGATTTAAAAAAAGGAGGAGGTTTTTAATTCAGCATCAATTCTCGGCACAGGATGTAAAGCACAGGCGTCTTATCTTTACAAGTAGTATTGTGGATATACATATTTAGACTTTTATACAATATGTATATACACTCTATACTATGATTTTTAATATTTTTATTTTTTTTAATATTTTATTTTTTATTTTTTTTCTCTTATTTTGGTTGCATACCAATTTTTTTATTGTATTATGATAATATTGTATTATGTATAACGATAATATTGTATGGGGATTTAAAAAAGACCTATATTGACAGAGTTTCTTTCGGCATTTCTTCTCGTCAATGGTCATTCCGAAATGCTGGTAGATAAAAAAAAAATATACCTAATTGTAAAAGACGTGTCTAAGTGCCCGCGAGGGTCCACAGAATAAAGAATTTTGACTTTGACTTTGGCTGTATGTACTTATTTTTGTTATACGTGTGTTACTTGAGAACTTTTTTCTAGGTGAATCGTTTTTGATTATTCTTTATTTTATTTGAATGCTGATGCTCCCCATGCAGTACGAGTACCATTTAAACTTGATCAAAATCTAATTGGCAAGAACTTTTGAGCTGCCCTTAATATTGCTTATTAAATTCAATCAATTAAATTTTCATTCAAGTCCCATTCCAGAATATTTATCGTTTTATAAGTATTTAATATTAAATGAGTAGTTTCGTGGCATCGTTGCACATGTCAATCTAATCGAACACGCAAGTTAAGCAACGTTCACGGTAGCATGTCCAAGGATACGTTTATTTATCACGAGTTGGTCCGTGCTTAAACGGCTACGTTAAGCCTATTCAATAGCTGGAAATGCTGGAATTCAAGAGAGGTAGGGAGCGTAATTGTAAGCTACCCGACTGGGGAATGTACCTCCACTTCACAGAATACCGCAGCCAAATAACGGTTCCCTTGAGGGCTGTTGTGTTCCAGAAAGGAAGGAGATGCTGCGATGGCAGCGGGGGTGGCAGCGCGCGAGCGATATTTTATGTTGCGAGCGTTAATATGCCTACGGTAACCGCTTCACATCAGGCGGGCCGTATGCTTGTCTGTCACTCGACGTAGTATAAAAAAAAAAAATCCATACCCGCAATTGAGAATGCTTTCCACCCCTTCGATTGAAAGGAGATCCTTACTTCAGCAGTGGGATGAACATATGGTTGACGTCATTAATATTTTGTTAAATTTGAGCGAAGTCAGAGAAAGTAAATATATTTGGGGTGTAAGTGGTTCATCAACGTCTTTGAATCAAAGTCAACTTCACCTGCACGCGGTGCACCCTGCTGACTGACAAAAGAGGCTCTGGGGAAGAGAGAGGTAGGGAGCGTAATTGTAAGCCACCCGACTGGAGAATGTACCTCCACCTTAAAGAATACCACAACCAAATAACAATTCGCTTGATGGTTGTTGTGTCCCTGCAAGAGAGTGAGGTTACCAGAAAGAAAGGAGATGCTGCATTGGCAGCGGGGGCGGCGGCTTCACATTAGACGGACCGTATGCTTGCCTGCCACCCGACGTAGTATAAAAAAGTATAGAATCTACACGACCAAAATAACCAAGCCAAAAGTACTTACTGTATATACAAAACAACAGAATACGCTTCATATAAAATATCAGTCACCGTCACTCGCTCACCTCCGGCTAAATGTACTCATTACTGAAACGAGCGCCAACCTTTATATTAACCTCATTCTGTGAAACGACCATGAATTTATTATCACATAACTGGGAATTTACACTGAGTACGCATCCATTGATGGCTTTGCGTTTATTTTAATGGTTTATTGATTAGGAGTGAACAATTGTCACCCTCGGATGACATCATTGGACGTGACGTTTAAGGATTTCTACGGCATCGTTTTGCGCGTGCGTGAAGGAGTACCGTCAATTGCATTTAGAGGTAAATACTATAAATGTGAAGACGATGGTGTGAGAATGGAGAATTGTAAATTTAAACCTCATTCCTTTGTATATTAGTAGTGGACATTATCGACCCGGCATCAGTGGATCAGTATAATGGAGTGACTTGGGTGTGCTAGAGGGAAACAGGTTTATATATCAATAGGTTTATCAAGAAATTGGTACGAATAAATAAATAAATATTCTTGGACGATTACACACTGCCATCCCAAACTAAGCAAAGCTTGTACTATCGGTGCTAGATAACTGATATTTAAGTATATGAAATGTTTTTTTTTTGTAAATACATACATTTAATACACCCAGACCAAGACAAACAGACATGTTCATGCACTCAAATATTTGTCTTATGCGGGGATCGAACCCGCGACCACGGAGTCAAAGTGGACATGGTTAGCCATTCGACCACCGGCTTGTCAAATGTAAATGTGACAATGTGCAAAAATGACATTGCTTGCTAGTAGTGAAAAATTGAACTGCTACGTTTTGCGAACGAGATTATACCGAGAGGGACGGAATCAGATTTTGAATATTTTATTTTATTAAAAATATTTATTCATTTACGTAGGTTATTATAAAAACGATAATAATAAACAGCTTTAAAATCTTTTTGCAATAGTCTGCAATCTCTTATCATGTTTAATGCGAATGTCTCAGATAAACATTTCTCCCGTTTAGAGCCGCGGCCATCAAAAAAGCCGTCAAATTTTAGGAGGTCGCAGGTTACGTAATAGCTTCCTAATGTTTCGGCTTTTGCCATCTTGTCGGTTTATAAATGTGATGATGAGAAAGAATTGTTGATTATAGAACACATTATCACACTTTTTACACCATGTTTGATAGCAAATAAGCGTAGATGAATATTGATATACTAATGATTTGGTAAAAGATAGTATCGCAAAGCTAAATTTTTTTTTAGTTTCGCATGACAGGGACCTTACTTAAAATTAATAAAGAACCGAATTTATTATCATAAATCATCTAAGTGTAGAGGAAGTCAATAAAAAGTTGTTATTTAGTTTTCTTTTATCCCTTTGATTAATATGTACGATACCTACATATTTGCAACAAATTTGATACCTGCCGCTGAATTCCACTATCGTACAACTCGCCATAAATTAAAATTCCACCCATATCATCTTGATAATTGGCGATGTACTACAGTACGTTTCCTAAGGCATTTTATACCACGAACGGTTAAATTGTGGAATCAACCTCCCTCAGCGGTATTTCCGAACAATTACGAGATGGGATCCTTCAAGAATAGAGTATTTAATTCCCTTAAAAGGCTGACAACGGATCAGCGATTCTTTGGTGTTGCTGATCTCCATGGGCGGTGGTGATTGCTTTCCATCAGGTGACCCACATGCTAGTTTGCCCCCCTCCCATATATAAAAAAAAATCTAGTAAATCTGTGAGCTAATTCCTAGACATCGAGAAACTATAAAAACTCCTTGAATACTGTTAAATTGGGTTAAAATGGTAGCAATAGCTACCATTTAACATGATAACTTTTTAACATGATGGCGATTAATTATTTCCTCATTAACCCCTACTATGGGTATCAAGCAAAAGGGCTTGATGAGTGAAGCACGGTAAGTAAAACTTTAAGTAAGATTTTTATTCTTGTTAAAATCATTTGTTCATCTAATTACCGCAGAGATAGCAAAAAAATGATGGAAATCTATATATGCATTGCTAAATAAATAAATATGTACGTTCAACCATTCTTATCGACGCACAATATAAAACAAAGTTAGTCAGCCGAGGCTGTTTGTGTGAATATGATTAATGAAAAAACTACTGAATTGTTTTTCATACGGCTTCACAAATAGACAGAGTGATTTATAAGAAAGGTATGTGGGCCTCTCCCACTTGTAAGTAATACATATTTATAAACATTATTTATCTGTTAAACATACTTTTTTATTCTGATACTCCTTTCATTGAAAGCAATGGTCTTTGCCAGTCGACCACGGACTTTGCGTTGCGCGCGCATACTTTTAGTACTGAGTTTTGGTCGACTGTCAACGATCATCCTTCAAAGCTTTCTTGACTTGTGTTTTGCTGTTATTCGAATTTAAATAGATAGAAATTCTAATTTGTATTGCATATACGTTGTGTTCAGTTCTTTTCTCTTGTCTATTTAACTTCCTAATTTTTCTACTATATTTTATACTAATTGTTTCGCTCGTGCACCTTCTGTTTTTCTTGTTTCTCTTTACTCTTGTGTGTACATAAAAAGCTATTTCTATCTTCCATTTGTTTGTTTCTCCTACTCCTACAGACATTATTTATCTGGGACGCTCTGTCCAGGAGCTCCCATACCCCGGGGCTACCATTGCCCCACAGGTATATACTTATAAGTCATTAAGACGAGCCTTGTGGTCGAATGGTTATCAATGGCCACTTTGATGTCGAGGATTCGATTCCCTCACAAGACAAACATTTGTGTTCATGAACATGTCTGTTTGTCTTGGTCTGGGTATTTTCTATGTATTATATGTATGTATTTACAAAAAAAAAAATGAATTTAAGTATTATATCAGTTATTTAGAACACATAGTACAAGCTTTGCTTAGTTTGGGACGTTTGTAATTTGTCCTGAAATATTTATTTATTTATTTATTAAAGTTTTGTATAAACGCCAAGTTCTTTCTGGATATGCGCTGGATGAACAATATATCAATTATATTTTGCAGCAATAAATATTCATTCGCATATTGACGCATTAGCATTTGGACTAAAACGCAAAATGGCTACCTATATATATATACATGAGCAAAATACTAAATGGCGTGGTGCAGTGCACCACATAACAGCCCCCTTACCACCAACTCTTATTACGATTCAATAACTGAATAGAATGCTTATTCATACCAATGAATAAGCGACTCTATTTCAAATTGAATGGAGTCGCTTATTTATTGGTATGAATAAGCATTCTATTTAGTTATTGAATCGCAATAAGAGCTGGTGGTAAGGGGGCAGGGATCTTATTTTACAGGTTAAAATTTAATAGCAGATCACTGAACCAAAATTATGCATAGATCATCACACCTGAATTACCCTCAATCATCTATATGTAGGGAAAGTCAATAAAGAAATGCATTTTAGTTTTTTTTACCCACTTGATTACTATGTAGGATACAAATGTCTAGTAAATTAATGGAGGTTGATTTATCCATAATTAAAAAGAAATTAATATAATTATATTACACCGATTTAAAAACCTAGTTTTTTATACTATGTTGGGTGGCAGACAAGCATACGGCCCGCCTGATGTGAAGCGGTTACCCAGCCATATTAACGCTCGCTACATAAAATAACGCTCGCGCGCCGCCACCCCCGCTGCCAACGCAGCATCTCCTTCCTTTCTTTCTGGTGACCTCACTCACTCGCAGGAACACAACAATCCTCAAGAGAATTGTTATTTAGCTGAAGTATTGTGTGAGGTGGAGGTACATTCCCCAGTCAGGTAGCTTACAATTACGCTCCCTACCTCTCTTTTCGCCAGAGCTTCATTTGTCAGACAGCAGGGTGCACCGCGTGCAGGTGAAGTTTTGGCTTTGGTTCAAAGATCTTGATGAACCACTTGCACCCCAAACAAAAATTTGTGAACGTAATATAATTACTGAGAGGTAAACTGCGTTTGATATACTTATCTCTGCTGGTATCCTCCTATAACTGGATCTAATTCACATAATAAATAGATCTCTGAGATAATTCATAGACATCGAGAAACTATAAAGATTCCTTGAATACTGACCTATAAAACCTGGGTTGTGGTACAGACAGGCAAGCTAGATAAAATCTCGCTTTACGTTGCACTACCTTTTACTCTGTAGGTCTTATCTGATACAAACTACGTCGAAGAACATTTCTTGGAGCTAGAAAAATTGCTAGATTTTGTGATTCTTCCGAAGATTGTACGAGAATGATGATAAAAAGGAGACCCATAAACATCATGTAAAGAATCTTTTAAAGAGAAAGCTGCACCTTTTTGCAAATATTGTGGACAAAACCGTTTTCATAAAATTGATACATCTATATCTATATCTATATCTATATATATATATATAAAAGAAAGTCGTGTTTGTTACAACACTTATAACTCGAGAACGGCTGGACCGATTGCCATGGTTTTTGATTTGTTGGATTTGTTTCCGTCCCGAATAGCAGAATAACTCTTAAAAACATTGGAAAAATCTCGAAAAAATAAAATAAAAGAAAAAACATTTTCCCATACAAAATGTTCGTGGATGTCGGACCTGTCAAACGTGACGTTAACGTGCGTACGTCAAATGTATGCGTGCGTTCAGAAATGTGGGTATAGGATAATAAGTATTAAAAGATTGACAAAATTGTCGAAAAATTAAATTTGAAAACGGATTGGGATATTTATTGATTTTCAATTAAATGTCAAATCGATTGGTCTAACTTTTACGTCGCGAAAGTTGTCCGTTGTTGTTTTGAAAATTGTTTATGAATGAATGCTTGAAAATGAATATTAATTGGTTGTCAAGTGTCATGGTACTTTATTTTGTGACATAGTAAAATACTAAACTTAATATTAACCCACTGTTGGGTAATATTTACCCACTGCTAGGTAATATTAAATACGGGTCTTCCTTCAACTGAATATGTTTCGAGCATACTCCACCACGCTGCTCAACTGCGAGTTGGCGGACGCCAGTAATTTCAAGCCGCCTAAAGGCCACTTGGCTTAACGACTGCCATCTAATGATAACAACCAGGACCGACGGCTTAACGTGCCTTCCGAAGCACGGAGGAGCTCGAGATAATCTAATGATAACAACCGGGACCGACGGCTTACGTGCCTTCCGAAGCACAGAGGAGCTCGAGATAATCTAATGATAACAACCGGGACCGACGTCTTACGTGCCTTCCGAAGCACGGAGGAGCTCGAGATAATCTAATGATAACAACCGGGACCGACGGATTAACGTGCCCTCCGAAGCACGGAGGACCTCGAGTTAATCTAATGATTACAACCGGGACCGACGGTTTAACGTACCTTCCGAAGCACGGAGGAGCTCGAGATAATATAAACTCATCCATGGACAGGCTACGGTTGACGTTGCTTAACTTGCGTGTACAATTAGACTGACACGCGCAATGACGCCATCGTGCTTCTCTATTATTTTCTATTATTCATTATATTAATTTCAAGACATCATAAATTTTGTTCAAATAATATGTATACCACGACATTCATTGACAATTAGGCGGTACGAAGTTCGCCGGGCCAGCTAGTATATGTATAAATAATAATAAATATTCCTGGATAAATTACACACGGCCATCTAGTCCCAACACACAAATATTTACAGGCAATTTGAGCTACACTACTTTGCGTGCTTCCGCCACCAATTAGTTCATGCAAACTACTGCCGGCCGGCACCCACCCACTACCGTTAGTAGTTGCATGCGACTGCCGTGGCTGCTTTGGTCGTCTCTGCTCCAGCTGCTGCGGTCGTCTCGGCGAATCTCCAACATCTGAAACAGAAGATACATCTGTAGATGTTGACGGTTAGAACAACAATTTTTCGTAGGTTGTTGTTCTAACCGTCAACATCTACAGATCGCGTGAGGATGCCTCGCGTAGAGGCGAAACACGTGTCGCAGAGACGACCACGGCAGTCGGGGCAGTGGCGGTCGCATGTATCTTCTGTTTCAGATGTAGGAGATTCGCCGAGACGACCACAGCAGCTGGAGCAGAGACGACCAAAGCAGACACGGCAGTCACATGCAACTACTAACGGTAGTGGGTGGGTGCCGGCCGGCAGTAGTTTGCGTCGACTAATTGGTGGCGGAAGCACAATTCCGCAAAATAACACCTGAATCAATTAACTACACAAATATTTGTCTTATGCGGGGATCGATCCCGCGATCTCAGAGTCAAAGTGACTATTGCTAACCATTCAGCCACCGAGCTCGTCAAAGTATGCACGTTGAACATATTAAAAACAAATTGTAAGAAACATTCCTCTTCTTTATCGCTTCGTGTGTTACCCTACGGTAATACACCCTTTTTTACTCAGGCGATGTATAACTTTCTTTTCGCCGTTTTTTTCCTAGTCTTTTTGGTGGAATAAAGTGTAGTGCATAGCATTCCATCGCATTGCATAGCATTGCATCGCATTGCATCGCATCGCATCGCATCGCATCGCATCGCATCGCATCGCATCGCATCGCATCTCATCGCATTGCATCGTAAGGCATCGTATCGCATCGCATCGCATTGCATCGCATTATATCGCATCGCATCGCATCACATCCCATCGCATCGCATTGCATTACTGCATTCCGTTGTACTGTGCGTCACTGTATTGTATTGGGTTGTGGTGTATGTGTTATGTTGTACTGTAACCTGATACCGTTGTGCTCTTTATGTGCTAAATAACTCCTACCTACCTAACGCAGGTATGTACCAATGTTAAAAAAGTAAATTCAGACAAACCATTTCACCTGATAAATCAAATACAATACTAAAGTTTATTAAAATTTCATTTGAAAATAATTGCTAATTAATAATTCTTTCAAAACATTTCAGAGCCACAGCTGCGACTATAAAGTTCTATTCATTAAATTCGTGTTTCAGTTTCAGCCGTCGAAATTAAAGAAGTGTAGTTTAAATATTCTACAGTTTGTAGAAAATGTGTCAATAGAAAATATTGACCGTGCGATCGAAGTGTTGTAAAGTGACGTCTATATATCGAGAGCCCATACTGTAGTCTCTCGGAAACCATCGTATATTTATATAATAAAGTTGATTTAAAAAAAAAAATTTAAACCGACTTCAGTTGGCGAGCGCAGCTTATTGGTGGAATACCCCGGCAGACGCTGCTGCCCGTCTTCCGGGAGAAAATTTTATCGCGTGACACAAGATTCCTTAGTCGCCTTGTACGACATCCAGCGCAGAGCAATGGAGTGGCACAATTTTATTCTGCCGGCTACCATAGGGTAAATTTAAGGGTTTCCCTCGATTTTTCTGGGATCCCATCATCAGACCCTGACTTGGTGAACCACCTCGCAATTACCCTTTCAAATAAAAAAAATGAATTTGACCATACGTGCTTATAAAATTTAAGGGTTTCCCTTGATTTCCCTGGTATCCCATCATCAGATCCTGACTTGGTGAATATGGGACCACCTTGCAATCATACCCTTTCAAATAAAAAAAGAATTATGGAAATCGGTTCACAATTCGCAAAGATAATAACATAGATACAAAAAAAATATTCAGTCGAATTGAGATCCTCCTCCTTTTTTGAAGTCGGTTAAAAAAACGAGTGGTGTCGTGGGACACCAGATAGGAACGAAGTTCCTCATTATAAAAATATTATTTTCAAGTTCTATTCGAAGTATAAAGAAAGTAATTATTCTTTAAAAAAAATTATTTAAAAAAAATCCTTTTTAATAAGTCGGGTAAAAAGTATACAATTTGGTAGAAAATCATCTTCAATTTTTTTTACGAACTATTTTTCTAGAGCACTTAGTTTTCGAAATATCTACAATGAATATCTTAAATAATGAACAATTAAATGGTACCTTTCAACCCCCCTCTTGGACGAGGGGGGACTTTTAGTATTTTATAGCTATACCATACAATGGTAATGGTACTATTTACTGTGGGAATCATACATACCAAAAAAAATATTAACCTACATGACTTTTTCATTCATTTTAGCTTAGTTGTCTTACAAATTTACAAAAGGTTTAAACACACTTTCTTCACTTCGTTGTTGGGAAAGAGTGAAATCTGTTTAAATATATCAGTGACAAAGATAAGTAATCAAACCACTATATTAGCTTAAACAGCGAAAACGAGTTTGAGACAAGCGCAATGCAAAGCCACAGTGTACGTAAATTCAGTAAACACAATATTCTATCTCATTACCATAAATGTTATTCCATTATTATTTCGAAATAATCATAACGCACAAAATGTGAGGTCTGGCCTCACTTTACACATTCGCTGTCCTCACACAATGGTAAACAAATTGTCACCTTATAAAAATATATGTTGTATATTAAAACCCTTGATATTGATACTCTACTTGACTGATTGAGGAAGTCAGTCTAATCGAACCCGCAAATCAAGCAATGTCAATGGTCAAATAAATACGAGAAAATAATAAAAAGGGAAAAAGTAGCAATAAATATAGCAATTAAATATAAATAAATAAAACAACAATAATAAGTACTCAGTCTAAAAATGCCTTTAAATATAGTAATACGTACACACATATACACACATACATACACATATACATAGACATACACTGAACATATACGTAGTAATAAGTAGTAGAGATTTTGCGTCCCTTTGCGTGTTCTATTCCGTCTAGTCTGATTGTACGGAATTGATCCTCACACATTGGAGCCTAAGTGGTCGCGTACTGTGCGGTTTCAGAGAAGTATTCTCCTGCGTACTTAACAGTACGCTACGGTTCCAAAGAAGCTTTTTACCTCGAGCTGTAAGATTGTGGGATGAACTCCCTGCCGAGATTTTCCCAGGAGACTACAGTATGGTTTCTTTATGAAAGACGTTAAGGGGGTTTTGCAGGGTCGGTAACTCGTGATTGACGCTTCTGGTGTCACAAGCGTCACTAAACTGCTCTCCATCAGGCGGGTCGTACGTTTGTTTCCCACCCTAGTGGTGTAAAAATAAATTAAAGCCTAAATGATATCCCATGAACTACCTTCCGAGGTCCATGGATCGGTTTATTTATCTCGAGTTCCTCCATACTTCAGAGGACACGTTAAGCTGTCGGTCCCGATTGTTCTCTTTAGACGACAGTCATTAAACCAAGTCTGTTGGGATGCGGGTCTCCCCTCAATCAAACGGGTTTAGAGCATATTGCACTACGCTGCTCAACTGCGGGTTGGCAGAGGTTAATGTTTTCAAGCCGCCCAAAGGCCACTAACCTGGCTTAACGACTGTCGTCAACAACCGGGACCGACGGCCCTCCGAAGCACGTAGGAGATCGAGATAAAAAAACCCATCCATAGATAAGCTACGGTCGACGTTGCTTAACTTGCGTGATCGACTAGACTGACCCGCGCAATAACGGCATCGAACTCCTCAGTATAATAATAAATCAAAATTATTTTACATACATCGCGTTACTTAATGCCAGTAGTTAATATAACTAGTGGTCGCCCATTGGTCGAAATTCGACCATAATTAATTTTAATTATGACTATAACAATAAACAAAAGAGTATATAGGAGTGTGTGTCAAATACATGGTAGTGTGTGTAATGTCTTTTAATTGATTTAATGTATTTTTATGCACAATTTTTAAAAGAGTGTTTGCATTTTGCACTTCTTCTCTATAATATATATGACGAGCTCGGTGATCGAATGGTTGGCAATGGCCACTTTGACTCCGAGGACGCGGGTTCGATTCCCGCACAAGACAAACATTTGTGTGCATGAACATGTCTGTTTGTGTTGGTCTGGGTGTTTTCTATGTATTATAAGTATGTATTTACAAAAGAAAATGTATTTAAGTACATTTATCAGTTGTCTAGTACCCATAACACAGGCTTTGCACTTAATTTGGGACTAGATGGCGCTGTGTAAATTATACAGAAATATTTATTTATTTATATTATTTATTTAAACTATAAGTGTGCGAAATTTTATATTCCTCCGTCCGTGCAATTTTCGTAATAAGGGGTACAAAATTTCTGTTTCACGAATTAATACAATGATTATAATTATGAAACGCGAAAGTTCTAAAACTTATTGTTCTACTGCCATTATTAGACTGTGACATTGTCGAGATTTAACGTTTATATCCTCCTCGCAGACAATTTAGATGTGATTGCGACTTCCGTACGTCCATTACGGGCGGCGCTACCTGCGGCGGTGAATCGTTACCAATTAAGATTGTAAGCTCAGTTTATTGCTCCGAGTATAGTGATATAGAAGCTCGCGGGACTATCGCGTGAGCTTATGTCGTTTAAACATGCAAGGTGAATAATTTACATATAATTATTGAAACTTCGGAGAAGCTCAATAGCGTCGTTGCGAGTGTCAGTCTAATCGATTACATAGCTTGTCTATGGATGGGTTTATTTACTTCGAGCTCCTTCGTGTTTCAGAAGCTACGTTTAGCTGCCAGTCTCAACTGTTGTTATTAGATGACAGCCGTTAAGCCGAGTCAGTGGTCTTTAGGCGGCTTCGAAACACTATTCTCAGCCAAATCACAGTTCAACAGCATGGTCTCACGTCAATCGAAGGGCTTTAGAGCATACTCCATGCTCTATAAACCTTCATGATTGAAGGGAGGCCCGTATCCCAGCAATGGGATGAAGAAGAGTTACGGCGACGACTTCTAATTATTTCATTTGGGGTGTAAGTGGTTCACCAACATCTTTGAACCAAAGCCAACTTCATCTGCACGCGGTGCACCCTGCTGACTGACAAACGAAGCTCTGGCGAAAAGAGAGGTAGGGAGCGTAATTGTAAGCTAGCCGACTGGGGAATGTACCTCCACCTCACAGAATACCGCAGCCAAATAACAATTCCCTTGAGGGTTGTTGTGTTCCTGCGAGTGAGTGAGGTCACCAGAAAGGAAGGAGATGCTGCGTTGGCAGCGGGGGTGGCGGCGCGCGAGCGATATTTTATGTTGCGAGCGTTATAATATGGCTATGGTAACCGCTTCACATTAGGCGGGCCGTATGCTTGTCTCCCACCCGTCGTAGTATATAAAAAAAAATCAGATTTTGCGCTTGTAAGTTTGTTTGTAAGGTGGGGGCGCGCGGGTACGGGGAATATCTTTTTGCGCTTTGAATAAAATGGCGGCCGGACAAAGTGATTCCATTGTTCTAAAACCTGGCTATAAGATACATCTGAGTTCTCAGTGATCATCAAGCAAGCAAGTGACACTAATTTTTTTTTCGCTTGTCGGGCACTTTTGACCATAAGTAAAAATGGTTTGCCATATTACACAATGCAGAATCTCGTCAGTTCCCACACCATGAGGACAACTCCAGACTCGGAACCCTAAAAAACGCATGAATATTTAAATATAAGAATAACACTAGTAATTTACCCTCACTTTTCCGTAATCCAATACACTTATTTAAGAAATACCCTCAAAAATGGACGACGAATCATTCCAAATGGTTCACGCGACAATACCGTCACTTGGACGAAACCTCAAGTATAATAAATCATAAAATTTGCATTGCAAATCTGAGGCCCGACCACAAGTAAAATGTATAGGGAAGTAACTCGTTTCTTAAGAGACCGTATTTGGAATTTCGCCGATGTAGTAAAAATTTCCTCAACTTTTTCCCATCCGTTCTTAAGAAAGTATACATATTACACTGTAATCGAGTATATGTTGTAAAAGATAAATATTACTCTAATTCTAATACAAATTAATGTAATAAATAAACAATATAATTAATTTATTTTGTGCGAAGTCTTTCATAACATTGTCATAATTGTATAGGTATTTTCTGGAAAATTAAAGAAAAAAGCTTGAGGTTTTTTTTTTACAAAATCGGCGCAATTTCAGGTACGGACTCTTAATAAGTTTATGCACTCTTTATACCACGACGGTTATCATAGCATATAGACACTTGCAATACAAGGAGTAATACTCGGGAACTGGCACGCAACTTCAAACGTAGTATCTTTAAATATCTAGTGACCTCCCTCATATATCGCTCTCTTTCTCTCTCATATCCTTATTTATGCCTTTCTTTGCAATCATTCAAAAACTCATCGGTTATGCTATTGCAAACAATTGAACTGTTTAATTATAATTATTTTACAATAAAGTGTTGCATATAAACAAAAATACATCTTATTTTTTTTTGATAAAGCCATTATTTTTAGGGTTCCGTACCTCAAAAGGAAAAACGGAATCCTTATAAGATCACTTTGTTGTCCGTCTGTCTGTCTGTCTGTCCGTCTGTCTGTCAAGAATTTCTATGTCGAGAATGCGTGGAGGTATCAAGCTGAAATTTGAACTGTATACTCAGGTCTACGGTCCCATGAAGTTGTAAAAAAAATCAAACAGCTAAGTTTACGTAGAAAAAAGTTACGGCCGTTTATTCAGCAAAAAACGCATATTTCGACACACTCAAGGGAATCAAAACCTATAGGGTACTTCCCGTTGACCTAGAACTATGAAATTTGGCAAGTAACATCGTTATAGACTACAAGTAGAGGAATAAATCTCAAAACTATACATTTGTAAATAGATCTTAAAAAATAGGGGGTCTATATTTTTTATAGGGTGTCGAAATTTCAAATTGAAACTACTAGTTCAAATGGGGTATCATATGAAAGGGCTTGATGTACACATTGCAAAATATATTTTATTTATTTTTTTCGACGCATTATTTCTTATTTATAATGATAAATATCAAATTTAATAATGATACTACGTACCTACGGAACCCTCGGTGGGCGAGTCCGACTCTCACTTGTCCGGTTTTTTTTCACAAATTACACAACGCCTTCTAGTCCCAAACAGATACATACTCGTATACTTAACTTGTAATTTTCATTACTATAATCATCATTGGGGACTATTTTATTCAGTGGTGGCCCTGGTAGCATTGTGCATTGCCTACAGGAAAACGCGTCCTACAACAGTTAGGAAATATGGGTTGTTGTTGAATACATCTTACTTACTGTTTGTCACATTGTTTATGCCCTAACCTCCAATATAAAAATAAAGCGGAACACAAATTAATGCAATTTCGAGGGCCTGTCCCAACTGCCACAGATTATGCACGAATGGATAATATTAATTATTATGATAACAAATTACTTAATTATAATATTCTGGCGCGGTGTCGTCGTTATGTTCTTTAATGGAAATTTCGAGTCACTTCTTTTGCTGAACCTCTTTAAAAAGGCAATTTAATTAACATAGACATAATTTTATTATGTATTCCTTAAAGAAGATACATTTTACTTATTTATTTGTTCGTATATCTTACATAATAATACATATAACTAGCAATAAAAGCAGTTATGGCGAGCGTCCGTCCCTCTTCTGTAATAGCCCGGTATTAATTTCACCCAGATCTCATCTCCATAGCCCATTTATTTTCCATCACACTTCGCAATAGTTTCAACGCCTGCCGAGACCTGCTCATGGGTATGTTGTTCCATTGACATATCCTGAGGGCATACAATATTACATCAAACTTC
Organism: Hypsopygia costalis; assembly: GCA_937001555.2. Taxonomy (NCBI): domain Eukaryota; kingdom Metazoa; phylum Arthropoda; class Insecta; order Lepidoptera; family Pyralidae; genus Hypsopygia; species Hypsopygia costalis. The sequence continues at coordinate 27,506,381 of OW443338.2, forward strand.
TCAAAGGGGCCTCTACGCGTTAGATCCATATCCCCGCGCTCTCCTATCAAATGACCGGACTTGACCCGTGATAAAAAAGAAATACATATAATTTCGCCAATCTGTATGCCAGTTTGTTGGCGAATTGTTATGCATTCCGTACATAAGTTCTTTACACACATCGTCACATAAATTACTTAAACATATTATTATGTAATATTGTAACATTAAATAATGTAACATTAGAGTAACTAGTGATACCAGTACTGTCATTCAATGACAGTCAACACAAACAGACATGTTCATGCACACACATATTTGAAAAAGATGGCTAGTTAAGTGAAACAAATACCATCGCAAGTGAAATTAATTTTAGACTCAAGAGAAAATAGATTTCTGTGATACACCCAAATATAAATTAAATGTTTAAATTTACCGCTGCTAAAACCACCCTACGCTCAAGCCTACACAGCCTGCCGGTAAATCTACCACTGCTGTATGGAATTAATTCCATATATTTCCTCGTTAAAATACTATATAGATACCTAGATACCATTCCAATCCAGAGATTACACAGTTTTAGTCAGTAATACTTGCAGACCAGACATAGCAAATCCTTCTAATTGCTACCTAGAAATATCCCCCTCGAACTGGGTTGCCGTTATGGAATAATAATTGCTCTAGCTTTAAAACTTTAATACTGAACTAACGTTTGCTGAAATTACATGCGCGTAACAATTAGTGATACCGGTGATACCTAAATAATACTACATGTACACATCTTATCAGAGCGTATAATTTCGCTTCTGTGAATCGGTTCGGAGAAACAGGATATATCTACCTCAAACATGTTTCATCCTAATCAGTGATGTTATAAATACTATGGATATGGCATACACATACCAAATTGCGTACAGAAAACAGTTCCCGTCGCCCGGAAGAGAGACTATCGCTGTCTTTGTCATCTCAGCGCTTTAATATACTTGCCTCCCTGTACTTATACTTATCTCTTTCCCTCGCTGAGTGCGTAATCGTCGCAATAGCATCTTTTTCTTTCAAAATTATGAAATAAATATTATTGTGTACTTATATTCGTAATCAAAAAACCCGATGGTAATCGGCTTCAGTTTTGGCGGTAGGGCCCCTGGTCGAAACATCAGGCAATAATAAATGTATGTAAATATCCTTATGCATGATCGCGTTAATACCAATTACTATTTTTAAAAGAGATTTTTTATATGAAATAGAAATACTTAGTTAAACTATACTTTAAATATGTTTAGTCAACTAATAAGTACTGTCCTTTGTGTTAGATGTCACCATACTACAATGCAGTATGGATATTGTAACACCCGATCCTTACGTCACGTTAAATTATGTGTAACACGTCACGTCATAAGTATGCGACTTCTTTGTGAATACTGAAGGTACTCGACTACCTACTCCGTTTTATAATGTGTATTATTTATAATATTTATTATTTATTTATTTATATTATATCTGAGTCATGTCTAGGCTTATATACTATCAGCTCAGTGTAAACAACGTATTAATATTTATTGATATTTTATAGATCGAGATAAATTCAAAGATGATTCAAGTTATATTTCAATGTATTGGACGTGAAATTGTTTTATTAGGGAGGGACCTCAAACGCGAGAGCCCCCGCTCTCGCTCTCTACCGTCTAAGTTGAAGACACGCCAATGTTGTACCGATTTGAAAGTCGTCTTGACATAAACGTATAGACATATGCATATTCCAACTCGATTTTTATTACAAATCACACGAATATAAACTGTCAATTGATTATTGAACGAGCGTTTAAGTAGTTCAATAACATTTGAAGGGTACAGGCAAAGATCAGGAAATGTCCGAATGAATAGCAAAAGTACTAATACGCTAGTAACTAAAGGGGCGCGTCTTTTCAGCTTGGACGAGCTCTACCGATCTTCTGCTTCTACGGGGAGTGCTCCGATGAGCTGTTTGATTTGATACCTGCCGCTGAATTCCACTATCGTACAACTCGCCATAAATTAAAATTCCATCCATATCATCTTGATAATTGGCGATCTACTACTGTACGTTTCCTAAGACATTTTATACCACGAACAGTGAAACTGTGGAATCAACTTCACTCAGCGCTATTTCCGAACAACTACGACATGGATGCCTTCAAGAACAGAGTTTTCATTTTCCTTAAAAGGCTGGCAACGGATCGGCGACCTCTAGGTGTCGCTGGTCTCCATGGGCGGTGGTGATTGCTTTCCACCAGGTGATTCACATGCTCGTTTGCCCCCCTCTCACATAAAAAAACACACGTTTTTTAAAAACCCGCTACTGCTTGACGCTCCGCTTTTTACACTTCTCAAGGCTTTACAATAGAAATGTATTTTTCTTTTTTTTTAGTCATTAGTATCCTTATCACCAAAAATGACAGTTGAAGTGCTCTCTTATTTATTGAAAGTTACTTTATTTATTCAAAAGTCTTAAATTGAGCGCAAATTTAGGGCTCTCATATCTTTTTAGATCAAAGTGTTTGTAACGGACATGATTTGAACGGAATGAAAGATGGATCACCTCTTTTTTGAAAGTTAATTGATTCAGGTCTTTTTTGAAGTCGATTGAAAATTAAATCTCGCGATCAGCAAAATTAATTCACTAAAAATTATACTAGATTTTTAATCGTCTTCAAAAAAGAGGCGAGTTTGGTTTACTGATGTTCACTAAACTAATGTGTGTTTCATTTAACACCCACCCGTGTTGCTGAAGTTTTTATGCTATTTGACATGACGCTATCTCAAATTAAGAGCAAAAAGGCAAATTAAACCGCAAGCTACTAGTCCTTACTAATAAAAGTAAGAAAGTGAGTTGGTCTGTTCTACATTCATGCCTTAACAATAGTTATAGCAAAATATCATGGCAATCTAATAACATTGCAATGATATTTTGCATATATCATATAGAAGTGCAGAACATAGAACCCTCCACCTCCCATGGCTGCACCGACCTCGCGGTCATATGAGCCGAATCGCGGAAGATGCGCGCGGCACTTTGCTCTGAGGCTCTTTCATGCCGCGGGCAATTCTTGACTCCCTACAAATTATTTACTCTATGTCCCTTGTGCCTATTTGGCTCTCTCCCCTTTTGGGGCGGCGACGAGTACATTTCCGCCTACGCTGTCAACCGTTTGCGCACCAACTCCATTCTTCTCTAATCGTTCCTCTTGTAGAAGTGCAGAACAATAAAAAAATTTTACCCCGGAAAAATATGCTGTTTCCGTGGGATGACCAAAAGTTTGGCACGATAATTCGCGGAGAAATCCGCGTGCGGAAGCTTTAATACTAACTAAATGCAAAAAAAAAAAAAATCTGAACACTGGACGTCCACAACGATTTTCCATTTCGATGACAGAACGTTTCACTGTAAAGCTTGAATGGGCTTCATCTCGAATACAATCAGAAAAGTTTCAAAGAATATTGTTGAAAAACATTGTTGCAAAAATACCTACTACAGAATTAAAGCGACAACAAAAAGAAAGGAAACAAAATGAATTTAGAGTACCCGGCAGTACTAATGTATATTGCGAGACAGTGAGGAATGTAAAGACACGGTTTGTATGCAAATTCTTATTTGCAAACGGGGACTGAAACTTCGGCGATCAGGGACGCTAGCGAAGGGGGCCTGGGGAACTATTTGAGCGTAGCGCTGGACTAAGTATTTCTAAACATAGATTTTAAAATAAGCTAGATATCGCAATCGCAAAAAAATTTGGGTGTAAGTTCATCAACATTTTTGAACCAAAGCCAACCTCACCTGCACGTGGACACCCTTCACACAGGGTTGCTGAGTGACAAACGGGGCTCTGGCGGAAAGAGAGGTAGAGCATTGCATATTTTGTAAGCTGCCCGACTGGGGAAGTACCTCCACCTCACAGAATACCGCAGCTAAATAACAATTCCCTTGAGGGTTGTTGTGTTTCTGCGAGTGAGTGAGGTCACCAGAAAGAAAGGAATAAGTTGCTGCGGGGGTGGCGGCACGCGAGCGATATATATTTTAAGTTGCGAGCGTTAATATTACTACGGTAATCGCTTCACATCAGGTGGGCTGTATGCTTGTCTTCCACCCGACGTAGTATAAAAAAAAATTACATTCTAATGTGTCTGTAAAGTGTCACGTTCAACGTTTATAATTTAAAAGTTGATTGATTTTGTGTGTGATTAATGAGATATATTATTTTTTGAAGTTAAGGTGTTCTGCGTGACCAAACGTACGATGTGCGCGCGTCGTTTAAATGTCATAATCTCCGGTTGCAGTCGCTTCTCATTCGCATTCGCTTTGAATCGCCAACGCTAACGTAACATACTGGTTTCAACGATTTATAGAATGTAGAATGGATCAAACTCCTGGTTATTCTCCCTTGTTGCTACTAAATCAGTATAAAGATCTTTAGGTAAGTAAAAAAAAAAACTTTGGATGTTACAATTGAAACATTTAATAGCCCCGGTAGTAAGCTTTCTTCGGGCATTCAATTAGAAAAGACAGATTTTTCAAAACACAAACATGATGCATTACTGATGCGTTGCATTGTGATAGAACAGCGTTTTTTTTACATTGAATAAACACCAAATTACACCAGATCGCGTATGGCACCCGGCATCGTATATAAAAAATAATGGTCCCGTCTTTGATACCACACATAATCAAAATTACATCAATAGAGTAACCATGAGACGTAGGTAGTGTTCGTAGCACTACCGGGTACCCTCTTATACTGGACGTGTAACTGTCTAAATAACGCGATGATGTCTTCGTAAATGGGGAAAGACTGGTATGCTTGATTTTCTTGACTTGCGGCATCTTGCCAACTTTAAATCTGAGTGACTAACAAAGTCCTGGATAATCTAGGCGTTTTTATGTCTTTGCACAATGTAATGTTCTCATTTGGTAACTACATCCTGTCTGCTTAAAATATTAATTTTAACTTTTCAAACGTGAAAATTATCATAAAGTATTTTACGTAACTTTGCAGTTTTTAAACGGTTTCAAGTTACCTGATAGAGCCAATGAGTAATACTTAAAAACTTGCTTATAGCTGTTATAATAAAATATTACAAATATTGACTGATTTACATAAAAATATTTTATTGTCTTTGTAGTAGTTTTCATTTTTTATAATTTAAATTTATTTAAGTTTGCAAATTATGTTTTTATTTATGCATTAGTGATTGTCGTTAAGTGTCTACAGTGTCTTACACTGGCCTCCGCCAACTCGCAGAGAGACAGATAGGGTATATAGAGAACCCAATTGGGCAAGTACCACCACCGCACGGAATCAACTAAATAATGCCCTCGAGGATCTTTGTTTTCATCATATGGGAGGAGCGCTGGGACTTCCGCTGTCAACGCATGCTTCACGAGCAATGGTAATCCTTGGATTCTATCTCTATATGGCTGCCGTAATCGCTTACATTAATGACAATTTTCTAATTTATTCAGCCATTTAAAATATAGATTTGTATGCCGGAAGGTAAAATGTAGTAGATGTTAATATTATGTATTTATTTCATCTAATGTTACCTATTATAATTAAATGCCATCAAAAACATAACTTGTAAAAAAAACCAAGTCTCGCAACTCAGTTCTTCTACCGTAAAAAGTTGTGAGATCCATGTAATACCAAGTCGGTTAATTCATTCAGTCCCTACTTAAGGGACCTTCCCTCTTAACTTATTACGTAATTAGCTAACCAAACAACATCTTATACTGACCATATCAATATTAAAAATCTTTTATGTTTTAAATAAACAGATTGACTTGGCCATCGCACTAAACAATCTAATTTAATATAATATGTATTACTTATGAGATACATTGTGTTTTCATGCGATGGCCAAGTCGATCTGTTTATTTAAAACATAAAAGATTTTTAATATTGATATGGTCAGTATAAGATGTTGTTTGGTTAGCTAATTACGTAATAAGTTAAGAGGGAAGGTCCCTTAAGTAGGGATTGAATGAATTAACCGACTTGGTATTACATGGATCTCACAACTTTTTACGGTAGAAGAACTGAGTTGCGAGACTTGGTTTTTTTTACAAGTTATGTTTTTGATGGCATCTCATTGCTTTTTGTAGATAAGTAGTCCTCCTTTTTTCCTATCCGGTACTAGTTCTTGAGCTTCAGCCATAGTTTTTCTCAAAGCCCACTTCCTGTCTCTAGGGATTTTTCTCGGAGGCTTTGATGTTACAATTTTTGACAAGTTTGGACAGTAAATACTTCCTAGTCTATTGTATATAATTAATAAAAACTATTAACTAGTATTTGTATATCTATCATCATCATCATCAGCCTGTATCTACCCAATGCTGGATATAAGCCTTCCCCAATTCTCTCCACCAAATACGTTCTTCCGCCTTCCGCATTCTGCAGCTTCCAGCCGTTTTCTTAAGGACATCGGACCATCTAGAAGGAGGGCCAACGCTTCGTTATTCTACGCGCGGGCCTTTAATGTCTTACTCCGCCATCTGCCATCACTTACTCGGCAGATGTGACCGGCCCATTACCACTTCAGCTTGCAAACTCTACATTACCACTTAAGCTATGTCAACAACTTTGGTTCTTCGTCGAATTTCTTCGTTCCGGATTCGATCCTTCGGAGAAATTCCGAGCATATCCCTCTCCATCGCTCGCTGTATATCTATAGATATATTATAATATTTTTGTGTATGGTAAATATATCTATACAATATTACAAGCCCGCAAGGCAGCTTATGGCGAGTTGTTGGGGAGTAACAACACCACGGGTATCGAATCTCCAGAGGGCCTTCGTCCCCGGCATATCTTCGTTGGTCGGAATGGAAACACAAGAAGGCCCCCGCAAGACTCTCAGCTCTGGCTTGCCTTCATTGGCCGTCCAGAGAGGAGTCGTTAGAGCTATATACTCCAGGGGTGGAAGTGATAAAGGGCCGCGAGTAACTTCGGAGAAAGCGCTGCACACCTATTGAACACCCCTGAGTTACTCACACCGGTGTTGCCCTCTGCCGATTTACTGGCAATTCGGGGGCCCATCTAGTAAGTGGCGAGCCACCGCCTGCTGCACATAACGATCGATAGTCAGTCCATTACGTAATCAACCCAAAACATGAGATTTGGGTAGATTACGTAATGGACTGATCTCATGTCCATAGTCCATTTATTTTCTAACACACTTAGCAATAGTTCTAATGCCTGCCGAGACCTGCTCATGGGTATATTATTTTACTAGCTGTTACCCGCGGTTTCGCCCGCGTGTTCCAGAGGCGCTGCCATACATTTGTGTATATTTTTTTCTTGTTGCAATTTTTTTTACTTCGTGGGATAAAACGTAGTAACAATATGTACAAATTTTAATCATCAAGGTCTGCGGACGAATATATATATATATATATATATATATATATATATGTATGTATATGTATATATATATATATATATATACATATATATAATATATATATATATATATAATGTATATATATATATAATGATTACAAAGTTTATTTTTTATCCCATGGAAATAAGATGTTTTTCCGAGATAAAAAGTAACTTACGTCACTCTCCAGACCGTAGACTATCCCCCTTAAAAAAATCATGTCGGTACTTAGGTTCCTTTCGACGTGATAGAAGGACAAATGATTACAAAGTTTATTTTTTATCCCATGGAAATAAGATGTTTTTCCGGGATAAAAAGTAGCTTATGTCACTCTCCAGACCGTAAACTACCCCGTTAAAAAATCATGTCGGTACTTAGGTTACTTTCGACGTGATAGAAGGACAAATTATTACAAAGTTTATTTTTTATCCCATGGAAATAAGATGTTTTTCCAGGATAAAAAGCAGCTTATGTCACTCTCTAGACCGTAAATAAACTATCTCCGTTAAAAAAAATGATAATACAGGTATACTGATTCTTTTACCGCAAATGTAACTTTGTAATCCCATATATTTATATGGGATTACAAAGTTATTTATGCAGTTAGCGTATCTAGAAAACTGGACGGAAATTGCAAAATATTTTAATTTTTCCTTGATTTATACAGTAAACACGAATTGTATTCTAAATTTGAAGCTTCTATGTATGCTAGAAGTGCCTTAGAATTTTGATGATCGGTGAGTCAGTGAGTGAGTGACAAAATTAAGGAACTTTGACCAGTTATAATTCTAAAACTACTGGTTCGAATTGAATGAAATTTTAAATATACGGTGTTTATACAATACCTGCTTGGTTACTAAAAATTCAGGCACCTAGTTTTATCCACAACAAAGTTATAGGGGGTCGAAAAAGGCCTGAAGTGCTTCGAGAAAAGGATGGTACGGCCGTGCCGCTTTTTGCTCGACTTGGTGGGGGCACTGCCGTGCCCCCAGATTTTAAGTAAAGGCGATATGATTGACGTCATATCGCGTTTACTTGTATGGCACCAGGCGTTGTATGTAAAAAAAAAATATAGTCCCGTATTTGACATATAAATAATCAAAATTACAATCAATCGCTAGCACGCCGCCACCCCCGCTGCCAACGAAGCATCTCCTTCCTCTCTGGTGACCTCACTTACTCGCAGGAACACAAAAATCCTCTAGAGAATTGTTATTTGGCTGCGGTATTCTGTGAGGTATAATGGCCGTGTGGTTTTCGGCAGACTAGAATAGAATCACTCCGTCTCTTCCCGTGGATGTCGTACAAGGCGACTAAGGTAAATACATTATATAACATCGATCAGGCCTCCCCAATCCGTTTGGCCAGCGGGGAGTTGGGGCTGCTGGGGAGTGTAAGCCAAATGCTCCTTCTGTTTGTGACGGACGAGAGAGGGTCGTGCTCCTGTAGTGGAGACTAAAATGACCTGATGATGATGACAATCAATCGAGTAACCACGCGACGTAGGTAGTTTGGGTAGCACTACTGGGGACCATCCTATACTGGACGTGTAACGGTTTACGTGCGGTCGGTAAATTTTAATTAACGAATATGCTATTAAGTTACAACATTTTGTATATTTTATGTAAGCGGTTTAATCATTAAAATTACAACAATGTGCCAATGTACGCTCTAATTACACTTACCGTACGTGCTTGCTTCAAATTCTGAAAAGCTGTAACAAGTATGTGTTGAAATAAATATTATTTAGTTTAAAATTACTAGGGGATTATCTGATTGAGTCAGGAAGTACAGTCTACACAACAAGTAACAATAGTACTACGTAGTACTATTACTTACGTATACTGTGATACTACCATACAAGTCACATGTTTCTGAGACGTAGGTTGCTTATTATATAGTGTTGCTGGCAGTCTCGCCACCTCTTTTGTAGATTATTTTTTATAATATTTTTTGAATTTATGTCATTTTTATATTGCTATAGTTTGTAAAATATTCTAATGTCAAGTCCCGAACGGGGTAAAAGCAAATATATTTTTCTTAGTTCTTCTGGCCTTGTATTGTTTTTATTTTATAAAATACAGTCAAAAAGTAGTAATGTAAAGTGACCTTGGTTTTCCGATATCAATTCGGGATTTCGAAATAAAAAAAAATCGCTATGGTGGCGCATGCTGTGCGTCCGATGTTTTTTAATATACGCTCTCCTATCACTAACATATAGATAATATAATTATGATTGGCGATCTACTACAATACGTTTCCTAGGACAATTTATACGACGAACGATAAAACTGTGGAATCAACTTTCCTCAGCGGTATTTCTGAACAAACCTTAGCCTTCAAGTATAGTTTTTATTTCCCTTATAAGGCTGGCAACGTATCGACGACTCCTTGGTATTGCTGATCTCTATGGGCGGTGGTGCTTTCCATCAGGTGACCAACATGCTCGTTTGCCTCGTCTCATATAAAAATGATTGATGATGATGATTGTTTTCTACCAGAAGGACAATTTTCGTAATTATTTTACGAACACAGAATGAAAGTTGACCGAATCGAGATTGTACTGTGAATTGACTAGAAACTATATACTTGATTTCATTAATTAATTATTAAGTACCAATATATCTTATAATTGGCAAAATAACATTCAACTTATTTTGTTTAATTTTCGGTTATATTTCGATATAATCCCAATTAAATTAGATTATACCAAGATTCATATTGTGATACGAGAATACCAAATGTGACATTTGTGAGATCTAGACTGGATCAGAACTGAATTTTGACTACATTTTAATTACGAGAATTGCCCCTCAGGTGACCCACATGGTCGTTTGCCCCCCCCCCTACCACCTCCCCCCTCTCTAATACAAAAACACAACATAACACTAAGAACATAGAACTAGATAAAATAGGGGTAATTTTTTTTTAATCATTTATTTCCAAAATTCTTAATACTACAGTTACAATGATAATACACCACACCTTACAAACCACATGGGGTTTATAATGGTACATGTATATACTTAATTTTCACACACTCCTATATAAATAGGCTGCCTATACATAGTATATCTTATCCATTACCACAACATTCAACATTTGACAAGAGAGCAATTTAGGCTCGATCTAAATTTATCTTAGAGGACTACTCAAGCGAAAGAGGCCTTGGATTCAACTTGTTTGCGTGTAGTATATGTATATAGGTTTATATGTGGTAATAATTTTGTACATAATATACTAACTCTACTCACGACACCGTCAGAGTGGAATTTATTGAAACCGGGAACCTTGCCTATGTTGTAATATTGTAGACAAATTAATATGATATTTGTGGTGTAAGTGGTTCATCAACATATTTGAACTAAAACCAACCTCAACTGCACGTGGTGCACCCTGCCGACTAACAAACGAGGCTCTGGCAAAAAGAGAGGTAGGGCATACCTTATTTGTTCTTATAGCGGCAACAGAAATACATCATCTGTGAAAATTTCAACTGTCTAACTATTACGGTTCATGAGATACAGCCTGGTGACAGACGGACGGACGGACAGCGAAGCCTTAGTAATAGGGTTCCTTTTTACCGTTTGGGTACGGAACCCTAAAAAGAAAACAGTTTTAGATTCGACTCATAGAGAAGGCAAGGTCGGCAATAGAGAACGACAGAGAGTATCCATACAGTATGTAAGTACTTAATAAGGCCCTAAGCTGACATACTACTTTGAGCAAGATTCAGTAACCTACTGTTTTGCACCTTATCGAGTTTCTACATCGGCTAAACGCTCCCCTCCGCACCGAATGCCGGTTGCAACTGCTTTTAGACTATTTGGGGTAAATTGCTCACCACCATCTTCGAACCGTAGTCAACCTCACCTGGTCCTGCACGTGGTCCATGCTGACTGCATAACAACGCTCTGGTGAATGACAGGTAGGGCGAGCTGAATCATTTTAAGCCGCTCGCCTGGGGAAGTACCTTCTACAAAAGACCTGGGCCAAAAAACAATTCTATTGAGGGTTCATCATCATTATCAGCATGTATCTACCCACTGCTGGATATAGGCCTTTCCCAATGCTTTACGCCATATACGATTTTCCGCTTTCCGCATCCAACCGCTACCAACTACTTTTTTGAAGTCATCGGTCTATCTAGAAAGGGGGCACCCTTTACTTCGTCACCCTATACGTGGCCTCCATTCTAGGACTTTCCTCTCCTATATGCCATCGCTGACTCGGCAGATGTGGCCAGCCTACTGCCACTTTAACTCGTTGTTTTGTTGTCCGTCGAATTTCTTCGTTCCGGATACGATCCATTAGAGAAACTCCAATGCCGCCCCCGCCGAGACCCGGTAGAAGGGGAAGGCCAAAGAAATTCTGGCTTGATGTCGTAGTGGATGACATGCGGGCCAATGGTCTCACACAAAAGGATGCCGAAGACCGAGCGAAGTGGAGGAGAAAAAGTAAGAAAGCGGACCCTGGGCTCCGAAGCGCAAGCTTAGGATGCAACTGGAACTTAACGCTTGGATGATGATGATGATGATGAGAGAATCTCCAAGCATCGCTCGCTGTGCGACTTTTAGTCTGTGAATTAGCCCAACGGTCAGCGTCCATGTCTCTGTACCGTAGTTCATAGCGGGGAATACTTTGAACCTTTACCTTGAGGGTTGTCTTTGTTGAATTGGCATGTCTGCTTGTGCCCTTATATTGTGACATACATAATAGAAGTAACTCAAATTGTTTAATTAAATAGATTCATACTGCACGGCCCAGATATGGAGCAGCATTAGTTTGAGACAAAGCGCCATAAACTAGTTTCGGAACTGTGTCTCGACGGCGACAATACACTATTCAATATTCGTCTCTCGTGTGTCTCATATTTAACACTAGAGAAGCTCATGACTTTATCCGATTTGTTAACTGTGAGAAACTGAATGAGAAAGTTACATGTAACTGCTACCAAGTTCTATGCAAACGGAGCATTGACAATGTTGTATGTTGATAGCAGAAGCTAGTTTTCAATAATTATAGATAGAGCAATAAGCTTTTGGGAAATTTCGGCACATCCTCCTCGCAAATATACCCCATTGATTGAAGACCAAAGTGTTCTATTAGTGTGCCCTCCCCGCTATGATCTACGGTGCAGAGACTTGGACGCTGACCATTAACATGAACCATGGCTGGTTCACAAACTAAAAGTCAGACATCGAGCGATGGAGAGAGCAATGTAATGTAGTTTTAACCCCGGGACTATAGTAGACTTTGTTCATTAAATTTTTTGAAAGTCGCCGCTGTTAATCTTGGTTACACAGCAGACACAGTGGTGGGAATGTGTAGTGGGCTCCAATCCTGTAAAAAAAAAGAAGATGGGTGTTTTACTAGTTTTTATAAACTAGTATCTAGATCATGTAGATGTAGATATAGGTAGGATGCTGCCACTCCTGATATATTATCAATTCAATCTGAACTGAATTCCATAACTTTATAGAACAAAATACCTAACAAAAATCACGGACTATGCAAATTGAAAGTATTCAAAAATAACTTGCATAAGTTCGCAGGTGCATTCAACTTAGTTATTCTAAGAGACAGTCGAACTCGATCGGGGTCAGAATTGACTAAGTTTTTGCACGTTCGCCAACCCTTAAGCGAAAGAAAAGTTTGCTAAATTGGAATAGTTTTAAATGAAGATGGGAAACCACAAGGAACACTAAGTATAATTCATTTCGTTTGGGGTCCAGTGCTACTAGAAACGCAAGCTGAGCAATCTTTGGAAGATGACACTGTCTTCCGCTCACAGCTTCGCTCTGCGTGAATACAGTCAATCTTTTACGTACTTTAACACAGTTCCGGGACAAAAAGTAATATAAGACTTTTTATTCCGCCACCGCGTGTCTCTTAATCTAGATCACCTACACTTCATCATCATCACGATCAGGTCCATTCTAGTCTCCACTACAGGACGCACGACCCTCTCTCGTCCGTCCTAGACGGAAGGAGGATTTGGCCTACACTCCCCACGCTGGCCAAACGTGTTGGGGAGGCCTGATCGATATTTGATAATGTATTTCCCTTAGTCGCCTTGTACGACATCCACGGGAAGAAACGGAGTGGTTCTATTCTAGTCTGCCGGAAACCACACGGCTATCTATACTTACAATGGCGTAACTACAGGGTGGCAGAGCGGGCAAAATGCCACGGGCCCCCGGATCAAGGGGGCGCTTAGTACAAAAATAGTATTTTTTATAGTTAGTTTTTAGAGTTAGATTTTTAATTTTTTTTAAAGTTAAACTTATACTTAAAACTAAACTTAAAAAATACCTACTGTATTTTTTAAGTTTAGTTTTAAGTATAAGTTAGGCTATAAATTTATATATATACAAAATTTTAATAGGTACATTATCATATTTTTGAAAATAAAATTATTGCTCATTAACCAAAAATGTACAAAATACTCGTATTTTTTTCGTATTGCTTACTTAGATTTATTTATCAGAGGGGGCCCATCTGATGAATTTGCCACTGGCCCCTGATCTTATAGTTACTCCACTGCATATTTATATCTTTTTTTAAAAGGCAACCGTTGCTGACTGATCTATTAACATACAACTCAAACCACCACGGATCGGGAGCCCTACCGCCGAAACTAAAGCCGATTACCATCGAATATTTTGATTCGAAAAATAGGTCTTACGTTTTAGTTATAGACAAACATCTTCAGCTCAGTCTGTAGAGCGTCAGGGTCTCTACCAGCTAAGGTAAACACAAGTACCATACATCTAAGCTTAAGTTTGATTTTTGCGATCAAAAAATCCGATAGCAATCGGCTTCGGCATCGGCGGTAGGGTTAGAATATGGCACAAAGGTAGCTATAATGATATTGGTAACCGCTAAGAAGGAATTTTGGAAATACCCACTTGATATTCCACAAGCGTACAAATTTGCGGGCACAAACTATTTAAAATAATTAATTATGTGATCCGATTATAATATATAATCTATTCAAAATAATCCAATTAAAATAACTAATTATATTGGCAGAGCTCGTCAAAAGTATTATCGTAATACTTGACGAGCCTGGTGGTCGAATGGTTAGGAATGGCCACTTTGACTCCGAGGTCGCGAGTTCGATTCCCGCACTAGACAAACATTTGTGTGCATGGGACATGTCTGTTTGTGTTGGTCTGGGTGTTTTCTATGTATTATATGAATGTATTTACAAAAAAAATGTATATAAGGACATTTATCAGTTATTTAGTTCCCATAGTACAAACTTTGCTTGGTTTGGGACCATATTGCGCTATGTAATTTCTCCAGGGATATTTTGTTATTTTATTTCAATGTTAAATGGGTCACTCACGTATATTTGTCGGAAATTTCGACTAGTTTTGAACTCAAATGGATACATTCATTAGGGCGAGTGTCCAGACGCGTTTTCTCTCTCGAGATCGCGACGACCGCTGTGCTAATGCAAATTAATTATAGGGTACTCGATAAATGAAAAATATGGCAGAAAGCTTTTTTCACACTAATACTAATCTTTTTCGTTAATTTATACTCCCTGCTTATATTATTATGCGTTTTAAATTTCATTAATCTTTAAAGCGTGTTTTTAAGGTTTTTGATTATTATTGTTTAATATTAAATATTATGATAAATATCTATTATAATAAGTTCTTATTATAATACATAAAATACATAAAATAAATCCTCAACTAGCCAAGCCAACATTCCTCGTTATGTAACAGTCATTACGAGGCTCGGTGAGATTCCCGGTCATTCATCACGCTAATCGTCGCCCAGCGAATGCGAACCAGAATGGACGCGAGATTGATATTTGATTGATAATATAGACGGCAAAGTAATGTTTGTTTGTCATGGTACTGTTTTATACTATGATCGGTTATATATAGCTAGCTGATAAGCTGACACGTCGCAGCGTCGCCTGGGAAGATGTAATATTCTAGATATTTATTTATTTATTTTAGATATTACATGTGATAGGAACCTATTTGGAAATATCTTTGAAAACCTAAATTCTTTGTGACTTT
Source organism: Hypsopygia costalis (assembly GCA_937001555.2). Classification (NCBI taxonomy): domain Eukaryota; kingdom Metazoa; phylum Arthropoda; class Insecta; order Lepidoptera; family Pyralidae; genus Hypsopygia; species Hypsopygia costalis. The sequence goes on from OW443338.2 coordinate 27,521,818, forward strand.
GTCAGTTTTTGTATTGTTCTTTTGTTAGTGCGTAAGATCGTTCCCCAATATTGCATGTTACTATTAAAATAACCATTTTCTCTCGATTATACCAGTTTTTTTCTCTTACAGTCCTATTCAGTCAGTAATATAGTGGTCCTTCTACCGTTTAGTGTGAAAATCGGGAGAGATGGGCTATGAGACTCGTTCAAAAAGTAAATCGCAAATGGAACCCGAAAAGCCTACTGCGACCGGTCCCAGTGATGTTTTGAGTGTTTCAGCACAGTTGGTACAAAGGCCAGCGACCCATTTATCGGAAGCACATCATGCGCCACCGTCCGCAAATAACGGAGACGCGCCTTCGATAGTCGCAGACCTATCATCGCAGATCACTACATCCCACGACCAATTTAACATGTCGACAATATCAGTAGGAAGATCATCGCATTCAACGAAGACGATCAAAGCTCGAAAACTTGCTGCTGAAGCGCAACACGCTCGCCAGCTTGCAGATATTGAGTCACGTCAGCTCGAACTCGAACGTAAAGCTGTCAAACTCCATCACCAGGCTGAACTCGCTGCTATCGAAGCCGAAAGTTGTAGAGCTAGTGCACGTAGCAGCGCAAAAAGTAGTATTCACAACGAAAATCATGCTAATGTAGTTCAATGGATGGACAATCTACAGGTCGATGCGGGCCCATCGGCAGCGATGCCCAATTCTGAATATTTCAGATCCTCGGGCCCATTAGAAGCTGCGCCACATCAAGATTGTACAATACCACACGATAACCTACCAAACACTTCTTCTACTAAAATCTTTCATAATTTTCAGATTTCAAGACCGCATGAAATTTGTGTCGAAAGTGAACATGATAGGTTGGTTAAGGCTCTTGAAACTCTAGCAAGTAAACCTAGAAAACCGGATATCCAGCTGCCAATTTTCGATGGAAAATCACCTTCGGACTGGTTATATTTTAAACGTATTTTTTTAGATACACAGGTATGTTACTCTACAGTAGAAAATTTAACTCGTATCAGTGCCTCTTTACGCGGTGCCGCGCGCGAAGCAGTGTATGTCTTACTCGTGTCAGCTACAAATCCTATGGAGGTAATAGACGCTCTCGAGATGCGCTTCGCACGGCCAGAGAGGATTGTATTGCAAGAAATCGGTGCTATTCGTGCCCTACCTGTAGTTAGTGCTGAAGGACAGGACTTGGCAGTTTTTGCTTGTCGTATTAAAAATTGTATTGGAACAATGAAACTTTTAGATCAGACTGACTATATACATTCGCCGGAAATTTTCAATTCGCTTGTCAGGAAGTTATCCCCAATAATTCGTACAAAATGGTACGATTATGCAGGAAGCCAAACAAACAAGCATACCAGCCGCCTAGAAATGTTGTCTAATTTCTTATCACATGAAGTTGAACTTCAGACTAAATTTGGTATTCATGATTTCCCCCCAAGTTCATCGTTGACGCAGCAATCTGTGGAGAACAGATTTCGCACGGATTGTATAACTGAAAAACCATCTGTAAATAAATGCATATTTTGTTCTAAATTTCATAATGTAAATATGTGTGACAAATTTTTGACATTGTCAATTGGCGACAGATGGCAATGGGTAAAGAAGAATAAAGTGTGCCATAGATGTTTAGAAAATAGACCACATAGGTTTAATCTTTGCAGAGTAAAACTTCCTTGTGCTGTTGGAGGTTGTACATTTAAACATCACGCTCTACTACACAATCCAAATTCAGACCAAAATATATTGGCGCATGCGGATTTGAAAAATTATTCATCGGATTCTGAATCGGAAATTAGAGAATCCACAATGAAAACTAGAGCAAATATCGATCACGAGAATTTTGAGGTTGACATCACAGCTCATGCCTCCATGCCGCCTCCCTCAAACGCAAGTAGAGCTCTCACGCGACCGTTATTGAAGATAGTAGCCGTGCAGGTATCAGGTCCGTTAGGTACTGTTGACACCCATGCGCTGTTAGACGATGGGTGTACTGCTACGTTTATTGATTCAGACATTTCAAAACGCATAGGTGTCACAGGTCTTAGTAAGCAAGCTCGTATCGATTGTGTAGGTGGTTTGTCTCGTGATTGTAATGTTCAGTATGTGAGTTTTTCGATCAAAGGACGTAATTGTACAGATTCATATAAAATAAATAATGCGCGTTCGGTTGAGAATCTTGGTATAAATTACCAGTCCACTGTAAAAAGACAAGACATTTGCAAATATTCTTATTTAGCCGATTTGGCTGACCTTTTGTGTTGCGAAGAAGCTCAGCCGATGCTAATTATTGGTGTAGATAATTGGCATCTGTCAGTTCCGACTTTAACTCGTACTCGTAAGAATCGTGAACCCGTGGCAATTTATACCGCCTTGGGGTGGGTTTTATATGGATTTATGTCGAGCAGGACTACTAGAGTAGATTTTCTACATCACACTAGCATATTAGATTGTCATAACGACGAATTTTCTATAGAATCGGAAATTAAAAATTATTTTAAGTTAGATTCCATAGGAATTAATAAAAAAGATCACCGCGGTATTTCTGACACTCACGCGTTAAATACCTTGCAGGATACCGTACGCCGGCTGCCCGATAACCGATTTGAGACAGGACTTCTTTGGCGTCCTGACATTACATTCGTCCCGAATAATTTTGTATCAGCTTTGTCTAGATTCCTTTCTCTTGAAAAAAAAATGAAAGCCGATGATCAATACGCCGAACTGTACAGGAGAAATATACATTCTCTATTTGAGAAAAAATATGCTGAAAAATGTACATCACCACCAAGTGGTATCACGTGGTATCTCCCACATTTCGGCGTCACTCATCCACATAAACCCGGTAAATTAAGGATTGTACACGATGCAGCTGCTAAGTATGAAGGAGTTAGCCTCAATTCTCTCCTTGTACCTGGTCCCGATTTATTACAACCATTACTCGCCGTACTGATGAGGTTTAGAGAAGGAGCTGTAGCACTTACAGCCGACATTCGAGAAATGTTTCCACAAATCCGAATAAGAGTATCAGATCGCGACGCGCAGCGTTTTCTCTGGCGCGATTACCCTACAGAAAAGCTCAAACTTTATCGAATGTCGGCGATGATATTTGGTGCATGTTCGAGTCCTTGCACTGCTCTATACGTTAAAAATTTAAACGCGACTGAATTACAATCCTTGTATCCCGACGCAGCACATGCAACAATTCACAATGTCTATATGGACGATTACATCGATTCATTAGACAATGCCAATAAAGCAGCACAGTTAGCTCGAGACATCATAGAACTAAACCGTAAAGGAGGTTTTGAAATGCGAGACTGGATTTCAAATAATCCAGCTGCGCTTTCATTAATTCCTTCAGATCTAATTTCTCAAAACCAGAATAGTGTACATTTAGGAAGTTTTGACAGTACATCTAGAGTCCTTGGTCTAATTTGGCAACCGTCTAGTGATGTCATTAGTTTTAACCATTGTTCAAAAGACACGCCACCGAATAGACTAAGTAAACGAGATGCATTGTCCTATCTCATGCGCATTTACGATCCTCTAGGTATTTTAGGCCCAATTGTTTCACGAGGACGCATCATGTTCCAAAACATTTGGCGACAGGGTTTGTCATGGGATGACAAACTTGGTCAAGCTGATCAAAAATTATGGAACGAATGGTTCAATGATGTTCAACTTACATTTCAACTGCATATATCGCGATGTTACAGCTTGAACACATCCGAAATCGTTAACCGCGAGCTTCATTTGTTTTGCGATGCCAGCGAATTAGCATACGTTGCAGTGGCGTATTGGCGGTTTGTTTACACGAATGGAACGGTGAATCTCGCGCTCATCGGTAGTAAGAGTAGAGTAGCTCCACTGAAACCCGCCTCCATACCACGCCTCGAATTACAGGCAGCATTGATAGCTTCTCGCTTCTCTACATTCATATGCGAATCCCATCAACACAAACCTAGTAGACGTATCTTTTGGTGTGATTCACTCAACGTCTTGGGTTGGCTACATAGCGATGCACGCTCATTTAAACCATTCGTAGCACATCGAATTGGCGAGATCCTTGAAACCTCAGATGTTAAAGAATGGAGGTGGATACCGACTGCGGAAAACGTAGCGGATGATGCAACACGAATGAAACAAATTCCGCTCGTTCAAGAATCTCGCTGGATCCACGGTCCTTCTTTCTTGTACATGACAGAGGATAAGTGGCCAGCATCACCATCCTTCATAGATCGCAGTAGTTTAGAAAAGAAACCATTTGCACAAAATCACTGTCACCACATTTTATCAAATTCATTACCCATACCATTATCAGTTAATCCCGATCGTCTAAGTTCCTGGATAAGACTAATAAGAGCTACGGCGAGAGCCCATAAATTCTTGAAGTTATTAAAAGACACAGACTGTCAAAAGGAGATTACCGCTGAAGATCTTCACCTTGGTGAAATTCATGTTTTGCGCAAAAGCCAGCTCGATTGCTTTCCCGATGACATTCTCTGCCTCTTCAACCAAAGACAGTTGTCTCGAAAAAGTCGCTTATACAACTTATCCCCGGTTATGGATGGACAAAATATGCTCAGGCTAGGCGGAAGAATTAAACGAGCACAAGAAGTTGATGATAATATGAAAAGTCCCATAATCTTGGACCCCAAGCACTCTGCCGTACAACTCCTCATTGCCTATCACCACAAAAGATTATCTCATGCAAACACGGAAACAGTAGTCAACGAAATCCGCCAGAATTACTGGATAATAAACCTACGAAGCGCTGTTCGATCTATAGCTCACAACTGTCTACTTTGCCGCCTGAGACGCGCCCAACCTTTGGACCCGCCCGTGGGAGATCTTCCGACAGCTCGCCTAGCACATCACCGAAGGCCATTCAGCTTTGTGGGTTTAGATGATTTTGGCCCGTTTCTAGTTAAGGTTGGAAGAAGAAGTGAAAAGCGCTATGTAGCTTTATTCACTTGTTTAGTTATTCGAGCTGTACATTTAGAAGTTGTGCATAGTCTCACAACCGATGCTGCAATCATGAGCTTACGCCGCTTCATCGCACGCCGAGGAACTCCAAGCGAAATCTGGTCTGACAATGGAACGGCGTTTGTCGGTGCTAATAGAGTTCTACGAGATTTGTATGGTCAAAATATGACTACCTTTGCAGCGAATGAGAAAATCTCTTGGCGATTTATTCCGCCTTCTGCTCCTTTTATGGGAGGAGCGTGGGAGAGACTTGTGAGATCAATTAAGACCGCCTTTAATGTAACACTTCGAGAACGCTCCTTGTCAGATGAAGTATTCCTAACCTTCTTACTGGAGGCAGAAAATTTAGTGAACACTCGTCCTCTAACTCACGTGTCAGCTGACCCCAATAGCGAAGAAGCGCTGACTCCATTTCATTTTCTTTTTGGAACCTCTTCGGGTCGACCTATACCTGCTACCTTGTCTGATAGAGATATACTCACCCGAGAAGGATGGAAAACGGCAGTGAGACTGACTGACCACTTTTGGATGCGCTGGATGAAAGAATATTTACCATCCTTAGTGCCGCGACGCGGCGGTGGAACAGCTCCAACTATAAAGGAAGGGGACTTAGTCTTGGTAGTAGACAACCAACTCCCTCGAGGGACATGGCCGAGAGGCAGAGTGACTCGGGTTTACCCTGGCGAAGATGGTATCATTAGAGTCGCAGATGTACAGACTCGAGCTGGTCCTTTGAAGAGACCTTTGAAGAAGCTAGTCCTCATTTAAAAGGTGGAGCATGATAGGAACCTATTTGGAAATATCTTTGAAAACCTAAATTCTTTGTGACTTTGTCAGTTTTTGTATTGTTCTTTTGTTAGTGCGTAAGATCGTTCCCCAATATTGCATGTTACTATTAAAATAACCATTTTCTCTCGATTATACCAGTTTTTTTCTCTTACAGTCCTATTCAGTCAGTAATAACATGTATGATAGTAAATTTGATGTTAGTTTAGATCATGACGTGATTTTAATTTTATATTGATTGTAATTTTAAGAGGTTTTATTTAGTTTTGATTATAAATTGTATTTTGATTTTAATAATGTAATTGAATTCTGTTTTAAATTCTATTTTGATTGTAATTTTAAGTGGTATTTATTTAGTAATGATTATATTTATTATTTTTAGGGTTCCGAACCTCAAAAGGAAAAACGGAACCCTTATAAGATCACTTTGTTGTCCGTCTGTCTGTCTGTCTGTCTGTCTGTCTGTCAAGAATTTCTATGTCGAGAATGCGTGGAGGTATCAAGCTGAAATTTGAACTGTATACTCAGGTCTACGGTCCCATGAAGTTAAAAAAAAATCAAACTGCTAAGTTTACGTAGAAAAAAGTTACGGCCGTTTATTGAGCAAAAAACGCATATTTCGACACACTCAAGGGAATCAAAACCTATAGGGTACTTCCCGTTGACCTAGAACTATGAAATTTGGCAAGTAACATCGTTATAGACTACAAGTACAGGAATAAATCTCAAAACTATACATTTGTAAATAGATCATAAAAAATAGGGGGTATATATTTTTTATAGGGTGTCGAAATTTGAAATTGAAACTACTAGTTCAAATGGGGTATCATATGAAAGGTCTTGATGTACACATTGCAAAATATATTTTACTAGCGACCCGCCCCGGCTTCGCACGGGTGCAATGCTGATACTAAATGTACTACAGAAGGTCTTTGCGCTTTGTCCTATCCAGTCCTTCCCCAGTTATAGGCACACGCCGCCGGCTCCGCGGCCGGTACCGCCACAGCCGTTATGTCCCTGCATTTTAAATGTGTAATATCTTCTAAACTATTCATTTAAATTACATGCTGTGAAGGGCCATATTGATCTATATTTAATGCGCAATGTATTTAAGGTACTTAATTGGATAAGGATTAATTCTGTATTGCTTAAAATCGCTTCGTAAATAAGGCATTATTTCTTGTAAAAAGCAAAGGATAAAATAACGGTTATTGTGTGTTACCACTAAGAGATAGACATATACCATCGCGAACTTTTTTGTAGACCATTTTAAGGTGAACAATACTGTACTACATTATTTTGATCTATCTCGTTGGGTTCAGCCAGCGTTTGCAATGAAAGAGCAAAAAAATGTGTTTATTTACGACATCACATTAGAAACCTCTAAATTATCAGTGTTTTTCTACTATGTTATGCATATATTATACATATAAACTTTCCAGTTGAATCACTCTATCTATTAAAAAAAACCGCATCATAATCCGTTGCGTAGTTTCAAAGATTTAAGCATACAAAGGGACATAGGGACAGAGAAAGCGACTTTGTTTTATACTATGTAGTGATTTATTTTTATCGACGCATTATTTCTTATTTATAATGAAAAATATCAAATTTAATAATGATACTACGTACCTACGGAACCCTCGGTGGGCGAGTCCGACTCGCACTTGTCCGGTTTTTTTTATTATAATAATGTAATTAGATTTTAGTTTCCGACACAATGTATGTATATTGTTCAAGGAATAAATGACTAATGACTAATAAATTATTGACGTGATAACGTCATATAAATCGATGAAGGCCGGCTGTCACTGTCACTCATTGTCACGTTCCGCCTGAGCCGAGCATGCAAGCGAGAGCGTTCGGCTTGTGATGCTTCTATCTATCTCTCTTCCACTCCATCGGCCGATGTGTTCTTATGACGTTACTACGTAAAATTATCGTCCGTAAACCGACTTTACTTACACCATTTTTTATTATTATTAACAAAGTCGCATAAAAACCATTGTACCGAAATTCATCAAGTAACTTTAAAATTTATTATGTCTTCCAGTAATCTGAAATATTCGCTAAATTAAGACAAAGTTTGAAATTGGTGGATTGTCCAAATTATTTTATAAAGATATCTGGTCGGGTCCGCGGGTCGACCACATTGTGCTCGGGGCTGGGGTTTGATCCCCGCACCGACAGATAGCCCGACTTTCCATTCGGCTGACAGTTTATTTGGCCAGCAATTTATATACTGGGCACATTGGAATTCACCGGTCAAGGGTTGCGTTAAAATATCTATATTTCACTGTCTGTTACAAAGGAAACATGTTTATCCAGGTTTTCATCTATTTGATTGAGATATAAAGTATATTGCGAGCGGATTGGGAAAATAACAGATTTAAAAATTTTATAAAACAAACAGATTTTCTTTTTTTTTTTTTTTAAATGGAAAAATTCACCTGCCCCCTAGGTGGGATTTGAACCCACGACCTCTCGATGACCGGTCGAGTGCTCTTCCAACTGAGCTACCAGGAAGGTGTATGCTGACGAATTTTTGCATCTTTATATTTCTACTGTGTGAGTCACAGTGTGACGTCATCAACCTATTAAGTAATTACACTACTAAAGTATAATATACTACTAAGGCATAGCAGTCCATCGCTGCTGATGAAATTCAGCTATTTTTTGATAACACCAAACTAATTAAATTATTCAAATACTAATTACAATACTAATTAAAAAATTCACCTGCCCCTGGGTGGCAGATGAATTTTTCCATTTTTCAAAAAATATTTATCTGGCAAGTTGGCCAAGACAACTATTTAAATAATAATAAACAGTTTTTTGTTGTTTTTAATTTCTTTTGGCGTATGAACGCCAGCTGCACGCACGAAAAAGAATGACTCATTGTCACGTTCCCCCGGACCCGAGTGTGCAAGCGAGAACACGCAACAAGTGATAGAGAGGCACGATCGGTCTAAGCGTTTGGCTTGTGACGCATATATCTCTCTTCCACTCCATCAGCCGATGTTTTCTTAGCACGTTATCACATAAAATTATCGACCGTAAACCGAGTTTACAGACTACAATTTTTTTTTTTAGTTTAACCCATAGATTTCAATCCATTTACGCCTATAATTTCTAGACAATTTTCCAATTCGCCATAGTAAGTTCTTACAAAAATCGATCAATAATTAAACATTTATTTTATGTTATGGATAATTATGTATCTTTAGATAGATATAGATCCGCAAATCATATATATTACCGCTAGAGAATCCGTGTAATACCCCTATTAATTACTAATGAGGCTGCAGCTTTAAACAGATTATTTGCCAATGGCCGTCTTGACAAATCCATTTCATAAAACAACTTATTAGTTATTTTATGAATCAGTATTCTGTTTACTTCTCACAGTACACATTTCAAGACTTAGCACTACATAGACATACATAGTTCTTTAGAGTTTAGACAACAGAAATACTCCAATCCCAAAAGACCTCTAAAGTGGCAAATCTATGAGCGTATGAACCTGCTATTTTGCAGTGACCTGACACTAAAATGGCCGCCGAAATGACGTTAGGACAACATTAGTTTTTATTTGGCACAGTCGTTACCCACTCCGGCGGAGCGAGTAAAGCCGCCCTCACGTGTAATGTCTTGGACATGTCATAAATTTATTAAGTTTTGACATAAATGTTGCTGTGGTTTTTACCTCGACTTTGCACAGACATAGAAACGTATTTTTATGCTAAATGTGAAGATATAGAAGTTATTCCATTTGTATTCTTGTTCTTAAATCTTTAAAATTAATGAATACTTAAGTGAAAGCTTTAAGATGATGCTTTGATTATTTTGAAGGCAAAGCTCTGGATTTTCTTCAATTAGATTATTACAAAACGTACCAATGTAATTATTTCCTATCGGATATTTCATCTATCTGATATCTCCTACCACTTGCATGGAACGGAGGTGTATCATCAGGACCTCCTGAATACGTGAACAATGGTGGCACGAACCTTCGTGCCACCATTTATTTATTTTATTTATTTATAGGTGTACAAACAGTCTTACAACAAATATAACAACTTTCATTTAAGTAGTATAAGGTCTAGTTATAAGACCAAAATTTAAGTACACACAGCATGACAAACATATCACGTGGTTTCCATAACCTAGACAAGTGAAGTACAATGAATTTTTTTAGTATACAAAATATGAACACTGTATTGATATTCATATAAACATACACATATACTTATATGCATACACATACATATACATACATATATAGATACACACGCATAAACATACATATGTATAATTGCTATATAAAGAAAAATTTAAATACCTACAAGACCATCAGTTACATAACAATTTTAGAATTCGTTGTTTAAAACTATTTAATGTTAATCCATATACGTCAGGTACACGGCTGTTGTTTTTGTTTATGATATTGTATTCACGACATATCCTCAGAATAGGATTGTGGAAAGAAACATTATTATTGCAAGTTAAAATAGAAATAGGTACTACATGACGAACTGACCTAGTTGGTACTCGGATATGTATACAAGATAATAAGGTTGTTGCTAACTGCCCGTGAATTATCTTGTGTAAATGTACGAAGTTTTGTAACATTCGCCTTTTCTCCAAACTAATCAATTTAAAAAAGTCAAGTCGTTCATTATACGTTCTCAATCGTCTTTTGAGGCCATAACGTCCAGCAAGAATGCGGAGAAAACGTCTCTGAGTTGCTTCAATTAAATCTATAGATGTAGCATACTGAGGAGACCAGATAACTGACGCGTATTCTAGCCTACTCAAGACTAACGATCTATAAAGAAGAGTCAGGCTTTTAGCGTTCTTAAAGCTTTTGGACATACGAAGTATAAACCCAATAAGTCTGTTGCATTTTGCAGAAAGCGTAGCATAGTGAGTGTTAAAACTAAGCTTGTTGTCGAATATGACACCGAGATCCTTTATTTCGTTACTTCTGGAAAGAGTAATATTATTGACGGTGTACGCAAACAAAACGGGGTTGTTATTACGTGTGAAGGTGACAATCGAGCATTTTTTGACATTAAGGCTCATTTTATTTACATTACACCAATCAACCAGTGTGTCTATATCCCTTTGCATGGTAATGCACTCTCTAACGGAGTTGATACGTGCAAAAATCTTGAGATCATCTGCATACAAAAGAGCACAGTTACGAAGTTTTGGAACAAGGTCATTGATATAAATGACGAAGAGAAGGGGACCTAAATGCGACCCTTGTGGTACACCAGACGGAATAGATACGGGCAGTGAGCAGAAACCCTTAAGTACTACTAACTGGCTGCGACACTTCATATAAGAACATATCCATCTGTAGAGACTCCCATGGATTCCCAATGACTCCAATTTATCGAGTAATATCCGGTATTTACTCGGTCAAAAGCCTTTTGGAAGTCAGTATAAATAACATCTACCTGACCGTGTTCATTAAATGTCCTGCATATGAAATCAGTGTACTCCATAAGATTGCTGACAGTCGACTTACCCTTAACAAAACCATGTTGTGCGTTATTTATGTGTGGAATGATATGTGAATACAGGTGATCATACACAATAGATTCAAAGACTTTCGCAAGTGTTGACAATATACTGATAGGTCTGTAATTAGAACATTCGCTAGGATCACCAGTTTTATGTAGTGGTATTATGTGTGCATTTTTCCACATGTCAGGAAACACCCCAGTAGAGAGAGATTTATTAAATATTATATATAAAGGAAGCGACAATGCTTTAGCGCAGCTCTTAATAAAAATCGGTGGGATCCCATCCGGGCCAGCACCCTTGTTAACATCTACGTTACTAAGTTTATCATAGATATCGTCTTGAGAGATATAAACATGAAAAAAAGGGTATGAATTTTTTTTTGCATTATCGCGGGCCGTACGAGATCCATTGTCAGAATCGGGAACAAATACAGAAGAAAAGTATTCCGAAAATAGCTCACAAATAGCAGCACCGCCGCTAGCGGATTTATTTCCATGGTTCATTGTATTGGGCATGGACTGATTTGACCTCTTGCTATTGACGAATGAAAAAAACTGTTTGGTGGTGTGAGAAAGGGATTCCTCTATACTGTTGAGATACTGGCCATAGCAAGCTTTCATCAATCTTTTAGATCTATCCCGCAATAACCTGAACTCGTCGTAATCCCTGGGATTTCTGTACTTTTTAAACCTTTTATGCACTTTGGTTTTTTCCGCAATACAGGCTATTAATGACTCTGAGAACCAAATTGGATACTCACGATGACGTGTACGTCTAAGTGGAGCATTCTCTTTGATAGCGTTATTTATGGTAGTGTAGAAAAACTCCAAATCTAAGTTGACGTCAGCATTGTTAAGATATTTATGCCATTCCATGTTATTAAAATTATCTGAGCATTTAGCAAAGTTACATTTAAAAATGTTATGGGTCATTTTAAGCTTTGGCTTTTTAAGTGATGTACTAAGATTCAAAGATATATCAGCTTCGATTGCGGGATGATGGCGGTCAGGTGTAGAAAGTGGCAAGCATTCTGATATATTTAAAGTATTGATGTCGGATAAAACTAGATCAAGGATTCTTTTATTACAATTGACAACATGATTGTGCTGGTATAAGTCACTAATCTGTAAGAAATTTAAGAGATACAGAGATTTCGAGTCGTATGAATTACTAGGCAAAAGTCGAGATGATGCAAGATAAGTAGGATCCGGTGACCATGTTAAGTGGGGGACGTTAAAATCGCCCAGTATTATTGTTTTAGTGTTACGGTCTAATTTTTGTATTAAATTATCCGAACAATTATCAAAGAATGTTTGACATAGTGTAGTGTTAAGATCGGGGGGCAAGTAAACTAATCCTATATTCAGAGTCATTTTGCGTGAATCACTTACCGTAATCCAAAGATCTTCCAGATCCGTTTCACAGTCTGTGCGTCTGTAGACACGGTAATGTTTTTTTACTGCGACTAGTACTCCGCCTCCAGAGGCCTTAGATGAACAGCTAGATTCGCGATCCTTTCGAAAAACCGTGTACCTATCGTCTATGAATTCATTGTTTGCAATAGTGCTGTCAAGATTGGTTTCAGACATGCATATTACATCGAAATCTTCATTCAATATGTTTATATATATTTCATTTAATTTACTTTTGATTCGATTAACATTTTGGTAAAAGATACGCATAATTCAAAAAACACAAATAACATACAACTATTATATATATAGAATACAACTATAAAATACAACTTACAAGAAACAAAACAAATATAATTTAGAGTTCGTTCAACTGATTTTTGTCCTTCACGTGTATGACGGGCGACGTATCATCCTTTCTCAAGTATACGCGGCCATATTTAACCCAGACGTATGTATAAGATTTCTCTCTGGCAGCCTTCCTGGAAGCAGCATGTAGGTCCTTACACTCCGGTGACAGGTGTTCGGAAACGTATATCTGGCTCTTATCACCACTTATGCCAAGATGATGCGAGTTGATTGGATCTTGCCTGTTGGTACTGTTGAATTTTTTAACTGCCGAGATAATATTATCACGGTACCGTTCTGAGGGTAACGTTACAAGAATTGTACGAGGGCGATCAGACGTCATATTAACTTTTGCGATGCGTCTACACGAGCGTATATCGCTATCGTCTATGGAGATCTTAATATTTTCGCATAAGCTTTTGAATATAGCGACAACATTCTCGCCACGCCGCTCCGGTACCGCCTGGATTTCAATGTTCAGCTTTCTGGAGGTGTTCTCGACTGAACTAAGGCGTTGTTCTAGTTTCGCAACCTGAGCTTGCAATCCCTCTTTGTCCGCTTCAAGCTTTACAATTTTACTAGTGATTTCTGCAATATTAGTTTTTGTGTCTGATTGTTCCGACGTCAAGAAATCTGTGGTAGCCGTGAATTCGCTTTTAAGCTGTTCGGATACTTTTAACATTTCTGTCTTAACAGTATTCTGTATTTCAAGCGACAGCGTGTCTCTAATACTGTTGAGTTTCATATCAAGTAACTCGCTAAATTGCCGCATATTGATGGATGCTTGCTCATTCAATGAAAACCCTCGATCCTGAGACACTTGCGAGTCGTTAGCAATAGTAGAAGCATTATAAGTAGACTCGTTACATGACATATTAGACGATTGATCCAACGAACTGTCGAAACTTGGGTGTATAATTTTGTATGGCGAATTCACGGGCGTGTCGTCAGATCTGTTGCGACGATTTACGTTAGCGCATAAGTCACATAGCCACGCGCGCTTCAATTCATTTACATTTGAATTAAAATTTTCAGCGGAGAAGTTTAGACACAAGTAATGGTAGCCGCTATTGCAAGCTACGCACTTTAGCAATTCCTTTCCATCAATGTAATTATTGCATGCTGAGCAATTCATTGTGAACAATTAAATTGTATATAGTCGGAACAAAACAATATTGAGTTGGGCGAGTGAAATCACAATAATACGGCCGGCACACACGTAGAAGGTAGGTTGGTAGTTACAGGTTTCTATTTACTTGAGTCATAGTAAGCAGAATGGAATTTTTCATATCTACATACCGCAATAACTATGCAGTGCGGATGTTGTGAACAAATCGGTCAATAGTAGATAACAGCTCAGAAGAATAACGAAATGTAAACAAATACCCTCCAGATTGCACCGCCTCCTTAGACTCGTAGTTGAATATAATGACGAACTCCAGATTAAGTTCGCCGTCCTATCGAGGTATTTGCGTTTAACTACGTTGAGGTAGGTCAGTTTTTTGTTATGCGCTTTGTAGGTAAAAAAATATCTGCCGGAGCTAAATACGAACACAAATTTTGAATTTTGGGCACTGTAGTCTGAGTTTTTCAGCACTGTATTCTTGCTAACACGACTATTACACTGCTATTAAAAAACTGATTATACATAAAAAGATAAAACTTCACTTTACTAGGTAAAATTAATTTATTTATCGGAGATGAACAAAACCGTGACTTGACGTTGGTACGGTATTTTTCTATTGTTCACGTATTAAATATCTGGAACGATGAGTTGTTGAGTGAGGACAGTGAGGGATGCGCTGTTGAGGAATCTCTCTTTATACCCCGCATTCCCATTATTCCATCAGACCACCCCGTATCAATTTAAGAGACTTAAATTTCCCATAAGGGTGTTTTGCTATGACCATTAACAAAGCTCAGGGAGCAGTCTCTAAAGGTCGCTGGGTTAAGTTGAGACAGGACTGTTTTTCTCATGATCAGTTGTATGTAGCTTGCTTAGGAGTAAGTTCTCCTGAAGCCTTGCAATTTTGATGCGAATGCCAAAAATATTGTTTACCGGGACGTCTTAACCTAAATGGTGTATGTTTGTGATAATGGTCAATACGAAACAGTCCTTTATGGGAAAAAAATGAAATATCTGGAATCTTAACAAAAATAGACGCAAATCAGGAGTGTTCCCGTAGCGAAGCACGGGTACTTTGCTAGTTATATCTAAATATATAAAAGAAGAAACTGACTGATATATTAGGTTGGGGAAAAAGTCTTTTCGTATTTTATATGAAAATTCAAAACATTTTTTAATAAAGTTTATTTACATTTAACTAAAGTATGTAGGTGCCATTTTGTTCGATAACTTTTTGCCATCTTGTAGGTACAGACATGATCCCATTACTATAGAAATTTTGGGACTTCTGTTTAAAAAACCACGACAAGTGGTTTTGGCAGTCTTCTCGTGATGTTAACCTGACATTGCCTAAAGAATTCTGAAGAGACCAAAACAGGTGGAAATCAGAAGGTGCAAGGTCAGGACTATACGGCGGATGCATTAACACCTCCCAGTCAAACTCTCTTAATTTTTGCTGAGTGGCTAAAGATGTGTGAGGTCTAGCGTTATCATGATGAAAAATCACACCCCTTCTGTTAATTAATTCCGGCCGCTTTCTCTCAACTTTTTGCTTTAATCTCATCAGTTGTTCACAGTAGAGTTCAGAATTGATAGTCCTGCCTGGCGGTAACAGCTCATAATGAATAATGCCCTTCCAATCCCACCATACACACAGCATCACCTTGTTGCGGGTTAACCCGGGTTTTGCCAGAGTCTGTGAAGCCAGACCGGCCTTTGACCACGACCTTTTTCGCACGTTCTTGTCGTACGTGATCCACTTTTCATCACCAGTTATAAGCTTCTTCAAAAACGGTTCGCTTTCATTACGTCTTAGTAAAGAATCGCAAATGAGTACACGGTTCATTAGGTTTCTTTCAGTGAGATCGTGAGGCACCCAAATATCGAGCTTTTTAGTGTACCCAGCTTTTTTCAAATGCGCCAAAACTGTTTTGTGGTCAATTCCTAATTCTTCAGCTACGTCATAACTACTGATATGCCGATCTTGCTCCATTTTTTCAAAAATGGCATCAATTTTATCCGTAACAGGGCGACCAGAGCGACGTGCATCTTTCACATCAAAATCTCCTGATTGAAAACGCTTAAACCAAATTTGTGCTACTCTCACAGACACTGCACTAGGTCCATAAACGTCACAAATTTTTTTCGCAGCTTGCGTTGCATTGTTACCTTTTTTGTAGTAAAATTTTAAAATTAATCGAATTTCTTCATTAGATTCACTCATCTTGACAGTAAAAAAAACAAATGAAAATCACACATTTACCTAATTTGAATTTGGAATTATCTTTTTTAAAATTTAAACTTTTTAAAGATATCAAAACCTGCCAGATACAAATGGTATAACCAAAGAGATTTTATTACAAGTTCATACATACTATAATGCGAAAAGACTTTTTCCCCTACCTATTATATATCAACGCACAGCCAAGCACGTCCAGAGATTCCAAATTAGGCACGTAGGCTCCTTATGACGTCTAGGGGTGCACTAAGAAAGTATTTTTCAAACTTCATCCCCTAATTCTAATATTCACTACAAAAGAAATAATCTGAAAAAAATAATAAACCAACTGAAAAATCCTGACACAAAAAAGCCAAAATCAACTACTTCCTACGTCCTGAGATTTTTTAGGTCGGTATATTTTTTTTTAATATTTGATTTATCATTTTTAAGCTGATGGAATCAGCCTTGTGTTATCCTAATAGGTTTTTAAATTTGTTTTTGCCGTAAATCAGTGCTTATGACATCGCGGGCGGCGCGGCAGGATCGGGACGGGTGTAGTAGTTATCGGGAAATTTCTTGCATCCGTATTTAGTACAATTAAAGGTGCTACATGAAGGTTGTTGCGTGTATTCATCATCGTGAAACTTTGTACACATATTCTTAAAGGTATTGGAAAGGACAGGATACTTTTAATTAAAAAAAAGTAAACGCGGGCGAAGCCGCGGGTGAAAGCTAGTCATCTATATAATACTAAATGATATCTGTTCTTTATGTCAGTTGCTGTTATACGAATTGTTAACTTTTATAACGAATACTAACTATACTTTATGATTCTATATATCGAAAAGGAATCGCAAAGTAATCCGTTTTTAAACAGAGATTTTTATTTTATAGACACATAAGATACTCTAAATTTGTTATCTAGTTTATGACATACTTTAAAATGTAATTTGGTTTTTCAAAATAGGTTTATATTTTTTTTATGAAAAACCCAGAAACGGCTCACATTTTCGCATATACTCGACATGCCGTGCCTCTCTTATTTCCTCCGTCAAAGCGACATCGGTTCGTAATATCGAACTTTCTATACTAGAAGATAGGTCTTCTAGTATAGAAAGTTCCTTTAAATATTTATACATCACTCTATTTATACATACTCAGAAAGAAAGTTGACCGAATCGAGATTGAATTGTGAATTGATTGAAAATTGTACATTTTATTGCGAACAAATTGCTATTTTGAGTTGGTTTTATTTATCATACTAAAATTAAACTTTGAAGTACCGGATGCCGAAGCCCATGAAGATCAACAACACCAAGGGGTCGCCGATCCGTTGCCAGCCTTCTATGGGAAATATGACCCCGTCTTTGAAGGCTTCCGTCGTTATGTAATTGTTCGGAAATATCGCTAACGGAAGTTGATTTCACAACTACACAGTTCGTGCTATAAAATGTATTAGGAAATGTACTGTAGTAGATTGCCAATCATCAAGACATGGATGGAATTTTAATTTATGGCAAGTTGTACATTAATCCTTCATTTGTTATACGATACATTTTAGTTTCGGCCAACCCGCGTTGAGCAGCGTGGTGAAGTACGCTCTCAACCCCTTCGATTGAAGGGAGATCCGTATCTTGACGAGCTCGGTGGCGTAGCGGTCAATGACGCGGCTTCGACACCAACGCTCGTGGGTTCGATTCCCACACAGGACAAACATTTGTGTGCATGAACATGTCTGTTTGTCTTGGCCTGGGTGTTTTCTATGTATCATATGTATGTTGTCAATTGTCTAGTACCCATAACACAAGTTTTGCTTACTTTGGGGCTAGATGGCGCTGTGTAATTTGTCTGACAATATTTATTTATCTCAGCAGTGGGATGAATAAGTATTGACGAAGAAGAAGAAGAAGACATTTTACTTTGGTCGGAAAACGCGCTTCTCCAGTCAAGCAGATTAAAAATCACACTGTGCACTACTTCTCATTCGAGTATTGTTTGTCAATCAGCAGGGCGCATGAGGTGCCAGGAGAGGTTGGTTTTGGCTCAAAGACCCACTCTCATTGAGCCACTACACCCCAAAAAATATATAAGAATTATATAAGAAAATTGTGAAATTAAAACAAAATATGTAAACAAACGTCACAGATCCCGGAGTAATAACAAAAATATTTTTTTTTAACGAGCTTTCATTAATCATCAAGCCCTTTTATTTGATACCCATAACATAGGGATTAAAGTGGAAATTTTCAATCGCCATTTTGTGTCGATAGCTATAATGTTTTTAAAATGGCGATACTTATTTAATCGTGTATTGCCACGGGAACCAAACGAAAGTGCCAAATTTCAGCTCAATTTCAGTTCAAACAAAAAAAAAATCAACGGCACTGGGAATTACGTGAAATTTAACATGTAAGATTAGATTACAGATTCCGCTGAAGACTGAAAAAAAACTTGTAAACATTGTACATTATTATTATTATTTAAATAGTTGTTTTGGACAAATTGCCATTTTTTTTTTTTTTTTTGAAAAATGGAAAAAATCAATTGCCCCCCCTAGCTGGGATTTGAACCCACGACCTCTGGATGACCGGTCGAGTGCTCTTCGAACTGAGCTACCAGGAAGGTTTGTGTTGCTGACGAATTTTTGCATCTTATATTTCTACTGTGTGAGTCACAGTGTGGCGTCATCAACCTATTAAGTAATTACAATACTAAAGTAGGCATAGCATAGGTCATCTAGAGGTCGTGGGTTCAAATCCCACCTAGGGTGGGCAGGTGAATTTTTCCATTTTTCAAAAAAAAAATATTGTACATTATGTTTCGTACTCCAAAAGTACCTTGAATCGAAATTCGTAGTACCTATTTCCCGAACTTTATGAAATTCTGGCTTTCAATATCAAGTCCATTATTTTTCACTTCCTATTTATTTCAAGATTTCTACCTTAATTTTCAACACCTAAAGGGTGGATGTAAGTGGATCTTACGCGTAACCGGACGGAAACCTAATTACACAACTTTCATAATTCAGAGTTGGTTGAATCTGAGTCCGCTTAGAAAAGTTTGGATTGAGAATTTGCGAGTGGGTATGCTGAAATCATTTTACGTAACCTCTTTACACCGTAGCTTTCAAAACCTGCTTTGAATTTTAATGATATGTCGCACACTTGTCTTGAAACATTTAATGAGTGAATCTAACGCGGTATCTATGATTATGAATAATCAATGTGCCGTATATGTGAAATTCCATAAATATCTTAATATAATGAGCTTAAAATAGGTTCCATTAGATACCAGAATCGACTGGCATACCACCCTAAGGGTCCGTTCCCACAGACCGGCTCGGAGAGGAGAGCAGATTTTGGTGGCGTTTAAAACGGAGTTTTAGATTAATGGTATAAGGTTTATTTTTAAATTCACTTCTTTTGTTATATGAGAATGGTTAAGAGCCGATGTGGATTTTTAAAGTAAACCTTATGCCAATGATATAAAACTCTATTTTAAACGCTTCCAAAATAAATTCACTTCTTTTGTTATATGAGAATGGTTAAGAGCCGATGTGGATTTTTAAAGTAAACCTTATGCCAATGATATAAAACTCTATTTTAAACGCTTCCAAAATCTGCTCTCCTCTCCGCGCCGGTTTGTTTGTACGCACCCTAACGCTGCTGAGCGTAAGGTGATATGCCAGCCCAACACTTATTTTTGAAGCTGCCCGACTGGGGAAGTACCTCCACCTCGCAGAACAATAACAAGTAACAAAACCCAAATAACAAGTAACGTGAGAGGGTTGTTGTGTTCGTGCGAGCGAGTTAGGTCACCAGAAAGAAAGGTAGGAGTTGTTGCGTTGGCAGCGAGGGCGGCGGCGCCCAAGCAATATTTCATGTTATTTGAATTTTTAAATGAGAAATATTGTTTGAAAGAAAGATTGTCCATATTGCTATTACTGTGTTTGACTTCACACGCCCTTTCTGACACGTCCATTATATGAGATTTTAGATAAATTTTCTGCCTTATACAAAAGTGTATGTCGTGAATAATTTCTACATTTTTTGCCACGATTAACGACCGACCTCAAACAAGGCTTGACACAAAGAGTGACTTATCAAAGTGCCTCCAGCATTTGGTTATAATTAACGATGCCACAATGAGGTTTCAGTCACACCAAGAGGGTGTGTCAAGCGAACTATGCTTAGTGGATGGATGTTACACCGAATCGTAACGATCATCACATCGTCATTCCAACCGAACGACACGACTTTCACTACTGAACGTTATTCCCTTAAATTTACTCTAGATCCTGTGCTGCTAGCATTTATCGACTCTCTAATATTTGTACCAGATCATCGGTCCATCCAATGAGGGGTCTTCATAAGCTGCGGTTACCAGCCCGCATTTCAGAACCATTTTACCCCAACAATCCATCCACCATCAACTCTGTAAGATAGTTGAAATAGCAGTGGCCTTCCAACCTAAGCTATCAACATGCTGGACTTATTAGACACACTTCGTGCATAGTTCTTTCCATCTAAATTCACACGTTGCATAACTTTCAATTTCGTTCGAGACTCCGAGCGATGTCTTTATACCGTAAGTCGTCAATAGCATACACAGTGGTAATTAACTTTTATCTTGAAATATTGAGATTTAATGAACAGAAAGTATATTCTCCCTCGAATGTTTCCCATCTGAGTTGGATTCTATGACAGGCTTTCTCCAAGATGGACTTACCTAGGTAAACATTGCCAGGTTAGGTTACTACTACAAAGACCTGTGATGCTTAATTGGAGATAACTCGTATTAAAAATAGTATTATGAATTAAAATAATTGATTTTTTTTTATATGTGAGGGGGGCAAACGAGCACATGGGTCACCTGGTGGCAAGCAGTCACCACCGTCCAAGGATATCAGCGACACCAAGGGGTCGCCGATCCGTTGCCAGCCTTTTAAGGGAATTGAAAACTCTGTTCTTGAAGGCACCCATGTCGTACATATAGTTGTTTGGAAATACTGATGAGGGAAGTTGATTCACAGTTTCACTATTCGTGGTACAAAATGTCTTAGGAAACGTACTGTAGTAGATCGCCAATTATCAAGATCATATCGATGGAATTTTAATGTATGGCGATTTGTACGATAGTGGAATTCAGCGGCAGGTATCAAATCAAACAGCTCATCTGAGCACTCCCCGTGATATAGTTTGTATAGAACGCAAAGAGACGCTACATCTCTGCGAGTAGAGAGAGAGTCCAGTCGATCCGAGATCATTGGGTCACCGACGATTCGAACTGCTCTTCGTAGTATGCGGCCAAATGGAGCAAGCAAGTACTGGGGCGCACTGGCCCAGAGATACGAACAGTATTCCATGTGAGGTCGAACCTGGGATAGAATAATGGGCTAATATATAATGCCTGGGCTATATGTCCTTTCTTACGAATTTTTATGAAAATTGGTATACCTACAGAAATAATATTTTTAGGATGAACATAATATAAGATACTCGTCATAACATAATAGGTCATAGTAGGATATAAGAAACAACAGGTTGTGTGTCCACGCGGACGTGTCCATGATTGAAAATAAGTTAAACAAGAACACATTAATAGCTGTAATCATTTTGTTGGATCTCTAATAACTCAGGATAAATATCTTAGTTCAAATCCAGACAATTTGATGTCAGTATCAACTTAGCAGACAAAAAAATATTGGATTAGAGCCCCGGGCCATACCGTCGAAGCTGAAGCCGATTACCATCGGAAATTTTGAGTGCAAAAATGAAACTACTGCTTAGATTGTTACTAATTATCTTTTGCTAAGGGTTTCTCTGTGAGATCGAATCCGGAACGAAGAAATTCGACGGAGGACTAAAGTTGTCGACATAGCCTTCAGAGTTTGCAAGATGAAGTGGCATTGTCACATCTGCCGAGTAAGTGATGGCAGATTGGGGAGAAAGGTATTAGAATGGAGGCTGCGCGTAGGTGTTGGGCGCCCTCCTTAGCTTAGTAGATAGAACTCTAGGGTTTCTACCAGCAGAGCTAAACATACCAACAATCTAAGCGTTAATTTCAATTTCGCATTAAAAAAATCCAATGGTAATTAGCTTCTGCTTCGGCAGTAGGACAGCTTATAAAATCGTTAACCTTTTTATAATTCTTCACGTCAAGTCATAAACTACGAATAAAAGCAAGAAACAAACACTTTTTTTCATTCTGCCGTCACGTATGCCCCCTGGGAAATCCTCGACAGCTCTCCACACTACATAAGTGGATATTTATGACACACACGATTTGTACCCTTAAGATTAGGTTCTGTTACAATACGGTGTGAGTGACGGCGCCAAGAGGGCAGGCTCGGAGTCTTGCAAACAATAGCACTTGTGAGGTTACCCTAGGATTACCTCGCGCATTGTGAGCCTCAAAAATATACTGTTTTGTTCGCGACGGCACGTAATTATTTTTTGTTGACGTATTAAAACGCGGATGTAGAGACGGCTTTTACGATTTTCGAGAAATGAACGTGGATTTCTTAGATTAATCTCGTTTTTGTTTACAGTTAATTAACTTGTTTTTTTTTTTTATTATTGTAAACTAAAAATCTTATAATTAAAAAGAAAGAAAGGAAGGAGGAGAGAAGGCTGGTCACTGGTCTGCGACCCCTTGCTGTTGCTGATCTCCATGGGCGGTGGTTTTGCTTTCCATCAGGTGACCCACATGTTCGTTTGCCCCCTCTCATATAAAAAAAGAGATAAGGGTTTCATGGAAGTTGTAGCTTTTAAGCAACAACGATACGAACACGCATTAACTTCAATTACAGACCATCAAACGTACCTTTGGCCGTGTGGTTTCCAGCAGACTAGAATGGAATCACTCCGTCTCTTCCCGTGGATGTCGTACAAGACGACTAAGGGAAAAACATTATAAAACATCGATCAGGCCTCCCCAACCCGTCTGGCCAGCGTGGGGAGTGTAGGCCAAATCCTCCTTCTGTCTGGAATGGACGAGAGACGGTCGTGCTCCTGTAGTGGAGACTAAAATGACCTGATGATGAATGAAAATGAATAACGTAGGTACCTATAAATTCAGATCTCTTTTTATTAAAAAAGTAAATATTTGTGAGTTTTTAGTTTATATCAATTATTTACCGAGGAGCCGAGCGTTGTTTTGCTTGTCAGTTTAATCGTACACGCAAGTTACGCCACTTCGGCAGTAGCTTGTCCATTGATGGGTTTATCTATCACGATTTCCTCCGTACTTCGAAGGGCACGTTATGCCATCAGTCCGGGCTGTTGTCATTAGATGACAGTCGTTAAGCCAAATCACTGGCCTTTAGGCGTCTTGAATACACTGGTCTCCGCCAACCCGCAGTTGAGCAGCGTGGTGGAGTATGCTCAAAACCTCTTCGATTGAGGGGAGTCCCGTATCCCAGCAGTGGGATGTGTAAAGTTCGACGACGACCAACGAACATAATTATTATCATTGGATAAGCTGGAGAATTAAACACATTTCAGGTTATGATGATATGAGTATATGATATATGAGAACCAGGCTAGTCATCATCATCATCATCATCAGGTCATTTTAGTCACCACTACAGGAGCACGACCCTCTCTCGTCCGTCATAGACAGGAGGATTTGGCCAGACGGGTTGGGGAGGCCTGATCGATGTTTTATAATGTATTTCCCTTAGTCGCCTTGTACGACATCCACGGGAAGAGACGGAGTGATTCTATTCTAGTTTGCCGGAGACCACAAGGCCAGGCTACTCACATTGACCAAACCTTCTTTCAGCCGATCGTATTGCCGCTTTTAACGGCCCAGCCTTTAAAGAACCCACCTACGCCTACTTACAAACCAATGATCTCACTTATTAATTATTTAGAAGCCTTTTTAAAACAGTATGCGCCTTGATTGAGTTTTTAACGAACTTTACTAATGGAGCACTTGACTGTGCGTTTTTTTATTAATTTAATTAAATTAACAATCAACAGCGCGTTGTTTAAAGTTTACAATACTTTAAAGTTAACTATACTGCCGCCGAGTTCCACTATCGTACAACTCGTTTTGGGGTGTAAGTGGTTCATCAACATCTTTGAACTAAAGCCAACTTCACCTGCACGTGGTGCACCCTGCTGACTGACAAACGAAGCTCTGGCGAAAAGAGAGGTAGGGAGCGTAATTGTAAGCTACCGGACTGGGGAATGTACCTCCACCTCACAGAATACCGCAGCCAAATAACAATTCCCTTGAGGATTGTTGTGGTCCTGCGAGTGCGTGAGGTCACCAGATAGGAAGGAGATGCTGCATTGGCAGCGGAGGTGGCGGCGCGCGAGCTATACTATATGTTGCGAGCTACGGTAACCGCTTCACATCAGGCGGGCCGTATGCTTGTCTGCCACTCGACGTAGTTTAAAAAAAAAAAACTCGCCATATTAAAATTCCATCCATATCATCATGATAATTGACGATCTACTACAGTACGCTTTTTAAGAAATTTTCTACCACGAACTGTGAAGTTGTGGAATCATCTTCCCTCAGCAGTATTCCCAAATAAATACGATATCGGGACCTTCAAGAACAGAGTCAATATCCTCTATTGACTATATATTCGGCTTGGCCGTGTGGTTGACTTAAAAGGCTGGCAACGTTTCGGCGGCAATTCGGCTTGGCCGTGTGGTTTCTGGCAGACTAGAATAGAATCACTCCGTTTCTTCCCGTGGATGTCGTACTAGGCGACTAAGGGAAATACATTATCAAATATCAATCAGGCCTCCCCAACCCGTTTGGCCCGCGTGGGGAGTGTAGGCCAAATCCTCCTTCCGTCTAGAACGGTCGAGAGAGGGTCGTGCTCCTATAGTGGAGACTAAAATGGACCTGATGATGATGATGATGATGAACGTTTCGGCGACCCCTTATTGTTGATAATTTCTATGGGCGGTGGTGATTGCTTTAAATCAGGTGATTCATATGCTCGCTTGCCCGCCTCTCATATTAAAAAAAAAAACAAATTAATATCATATTAACTCGATAGCAATAGAATTTTCGAAATTCAATTCCCGGCGTTATTTACGAACTGAGTGAATGAATTTAGAAAAAATATTTTATTGTTCCATAAAAGGAGTAAGTGGCTCACCACGATCTTAGAGCCGAAGCCAACCTCGCCTGCACGTGGTGCACCTTGCTGACTAGCGAAAGAGACTCTGGCAAAAGAGAGCGTACAACCTAATTGTAAGCTATCCTACTAGGTAAATTGGCGAGCTCGGTGGTCGAATGGTTAGCAATGGCCACTTTGACTCCGAGGTCGCGGGTTCGATTCCCGCACAAGACAAACATTTGTGTGCGTGAACATGTCTGATTCTCTTGGTCTGGGTGTTTCATATGTATTAAAAGTATGTATTTACAAAAAAAAATGTATTTAAGTACATTTATCAGTTGTCTAGTACCCATAACACAAGCTTTGCGCTTAATTTGGGACTAGATAGCGCTGTGTAAATTGTTTAGAAATATTTATTTATTATTTATTTATTTAAACAACGCTAGCTAACAGAATACCAAGCCAATAATAATACACTTGAAGGTTGTTGTGTTCTTGCGAGCAAGTGAGGTCACCAGAGAGGAAGGAGTATGCTACATTAGCAGCGGGGCTGGCGCCGCTCGAGCGATATTTCATGTTGCGAGCGTTATTATTGCTACAGTACCGCTTCACATCAGGCCGGTCGTATACTGGTCTGCCACTCAACGTAGTATAAAAAAGGTGCGCCTGAAGTGACATTTTTATTATTATTAATAATAGGAGTTATTTTGAGAATCTGGAGATATTCAATAACAAGTTATGGAGTAAAATGATTTAAAGAAATAGAGAAAACGCGTATTCTTATTGTTGTTTATCGTAAGTATCCTCAATTTCCATTTTTTTAATTGAGTCTCAATAGGCTATTTTCCAATGTTTAAAAATTGTATAAATTATTTAACAATATTGTAAAATACATAAAACTATAAAGATCTGCAAACTTTCATTCTAATATCTTCCGTTAGACTTTTTTTTACCACAATATTACCATCGAAGAAGCAATAAAAAATACTATAACTTTTATTATGATATTAATTACATAAACGTAATATTTAACATAGCTGTCGTACAAATTTCTGATTTGATGCATACAAAATACAAACCTCATCGGTATCGGTCATAACTCGGTAGCCTTTTGTATGGAGCGTTTTCGGCAAAGTCTCAAATTGTGATTTTCAAATTAACATATCTCGAGAGATTTTTGTGCTATCGAAGCAATTCTTTCACCTATGGTTATATTATTGAGACGTCCCTACATATCAAACCGAAAAAAATGTTAGTCAAATAACCTATTCTCTCTTCTCTTTATTCTCAATTTCGAATTTGGTCGCTATTTTTATTAAAAAGCAATTTTTAATGCAAATAAATTCGTAATCAGAATGGAAAGCTGCAACAAATTATATCGAAACCATTACATAACCATAACATTTCACGACTTCCAAACAACGAATATCCAAACATTTGAAGAAAACCAATACTGGATAATTCGGCGTGAAACAAACAGCTTTATGAGCGCCATTTTATGGCGGATCCAGTGTATGTGGGGACATCACTCAACAACTTCTCCGCCCAACGACTTGGCGAATACTTGCGTAATACTTTGTTGGCTTGAGAAATATTTTCCATTCGTCACAGCTATAACGTTGTTGACAGAAAGGTTTGCAAAGAAAAAAATGTTAAGTGTGACCGATACGTACATAGCATGTTTTTTTTTTCTGTCAAGCGTATTGAGTGGTATGTATAATAACTGGCAAGGGAGTGATCACGCAAATCACTTTTTGGGATCTGGGCTATCGCCGAAGCTGGAGACAATTGCCATCGGATTTTTTGAATGCGAAAATCAAACTTCAGCCTAAATTGATGGTACTTTTTTTTTTTTTTTTTTTTCTATACTACTTCGTGTGGCAGACAAGCATACGGCCCGCCTGATGTGAAGTGGTTACCGTAGCCATATTAACGCTCGCAACATGAAATATCGCTCGCGCGCCGCCACCCCCGCTACCATCGCAGCATCTCCTTCTTTTCTGGTGACCTTACTCACTCGCAGGAACACAACAGCCCTCAAGGGAACCGTTATTTGGCTGAGGTATTTTGTGAGGTGGAGGTACATTCCCCAGTCGGGTAGCTTACAATTACACCCCTTGTGTACTTGTACTTGTGTTTAGGTTAGCTGGTAGAAGCGCTGGAGCTCTACCGACTAACCTGAAGATGTTTGTCAATAACTAAAATGTAAGACATATTTTTCGAATCAAAATATGCGATTATTTCAGATATATTATCCCAGATTACATAAATGATAAAAGTATTTGGAAATGAATTGCTCTTGTTATGTTATGTTAATGATTGTATTTGTATTTAATGTAACAATATTGGCAATTAAAAGAGTCGGCCTTGAGTTTCTTGCCAGTTCTTCTCAAGAAGCCCCGTCGCCGGAACTGGCACTTAAATTCACTTTCACATTCAAGATAGTGTGATGAAAGTGAATCTAAGCTCTGCGGATTTAGAGTAGTAATGATTTAAATACATGTTCTTATATTTAATTTGTATGACGTTTCTAATAACTTTAAAAAGTCCAAGGAATAAGGATATTTTGATTTGATTTGATTTGCGATGATAATCGGCTTCAGTTTCGGCGGTAGCGCCTTTAAACCTTTATAGGTCTCCCATATGGGACAGTAATTAAGGCATTAAATGGCAAGATGAAGTCTATACATCAGGCTGAATGATGCAGGAGATGAATGGAATGCTATACTCCAAGGAAACTATTATAATCTATATATATAAAAGAGTAAATCACTCACTCACTCATCACGAAGGTTCTTATGTACATAAAAATTGCGAGAAAAAGAAAACAACACTTTCTACCCGTGCGAAGCCGGGGCGGGCAGCTAGTTAATACATAAAAAAGTACCTATTTTCAGGAGAAAAAGGTAAACCTGTCAGAATCTTTCCACATCCTTTGATTCAATCGATTCCTCCAAATCGGAATTCCTAGAAAAATTCTGATGATGTCATCAGATGACGGCGCGGATGACGTCATCATTTTTTTTTTCATCAGTTCGACTCGGACAGGTATGCAAGTTATCAAAAGATTTCATAATAAAGAGTTCTAAAGTTGATTTTGTTCGGTTCGTGCAGCGCGTTCGGCTCGGAAAGATGTGCGTTCAGCTTAAATTTATTACAAACTAGCGACCCGCCCCGGCTTCGCACGGGTGCAATGCTGATACTAAATGTACTACAGAAGGTCTTTGCGCTTTGTCCTATCCAGTCCTTCCCCAGTTACAGGCACACGCCGCCGGCTCCGCGGCCGGTACCGCCACAGCCGTTATGTCCCTGCATTTTAAATGTGTAATATCTTCTAAACTATTCATTTAAATTACATGCTGTGAAGGGCCATATTGATCTATATTAAATGCGCAATGTATTTAAGGTACTTAATTGGATAAGGATTAATTCTGTATTGCTTAAAATCGCTTCGTAAATAAGGCATTATTTCTTGTAAAAAGCAAAGGATAAAATAACGGTTATTGTGTGTTACCACTAAGAGATAGACATATACCATCGCGAACTTTTTTGTAGACCAATTTAAGGTGAACAATACTGTACTACATTATTTTGATCTATCTCGTTGGGTTCAGCCAGCGTTTGCAATGAAAGAGCAAAAAAATGTGTTTATTTACGACATCACATTAGAAACCTCTAAATTATCAGTGTTTTTCTACTATGTTATGCATATATTATACATATAAACTTTCCAGTTGAATCACTCTATCTATTAAAAACCGCATCATAATCCGTTGCGTAGTTTCAAAGATTTAAGCATACAAAGGGACATAGGGACAGAGAAAGCGACTTTGTTTTATACTATGTAGTGATAAAGATACTTACTATAATTTTGACTTCGACGGATTTTATTACTTTTTTTTATTAGAGCTTATAAAATATTCTTTAAAAAAATACTTTAAAATATATAAGATAAAAAAATATCGAGCTTTCAAACGAATCGTTGATTAGACACTGGTGGAACTTAAAATATAATCGCGAGGTCTTTGTTAATTGCGAACTACTATTCAAATCAAACGTTGTTTTGCCCCCCTCCTTCTAGATGGTCCGATCACCTGCGGAAGAATCTGCATCAAGAAAGCCGCTGGATGCGGGTGGTGGACGATCGTATTTGGTGGAGAGCATTGGGAAAGGCCTATATCCAGCAGTGGGTAGACGCAGGCTGATGATGATGATGTTTAAAAATCAAACAGTTTCAATTTACTAATACAAAATAATTTATTCTCAAACTTGCCAACACAAAACATTGTATTAGTCCCCGCCTGAAATATGTAATCGATTAAAGTTAGACTCGAACAGGCAACTATGAAACTCGGAAATTCACAGCTCTAACTAGAATTAATGAGAAAACGCAAACAAATATGTGGGGAGGGTGAAATAGTTCTCGATTACAACTTCGGTTGTATGACCGCAGGAAATCGCAACGTAACCACAGTATACCCAATAATCAGTAACGTAACTCCATGCAGTACGGCCTGTAGCACGGTCGATGTCATTTTGACTTGACCAAGATAATATCACCCAGGTATAGTATAAGTCCGTAGTACTATTACTTATCTCGTGGTGGGACGGTTCTTGTGCGGGAATCGAACCCGCGACCTCGGAGTCAAAGTGGCAATTGCTAACCATTCTACCACCGAGCTCGTTTTATAATCATAATGTTTAAAAAAAAAGACTCCAAAACTTTTAACATAACTTCCCGTAACCATAAAATCCTTCATACCGAACCCAGAAAAATATTCTCAGTGACAAAGATTCATCAACTATTTTCAAAAGAAAAAATCCCACAGTTCACTATTTCTATAATTCATTATGGGCAACTTTGCCTGGAAAAATGGCGGCTCATCCATCACTCGTGAGTTCCCCTTGATTAATGAAGAGGTCACCGTGCACTTGAGAGCGGACTCCTTTCAAGTGGCTATTAGGTCGACTGTTCTAATTCGAATCAGAAATTGCCAAGGTTTTACGCAACTCTTGAGGTATTTCCGCCTTTCGGGTTCCGGCCGCGCTTGAAAACGGATTATGTAATCAACAACGATGAAAATCTTGTTACGGAATTTGATAGCTAATAAACTGTTTTTATTATTTTAATGTCCATTTATAATAAGTTTTGCAAATCAACCCGTCTCTTCCCGTGGATGTCGTACAAGGCGACTAAGGGAAATGCATTATAAAACATCGATCAGGCCTCCCCAACCCATTTACAATCATAATAAAATATAGCGACGAGCGACGAGTTTGGTCGTCGAATGGTTAGGACATTATTAACTCACCTCGGCCAGCGTGAGGAGTGTAGGCCATATCCTCCTTCTGTCTGAGACGGACGAGAGAGGGTCGTGCTCCTGTAGTGGAGAGTAAAATGACCTGATGATGATGATGATTATAATATGAAATACATACGTAACGTCTCGGCATTATCTTTACAGATTGACGAGCTCGGTGGTCGAATGGTTAGCAAAGGCCACCTATTTTTTTTTATATTAGAGAGGGGGGCAAACGAGCATGTGGGTCACCTGGTGGAAAGCAATCATCACCGCCCATGGAGATCAGCAACACCAAGGGGTCGCCGGTCCGTGGCCAGCCTTTTAAGGGAAATAAAGACTTTGAGTCCGAGATCGCGACTTCGATCCTTGCAAATGACAAATATTTATGTGATATATTCATGAATATGTGTACTTGTCTTGGTCTGCGTGTTTTCTATGTATTATATGTATGTATTTACAAAAAAATGTATGTAACTATAATATCAGTTATAATACGTTGAATTTAATCATTCCGCCGAGTTTTATAAGTCGACACGCCGCCACCGACCTTATACCCATCGGCGCTCATATCTAGTATGGCTGCGGTAACCGCTCCACATCACGCGGACCGTATGCTTTTTATGGTTCCGTAGCCAAATGGCAAAAAACGGAACCCTTACGAATTCGTCATGTCTGTCTGTCTGTCACTTTTTTCCGAAATATAAGAACTTACTGTTGAAACTTGGTAAGTATTGTATTGGTAAGTATAAGTATTCTGGGAACGGCATTAAGAATTTCACACAAAAATAGAAAAAAAAACAACATATTTTGGGGATTCCTCATACTTAGACCTGAAACTCAAAATTTTTTTTTCATCAAACCCATACGTGTGGGGTATCTATGGATAGGTCTTCAAAAATGATATTGAGGTTTCTAATATCATTTTTTTCTAAACTGAATAGTTTGCGCGAGAGACACTTCCAAAGTGGTAAAATGTGACCCCCCCCCCCCCCCCCGTAACTTTTATATTATGTTACTTGCTGCTACGGAACCCTTCATGGGCGGGTCCCACTCGCACTTGGGCGCTTTTTTCCACCTAACTTAGTATAAAAAATGCAATCATTAGTCTACAAGTTCAAAAAATCCACTCTGGCGTAAACAAATTCTCGGCATGTTTTGCGATACATTCGCTCCTTGTTTGTTGATTTATTTCGTTTGGACGGTGAATATTTGAAATAATAGGAACGTGTATCCAGGTATCGCAGGGGAATTTAAAAAATAATAGGAACGTGTATCCAGGTATCGCAGGGGAATTTAAAAAATCCGACGTTTATTCCTATTTCAGCGTTCTATGCCCAAGAGCTACGTGTTAATGAATGCGCGAATCGGATATTTTTTTATAATAATCATTAAAATATATGATATTTTTGATATAATCATTAAAATATATGATATTTTTGCAAGGGTCAATATAAAGCTGAACAGGTAAACACAAGGTCGGGGTATAAGAGGTTCATCGACATATTTGAACCAAAGCCAACCTCACCGGCACGTGGTGCACCCTGCTGACTGACAAACGAGGCACCGGCGAAAAGAGAGGTAGGGAGCATAATTGTAAGCTACCCGACTGGGGAATGTACCTCCACCTCACAGAATACCGCTGCCAAGTAACGGTTCTCTTGATGGCTGTTGTGTTCCTGCGAGTGAATGAGGTCAACAGAAAGAAGGAGATGCTGCGATGGCAGCGGGGGTGGCGGCGCGCGAGCGATATTTTATGTTGCGAGCGTTAATATGGCTACTGTAACCGCTTCACATCAGGCGGGCCGTATGCTTGTCTGCCACCCGACGTAGTAAAAAATAAATAAAAAAAATATTACAATTCTCTTGAGGATTGTTGTGATCCCGCGAGTGAGTGAGGTTACCAAAAAGAGTGTTGAGTAATTGCCTACTCAAGCACAATAACTACAATCTAACTTACGTACTAAACTTACCCGACGGGTTCACGTAGACAGGAATAAGGGTTTAAGGACAGGAATATATATATATAATAATAATAGGAATACGTGCACAGTTCAGTGATCCAGCGATCAATCACTCATTGTTAACACTGTCCAAACTTTCGACGCGTCCCGGCGGTCGATCCGCGGTCTAGCGCGGTTCCAGAAGTTAGAACACGAACTCCAGGTCGCGAATTCTCGTATGTGCTGTAGCTTATCCGGAAGCTAAGCACAGCAACAGAACCTCGGCGTTCCAGAAGCGCCCCGCGCACGCCACGTTGCTTAGGTTATAATTTTGTCAGCCCCGCGAGTCCATCCAGCGAACTACGGGCGACCACTATCGGCTGCTACGCGAACTCCAGGTCGCGAGACTACCGTATGTGCTGCGAGGCCTATCCCGAAGCAACACAACACAACAACCGCTTTCCAGAACGGGAGTCTATGCAGCAGCCTACCAGCGACTATGTGAGAATGCCGCGCGCGCGCGCCCTAACGGCGCGCACCGGCGAAAACTAGCGTTACCAATCAACACGGTCGATTATGCCCTAACTAACAATCGATTGATTTCCAGAGTCGATTTTAAATCCAACAGAAGGAGTATAGGCTGGCAACGGATCGGAGACCCCTTGGTGTTGCTGATCTCCATGGGCATGGTGATTGCCTTCCTCAGGTGACCCAGATGCTTGTTTGCCCCTCTCTCATATAAAATCTTACGTCCATCTATCCACCCTGAACTGGGTTGATAATTGGAATTCTATGGTTGGCTATTTTAGAGTAGATAAACGGAATAAGCCCCGATAACCAAGTTTGGTATGACAAAACAAATAGAACAAAGCATAATTTCAAATATATTTTAAATATCGCTGTTCAGTTACTGCTCAGTGTAGCTATTCTTTTGTTAAATTTTATAATCGTCACCCAAATAGTTGTAGAACTATGTCAAACACCTCTTTATGAATGCTAACTCGTTGTAAAGGCGTAATTAACCCCGTAGTATGAACTTTAATCGGTTCCGCATTTCGGGCAGGGAAATTATGTCTGAATGGCAGGCGTGCCCATTCTTCGGTGATAATAAGCGACTTACTTCTAAATTGGGGAGGAAATAACGAACAAGTTTTGTACCTATGGTGTTAAACTTGTACGTCCAAAAACAAGATAAAATTATTAAAAAATAAACTACAATTCCAACGGGCATGAAGTTAAAACTAAATTCAATTTTAAAGTTAAAAAGAAAAACAAAGCTTGCACGGTTTAATTAGTTAAAGAATTTGATTAATTGTTTATTAATTCGTTATTTCAAATTACTTTTTTAATATTTAAGTATGAGTTGTATGTTTTGTAATAGCTTTTAAAAACTGACTTATTTCAACGGAAGGATTAATATCGAATGGTATCGCGAAGACAACCAGTAAATCTTTATTAACAAACATGAAAATGCAACTTTAAAAAGGCAGCTGCAATCCATTAAGCATAATGATTTTTAATAAGTTACCTACCACATGTGTAAGGCCATATTCAGAAAGAAATCAGGCAGCCTACGCCGATCTGCAAGCTCAGGGTAATCGGCGCAGAGAGAAGGGCCGAATTTCTATACAATATGCCTAGCCAGCACCGATAAGCGCCGAATATCGCAGACCGTTATATTCGGCCCTTATATCAGTGCTAACTAGACACATTATTTATAAACTCGACACTACTCCCAAATACGGCCTAACACTACATTTGAGGTTATATATATGAATACTTTATAAATGGCTCACTGAGAAATGTTTTTATGCGATAGCAGAGTATCTGACCACGAAAATAGACATTTATGTTGAATTAAAGCGAATGATCCACCAACATTCACTGTTAATAACGTAATAATTATAATTTATAAAATTTTAAGTATTTAATTCCGGTACGTATTTAATGATCAAGTTAATTTCAACAAAGAGATCGATAGACGCATTCGATTGGGCTGGGCAGCTTTTGGAAAACTTCGGCATATCCTCACCGCAAATATATCCCAATGCTTGAAGACCAAAGTGTTCTATCAGTGCATCTTCCCCGCTATGACATACGGTACAGAGACTTGTACGCTGACCGTTGGGCTGGTTCACAGATCACAGACTAAAGGTCGCACAGCGAGCGATGGAGAAAACTATGCTTGGGGTATACGAAGAAATTCGACGGAGAACCAAGGTGGTTGCTCTCATAATCAGCAAGCTGAAGTGACATGGGCTAGCCACATCTGCCGAGTCAGCGATGACAGATGGAGGAGGAAAGTCCTAGAGTGGAAGCGTAAGGGCGACGGAGCGTAGGGCGTCCCGTCTCAAGATGATCCGACGACTTCGAATAAGTGGCTGGTAGCGGTTGGATGTGGAAAGCGGAGGATTGTATATAAGGGAATGTATTGAAGAAGGCCTATTTCCAGCAGTGGGTAGATAGAGGCTGATGATAATTAATAGAACATCTTTAACATCCGGTAATCTTAGGGATAAATTTTCATACCAATAATAGCCAAATGTATGAGCCTCTCATAGATATAATTTCATTATAATACTACATTCGTCGCAAGTAAACAATTCGTTCATTCATTTAAAAGTTTGAATAACTTTATTTTGCTTAAATATAGTAACTAGTTTTTCAGTAATTACAGTTCTCTCAAACGACTGTTAAATTTGCTCGCGTTTCAAAGCATGTACGCTGACTAGCTAATTTTCATAGCAAATTTTATCGTTGGAACTATCTTTTTGACGTGAATATATGTTTAAAATTGTTTCAATGGGGAGGTAATTGAAAGAAACTAAATGATAACAAAATCGGGAGATAGAGTTTGGTGTTGCAGCCATCTATCTATCATCTCCATCTAAAATTCAATCACACCACTGGATAGATGAAGGACAAACGAATTTATTACGCTAAATAAGGACTATGGAATTTTAATGTGCGGGGAGGGGGAAGCGCTGCCATTTTGAGATAATTTTAGTGCATATAACGTGTTCACAAACGGCCGTGACAGAGCCACGCCACATTTTTAATCCTACGTCGGGAGGCAGACAAGGTTATGGCCTTATGTGAAGATAAACATATTACCGTAGCTATACAACGTGTAACTCCAAGTACGCAAAACCTCAAACACTCCAACTGAGTTTAATTTTTATAAACTGATATACCTAAGTAAAAGTTTCAAAAAAAAAAAATCTCGGAGATATGAACACTTTTTTGTTTTCTTAATAATTCTAATTGTTTCTGAGCTCTGTGGCGCTTTCTTATCAAAAAGACGCGCCAATGGCTACGATAGGCAAATATTAATATTAAAGAGCGAGCATCGCGTCAATGACGCGTAAGCGCCGCTCTCTGCACGGCGCTTAAGACTTTTTGGACGCGGCGGTATTACGTTTGTTTATCTACTTCACATTTTCTCACTTGATTGTCGAGCGCAATTTAATAATAATAATAGACACGGCAATTAAAAATAATAATAATATTTTTTCAAAACTAGTTACTTTAAAAATTGATGAAAATTATGGAATTGATTCTACTCATGATTCTGAACAAACTATTATTAGGTTTTGCGTACTTGAAGTTACACGTTGTATATAACGCTCGCAACACGAAACATTCTACCTCTGTTTCGCCAGAGCCTTTTTCGCTAGTCTACATGGTGCACCATGGCTATGGCTCTTAAGATCGTGGTGAACCACTTACACCTCTTTCGCACACGGGGCATAGTGAGTATAGTAACAACCATTTTAGAAATACCTGTTATTTGGGGTGTAAATGATTTATCAACATCTTTGAACCAAAGCCAACTTCACCTGCTCGTGGTGCACCCTGCTGACTGACAAACGAAGCTCTGGCGAAAAGAGAGGTAGGGAGAGTAATTTGTAAGCTACCCGACTGGGGAATGTACCTCCGCCTCACAGAATACCGCAGCTAAATAACAATTCCCTTGAGGGTCGTTGTGTTTCTGCGAGTGAGTGAGGTCACCAGAAAAGAAGGAGATGCTGCGTTGGCAGCGGGGGTGGCGGCGCGCAAGTGATATATTATGTTGCGAGCGTTAATACGGTTACGGTAACCGCTTCACATCAGGCGGGCCGTATGCTTGTCTGCCACTCGACGTAGTATAAAAAAAAAAACATACGGACTGGTTTGTCCAAGCGTAATGCATATTCTTAAGAGGTGACAAATTAAAATACTCGTAAGTATAAATGGCGATATTCTGATATTCAAAATTGTATGAGTATTTTGTTTGAACTTGGTACTAGTAAGTATTTTTCTTTCATCTACATTCCAACAACTCAATTTCGTGTGTTATATGAAAGTAACATTTCATTTCCTTCCAGTGATTTCCAACGGCAATTGATTGATATTGCGCACTTTGTTCTTTGAGTAATTGCCTTGCGAAAAATTGTATTTCATGATGAATCTATATATAACAGTATGTACTATTATTTATTCTGTAAAGGAATAAAAAAAATAGTAACAGTAAGCTGATGTGCAGATGTGAGGTTATCGTAACCATACGAGTATAAACGCTCGCAATATGAAATATCCATCTCGTGCCGCCGCCAATCTCGCTGCCAACGCAGCAACTCCTCGGTTTATAGTAACCTCGCTTATCCAGGTTATTCATTCTTACATATTTATATATACAAACAAGCATACGAACCATACGATAAGCAGTCATAGGAGCTGTATTACCATCACAAGTTTTTGTTTTGTTGAGCCAACATCTGAAGGCAAATGTACTAGTGTCATGATATCCTGATATGATGACTGCTTACCATCAGGCGGGCCTACAGCTTATTTACTATCTTAGTAGTATAAAAAAACCAGACGTTTTTCCACGCAGCAAACGAACATCTGACCAGAGAGATAGAAGAGAAAAAGAGAGCCTGGTGAAAAAGAGGCACGGCTTTGTAGAGCCATTGGAAAAGTACCTTACAGAAAACTGCAGTCAAATTATTATATCGTTTGTTTGTACAGATGATTGTAAAAGTTATTAATGGTTACTCTATTTCTGCATGGGCACACTTATTTCTGAGTGGGACACTGGGACACGGCACCTTACTGTCAGCTTCCTACAAAAGCTCACAGTCGAGTAGTGTGCGACGGAGATAGTTCCAAAGGTAAACTGGTAGACATTAAGTTCGCCTTTTGTATAAAATACATATTTGTATTGTGTGCAACAAAGATTAAATAAATAAATAAAAATAACAGCCGTGTACCTGACGTTTATGAGTTAACACTAAATAGTTTTAAACAGAGAACCTTATAGTTGTTATGAGACTGATGGTATATTAAATATTTAGGTTTTTTCTTTATCTATATATGTATGTGTATGCATATAAGTATTAATTTGGGACTAGATGGCGCTGTGTAAATTGTCATGAGATAATTATTATCTATCTATCTATATTCTGAAAGAAATATTTCCAATAATTTCTCATTAAATACATTTTAAGTCCGCCGTCACTAGCAGTTCTCGATAACAAGTATCGGCTGCTATTGAACCACACAATTTGTGACTCGCTGGTCTTTGTGTCCATGTGCCTTTGTGTTCTTCTGCGTAGTTTGTTCAGTCAATTCTATTGTGTCCGTTGTACAGACTTTAATACTTTTTTTTGTTAATTCACGGTGTAACATTTTCTTTGTGTCCAAATTAGATATTGTTTTGTTTAATACATTATGAGGGTCGACTAAGGGAAATACATTATCCAAGATAGATCAGGCCTCCCCAACCCGTCTGGCCAGCGTGGAGAGTGTAGGCCAAATCCTCCTTACAATACAATACAATACAATAACGCTTTATTGCACCAAATAAAAATACAGACACAAAATAAAACAAAACATAATACAATAGGCGGTCTTATAGCTCTAAGCAATCTCTTGCAGACAACCTTAGGGCAGGAAAGAATAAATGCAAATTTGAACAGGTGGGTGGCGCAGTGAAAATAAAATTAAAATCATTAAATGTCTTCAGTAAAACATTATGAATAAATACACATACATTACATACTACTACACATATATATATATATACATACATATATATATATATATATACATATATATATATATATATACATACATACACACATATACATATACTTATATATATAATACATATATACACACATACACATACATAAACATAAATACAAATATTATACATATAAACAGTTTTACAAAATGCCAGGAATTTACAGAACATCAAGTAATTGTGACAGGTAATGAGATTTCACATTATTTTTAAAACATGTAAGTGTTTGAGCTTGCCGAATGCGGAGCGGTAAGGAATTCCAGAGCCGTACAGCCTCAATAGATAAGGAGTCGGAATAAAACTTTGTGAAGTGAGAAGGAGTTTTAAGACGAAGAGAGACAGTGCTACTCGTCAATGGTCATTCCGAAATGCTGGTAGATAAAAAAATATACCTAATTGTAAAAGACGTGTCTAAGTGCCCGCGAGGGCCCACAGAATAAAGAATTTTGACTTTGACTAAAGATGAAACTTTGGACTTCTTTGAGAAATGTAAAACGTTCTTTCAAGTAGAAAGGAGTGTTAGGGTTGAAAAGAACTGAATACAGTAGAGAAAGTATATGCAAATTCCGACGAAGCCGAATTGGGAGCCACTTGAGCTGAGATCGATAAAGAGAAATGTGGTCGTATTTACGTAGACCGAAAATAAAACGTATACAGATGTTTTGAAGTCTATCTAGCTTATCAAGTTGTTGATTGAGATCCAAATAACAAGTGTCCGTCTCCTTCCATCTCCTTCCGTCTAGGACGGACGAGAGAGGATCGTGCTCCTGTAGTGGAGACTAAAATGACCTGGATGATGATGATGATGATATTACTGAAAGTCTTCCATAAAGAGCTCGGACTGAATAAAGGTACTACTTACAGAACTGCACAGATTGAGGAGTTGATTAAGGCAAACGGAGTATTCAGCAACGTAGTCCTTTGTTTAAAGATTTATTATGTGACTGTGACACTATTCCATAGGTCAGAGAGATAGAATTATTTTTTAAATATTCCAACCAATAATATATTACCAACGGTCTTTGACTTCCGCAAAATAACATCTTAACATAATAAGTATTTATATTTCCTGGTTCTGATGCTGTCCATTCGCCTTGTATCTTTTTCAAATGCACCACATTTCTTCTCAATACTTGTCCTGTTTCATCGTTTTTTACTATGAAGTCTCCGTGATCGGACCTTTCGACCGTGTGGGAAGTAGGATTGAAATTTGAGCTGAGCTAATTCGTTTTCTCCATATTCTTGACGTACACTTTATCTGCTTTAATCAAGTTTGAATGAGTAGCTCGTTTTTTCATATCCCCATACTCCTTTCCTTTTTCTTTTTGAATCTTGTCTCTATCTTTTACATCCGTGTCAACTTCTGAATTATCTAATTTGTCGAACGATGGAATTCATGGAATTTTATCTCTGTTTTGGCGTTTGAAAAACAACTCTGAAGGGGATTTGCCAGTTGTAGAGTGGGGTGTACTATTATACATAATAAGATATTCCCACAAACTTTCTCTGATATCCCTCTTTTGTATATATTATACTTAAACGAGTTCGGTGGTCGAATGGTTAGCAATGGCCACTTTGACTCCGAGGTCGCGGGTTCGATCCCCGCACAAGACAAATATTTGTGTGCATGAACATGTCTGTTTGTCTTGGTCTGGGCGTTTTCTATGTATTACATGTATATATTTACAAAAAAAAAGTATTTAATTATTATACCAGTTATCAAGTACCCATAGTACAAGCTTTTCGCTGAATTTGGGACTAGATGGCGCTGTGTAAATTGTCCAGGAATATTTATTTATTTATTTTATTATAAAAGATAATAAAATAAATAAATAAATAATAAGGTAATATCTTATATTTATTTTATTATAAATAATAATATACTGTTAACAATTAATGAAAAGGAAGCATGACTACATCGAGTCACGTGACTTCCGGCGAGCCGACAGTGGGGCGAGGCGAGCCGATAGCGGCCGAGCCATCGTCTCTTCACTTGGGCAGCGACATTCGAGCGTTATGGACAGTTCTCTTAGCATTATTCTTGTGCTAGTTAATTATTAAAATCATTAATTACCTCTTATTGATTATAACGGTTTTGTTATAGGGATACGTGATCCATTTTTCTTTTTTTAAAAAACGAATTCGAGTCCTGGTTTATAATACCAGAAGTCGGATTCACTACGTGTCTTTTTCCGCTTAGTGGCTTTAGATAAATTTTTAACGGTTTTTATTTTTGATTTGTTTCGACTTAGTGCTAGTGATTTTGGTTTAGTTTGGTGTTAACTTACTAGCGTTAGGTATTTTAGTGAGTACTTTTAACATGGGGCGTACTTCTAAATCAAAGAAGAAGCGTCACCATCGCAGGTCACGTTTAGATAGGTCCATAAGTATAGTCCTGATACTAGGCGACGTCACGGCAGTCCACATGGCCGTCGTGACGGTCCTCGCAGCCAGGCGTTAGATACTAGACCAGGCGTTAGATACTAGACCAGGCGTTAGATACCAGTTAGGCGGTAGACTGAGTGCGATTGAGGATAGATTATCTATCTCTTCCTCATCAGTATCAGTACCGTTGTGTCCATCACGTGAATGTCATATGCCTCATCAGCCGGTGTCGAGCGAATCCAGCGGTGCAGGCGGTAAGGCGAAAGAAACAAGCGCGACGGTTTTGCAAAAATCTATCTCCAACAACGGTAAAGATGTAGCCGACAACATTGCTGGCGAGTTGTCATCTTTGATTCAAGTAAGATCCAACCATTATTATATCTGAAATTTTGATCAGTGTGTTCATGATTTCGATGTTTGGTGTGCTGAGGTAGAACGTGGACGGGAATCGAATCGCTGGGATGACCACGAGTGTCTATCTCGTATTGGCGGTTGTCTTAGGGGTGACGCATGCACGTGGCTCATTGATTGGGTTACTTGTAATCATTCCAGGAGCCATAATTCACGTGCTAGACACCGTGATTCATGTTCTACTCGTATACGTGGACGACGTAGTTGTTTTAGCAATGTATTAACTCAACAAATGCAACAGATTCCAGATCAATTGACATCATTGGAAGGACAGCGTCGGTTGTCTCCACCGCGGCCACGTGAGCTGAGTGGCGTTACGTCTCTGGTGACACCGCCGCTGCAGCCGCCGTTGGCAGAGACTGTGCCGATAGTCCGGGCTGGTGCTGCGAGGCGGCACTCTGCAACTTCGCTTTTGCCAGGGCACTCCGTGAGTGCTACTACGATCGAGGTCCCTGCGCAACCGTCGATCCGATCCATCAATACTACGGTGAGATCTAACCAAGCTTAATATATTTCGAATTCCGATCCTACAATTGGGGCGAATACGTTTTAAATCACTGGCGTGTTAATGAGTGTCTATCTCGCATTGGCTATTAAAGCCTCTGTGCCATAAGAAGCCACATATAGCAAACATTTGATATAAGGTCGGGTACGGCCAAGTACTAGTGAAATTAAGAGCTGTAGTAAATATGTACAGTCAGTTTAAGTACTTATGCACTTCTATTGTATCAGTTATTGTAAGTCAAGGTCAGGTACGGCCGAGTACCAGTGAACTTAAGAGCTGTAGTAAATTTACTATTAGGTACTGGTACAAGTAAAGCGTGTTGTTTTGGAGTTTGTTAAATATTTGAATAGCTTTACTTCGCATTACATCATTAAGATGGACAACGGGTTTCAAAATCGTTGAAAAGCGAATCAATGTCTACATGGGGTCCAGTTAAAACAATGCGGAAGAACCTGCGAATTTATGCAATGAGAGATTTTGTTATTGTTAGCAAGACTCAGAGTTCCGTTAAACTGATTTCAGTATGAAAGACCCGTGCCAAGTAGTCGGAGAGCTTCTACATCGCCGCTACGAGTTGGAGCCAATAGCGAGCTTCACCGAGAAGCGCGCACGGCAGATGCTGCTGAACACATGGTCCAGTGGCGCGATGAATGGGCGCCGGACGCGTGCGCTGCGTTCTTGGGTGACGGTGAACTGAAGACCGTCCATGTCTGCGTGGCGCTGCCATGGACTGACAACCAGCATGTCTGCGTGGCTCTGCCATGGACTGACAACCAGCATGTCTGCGTGGCTCTGCCATGGACTGACAACCAGCATGTTTGCGTGGCTCTGCCATGGACTGACAACCAGCATGTCTGCGTGGCTCTGCCATAGACTGACAACCAGCATGTCTGCGTGGCGCTGCCATGGACTGACAACCAGCATGTCTGCGTGGCGCTGCCATGGACTGACAACCAGCATGTCTGCGTGGCTCTGCCATGGACTGACAACCATGTCTGCGTGGCTCTGCCATGGACTGACAATTACCACGTCTGCGTGGCTTTGCCATGGACTGACGGTATATTTTTAAGTCTGCGTGATACTACCACAGCCTGATCATATTCTTGAGTTGGCGTGGTACTGTCATGGACTGACTATGGAGTTGTACGGGGCATAGCGATTGCATTAAAAAACTAAATGCGTTTGTTATGCGCACAAATGCTAGAGACATTTGTGATATCATGTTAATGTTATTATTTTCCTTCTCTTACTATAAATACTGGCCCAATAGTACATAAATAATAGTTTGGTCTTAAAGTAATATCACCCTGCGATAGAGATTGCTGTAACGAATAGATTCATACATTCATTTGAAACGCCTTCTAAACTTGGCTCAGTTTTACATGCGATGGTTTGAGGGCACGCTTACGATCGTATGATGAAACCAATAGAGCTTTTGATGTTATTGCAACTTTGTAACAAAACGTATATTTCAGAAAATGGTGACTCTGCTGGTAGTCCACTACAGCCCAAGGAGGTGCTTCCCCAAGATCATGCGGTCGAGCACGCCTCGCAGTCAGGAGAGGCCGTGTTAACAATTAATGAAAAGGAAGCATGACTACAGCGAGTCACGTGACTTCCGGCGAGCCGACAGTGGGGCGAGGCGAGCCGATAGCGGCCGAGCCATCGTCTCTTCACTTGGGCAGCGACATTCGAGCGTGATGGACAGTTCTCTTAGCATTATTCTTGTGCTAGTTAATTATTTAAATCATTAATTACCTCTTATTGATTATAACGGTTTTGTTATAGGGATACGTGATCCATTTTTCTTTTTTAAAAAACGAATTCGAGTCCTGGTTTATAATAATACTATAGATTTGCCACAAGCAACAAAAACGTACACCCAAAAGTGAGGTATAATTATCTCACTTTTCGGGTGTACGTTTTTGACGCTTGTTAAGATGAACTAATTGCGAGGTAAGATAATTGTTACCTCGCAATTAGTTCGCATAAGCAAGCCGACGAGTCTGTCGTTTATGATAATTGATAGAAATAGATAAAAATTTCGTCTTCTATATTTCGTAGCGGTCAATGACGCGGCTTCGAAACCAACGCTCGTGGGTTCGATTCCCACACAGGACAAACATTTGTGTGTATGAACATGTATTTTGTCTTGGTCTGGGTGTTTTCTATGTATCATAAGTATGTATTTACAAAAAAAATGTATTTACGAATGTTTATCAGTTGTCTAGTACCCATAACACAAGCTTCGCATACTTTGGGGCTAGATGGCGCTGTGTAATTTGTCTGACAATATTTATTTATTTAAAAT
Source organism: Hypsopygia costalis (assembly GCA_937001555.2). Lineage (NCBI taxonomy): Eukaryota > Metazoa > Arthropoda > Insecta > Lepidoptera > Pyralidae > Hypsopygia > Hypsopygia costalis. The sequence goes on from OW443338.2 coordinate 27,566,249, forward strand.
GCATAATTAATTTACACACAAAAGTATACAATAATAATTGATTTGAACACATACTCTATATATGTAGTTTGTTTCATATTTTTGCAACAAGAATTGGCGTCATTTTGCGCTGGGTGAGAAAAAGAGATAGCAAATAATGGCAAGATGTCATAGTCCGACTCCCTAATCGAACCAACAGGAAAAAAAAGTTCACGTGGTCCGATTAGTCGGACAAAGCAGTCGGACCACGTGTTCAGAGGGCTTCGCACTGGTTCAATTCTGGTATTAAATATACTACAGAAGGTCTTTGCGCATTGTCCTATCCAGTGCTTCCACCCGCCGCAAGCGCGGCGATGGCCCCCCGGCCAGTAACGCCTGAACCGTTATGTCCCTGCATTTTAAATCTGTAATATCTTCGAAAAGATTCATTTAAATTACATGCTGTAAATAGCCATATTGATCTATATTAAATGCACAATGTATAATAGGTACTTAATTGGATAATGCTGTATTGCTTAAAATCGATTTAATTGGGGTGTAAGTAGCTCATCGACATCTTCCGAGCTAAAGCCAACCTCACCTGCACGTGGTGCACCCTGCCGACCAGCTAACGAGGCTATGGCGAAAGAGAGGTAGGACGCAGCGAAATATCATACTGTGCTCCCCTTTCACTGGTCAAATTGGGAGGGGGGCACAGTGCGGTCGTTCGCTCCAGGCTTGGCCAGCATCCGACTGGGGAAGTGCCTCCACCTAGCAAAAAGCCGCAGCCATAATGGCTATGCTGTGTTCCTGCGAGTGAGCTAGGTCACCAGGGCTTTTTTACAGAGAAGTTGTTATGCTGACGGCAGTGAGACCAGCGGCTGTCGAACCGCCGTTAGCGGTGTAGGCGCGATGTGTTGGCGCGGCGGTCAGGGAGACCCGGTGAAACGGCTGTCCGCTGGCCGCCCGCAGGTCAGTAGGGTTCCCGAACCCGGGGATCACTTAATCTCCGCCCCGGGAGGCTGAACCGCCAGCCTGTGTAAAGTCCCTGTTGTAGTAGTCGTGCCGGAGGAGGAGACCGGAGTGGACCCGGCTGCTGCAGCAGGGGGGGACCGGGGGCCCTTCCGCTCGCCGCGCCAGCAAACCGCACAACCTACACTGTACTGCGGGGGTAGACACCGCGCTTTTTTGTCCCTCGCGTCGTCAGTGAAACAGCTTCTCATAATCCTCTGACACCTTTTTTATGGCCATGAAGAAAAAAAGAAAGAAGTTTTCGAACTCGATTGATCGAGCACCTGCAAATGACGTCTGACAAAGTCATTGAAAAGTACCCCTCCGCGGAGTTAGTGATTTTGGGAGACTTTAATGCCCACCATGCCGAGTGGCTCAGCTCTCGGTCCACTGACTTCGCGGGGAGGTCTGTTCATGATTTTGCTCTGGCCTATGGTTTCTCACAGCTGGTTCATTCTCCAACGAGAATACCAGATATAGAGGACCATACCAGCTCTCTACTGGACCTTCTGCTGACCACACACCCGGATGGGTATACAGTCTCGGTGGATGCGCCACTTGGCTCATCGGATCACTGTCTCATCCGGACACAAGTGCCATGCGCTAGCCCTGTCGCACCCCGGTCTACCGGTTGGCGTCGCATGTGGCACTATAAGTCAGCAGACTGGGATGGATTGCGTGAATTTTACGCATCGTACCCGTGGAGGCAGCTCTGTTTCGAGTCGGAACATATAGACATCTGTGCATCTGCTGTAGCTGAAGCCATTTTAGCTGGAATGGAATTATTTATTCCAAACCGGCGGGTAGCTACTTCAGGTGCTAAGAAGCGGCCGTGGTTTAATCGGTCTTGTAGGGAAGCTAAACTCCGCAAGCAAGCTGCTTACGAGGCTTGGACCACGGCACGTATTAACGGAGCTCATAATGTTTCTGACTTGAAACGCGAGTTTAATGCTGCCTCGAGGTTCTGTAAGAGAGTAATTGCCAGGGCAAAATTCGAGTTCATCGGCAGGATTGGTGAGCGCCTAGCTAAGCACCCATCTGGGAGCCGTGCGTTTTGGTCGCTCGCTAAGGCTGCCGAGGGAAATTTTTGTCAGTCGTCCTTTCCACCACTTCGAAAACCGGATGGTAGTCTGGCCCACAGTGCTAAAGAGAAAGCCGATCTGTTGGGGAATCTCTTTGCCTCAAACTCGACTTTGAACGACGGGGGTGCTGCACCGCCCTCCATCCCGCGGTGTGGTGATTTAATGCCGGAAATCTCATTTTCTCAACGAGATGTTCGGCGGGCATTATTATCCCTCGACGTTCATAGGTCGAGTGGGCCAGATGGCATTCCGGCAGTGGTGCTAAAGCTGTGTGCTCCTGAGTTGTGTCCTGTACTTACGCGCCTTTTCGCGCTCTCTTATTCCACCAGGCAAGTTCCATCATCGTGGAAGACTGCGAACGTGCACCCTGTGCCCAAAAAGGGTGACAGATCAGACCCATCGAATTACAGGCCTATCGCTGTTACCTCCCTTCTCTCCAAGGTAATGGAGCGCATCATTAACATCCGGCTCCTGAAATACCTAGAAGAGCACGATTTAATCAGCGACCATCAATACGGCTTCCGTCATGGTCGCTCGACTGGTGATCTTCTAGTGTATCTTACACATCGCTGGGCTTCAGCCGTGGAGAGTCAAGGTGAGGCATTGGCTGTCAGTCTGGATATGGCGAAGGCGTTCGATCGGGTCTGGCACCGTAGTCTTCTTTCGAAGTTGCTTGCATACGGTCTACCAGAGGGTTTATGCGAATGGGTCGCTAGCTTCTTGTCCAGCAGAAGCATTAGAGCCGTTGTTGATGGCAGTTGCTCCGATAGCATGGACATTAATGCTGGCGTCCCGCAAGGCTCTGTATTGTCCCCGACGCTGTTTTTGCTGCATATCAATGATATGTTGTCTATTGACAGCATTCATTGCTATGCGGATGATAGCACCGGGGACACATTTTATACGGGCCGCGCTAATATTCCCCGCTCTCTGGTGGAGGAGAGCCGCGAACGACTTGTGTCGGAAATCGAGAGCACACTAAGTAAAGTGTCCGATTGGGGGCAACAGAACTTAGTGCGATTCAACCCCTCTAAGACACAAGTCTGCGCGTTCACCGCTAAGAAAACCCCTTTTGCTGTGGCTCCTCACTTCCAGAATACACCCCTTACTGTCGCTAAAAGTATTGGGATTCTAGGCGTTGAAATCTCCAGCGACGTCCAGTTTCGATGTCACCTGGAGGGGAAGGTCAAGCTAGCGTCGAAGAAACTAGGCGTGCTCAACAGGGCCAAACAGTACTTCAATCCGCGGCAAAGGCTTCTGCTCTACAAAGCTCAAGTACGGCCGCATATGGAGTACTGTTGCCATCTGTGGGCGGGAGCGCCTAGATACCAGCTTGCACCTTGTGACTCGATTCAGAGGCGTGCTGTGAGGATTGTTGACGATCCCAAACTGACAGACGGTTTAGAACCTTTAAGTCTGAGGAGAGATTTTGCGTCCCTTTGTGTGTTCTACCGTTTGTACAATGGGGTGTGTTCAGAGGAGTTGTTTGACATGATGCCCACGGCCTCCTTTTACAGTCGCACCGCTCGCCATCGACAGGGAATTCATCCTCACACATTGGAGCCGAAGTGGTCGCGTACCGTGCGGTTCCAGAGAAGTTTTCTCCCGCGTACGGTTAAGCTGTGGAATGAACTGCCTGTCGAGGTTTTCTCAGGAGACTACAGCATGGGGTTCTTCAAAAAGGGCGTGAAGAGGTTTTTACAGGGTCGGCAACGCGCGTGTGATGCCCCTGGTGTTACAGGCGTTCATAGGCTACGGTAACTGCTTTCCATCAGGCGGGCCGTATGCTTGTTTGCCACTTTAGTGGTATAAAAAAAAAAAAAAAAAAATCGCTTGGTAAATGAGCCATTATTTCTCGTAAAAAGTAAAGGATAAATAACGGTTATTGTGGGTACCCCTAAGAGATAGACATATACCATCGCGGAATTTTTTGTAGACCATTTTACAGACAGACAGGCAGACAGGGGAAGCTACTTTGTGTTATACTATGTATTGATGCATATTTGCTTCTACCGTAAAAAAGTGTTCTAACACTGGGAATCTCTTCAATATTTTCCTTCTTTGAAACACCTAATAGCTTCTATCAAAATTCTGGTAAATACTATGAACTTCAGGGCTTCATAGTCATAAAGTTAGAGTAAGTAATGAATTTGTTCCGAGAAAATGAAAAGATTTTATTTTTCATCCTCAGCAAAATGAAAGTAAACAAGTTAGTTAAATTAACGAATGAAAAACAGAGCATGAAAAATAAAATGGGAATAAACAAGATGATTTAGAAGGACCTGCGGCTAAACAGGCTGGAAGAAGTAGCGACCTTGTCGTCCATTAGGAAGACGAAAACAATGGCGAATTAACACGGGATTGCGATGGGATAAATAAGCAACGGATTGAATTTTAAATAGTTATAAATAACTGTACGTAAAATTAACGAGAGCCGTTGAGACGACCGCAACAGCTCGAACAGAGACGACCAAAGCAGATACGGCAGTCGAATGCATCTACTAACGGTAGTGGGTAGTTACCGACCGGCGGTAGTTTTTTTTTTTTTTTTTACGAAACCAATTTCAATTTGTGCACACTCAGCGTTTTACACCGCTGAGTGTGCGTAAATTGAGATTGGCTTCTGCCGCTGAGTGTGCGCAGATCGGCTTACTTCGTAAATGACGCACACCCCTGTCGTGGACAAGGTTCTTTTATAGTATATTTATTAAATCTTTAACATTTTCACTATCCTAAAACTGTTACAAATATAATTACAATAGATTTTGATTTGTCAATGATGCATAACATTAGTTTAATACAAATATAAAATATAAAATGAAGCAATAGCTGATAACAATATAAATATTTCCTTAAAATTAAAAATAGAAAGAAAGAAGAAACAACATTTAAACATTATGTCTACTTATAGGACGCCGACGATTTTGAGACGATGACTTGGTCAATTTTACATCTGATTATTATCAATCCATCCACAGCTGTCCGCGGCAGATACTTAACTCAATACCGGCGGTAGTTTGCATGAACTGACTGGTGCCAGAAGCACGCAAATTAGTGTAGATCAAATTGCATATAGCGATATATTTGGTAGACCTTCTTGGCAGTACCGTCTCAGTCAGAGCCAAGTTTCTTAGGAAAATTATCTAAACACTCAACTTAAATAATGAAAATATCTCCAGTACCTACAGCCTTAACTACTTAGCACACTAGTGTGGGAACTGTAACATATTGGCAGTATAGTTTTAAAGTACGTTAAATATACTTTCGATGTGAACACGTCTTTAAAATTCGTATTCTTCCATATGGAGCTTCCATAGGGAGGCAATTAAAAAAACGAATCTAGTTAATTGACGAGCTCGGTGGTCAAACGGTTAGCAATGGCCACTTTGACTCCGAGGTCGCGGGTTTGATTCCCGCACAAGACAAACATTTGTGTGCATGAACATGTCTGTTTGTCTTGGTTTTTTTTTTTTTGTTTTTTAAACTACTTCGGGTGGCAGACAAGCATACGGCCCGCCTGATGTGAAGCGGTTACCGTAGCCATATTAACGCTTGCAACATAAAATATTGCGCGCGCGCCGCCACCCCCGCTGCCAACGCAGCATCTCCTTCCTTTCCTTCTGGTGACCCCACTCACTCGCAAGAACACAACAACCCTCAGGGGAATTGTTATTTGGCTGCGGTATTCTATGAGGTGGAGGTACATTCCCCAGTCGGGTAGCTTACAATTGCGCTCCCTACCCCTATTTTCGCCAGAGCTTCGTTTGTCAGTCAGCAGGGTGCACCGCGTGCAGGTGAAGTTGGCTTTGGTTCAAAGATCTTTATGAACCACTTACACCACAAAATTGGTTTGGGTGTTTTCTATATATTATACGTATGTATTTATAAAAAAAAATGTATTTAAGTACATATATCAGTTGTCTAGTACCCATAACACTAGCATTTCGCTTAATTTGGGACTAGATGGCGCTGTGTAAATTGTCTAGAAATATTTATTTATTATTATTATTATGACTAATAGCAATACAATTTGCCGCAACGCAAAAAAAAAAAAATATAACTGAACAATATGAAATCAATATCACGAATTGTAAACTTGTCAATAAGTAGACTAAGAGATGTAAAAATCTCCATTAACCATTAGGAAGATAAAAACAAAGCCTCACTCGATAAACAAACTGAGCCAGACAAAACAGGCGGCGGATCAGACCCGGCAGAGTCGTCAGTAAAAAGTGGGGTGCTGCAAAACGCTGGCAAGATGGAATGATCTCATTTTCTATTCCATTCCTTTCGCACAAACCACACAAATCACTGTAGCTTTGCAGAGACGAGTGCTTAGGTCATGAGCGGGCGTTTCAATAAACATACGAGATACCTAGTCTTTGTATGAGTACAAGTAACATAACACGGGCTGTTACTTCAGTATTATTGTCTTAAAAGTCAAATTTGATAAGTATTGAATTTAATATTATGTTTAGCTTTGTACATATGATTCATGCCAAACTATCTATACTAGGTCGGATTCTAGCCCACGGGGCCGAAATCGAGGTTGAGTGTGAGGGAGTTGAGATTCGCCGAGTGTAAGTATTCCATTGATGTCAATGGAAAATGTATTTGATGACATGATGAGTTACATTTAAAAATAAAAATAAATACTACGTAAAAAGCGAACTTAATATGGCGACCAACACAAGATGTCACTCTCCAACAAGTATATCATAAACAGAAATGCTAGTCCACTGGGACTGGGTAAAAATTTACAGCTCTGGGACAGATATTCGAGAGTCCGGGCACTTAGACGCAAGGGCTAAATGTCAGAATAAAATAATTTCATTTTATAATTTCATTTCGTTTCTGAGTTATCAAAATACGAAACAATGTTTATTTTAGTAATAATATTTTTTTTCTCATTTCGATTTTCATCTATACTGATGCAGCATCATATTATGCTAAAAACTACTAAAAAGTTACCTACTTTTAATTATTTAAATAAATAAAAATAGGAACTAAGCATAGTTTTTACCCGACTACGGCGAAGCAAAAAGGAGGGTTATGATTTTGACCTATATGTATGTATGTATGTGGCTATGGATGTTCATCTGTTCCCTCATAACTACTAAACTAGTTATCGTAATTAGACAAATGAGATGTCGTTGGAAGCCTCTTGATCGTCCGCTGGTTATAGGCTACATGACGTCACGTTAAAATTGCTACAGCGCCCTCTAGGGGACATAAAGTAAAGAAGAAAAAAAATTTTTTTCCTTGACGGTGTCGTGTGGGGTTTCAAATCAAAGAACTTTGTTAGCACATTTCAAATATATAAATATTATTAGCTGTTGCTCACAGGTTTGCTTGCAATCACCTGATAATTGCAAGAATTTATAAATTTTTGAAATTGTGACTTTTCGTGTTCTAATGTCGGCTTTGTTACTACAAAGCCGACATTAGAACACGAAAAGTCACTTTGATTTAATTTCATAATTATAATGAATCTGTTTTGCTACAGTAGGTGGCATACCACCACGACTATCCTTTAAACGTATCTCTATCAGTATGATGTATAAAAAACTACGTTGAAATATACTACGTGTAAGTAAGTTGTTTATTTGAAAGTCGGTAATTGTTTCATAGTATGTACATAATAATTTCAGCGGAGACTATTTTCTTGTTTCGTCCTTTTTAGAGCGTGTTTTTAGTAGTCGGGTTTTAGTTTTTTAAACTTTATTTTTAAACTATGCTGAGTTCCTATATTTTTTTTACCGTAATTCCATGATTTGCATGGTTTATTAATTATTGTTATAATTATTATTGTCATTTCGAATTTCATACATAGAGTCAGTAAAATTGTTTATTACGCAAGTAACAATTCCTATAATGATATTCCTATTTAAAAACTATGTTAAATCCTCATCAACGTCAGCAGCCTGTATATACCCTCTGCTGGATATAAGCCTTCCCCAATGCTTTCCACCAAATACGATCCTCCGCCTTCCGCATCCAGCCGCTTTCTTAATGTCATCTATCCATCTATGTTATATAACTATTTCGTATTTTATTTCATTGTAACTCGATTTGGAAATCATGCTCACTTAGAAATTTAGAATACAGTGCTCCTTACTGCGGCAATGAGACGTATAAGCAAGTTTGATCTAACTGGTGGCGGCAGCACGCAAAGTAAGATTAAATTGCCATTAACGCAAAATAACACCTCAATCAACTAACTGGACAAAAAATCAGCAATTAGTGCAAAATTACATTTAGTATGAGCCTTCAGTTTCGAATTAAGTTAACACGACTTGATACTACAATTAAATTTTAGCCATGTATTAAAAAAAAAAAAAAGTTCAGTGCTGAAAATACAAGTTATCCCACGTTCCTACCGTTGCCAAGTGTAACCTGAACAAATTCCATTTCAGGTTCATTGTAAGAACTGTCACTCTCCTTTTAAATAAATATTTGTACTTCTGAGTATTTATTCGACACTTTAAGGCGTCTGCTTCAATATTATATAGTCCATGATAGTAGTGTAAGTTACTCTACTTCAACGACTACACAAAATAAACGATAGATTCATCTAGAAACTTGCGTTTAGACAAGGCAAATTCACTATCTTTTAATTTTAATTATTTGTAAATACATATATCAAAATTTATCGGGTTGTAACGCAGAGTTATAATTATAACTAGCTCATCTTTTGCAGAAGCAATTATAAAGGGTACATTTATTCGGCTGCAGTCTTCTAGTAATTTTCTAATCGGCCTTGATATACCCCTCTTTTTCATAGTTTTTTTTTTTTTAGGGTTCCGAACCTCAAAAGGAAAAACGGAACCCTTATAAGATCACTTTGTTGTCCGTCTGTCTGTCTGTCTGTCTGTCTGTCTGTCTGTCTGTCTGTCTGTCTGTCAAGAATTTCTATTTCGAGAATGCGTGGAGGTATCAAGCTGAAATTTGAACTGTATACTCAGGTCTACGGTCCCATGAAGTTAAAAAAAAATCAAACTGCTAAGTTTACATAGAAAAAAGTTACGGCCGTTTATTCAGCAAAAAACGCATATTTCGACACACTCAAGGGAATCAAAACCTATAGGGTACTTCCCGTTGACCTAGAACTATGAAATTTGGCAAGTAACATCGTTATAGACTACAAGTACAGGAATAAATCTCAAATCTATACATTTGTAAATAGATCTTAAAAAATAGGGGGTCTATATTTTTTATAGGGTGTCGAAATTTCAAATGAATGAATGAATGAATGAATGAATGATTTATTTGCTTTAAATGTGGTACAGCAAGTGGTCTTGACTTCAATTTACAATAATGTTCCTGAACATTCAGCCAATAAATGGCATGCAAAATATAAAATAGTAATAAAAAACATTGAATATTAATTGATTATAAAAATATGTCATATTAGTTCAGATGTCAAATTAATTAATGAAAATATATATCTAAATAAATGATGTTCAACAATGTCATATTTTTTTTCCAATTTTACAGTCAAGGAACTCTTTGACAGAATAAAAACATTTAGTACTTAACCATTTAAATAATTTCATTTTGAATTGTTTTATTCTTAAATCTTTTAATGAGTTAGGTAATTTATTATATATTCGTATACAATTAGGATAACAATTTCTACTATAATAATGGGTTCGCATATTGGGCAATAATAATTTATCAAGATATCGAGTTGACCTTTGATTTATTTGAGCATCTCTACGGTCAAATAGATTTGAATGAGTTTTTACAAAAACACAGCATTCCAGAATGTATAATGATGGGACAGTCAAAATATTCAATTTCTTAAATAGTGAAACACATGATGTCATCGGTGGTACATTGCATATGGCCCGTATACACTGCTTTTGTGATATAAATACTCTATTTATGTCTACAGAGTTACCCCATATTAGTATTCCGTATTTTATATTTGACGCAACATAGCCATGATAGGCCATTAACGCACTCTTTTGATTTATTTGTGTTGACAACCTCCATAGTGCATAAGCAAACCTGTTTATTTTTTTGCATACTTTCTTGATATGTTGTTTCCATTCACACTGATTATCAATGGTAATTCCTAAAAAGTTGACTTCTGACGACTCTGATAAAGGCTTATTTAGAGCGTGTATCGTGAGAGTATTATCTTTGGCCTTCCTATTATGGAATCGAACATATTTTGTTTTTTCAATATTTATATGCAGATTATTATTAGAGAGCCAGTCAGTAACATTAGTTATAGTGTCATTTATGTCATTATTATATTGTATGTCAGAGGATTCTAAGTTCGATATTACAATAGATATGTCATCTGCAAATAAATTACATTGATGTTTTGTTATATTAGGCAAATCATTTATATATATAATAAACAATAATGGACCCAATATAGTACCCTGAGGGACACCCATTTTATTTGTTGCCCTACTAGATTTATAAGTTTTTTCTATATTGGTATGGTCAATATTTTTAATTTCTACATATTGTTGACGGTTATGAAGGTAACTTTTTAACCACTTTTGCGCAACACCCCTTAGTCCATATTTTTCACATTTCAGTAAAAGTATTTCATGTGAAACAAAGTCAAAGGCTTTGCTCATATCGAAAAACACTGCTGTTGTATCAATGTTTTTGTCTATATTTTCAGTAACTTTTTTTATTAAGTTGAATGCGGCCAAAGAGGTAGATTTACCTTCGCGAAATCCATTTTGCTCATCTTTAAGAATATGAGATTTATCTAGAAATTTTGTAATTCGAATGTGCATTACTTTTTCTACAATTTTGGCTAATATTGGTATCAAAGCGATTGGTCTATAGTTGTCCATTTTGTCTTGATAAATTGAAACTACTAGTTCAAATGGGGTATCATATGAAAGGGCTTGATGTACACATTGCAAAATATATTTTATTTATTTTTTTCGACGCATTATTTCTCATTTATAATGAAAAATATCAAATTTAATAATGATACTACGTACCTACGGAACCCTCGGTGGGCGAGTCCGACTCGCACTTGTCCGGTTTTTTTTTTATACTACTTCGGTTGGCAGACAAGCATACGGCCCGCCTGATGTGAAGCGGTTGCCGTAGCCATATTAACGCTCGCAACATAAAATATCGCTCGCGCGCCGCCACCCCCGCTGCCAACGCAGCATCTCCTTCCTTTCTGGTGACCTCACTCACTCGCAGGAACACAACAACCCTCAAGGGAATTGTTATTTGGCTGCGGTATTCTGTAAGGTGGAGGTACATTCCCCAGTCGGGTAGCTTACAATTACGCTCCCTACCTCTCTTTTCGCCAGAGCTTCGTTTGTCAGTCAGCAACCCTGTCCACCGCGTGCAGGTGAAGTTGGCTTTGGTTCAAAGGTGTTGATGAACCACTTACACCCCATATGGAATGGAATAAATACACATAAAATATCATATACTTTATGATGTAAGATGGGAAACTTCTACCAAAGGACGCCACTTGTATCTGTTCTTTCAATCGGTAAGAGATAGATTAAAGAAAAAGTGGTTAGAAGTCGACCACTCCGTTGCGCAATTTTTAACTGGACATTGCAATTTTAAGGCAAAACTCTTTTCGTTTAAATTAGTGCTGTCGCCCGTATGCGAATGTTCTACTGCTAATTCTGAATTCGATCAAACAGCACACCATGTTCTCTGGGAGTGTGATCTTTGGCGGCGGGAGCGGGATGACATGTTGAATTCATTGCAAGTTGCATCCGGGGTAGTATACTATTCAGATTTGGTAGCAACAAGGGAGAATTACCAAGCGTTCAGACGATTTTTCAATTCATATTATTGGAATCGATGTGTTAGGTAACAACTCAATGTTTTAGGTCCCCAATAGTATTAGAAACTTAAAACCCGTGGTGCACGGCAGTTGAGCTTCACTTGACTAGCCATCTCTTTAGGCTTTTAATGCCTTATTTGCCATATTGCTGTCTCTCACATTGCTAAGAGGGGAAGTCAAATTCCAAAAGCTTCCTACTCCTACTAATTTCTTCTGATTAAATTCGTTGTGAGTTCCAAGACAGTAGTTTTATCCCCGGGACTGCAATGGACTTCATTGTTCATTGCCTTTTTTGGCGGTCGCCGCTGTTAATCCTGGCTACACAGGAGACACAGTGGTGGGAATGTGTGGTGGGCCCAAAAAATACTTTATGATGTGATTTTCTATACTTTGTCAAGTAGTAATTATGCATATGGACCAACTGACCTAATGCAGTCACAGTAGCAATCGGTCACTTCACTACATAGTATAAAACAAAGTCGCTTTCTCTGTCCCTATGTCCCTTTGTATGCGATTAAATCTTTGAAACTACGCAACGGATTATGATGCGGTTTTTTTTAATAGATAGAGTGATTCAACTGGAAAGTTTATATGTATAATATATGCATAACATAGTAGAAAAACACTGATAATTTAGAGGTTTCTAATGTGATGTCGTAAATAAACACATTTTTTTGCTCTTTCATTGCAAACGCTGGCTGAACCCAACGAGATAGATCAAAATAATGTAGTACAGTATTGTTCACCTTAAAATGGTCTACAAAAAAGTTCGCGATGGTATATGTCTATCTCTTAGTGGTAACACACAATAACCGTTATTTTATCCTTTGCTTTTTACAAGAAATAATGCCTTATTTACGAAGCGATTTTAAGCAATACAGAATTAATCCTTATCCAATTAAGTACCTTAAATACATTGCGCATTTAATATAGATCAATATGGCCCTTCACAGCATGTAATTTAAATGAATAGTTTAGAAGATATTACACATTTAAAATGCAGGGACATAACGGCTGTGGCGGTACCGGCCGCAGAGCCGGCGGCGTGTGCCTATAACTGGGGAAGGACTGGATAGGACAAAGCGCAAAGACCTTCTGTAGTACATTTAGTATCAGCATTGCACCCGTGCGAAGCCGGGGCGGGTCGCTAGTGCAATATAAAAAGTATCGCAAGATTGTATATAGCTGTGCTTCTATTTTCACTCTCTGAAGAAACTTCGGTGGATCCTTTTGACTAAAAAAAAATACACGTCTTTGTTTTTGTTTGTAACTTTCATGTACTTCCTGAAATTTCAAATTAATTTTATTTTGTAAGATTTTATAATATTTTATAAGATTTTATAAGAAGGTATTTTACACCACAGCATCGCCTTCAACTGTATAAAGCCCAAGTTAAGCCTCATATGGAATACTGTTCACATCTCTGGGCTGGTGCGCCCCAATACTTACTCGCTCCATTCGACCGCATACAACGAAGAGCTGTTCGAATTGTCGGTGACCCAATGATTTCTGATCGGCTGGATTCTCTCTCTACACGCAGAGATGTTGCATCTCTTTGCGTTCTATATAAATTGTACCACGGGGAGTGCTCGGATGAGCTATTTGATTTGATGCCTGCCGCTGAGTTCCACTATCGTACAACTCGCCAAAAATTAAAATTCCATCCACATCACCTTGATATTTGGCGATCTACTACAGTACGCTTTTTAAGGCATTTTCTACCACGTACTGTAAAGTTGTGGAATCAACTTCCCTCAGCGGTATTCCCAAATAAGTACGACATGGGGGCCTTTTCCCTTAAAAGGCTGGCAACGGATCGGCGACCCCTTGGTGTTGCTGATTTCTATGGGCGGTGGTGATTGCTTTCCATCAGGTGACCCACATGCTCGCTTGCCACCCTCTGTTATAAAAAAAAAAAAAATGTTGTTTGATTTGTGTATTCGATGTCGTATTGTAATCTACAGTGATCAAACAGACTATTTAGGCAACAATCGTTTTGTCTTACTTTGTAAATAGACTTTATGTTAAGTTATCAAGTGCCATTGAAAGTTGGTCGACCATTCACTCGAACAGTATTTGTTTTAATGAAATAATTTATCAGCAATGAGTTGCAATCAATTAGTGACATTGTTGGTAAACTTTTATGATATGGTTATAATCAATAAACATCTGGATTTTTTCTGAAAAACATTTGATTTTCTTTAACTTGCGAAAGTAACAAAAGTTTTCATTGTTTTCTTCATTTCAATTGTAACTCTCGGAATGTCTTTCTGACCTAACCTGTTTCTGACCTGTCTGTCTGAACTAACTTTTTGATTGTTATTATAACCGTCTCGAGAATGGTCATGTTCAGAAATAGGATGTAAGCCGATATCCTTTATAAGAGTATAATTGAAGTGTAGTTGTGGTCACAGCATGTGATATATTGGCTTTAATAGTACAAATTAACATCGTCTTTGGCATTAACATGTTAGACCACCTTCAAACTACTTTAGATATCACTCAACTCACTTGACAATTACATATTTATTGCACTTTTTGTACTATTTTCTATACCACTATTCTTATAACCAACCGGTTCGGAGTTAGTCATCGCAGCCTACGGACGCTTGCGACACTACAGGCATCACTCACTCGTTACCGATCCTGTAAACGGCTTTCCTAAACAACCCCTTATAGGAGTTTCCTGGGAAAACAGGCAGGGAGTTCATTCCACAACCAGAGAGCTGAAACCGCACAGTACGGGACCATTTCGCCTCCAATGTGTCCTTACACATTGGAGGCGATAAATTCCCTGCCAAAATACTTATTATAAATATTGACGATATAATATTTAATTTTCATGCCTAAAATTTTAATTTATACACTCACGCCTAGCATAGTAACTCCTTAGGTGACATCAATCATTCGCAAGACATTGCTCAAGGCATTTATTGGGCTGTCTTCTCTGTCTTCACAATCGAGCGATGCCGAGCTCTTTTTGTGCAGAGCCTCATTTGTTTATCCACAATATGCACCTCGTGCATGCTGAGCGCCTTGCGCCCCAATTGACTCAATCCGCTTGTTAGTCTAGCAAACTTTCATAGTAGCATTAAATACAATTAAAATTTTGTATTTTTATCACATGTACTTATATATTATGACCCAGGTTAAGGGAATTTGCTGTAACAGGAAACGAAGACGATGGCTCAGGACAGGCTAAAATGGAGAATTCTGTATCGACAGAGGGCTTAGCTCTCTTAAGAAAAATAACAACGGGAATTATCGCGATCATGCATAAGGGTTATAATACCTTTATGCCTGACGTTTCGACTTTTTTCATGTCTGTTATTTTTCATAAATCATGTATTTCGAAAGTTTAAAAGGTATTATTAGCTCTCTTAATGTTTATGATGATGTAATATATAGTTGTAATGATATTTTTGGTGGTAAACCGAAATTCCCAGATACCAATTATAGGTAATTATAAAACAAAATTTTGACCAGGTTAATTAATGTACGTGTTAATTAATGTTAATAATCAGCGTTGCGTAAATTAACATGAATAATTTTGAATCGTCACCGCCCATTCGATTTACTCATCAACTTCTATTGTAGGTAAAATTATTACATGTTGATACTGTTGATTGTTGGCACTTGGTGGAACATTATTATCATAATGTTATAATACAGCACTTGTACTGTTACACGTAATTACATTTATTTTTATTTTTACCGACCGGTTTCGCCGCTAAGTCATTATCAAGGTAAACAGATGGTTTAGTGTTTTTGTTTACCCTTATAATTGCCTTATTAATAATTAATAATATAATATTACACAGCGCCATCTAGTCATCTAGTCTACACACCTCCTTAATAAATAAACATAATAGAATTATTCTATTATGTTTATTTATTCTATGCTAATGCGAGCGATATTAATCTATCTTTACTTTAATTATATTTATTCTACTTACACGTCTACAAATTCGCGGTTACATAACACGCGAGCGCTCACAATTTAGACTTGACGTCACTATTTGCATAGCACACTTTATCCAGTCGTGAAGGAATACAAAATCGAGCTGATTTAAATAATCAGCGGCGGGCAAAATGTTCTACCTTGTGCGACGCCTTAATTGAGTATATGTGTGAGTGTGGCTTCAGTTCTTTATGTGATTCAACTTGAAGTCTGAGTGAGTGGAAATCTGCCGTTATTTGGGATTCGTAAACGAATGTCAAAATTGTTTGAAATCTATTTGAACTGTGAAATTTAGTAATAAATAAATAATAAATAAATATTGCCAGACAAATTACACGGCGCCATCTAGCCCCAAAGTAAGCGAAGCTTGTGTTATGGATACTAAGACAACTGATCATCATCAGGTCATTTTATTCTCCACTACAGGAGCACGACTCTCTCTCGTCCGTCCTAGACAGAAGGAGGATTTGGCCTACACTCCCCACGCTGGCCAGACGGGTTGGGGAGGAGACAACTGATAAACATACGTAATTACATTTTTTTTTGTAAATACATACTTATGATACATAGAAAACACCCAGACCAAGATAAACAGACATGTTCATGCACACAAATGTTTGTCCTGTGTGGGAATCTATCCCACGAGCGTTGGTGTCGAAGCCGCGTCATTGACCGCTACGCCACCGAGCTTGTCAACTTGTAATGTACTGAATTAATTAGACGTATCTTGTCAAATGCTTTACAAGTTTTGCAACCCTAATTAACAAGTTACCCTTCACATGGTAGCATTTTTTATGTACAATCTAGTATTTTTTTAATAAAAAAAAATGTTTGTCTGTGAAGTCGGTTTACGAACGATAATTTTACGTGTTAATGTGATAAGAAAACATCGACTGATGGAATGAAAGAGGGACAGGTGCGTAACAAGCCGGACGCTTAAGCCCATCGTGCCTCTCTATCGGTTGTTCCGCGCCATCGCTTGCATGCTCGACTCAGGCGGAACGTGACAATGAGTCATGCTTTTTCGTGAGTGCAGCCGGCATTCATCGATTTATAAGACATTGTCAAAAATAGTTTATTTGTGTTATAATTTGACGAACTTGGTGGTCGAAAGGTTAGCAATTGCCACTTTGACTCCGAGGTCGCGGGTTCGATCCCCGCACCAAGACAAACATATGTGTGCATGAACATGTCTGTTTGTCTTGGTCTGGGCGTTTTATATGTATTATATGTATGTATTTACAAAAAAAATAATGTATTTAAGTATTATATCAGTTATCTAGTACCCATAGTACAAACTTTGCTTAGTTTGGGACTAGATGGCCGTGTGTAATTTGTCGAGGAATATATTAATATTTATATTTAATTTCAGTCTTTACGTCACAGCCATTACTAGCCTGCACCTAAAGTATAGTAACTATATTACATGGAAGATGTAAGGAGCTCGTCTTATATTTGTAATTCAATCTGAATTAGAATAGAATACATGTAACACAAAATTTATATACATTCAGGAATATAGACGACTGTTACGTAGTATTTTCAGCTTTATCAAGTACTCTAAACGTATGCAAAGATTAAACACAAAGTTTGCTTTCGAAAAGTAATTATAACCAACACTCATTTTTGTATATTATATTTATGAGGCATAATTATCTTTTGTAATATTTACATTTTCTCAGATATAAAGCAAATAAGGAAATAAGCTACGTTTAATTTAAACAAGTTATATCTTAAATTAGCTCGCAGCCGCAGCGTCTGCTCTGTGGGAGCCGATTAAAATATCATAACTCCAACAGAACAAAGGATGGGAAGTGGATTAAGAATTTCATCAAGACATTTTCCTTCTATTATTACACGCTAAAGTATGTGAATACAGTGATGGTAAAAAATTTCATAGTGTAATAAAAATATAGTGATATCAGTGGATTAGTAAATAAAACAAAGTTGATTTAAAAAAAAAATTGAAACCGTTTTCAGTTGGCGAGCGCAGCTTATTGGTGGAATACCTCGGCAGACGCTGCTGCCCGTCTTCCTGGAGAAAAGTTATCGCGTGACACAAGATTCCTTAGTCGACTTGTACGACATCCAGCGCAGAGCAATTGAGTGGCACAATTTTATTCTGCCGGCTACCATACGGCAAATTTAAGGGTTTCCCTCGATTTTTCTGGGATCCCATCATCAGACCCTGACTTGAAGAATATGAAACCACCTCGCAATTACCCTTTCAAATAAAAAATAATAATTTGACCATACGTGCTTATAAAATTTAAAGGTTTCCCTTGATTTCCCTGGCATCCCATTATCAGATCCTGACTTGGTGGATATGGGACCACCTTGCAATCATACCTTATTTCAGTCGAATTGAGAACCTCCTCCTTTTTGAAGTCGGTTAAAAAATAAGAATGTGTGAACGTGAATTTAATACATTTAGTTTTGTATGAGTTAAGAAGGAGATTATTTGTAGTAAACCAGTTCAAAATTGCAGAAAGAGCATTATTAACATCATTGTACTATGGTATAGAGCATTATTAACATCAAGGTACTAGATAACTGATAATATACTTACATACATTTTTTTTTTGTAAACACATACATATATTACATAGGAAACACCCAGAACAAAACAAACAGACATGTTAATGCACACAAATATTTGTCTTGTGCGGGATCGACCCGCAACCTCGGAGTCAAAGTGGCCATTGCTATCCATTCGACCTCCGAGCTCGTCTCACATATCACTGTTTGCGGAAAGGAGGTGAAAATGTGGAAAAGATACCTGGAAAACAGAAAAGATCAGCTCATCGATGATGGTCCGACGAAAAGTTCTTAGGAATCCTCTGCAAATTTCTGCCAGGCAAACTTAAACTGAAAATGAAAAACATACCAATCTACCTTAACAGTTGGACCAGTTAAGAGTAGATTTCAATCAGCCTTCCTCCTATACTTAAAATCGCATGTGAACTGCTCCTCCATGCCAGAAAAAGAAGAAAGAAGAAGAAAAAGTAGCGAGAAATATAAGTGAGGGTCAGTAGTAAATAGTATTGGAGTTAAAAAATAAAAATATTTTCTTCAAAATTTGAACTATATATATATATGGTTCAAATTTTGAATGGCTTCGACTTCGAAGATTATTCTTATGTATATGTAAAATGTTTAGTTACGTGTCTTTAGTTACTTTATAATAAAAGTATAAAAAATTGTACACGTATCGACGAAAAATAAACTGTTCATGATAATTTCTTTCCGATATTGTCGACAAAAATAGGCCGTGTCCTGCCATTATATTCGCCCAAACGTATAATTTATTTTGATACTCTACAATTATTCCAAACAGGGGAATTTTTCTTCGAGTATGCCGACAAGGTAATTTATTATCATTTAAGGTTTTTATCGGTCTTATTTCAATACAGGAAATATTTCTTTGATATTATCTAGAAAAGGCATTATGTCCGTTGATGCTTTAAAAGTATAGTGGGGCGTAAGTACATCACAGTGAGGTCTTTAAATACAAAGGAAAGTATATGTAGTACGTACGATTTATCTACTCCCTGCCGCTCTCTTGCATTAATTTCACTCCCTGTTGAAACGAATTTGGAACAATTTGTTTACCGCACACACATGCTTTTACACTTTGCACAGACGTCTTTGTTCAAATAATAGTTATTGACACAGTCTTTGTATGGAGTGGCCGGGGTGTGATCAAAGACAATCTCACATGCGCATGGTCTCTCGCACTCATCAATAAATTACTCTGACGAAAAACAATATACCACAAAGAGTACTTTTTGGGGTGCAAGCGGTTCATCAACATCTTTGGACCAAAGGCATCTTCACCTACACGCGGTGCACCCTGCTGACTGACAAACGAAGCTCTGGCGAAAAGAGAGGAAGGGAGCGTAATTCTAACCTACCCGTCTGGGGAATCTCACAGAATACCGCAGACAAATAGCAATTCCCTTGAGTCTTGTTGTGTTCCTGCGAGTGACTGAGGTCCCCAGAAAGGAAGGAGATGCTGCAATGACAGCGTCGGTGGTTGCGAGCGTTAATATGGCTACAGTAACCGCTTCACATCAGGCGGGCCGTATGCTTTTCTGCCACTCGACATAAAGCCCGATTAAGGAAGTACCTACACCTTATAGATGACTGCAACAAAATAGCAGTTTTATGCAACATTGATTTATCAGAGAGTTCTACCATATTCTACCATAGAGTTGCCAGAATGGTCTTAAGAAGACGCTGCTTTAAGTGTACACTATGTATGTTACGCGACGGAGAAAGAAAAGTTGTCGACATAGCCTTCAGTAAAGTTGATACTGTTGATTGTTGGCACTTGGTGGAACATTATTATCATAATGTTATAATAAAGCACTTGTACTATTCCACGTTATTATATTTAATATTACCGACCGGTTTCGCCGCTAAGGCATTATCAAGGTAAACAGATGGTGTTTGTCTGGAATAGTACAAGTGCTTTATATGGCCCTGCCACATGTGCCGAGTCAGTGGTAGCAAATGGGAGAGGAAGGTATTGGAATGGATGTCGCGCTTGGAACGACGAAGCATTAGACGCCCCCCTTCTAGGTGGTCCGATAGTCTCAAGAAAGCGGCTGGAAGCATCTGGATGTGGAGGCGGGAGATCGCATTTGGTGGAAAACATCGGGAAAGGCCTATATCCACGTACAGGCTATTGTTGATGATGGGGCAAAAGGCAGACGTGACGAGATGCTGGGGGTGCCAGCCCGCAAACGCTTCTTTTATTGCAAGCCTCTAAAGGTTATGGTAACTATTCTACCTCAGGAGGGCCGAATGTTTGTTTGGCACTTGACGTGGTTTGGAAAAGTAAAATACCTCCGTCGTGAAACGTGGGAATTAATATTTTTTTATGTACCCCTGTTTAGTAATATGTCACGAAGTGTCTTGAAAATAAATAAATTTCTTAAACATTTTTTCTTTTTTGAAACTAACGCCTCCTTCAATATATTTATGAAGCTACCATTTTCGGCAGCTGCAGGTGCTCTGAACGCAATTTTAAAAGCAATCTTTAAAATTCCGAAATACCATCTAACACGTAAGTAGACAGAATGTACTTTCAAAAGTAATAACTACAGACCTACCTAGGATTTTTCGCTACATAAGTAATAACATAAGTTATTCAGAGACAGAAAATTTACAACATCTATCCGACCAAGTTGTAAAACTTTTCAAAGCTTTACACCGCATATCTATACCAATATTATGAAAAGGTAAAGTTTTTGAGTTTGTGAGGTTGTAGGGGGTAATCTTGTCTCTGGTAGAGATCAATGTGAGCTACTTAGACCCCAGCTCTCAATGTCAACCAGATCTCAATTCCGTATTTTTTTTTCATCTAGGTACGTTTTTTAATGCAAATACAAAGCAGCATACTACCACACCCCGACCACTCTATATGAATGTCGCGCCGTTTACTACTAGTACATAAACAATGACGTCTGTGCAGAGCGCGAATGAGCGTGTGTGCGAGCAGCGCCATACAAACTATTCCAGATTTGTCTCAGAGGGGAGGTGAGGTCGACACGAGAGGGCGGCAGGTAGTGGCCATACTGTACGTAGTACTGTTACTTATACTGTGATATAACAACGGGTTGTGTCTCGATTGCTGTTTAGAACTGTGGTTTATACCTATGTTTTATTTAGATTGAGGCCTATTTTCTCCATGTTAATTTTCTGTAGCTTGCATAGAATCGTATAGAGGTAATCTAGACCCAGCGGTTTGGGCTGTGCGTTGATATATATCCGTCAGTCAGTCAGTTTCTTCTTTTATATATTTTGATTTGTGGACGAATCGAAATGTATTAATACGAAATAAAAATACAATGCTTGACAAAATATATTTTGATATCAGAAAAGTGATATGAATAAAAAAAATCCTACTAAATACTATTAAATAAGTCTAAAAATGTCGGGCGAGGCTGCCATCAATAGAAGTAATAATAATTGCGTATTTTCTGAAGTCCACGCGAACGAAGTCGAGGGCGGTTGTTAGTTACCAATAGTACTTTTGTAGCAGAACATACTCGTAAGCTATTTTTAATATGCGCGCTTCAATTATAAGTTCAAATTTAAAATAAGGCAATAATGCCTTATTTTAAAAAAAGAAATCTTAGATTAATAATTGTAGTAAACAGTTACTATTTAAATTTAGGTTAAGACTGTAGCTTAAGATTTTAAGAAATAAGATTAAACACAAAACCATTCTACTGTCGAAAATACAAAGAAACTTTGTCAGGTCCTTAAATAGGATCGATAAAGCGAATCTATTCAATCGTTTTACTGAAAAACCACTTTTCAAAATGGCAGTAAATTATTATTAGAGTCCGCATGATCTGTAATCCCTCTATGCAATTTTAGACTGCATGCACATTGGGTGCAATGTAATGCGCATTATGAGGGGTTTAAATTTTAATATGAAATTGCAATTTTAACATTAGTGTGAGATTTCAGAATGAAACTTTTTTACACCCAACATTCGATTGTTTGCGATTCAATTGCTTTTTCATTCAACTTGAATATATTGAAATTAAGATTAATTTTTGACTATGAGATTATTATTTCAATATTGACTAACGTAAAAGAAACAGCTCTAAATCAATACTGTATTTAGTTTTACAACGAATGCACTTTCCGCTATGCCAACACCTTTTACATAAATACAAATATACATACAACAACATAATGTTAACGAATAGTTTCACAACAACATACAGGAAGCTTTCGAGTTATCTGCCAGAATTGAAAAGGGGAGTAGTATTGCATATGCCGATTTCGATGGTAAATGAAATTTGTGGCCCAAGTGATATTTTTTTTCTCTTAGGAAATAAAATTGCATCATGAAAAGATTAGTTTACTTTGTATGAACCATCCCTGTCATAATACCACTAAGTGTCGCAGTCTAGACGGCGCGGTCAATGTGCTCGGGCATGAAGCGTGCCGAAAGTCTACGTCGCCGACAGCTCGAAACGAACACCGCGATAACTGCGGTGAAGTCTAAGTTTATTTAATCGCTGGTGCCGCCCATTGTTAAACGGCGCTTCGCATCGATGTCTGTCGCCCGATCTCCTGCCGCTCGCCGAGCCGCCGCGAGTACGGTGCGGGGGCCACCGTACTCATGGCGCGGCGGCGGTGCTCGCGTCGCGAGAAAGAAGGAAGAAAGGATTCAAGGAAACAAACAGTGTTAACCGTGATTCGTGCGTGTGTTGACATAATGCCTAGACGCCGCAGTTTTACGAAATGTCCAAATGGTATTAAGTTGTCCAAATGGTACTTTGTTGTCGCGAGTGTAATTGCGCACGCGGTACATCTGTACGAAGTTCGTACAGATGTACTGCGTATGTTCGTACTACGAACAAAAGTTTGGTTTGCGAATGAGCCATCACACAATCTGTATCGGTTCCGGGAACGTGGACAGTTTGACCCGATGGACGAAAATAGACCTCGATCAGTTCGAGAAAGCGGTAGTGGAATTTTTCCGCAGTCATCCCATGGCAAAAAAGTGGTAATACATGTAAGTAGACGTGGATACTTGTGCATAGAACGCCAAGGTGGGCATGTGCAACAACTTTGTTAATTAGTGGCTAATAGTGATTTTGTGTAAATAAGTTTAACCCATGAGAAGGCGCGCTATGAGCATTTTGCTCACGCAAAAAATTGTTGCAGTTTATTTCTATTTTAGCGACGCTCTGTCACTATAAGCTTCACAGAACAAAGTCTAGAATGAATGACCGACAAACCTCTCAAATTTATGCTTGGCTAGAAGAGCTCGAGTCTGAAGAAGAAGAGTCAATAGAACCTGAAGATACGGTGTATAATCGAGTAGAAAACGTTGAAGCGATTTGTGCTTATACCTAATGTGGAAATCGAGCCTAGACCAAACGGGTTTTGTCAACTTATGTCCCAAGAAGAAAAATAGGAGTTCCAAAATAGCATGCACATTTTGCAATAAATTACTCAGCACCGAGCATATGATGTTTGTGTGACATATATGTTATGAGAGACATATAAGTATATGTATACTTCAAGAACTCATGGAAAAATAAAACATTCCAATTTTTGTTGTGATATTTTTTTGTATATCTTCTATAGGTTAGCCAAAAGTTGAGGGCAAAGTTTATAAGATTTTTAGTTTGTTCATAAGTTTCCAGTTTTGTTATTTCATTATAATAAAACTAAATTTTTCTTTGAAATAAGACTTTTAATTTATTATAATGGCAATAGTTGTGATATGATTCTTGTTTTTTTATCAATAAAAAGTTTTTTTGCTCTACGTGCCTTCTCATGGGTTTATGAACTTTTAAACACGCCAAGTTATTGTAGAACATGTTATGTGATTGTATTATTTTTAATAACTAACATCGTAACTAGGTATTTTATAATGTTTCCATAAACAAGCACATTATTTATTACATTCATTTGACAGTCCAAAACCTGTGATAATAAGTGTGATGAAAAGTTTAATACCTAACCTTGTTAACAAGGTCCTTGAGGACAATCATCTGCTCTCCTGTAAGTTTATGTATTTTATTACCTACTTATGTTCAGTTTTACATTTGATTACATTTTTTTAGCTGTCCTATTTTGATTTTAAAGAAAATATGCAATTGGGACCACGCTACCTACGTACAGCTGTTATTGTTATTATCGACATCATGTGACAACGCGGCATGTGTTATACTCTATGAAGTAAGTTCATTGGTTAAGTTATTTATTTTTTCAAACTTTATTAATGATTTTGGGACACCATATTCCTTCACTAACTTAACAAGTAGGCATAGTACTATCTCCCATTTAAATCCTGGTGGTTACAAAAAAAGCACCTTCCACTCACACGTCCACGGGAACCACTCGATACAAACAGAAAAAGTAGCGCCAAACGTCCAGGAACACATAGGACCCAGCGTCGCGCGTCGCGCAGGAAGCCCGGCTTCAAAAATTTATTTTTCCAACTTCTCATTATCCAGAGCCTTGAAACTTTTATTAAAAATAAGATGGATATAGTCTATTACGCGTCAAAAATTTAAAAAGTGACACTGGCAGTACAAAATTTTTCTAATATCAAAAGTTTTGTTTATTATTGTCAAGTTTTTTGCGCGGCGGCATTATCGTTGGCGGTCGGCTCGGGTATTTTAATTATTTATTGTGATTAAAGTGTTTATTTCTACGGTTATTATATATCAAAAGAATCGTTGTGATGTGTACTTCGTGTGTGTGTTTAGTTAAATGAGTTTCGAAACACTCATGTTTATTTATGAACACGAAAAGTGGGCGCGCGCGGAACACGGAACAATGGCGGTGTTGTGTTTGTTTGTTTACAATAATTAATATGCTATTTTAGTGTTTTAAAAGCAAGATATGTGAATAATAGTGTATTGTGAACATATAAAAAATAGTTTTTAACAGAAATATAGTGGGATGTGTAAATAATGAAATTTTATGTCAGCGCGGCCGCCGGGTTTCGTCGTGATTTTTGTATGGAGACGAATCCGTGACTGGTGAGTAGTACTGATACTATTTATTTTATTTCTCCACGCTGTGTAAACCTACGAAAGATATTAATATGTCATTTTAAAGCTGAAATAGTGTAGTTTATTTCAATATAAGTCTGATTGCTTCGAAATGACAAGTTTATTGATAAAAACTTGTTCGAAAAAAAATTTTCGAGCAAAATGTTGATATACTTGACTTTTTCTTTGTTTATTTTTTACTTTAGCTTCAATTATAGCAATTTGTGACAATGTAGTCTCATTCTGTATATTATAAGCTATCCATAGGTATTTTTTATTTCAATATAGCTGTAGTATTACGCCAGTTATAACGATTTTCATTTGCGTCCGCGGCCGCTCGTCTGTATTTTGGTCACAAAAAAATCCTCTTGGACGTATCAGCCTACAATTTTTGGGGGGGGGGGGGGGGGCGACGTTTGAATGGTTATATATATATATTAAATCTAGGACATAAAATAATAAAAGTATAATTATTTTATTTAGCGTAAAAACCTTGTCTATTTTTTAAATATTTTTTTTAATCCCCCTTGCATTACTGCATGTATGATTTTATAAATTGTAAAGTTTGAATACTACAGAAGGCTTTTAGCATTAAATCCTCTTTTTGTCAATAAAGTGTAAATAAATAAACCTGTGAGCACAGAACCTTACGCTGCAGGATTTGTGCAATAAATTGAAATGCATCGAGTTGCATTGACGTCGCTGGCCGCGGGCGAGATGAAAAGATCGGGTCTTTGTGAGTTTTGCCTGCAATATTTTTCAAATAGTTGAGTGTGTGTAGATAGATAATATTATATTATATGGTATAATGAACTCTCCATATATGGAATTTGTACTGATATTATACGAAATATTTTGGGGTGTAAGTGGTTCATCAACATCTTTGAACCAATTTCACCTGCATTCGTTGCACCCTGCTGACTGACAAACGAAGCTCTGGCGAAAAGAGAGGTAGGGAGCGTAATTGTAAGCTACCCGACTGGGGAATGTACCTCAACCTCACAGAATACCGCAGCCAAATAACGATTCCCTTGAGGACTGTTGTGTTCCTGCGAGTGAGTGAGGTCACCAGAAAGGAAGGAGATGCTGCGATGGCAGCGGGGGTGGCGGCGCGCGATCGATATTTTATGTTGCGAGCGTTAATATGGCTACGGTAACCGCTTCACATCAGGCGGGCCGTATGCTTGTCTGCCATCCGACGTAGTATAAAAAAAATATTTAAAAAAATCATTTGTTTATAATCAAATTGAGAACGACAAATTCAGAAACTACGGAATTTTTGGAGTGTAACTGGCTCACTATGATCTTTAGAGCCAAAGCTAACCTCACCTCTGGTGGTACATCCTGCCAACTAGCGAAAGAGGCTCTGGAAAAAGGGAGGTAGCGTACATACGAGTAGCTATCATACTGGAGCACCTCTACATCACAGAATACCGCAGTCAAATAATAATTCAAATCAAATCAAATCATTTATTTGCAAGCAAACACGGTACAAAGGTGGTACAACTATAAAAGTGCAAGCGTGTTGCACCAAACATTGGCATGCAAAAGATAATAAAAATTAAAATGTCAAAATAAATTAATACAAATAAAAAAAATAAAAAAATATTAGTTGTCAAACATTACCTAATTAAAAATTATAAACAATAGTCACATGATCTAAATATTATAACATTACAATAAAAAATAACAAATAATAAATTATAAATTGTCCTTAATTATATTTAATCTTTTTGAACTCCTCTACGCTATTGACACAGTTGTCGCAGAGTAATCCAAACAATGCTTTTTTAAAAACATGTATTGGAAGATTTGTCAACTCTTCAGGCAAGACATTATACAGCTTTACGGACATATGATAGCTATTTCTGGCGTAGCAAGTGGTGGTACTATGGGAGGACCCAACTAGATGGTTTGGATATCTAGTCAAGAACTTCAAAACGTCCTGTTTTCTTTTGTATAAATTTAAATTTTTCTTTACAAAAACACACATGTCAAAAATATACATAGATGGTAATGTCAATAATTTAAGCTTTTTAAATAGTGGTCTGCAAGATTCAAATGGTCCCACCCCACACATCTCTTACGCACTTCTTTTGAATTAAAAATGCGCGATTCATGTCGACCGAATTTCCCCACATAATAAGGCCGTACCTTAAGTTGGAACACACAAATCCATGATATGCCATCATTGCAATTTGGAAATCACAGATTTTCGCTAATCGACCCAACGCATACACGGATCGGTTAATTTTTTACAAACCGCATCTACGTGTTGTTTCCATGTTAGATTGGAGTCTATATTTATGCCTAAGAATTTTACCGTGGTGGATTCGGTGATAGGGTTATTACAGTAGGAGACAGTTAAATCCTGGGGTTTCCCATTTGTATTATAAAATTGTATTAACTTTGTTTTATTTATATTAACACAAAGATTATTAAATGTCATCCAATCAACGACCTGCTTTATTGTATTATTTAAATCATTTTCGTAATCGACGTTAGATTTTTTTGTGTATAATAATCGAGATATCATCTGCGAATAGTATGCAGGGATATGTCATAATTTCAGGAAGATCATTTACATAAAGCAAGAAGAGCAATGGACCCAATATACTGCCCTGTGGCACGCCATAATTATTTTGTTTGAATTTCGAGGAATGTGAGATATTCTCAAATGCGTTATTTAATTTACAAATTTCGACACGTTGAGTTCTGCCACTGATATAGCTGCTTAGCCAGTCCAACGCCTGTCCAATTCCCTTCAGGCTTGTTGTATTGCTGCGAGTGAGTGAGGTCACCAGCAAGAAAGTAGTTGCTGCATCGGAGCTGGTGGTGCGAGAGTGATATTTCATATTGCAAGCGTTACTATGGCTACGGAAACCGTTACACATCAGGCGGGCTTGCATGTCTACCACCCGACGTAGTATAAAAAAAAACCGGACAAGTGCGAGTCGGACTCGCCCACCGAGGGTTCCGTAGGTACGTAGTATCATTATTAAATTTGATATTTTTCATTATAAATAAGAAATAATGCGTCGAAAAAAATAAATAAAATATATTTTGCAATGTGTACATCAAGCCCTTTCATATGATACCCCATTTGAACAAGTAGTTTCAATATGAAATTTCGACACCCTATAAAAAAAATATACCCCCCATTTTTTAAGATCTATTTACAAATGTATAGTTTTGAGATTTATTTCTGTACTTGTAGTCTACAACGATGTTACTTGCCAAATTTCATAGTTCTAGGTCAACGGGAAGTACCCTATAGGTTTTGATTCCCTTGAGTATGTCGAAATATGCGTTTTTTGCTGAATAAACGGCCGTAACTTTTTTCTACGTAAACTTAGCAGTTTGATTTTTTTTTAACTTCATGGGACCGTAGACCTGAGTATACAGTTCAAATTTCAGCTTGATACCTCCACGCATTCTCGACATAGATATTCTTGACAGACAGACAGACAGACGGACAACGAAGTGATCTTATAAGGGTTCCGTTTTTCCTTTTGAGGTTCGGAACCCTAAAAAGCATAAATAAAAATAGCGGCAGAACCAAACAAGATATAAAAATCATAATAATTTATTACAGGATAACGTATTATACTTTCAAAAAATATTATATTTCTAATTTCAGTTGTTCAGAAACGATATGACGAAGTTTTGAATGCCAGATAGCTTTTCTTCCCATATTTTGTATTTCTGGAAATTTTATTTACATTATGTTTTGTTTTCTAGAAAAACGGTTGTCCGATTATGGAAACATGTAATATTTCTTAGTCATCATTTGGTAGTGTCGGTGTTGGTAGATCACGGAGGAAAGTCCTGGAGTGGAGACCTCGTATGGGGCGACGAAGCTGGTGGCTTTTGGTGTTTGCCGCTGTTAAATCGGGCTACACAGGAGAGACGATGGTATAGGTCGCGTCATGTAAAAAGAACGCTTGAAGAAAGCGCAGCAAGTGTGTTTGTGCGAGAGTGCCCATGTGCAAACACACCCGTGTTTGCACATGGGCACTCTCGCACAAAAGTACTAGGTCTATTGTGTTATTTTTGAGTAAACCTATCCCTAGCGGCTTCGTATATTAGTTATTGCTACGTAAACCATGGTGAGTGCTCTGAAGAACTGTTTTCCCTTATCCCTTCCTCCCCTTTCCGTCACAGAATTTCGCGTGCAGGCTCGCGATATCACAAGTTTACCGTTGGGATCATCCCTTCGCGTACTAAAAAGTTTGGCAACTCCTATCTATGTCGCACCATTAAAAAGTGGAACGCGTTGCCGGCATACGTATTTCCTCATTCATACAATATGGGATCCTTTAAGCGAAGCGTGAAGAAGCATCTTGTAGGCCAGCATGGCAGCGTCAACTGACAAGACATCAAGGTCTCTTGTCCGATGCCAATGCGATTGGGGTTCCTCTTTTCGCTTACCATCGGGCGAAGTGGAGCAAATTTGCTGAGCTAATATAAAAAATAAAAATAAAGTATATCGCACCTCAAACGACTAAATAAACCGATAGATCGCCTAATGCACAGCTTGACAGCCAGCGTTTTTTTACGTGACACGACCTGTAGGAATGTGTGTTGGGCCCCCATCCCCTGATCAAGCTTTGTGACGAACAAAAGTTGAGCGAAGCGAGCTAGCCTCTTCTTCTTTTGTACTATAAATAAATAGAAATTTAAACAGCGCCATCTACTCCGAAATTAAGCGCAAAGCTTGTACTATGATTACTTATGCATGTACTTTTAATTGACTACTTATAAGTAGTCAATTAAAAGTACAAGTATAAATAATTTGTGTTCTTTACATACATGTAAAGACCACAAATTATTATAGTATGGAATACCAATTTGTGTTCTTTACATACATGTAAAGAACACAAATTATTATAGTATGGCATACCAATTTGTGTTCTTTATATACATGCAAAGAACACAAATTGGCATGCCATATGACATGGCTAAATAGGAATGTACGTTATGAAGTAAATGTGACACCAGCTTGTAATCACCCTATTTATGGCAAATAAAGATTTATTACTAAGTTATTAAAATTAAAGATTATTAAAATACATCTCTTTTTGTAAATACATACTGATTTAAATAAAACACACCCAGACCAAGACAAACAGACATGTTCATGCACACAAATGTTTGTCTTGTGCGGGGAACAAACCCTCGACCTCGGAATCAAAGTAGCCATTGCTAACCATTCGACCTACTCTCTATCTATCAATAATAGTTGCTGTTAACTGTTGAATTAGAATTAAAAACATATAACATAAAAAAAAAATAACAATCGTAATTACAATTTCATAAATTTGTTAATTGTATTTTCGGTGAAATTTAAATATAGAAAATAAAATAAATACTAAACGATTGCGGTACATTAAAATTCACACAAAACGTTTAGCCTATTTGATAGGTAACCATTCAGACAGTAGGCCTTCGCAACCACCTTCTATAAATGTACACTGAAGGAATTAATTTCATTTCCATTGTAATTAACCCTGATTCTGTGTCTACCAACAGCCAGATTTTCGTTTGAATTGATATTAAATAAATACCTATCTAAATAAAATGGGAGTGTCTGTTTGTAATATTACATATGGATGTATATACGGTAAATATACCAAAATATTATTTTTTACGATTTTTTTCTGATTATTTGTTTGTTCCGGCATTTCTCTGAAACGGCGTATCCGATTTTGACGGAACTTTCACTGGCAGATAGCTAATGTAACAAGAAGTAACTTAGGATACTTTTATTTTAGAAAGTCGGAAAATAATAAATAAATAACTATTCCGCGCGCACGAAGTCGCGGATCCAAATCCAAACTATAATTTCCCATATTCTATATGTTGAACTTAATAATCTAACAAAGCTTCATTTGAGTTAGTAAATGAAGCACAATAATAATACGATGCGTGAACACAACAGTATATTAATATATTTGAATTAACCTTTCACTGGCTG
Source organism: Hypsopygia costalis (assembly GCA_937001555.2). Lineage (NCBI taxonomy): Eukaryota > Metazoa > Arthropoda > Insecta > Lepidoptera > Pyralidae > Hypsopygia > Hypsopygia costalis. Next base: position 27,597,573 of record OW443338.2, read on the forward strand.
ATCTATCAATGCACAGTTCACTGGCTGATCTGTTAATGCACAGTTCACTAAATGGAACGGGTTGAAATTTGGTACAGAGGTAGCTATACGTACGTAGGCATTTTTCCCTCTACAGTCGCACCGCTCGCCATCGACAGAGAATTCATCCTCACACATTAGAGCCTAAGTGGTCGCGTACTGTGCGGTTTCAGAGAAGTTTTCTCCCGCGCACTGTCAAGCTGTGGAATGAACTGCATGTCGAGGTTTTCTCAGGAGACTACAACATGGGGTTCTTCAAGAACAAGAAGAAGGTTTTTACAGGGTCGGCAACGCGTGTGTGATGCCTCTGGTGTTACAGGCGTTCATAGGCTACGCTAACTGCTTTCCATCAGGCGGGCCGTATGCTTGATTAGCAATTTAGTGGTATAAAAAAAGGTTGAGTAGCCTAAAACTACGCTCTAAACACTTTCGATTGAAGGCAGACCAGTATCCCAACAGTGGGATAGTCATGGGTTGATGTCGAAAATATAGACCTGTATCAATTGAATCTTGATAAGAATCAAAACGTCCTTGTGGTTTCCGGCAGAATAGAATAGAATCACTCAGTTTCTTCCCGTGGATGTCGTACAAGGCGACTAAAGGAAATACATTATCAAATATCGATCAGGCCTCCCAAACCCATTTGGCCAGCGTGGGGAGTGTAGGCCAAATCCTCCTTCCGTCTAGGACGGACGAGAGAGGGTCGTGCTCCTGTAGTGGAGACTAAAATGGACCTGATAATGATGATGATGAAGAGTCAAAATATTCAACACCATGTGTATGTTTTCTGAAGATTTTTTTCCTATTCGTATACTATGAACATCGTAAATAGTTGAAATTGTGTCTTATAGATTGTGTATTGTAGATCAAGGAAAAGTCACGGTTAGCAAAAAAAAACCGGACAAGTGCGAGTCGGACTCGCCCACCGAGGGTTCCGTAGGTACGTAGTATCATTATTAAATTTGATATTTTTCATTATAAATAAGAAATAATGCGTCGAAAAAAATAAATAAAATATATTTTGCAATGTGTACATCAAGCCCTTTCATATGATACCCCATTTGAACTAGTATTTTCAATTTGAAATTTCGACACCCTATAAAAAATATAGACCCCCTATTTTTTAAGATCTATTTACAAATGTATAGTTTTGAGATTTATTCCTGTACTTGTAGTCTATAACGATGTTACTTGCCAAATTTCATAGTTCTAGGTTAACGGGAAGTACCCTATAGGTTTTGATTCCCTTGTGTGTGTCGAAATATGCGTTTTTTGCTGAATAAACGGCCGTAACTTTTTTCTACGTAAACTTAGCAGTTTGATTTTTTTTTAACTTCATGGGACCGTAGACCTGAGTATACAGTTCAAATTTCAGCTTGATACCTCCACGCATTCTCGACATAGAAATTCTTGACAGACAGACAGACAGACAGACAGACGGACAACAAAGTGATCTTATAAGGGTTCCGTTTTTCCTTTTGAGGTTCGGAACCCTAAAAAATCACATTCCTTGAAGGCTCTGAACATATTCATCTTGTAGAAGTATACCAACGAAATTCGGCAAAATGTTAGCACCGAAATATTAAAGGAATATTTCAAATATACTCGTAGAATCGAAATTTGTTTTCATTTCTCCCGGTGCACTCGTAAAATGCAATTCTATGCAATTTCAAGTTATTGCAAAAAAAGTTTTTCTGGCTGTTTACCTACAACTTAAGTAGGTATTATTGTTATATATAGTATAGTTAAACTATACTCAAGAACTTGATGGGATAACCGCTTTATAACGTATAGATTTTTGAATGTATCAAAAATCTATCCCACATCTATTCAATTTTTTTTATTTAACAATGTAAAATGTTACTTCTCGTGCTTCTAAGAGCATGTGAAGCTGTCGGTTGCGGCTGTTGCCATTAGATCAGAATCGTTAAGCCATGGTAGGTGTAGCCTTTGAGCAGCTTGAAAACAATGGCCTCCGCCAACCTGCCGTTCAAACAGGTAGGTATTATTATTATATATAGTATAGTTAAACTATACTCAAGAACTTGATGGGATAACCGCTTTATAGCGTATAAGCCGGATGCTTGTTTGGCACCCGGCGTGCTATAAAAAAAATATTCTAAATACTAACTGGACGACTGAGTACTGGTTTAGAATAAGTTTGATATGATTATATCAACTTTTGCCGCCAAGTTAGTATAATAGTCGACTAGTTTTATAATTTTAGATGCTCGGTTTATTACTACCCCTTTTTGAATAATTTTAACAAAACAAACCGACTCCAAACTTTACTCTACATTAATTTATGTAGATACAGGCTGATGATCATGATGAAAAAAAATATGGGACCAATCTGGAAGTATACTCTTTCAAATAAAAAAAAGCTTTTCATCAAATCAATTTATAAATCACGGAGTAATTAAGTAAAACATTAAAAAAAAATACAGCCGAATTGAGAACCTCCTCCTTTTTTGGAGTCGGTTAATAAAAGACTACCAATTTAGGAATTACAGCGATTCACTGTTTACTAGGCTATTCAAACTCCGGTGACCTTTTCAAGTAATAAGGGAGTAAATATTTGCTTTCAGAGGTATTAAACTGTTAGAGATACTCCACTCTGAAAATATTTGCGAAGATTATAAACATTAACTGTCTTGAAATTAGATAGAAATTCATCGTCACACATTAGAGCTAAGAGGGTCACGAACTGTGCGATTTCAAAGAGGTGTTCTTTCACGGATTTTCGGGTTGTGGAATGAATCACCTGTCGAAGTTTTCCCAAGAGACTACAGCATGGGGTCTTCAAGAAAGGCCTGAGGAGGTTTTTACAGTATCGGCAACTCGTGAGTGATGCCTGTGGTGTAGCGAGCATCCACAGGCTGCGATGACTGCTTACCATCAGGCGGGTTGTATTCTTGGTAAAGAATATGAAGTCGTGTATGATATTTGGCACACTGGGCCTCTATTACAATCTCATAAACAATATTGTGGTATATACTGTGGTATTACTACAATAAAGATGTCAAATGAATGAATTGTCTATTCCCTGTTACACGTGAAAAAGAAACAAGCATAAATACTAAACACGCTGTATATACTACTATATACATTATTATAGTAGTATGGTAGTATCCTTATACGAAGCAAATATTAATGATTTATACCAAAATTTTCTATAAGACGAGCTCGGTGGTCGAATGGTTAGCAATGGCCACTTTGACTCAGAGGTCGCGGGTTCAACCTCGCTGTTACAACCTCGATTTTCTACCAATGGTAAGAGATTTTATGAAAATCGAGACCGCAAAGGGGGTAGTATTAAAACGTGGGATTGGATTAAAATAATAATATGTAAGTATGCCCGTGACTTCAGATTTTGACTGGACTTTCAGAACTAGTATATGTTAATTCTCAAAATAGTAATATAATCTTTGTCCATGCGCAATTTCAACCTCATTGTGAAATGATATCAAACAGACCGTGATAAGTATGTATAAATTTATTCAACTAGGATATACTTCATCATCATCATAATCAGTCTGTAACAATCAATAATATTATATTTCTATGATTATGCCACTGCGTCACAAACGGACAACTGAAAAGTGAGCCAATTCGCGCACCTGTTTTAATCGATAGTAAGGTACTCGTAAGACACCTCACTATCGATTGAAATCGGTAAAAATTACGTCTTCTGTATGTCGATAATGCATAATTTATATTGAAAATATAATTAAAACCCAAGAGATCACATTACATTCGAAACTATATAATAATAATTGATTTTAACACGTACTTTATTCAATTTAAATTACACGAGCTCGGTGGCGTAGCGGTCAATGACGCGGCTTCGACACCAACGCTCGTGGGTTTGATTCCCACACAGGACAAACATTTGTTTGCATAAACATGTCTGTTTGTCTTAGTCTGGGTGTTTTCTATGTATCATAAGTACATAATTACAAAAAAAATGTATTTACGTATGTTTATCAGTTGTCTAGTACCCATAACACAAGCTTCGCTTACTTTGGGGCTAGATGGCGCTGTGTAATTTGTCTGACAATATTTATTAATTTATTTATTATTTTTAAAAATAAATCAAATCATATATTTGCAAAAAAAAAGTGCGGAACAAAAATAATAAGTGTATTCAATCGCTTAATTCGCTGATATATTATGGACTAAGATAGTATATGTTACAATCTCAGCAGGAACTGTTTTCTGTTACAATTAAGTATCGGTATCCACTGGATAAAGGCCTTCAAAATGGTTTCCACCATATGCGATCCTCTGCTTTCTGCATTCAACCGCTACCAGCAACTTTATTGAACTTTTAAACTTTCGCGTTGCATGATTTATGAAAAAAGGTATGTAAATACCCTTGTGCATGATCGCGTTAATTCCCGTTCTTATATTTCATAAACTTTATTGAAGTCGTTGGTCTATCTAGAAAGGGGAGGCCCTACGCTTCGTCATACGTAGTCTACTCTAGAACTTTCCTCCCACTCCTGCAGATGTATTCACTCACTCGACAGATGTCATTTACTTCATGACAGATGTGAACCGATTCAGTACCAAAGGCACATCGTCGTCTAGTTTTTGTATTCAATGACTATGCTAAATATCATGTATGGCTGCATGAGGATAAAGTTCTTAATACGTAAGCGCGCAATGAATAAGTTAAGCCCGCAAAGATATTTCAGCCTTCCTGGCTGCCTTTACAACAAATTTGCATATTAATTAAATCCGTTCTACATACATATATATAAAAAATAACAAAATAATCCACTCGTGATTACATGAATTATTAAGCATTTGTATCCAGTTTCAGAATAAATATAAATATAAATCATCATCATCATCATCTCAGAAAGTCGAAAGGTTCTCGAGTGGAGACCACGTACCGGCAAGCGCAGCGTAGGACGTCCACCTACAAGGTGGACATACGACCTCATCAAGACCGTAGGATCGCGCTGGATGCAAGCCGCTTCTAGAGCGGAGGCCTATGTCCAGCAGTGGACTTTCAATGACTGAGATGATGATGATGATAAATATAAATATTTCTGGACAATTTTACACAGCGCCATCTAACCCCAAATTAAGCGCAAAGCTTGTGTTATGAGTACTAGACAACTGATAAGTTTACTTAAATACTTTTTTTTTGTGAATACATAGATTTATTCAACTATGATATACTTCATCATCACTTTAAATTAATAAATAATAAATAAATATTCCTGGAAAAATTACACACTACTCCCAAACATGGGTGGTCACATCTGCCGAGTCAGCGATGGTAGATGGGGGAGGAAAGTCCTAGATTGGAGACCACGAATGGGGCGACGAAGATTAGAGCGCTCTACTCCCTCACTCCAGATGGATCAACGACCTGAAATAAAACCGGCCAAGTGCGAGTCGGGCTCGCGCACGAAGGGTTCCGTACCATTATCTATAAAAAACCGGCCAAGTGCGAGTCGGACTCGCGCACAAAGGGTTCCGTACCATTATCTATAAAAACGGCAAAAAATCACGTTTGTTGTGTGGGAGCCCCCCTTAAATATTTGTTTTATTTTTAATTCATTATTTATTTTTAAAGTGAATATATAACTAAATATTATGTGAGTATTTCAAGCGTCTACCTATTACCATTATGAATTGCGAGCAAAAACGGTCTAACTATCACGGTTCATCAGATACAGCCTGGTGACAGTCGGACGGACGGACAGCGGAGCCTTAGTAATAGGGTTCCTTTATACCCTTCGGGTACGGAACCCTAGAAAGTGGCTTATAGCTATTGGATGCGGAAAGCGGAGGATCGCGTGTGGCGGTAAGCATTGGGAAAGGCCCAGCATTGGATAGATACAGGCTGATGATGAAAAACCTAACAAAAAATATCCACTTGCTTTCAAAGCTCAAAGTATATCCCGTAATTAAACATTCCTGTCTATCACCTACAGACCGTAACATTAGCAGTGATGTTACTTTCCAATGTTTGCCATCTGACTTCGGGTTAATTTGGTAACAAACATTTTCAGTTCAGCCTGTACGGCAACAGAGTTCATAGTAGCCAAGTTAAACACCGCTACTACGACACGAAGTTAAAGTTAGAATATCGCAGTTAACAAGACAAAGTTTTATTAGCGGTTAAATAAAAATAACAAAAAAGGTTAATTACTATATTTCACTCAGTGTTTTCATGCCGAAATTATAAATCGGCATTTTGTGCCGATCACGATATTGGATTAAAATGGCGGCATTTAGGTCATGCATTGTCACGAGAACCGAAGAAGTATACCAAATTGACGAGATCGGTGGTCGAATGGCTCGCAATATTCACTTTTACTCCAGGGTCAAGAGTTCGATCCCCGCACAAGACAAATATTTGTGTGAACATGTCCATTTGTCTTGGTGTGAGTGTTTTCTCTGTATTAAATGTACGTATTTACAAAAAAAAATGTATGTAAGTATAATATCAATGATCTAGTACCCATAGTACAAGCTTTGCTGAGTTTGGGACTAGATGGCAGCGTGTAATTTGTCCAGGAATAATTATTTATTATTTATGAATTTAAAGTTAGTCGCTAAGAAATGGGTCAATTTTAACTTGTAAAGTTTTATTGTAAAACCGCCGTGGTAAAAATATATATACACTAGCTGGCCCGGCGAACTTCGTACCGCCTAATTGTCAATGAATGTCGTGGTATACATATGTTGAACAAAATTTATGTCTTGAAATTAATATAATGACTAATAGAAAATAATAGAGAAGCACGATGGCGTCATTGCACGTGTCAGTCTAATTGTACACGCAAGTTAAGCAACGTCAACCGTAGCCTGTCCATGGATGAGTTTATATTATCTCGAGCTCCTCCGTGCTTCGGAAGGTACGTTAATCCGTCGGTCCCGGTTGTAATCATTAGATTAACTCGAGGTCCTCCGTGCTTCGGAGGGCACGTTAATTCGTCGGTCCCGGTTGTTATCATTAGATTATCTCGAGCTCCTCCGTGCTTCGGAAGGCACGTAAGACGTCGGTCCCGGTTGTTATCATTAGATTATCTCGAGCTCCTCCGTGCTTCGGAAGGCACGTAAGACGTCGGTCCCGGTTGTTATCATTAGATTATCTCGAGCTCCTCCGTGCTTCGGAAGGCACGTAAGACGTCGGTCCCGGTTGTTATCATTAGATTATCTCGAGCTCCTCCGTGCTTCGGAAGGCACGTAAGACGTCGGTCCTGGTTGTTATCATTAGATTATCTCGAGCTCCTCCGTGCTTCGGAAGGCACGTAAGACGTCGGTCCCGGTTGTTATCATTAGATTATCTCGAGCTCCTCCGTGCTTCGGAAGGCACGTAAGACGTCGGTCCCGGTTGTTATCATTAGATTATCTCGAGCTCCTCCGTGCTTCGGAAGGCACGTAAGACGTCGGTCCCGGTTGTTATCATTAGATTATCTCGAGCTCCTCCGTGCTTCGGAAGGCACGTAAGACGTCGGTCCCGGTTGTTATCATTAGATTATCTCGAGCTCCTCCGTGCTTAGGAAGGCACGTAAGACGTCGGTCCCGATTGTTATCATTAGATTATCTCGAGCTCCTCCGTGCTTCGGAAGGCACGTAAGACGTCGGTCCTGGTTGTTATCATTAGATGGCAGTCGTTAAGCCAAGTGGCCTTTAGGCGGCTTGAAATTACTGGCGTCCGCCAACTCGCAGTTGAGCAGCGTGGTGGAGTATGCTCGAAACATATTCAGTTGAAGGAAGACCCGTATTTAATATTACCCAGCAGTGGGTAAATATTAAGTTTAGTATTTTACTATGTCACAAAATAAAGTACCATGACACTTGACAACCAATTAATATTCATTTTCAAGCATTCATTCATAAACAATTTTCAAAACAACAACGGACAACTTTCGCGACGTAAAAGTTAGACCAATCGATTTGACATTTAATTGAAAATCAATAAATATCCCAATCCGTTTTCAAATTTAATTTTTCGACAATTTTGTCAATGTTTTAATACTTATTATCCTATACCCACATTTCTGAACGCACGCATACATTTGACGTACGCACGTTAACGTCACGTTTGACAGGTCCGACATCCACGAACATTTTGTATGGAAAAATGATTTTTCTTTTATTTTATTTTTTTTCGTAAATTTTCCAATGTTTTTAATAGTTATTGTGCTATTCTGGACGGAGACAAATCCAACAAATCAAAAACCATGGCAATCGGTCCAGCCGTTCTCGAGTTATAAGTGTTGTAACAAACACGACTTTCTTTTTCTATATATAGATATGTGATAAAAGCTTCAAATATCGATCAGAATGGGCTACAGTCGCCTGTAGGACCAAGATCAATTAAAACATTAGCTTGTAATTTCGTAGTAAATTTTGTGCTACGAATGAGCTACGACGTAGAATGCTCTACGGTACTTTTTAACGAGACGTCTCACCTCAATCATAGTAGACTGATATAAAGGTCAGTACACCAACTCACAGTCATTAACACATCACGCACGCCTCTACATAATCATAAGCGTGTTTCGTTATTTAAAATCATGTGGCAGGCGGCTGGAGTGTGTCAATTACTCGTGATAGATATCTCGTACTGCTTCTTTAGGTATACTGTGCTGCTTCTAGGTCCGTTTAATTTATTTATTCTACTCTCTAGGTACAAATGTAGGAACTAAATTGCTTTCCGTTGTACGTAATTATCGCTCCTGAAACTCTAGGAACTTAATAGTTACACAAAGTGAAAATCGTTTCAGGTTTCGTGTGTGAAGCTTCCAGGTGGAAAATAACTTTATATTTTACGTAATGTTTAAGATTTAAAGTTTTCGAAGTAGTACTACCTGAAACAGAATTTCAGTGTAATTCGTTCACTACGGTATTGGCATACTGTAATAGCGATATTGAGTTATTGTAGAGATATTGAGTGATTCAAACAGGGAATGGTTATTTTGAGTGTCTTTGATTTTTAATACTAGTCTGGTTAGGGGTGAATATGATTATGAGCCAAAACCAATCTCACTTGCGCGTGGTGCACCCTGCTGATTTAATAACGAAGCACAGCGTAATTTTAAGCTACCCATCTAGGGAAGTACCTCCACCTCAAAGAATACCGCAGCCAAATAACAATTCATTTGAGAGATTTGTAATACCGCAGCCAAATAACAATTCATTTGAGAGATTTGTGTTCTTGCGAGTAAGTGTGGTCACTAGGTTGGAAGAAGTTGCTGTGTCGGCAGAGGGAGTGGCAGCGCGCGAGTGATATTTAATGTTGCGAGCTACAGTAACCGCTTCACATCAGGCGGCATTATTATCTAATTATATGTATTTTTTCCATATTTAACAATCAACTTTACATATTGTTATGTCGAAATTGTTGATTCGACACCTCGATGTTTTTTAAGAAATTGAAAATTGAGTATTGATATTTAATCTACATTATTAATGACGATTGTGTAATAACCATCAGTACGTAAAATCTCCAACAAGACTGTAGTAATATTAAAACGTTTTCAGCGAAATTTATTGAGCTTATAAAATCGTCCGGTCGTTCTGTCTGTCCGTCCTGAAACTCAAAATTTCGAAATTCTGACTTCGGATTCGTGTAGAGCATCAAAAAGTAGTAATGTAAAGTGACCTTGGTTTACCGATATCAATTCGGGAAAGTGGCCAAAATAAATAAATAAAAAAATCATGTCTGTCCGTCCGTTGCCATGAAACTCAAAATTTCGAAATTCTGACTTCGGATTCGTGTAGAGCATCAAAAAGTAGTAATGTAAAGTGACCTTGGTTTTCCGATATCAATTCGGGAAAGTGGCCAAAATAAATAAAATAAATTTCGCTATGGTGGCGCATGCTGCGCGTCCGATGTTTAATTTTGTAGACTAATATTTTTCAGTTGGTGGTGGTGCATCAAATGAGTGTAGTATATTGCTTGCACGGCGACCGGGAGAAATGAAAAAGTACCCTCGTGAATCACAGTAATGCCAGTGTAAGCTGCACTAGGCTTTGCTAGTACGCCTGCCTACCAACACGACGCAAGGAGCGAGAAATAGTAATAGTTTTTTTAATTGCAAACCACAGATAAAAATATGATAATACTGTAAAGTATTACATATTACGAGTATATATATTCGTAATATATAATTCTTTATATATAATACTTTATACGCTATTTATAGCGTAAACACAAGTACGTGTCTTTTTAGGGTTTCGTACTTAAAGGGTAAAAAGTAACCTTATTACTAAGGCTCCGCTGTCCATCCGTCCATCCGTCTGTCACCAGGCTGTATCTCATGAACCATGATATTTAGACAGTTGAAATTTCACAGATGATGTATTTCTGTTGCTGCTATAACAACAAATACTAAAAAACAGAATAAAATAAATATTTAAGGGGGCTCCCTCCCATACAACAAACGTGATTTTTTTGCTCATTTTTGCTTACAATTGATAACGGCAATAGGTAGACACTTGAAATACTCACACAATATTTAGTTTTATATTCACATTACAAAAAAAAAATTAAATAAAAATATAACAAATACCTATTTAAGGGGGGGCTCTCATATAACAAACGTGATTTTTTTGCCATTTTTTATTGATAATGGTACGGAAACCTTCGTGCGCGAGTCCGACTCGCACTTGGTCGGTTTTTTTATACAACTAAGGTGGCAAACAAGGATACGCCCTGCTTGATAATAATAATCAGTCATCACAGCTTACAGACGCTCGCAACTACAGAAATATCACACACGGGCTGGCGACCCTGTAAAAACTCCTTCACGCCTTTCTTAAAGAACTCCATACTGTAGTCTCTAGGGAAAACCTCGACAGGTTATTCATTCCACGACCTGAGAGTTGGCGGAAGAAAACCTCTCTGGTACCGCGCAGTACGCGACCATCTTGCCTCCAACGTGTGACAATGAATTTCCAGCCGATAGCGAGCGGTACGAACAACGTATGAAAAATTAGACCTAATCTGCATCTATCTTTTGCCTTTTTGGACAAGTTCGTCGCTACTGTTAATCCTGGCTACACAGAGGACAGAGGCACACTGGGTGGAGGGGGGGGGAGCGTTATTTATGTTAATTAATTAATTAATTACTGTTTTATTATATGTATAGATTATTTATATTTTGGGGGTGTAAGTGGTTCACCAACATCTTTGAACCAAAGCCAACTTCACCTGCACGTGGTGCACCCTGCTGACTGACAAACATAGCTCTGGCGAAAAGAGAGGTAGGGAGCGTAATTGTAAGCTACCCGACTGTCGAATGTACCTCCACCTCACAGTATACCGCAGCCAAATAACAATTCCCTTGAGGGTTGTTATGTTCCTGCGAGTGAGTGAGGTCACCAGAAAGGAAGGAGATGCTGCGTTGGCAGCGGGGGTGGCGGCGCGCGAGCGATATTTTATATTGCAAGCGTTAATATGGCTACGGTAACCGCTTCACATCAGGCGGGCTGTATGCTTGTCTACCACACGACATGGTATAAAAAAGAAATTGGAATTAAAAACTATACGATAGAATCTAGACCACTGTACGATAAAGAACTGCGATTTGATATATCTAAATTCATCCTACTGCTGGGAAACGGATTACCCCTCCATCGAGGAAAGAGCGTAATCCACCACACTGCTCAACTGCATGTTGGAGGAGGAGCATTTACAAGCCGTCCAAAGGCGTTTGAATTGACAATTGACGTCTGTCATCTAATGATAGCCGCCGGGACCGACGGCTAAACGTAATCTACTAAAAACGGAGGAGTTCCAAATATTTGGGGTGTAAGTGGGTCACCACGATCTTTAGAGCCCTGGGCCAGGGGCCCTACCGCCGAAGCTGCAACCGATTCATCATCATCATCATCAGCCTGTATCTACCCACTGCTGGATATAAGCCTTCCCTCATGCCTTCCACCAGATACGATCCTCCGCCTTCCGCAATCCAGCCGCTCCCAGCCGCTTTCTTAAGGTCGTCGGAGCATCTAGAAGGAGGCCGCCCAACACTTCGTCGTCCTATGCACGGCCTCCTCTCTAATACCTTCCTCCCCCATCTGCCATCACTTACTCGGCAGATGTGACCGATTACCATCGGATTTTTGAATGCGAAAATGAAACAACTGCTTACAGTGTTGGTAATTATGTTTAACTCAGATGGTAGAAACCCTAGAGTTATTTCGTAGTAAGCTGAAAATATTTATCAATAACTATAACCTAAGACTAATTTTTGGAATCAAAATACCCGGTGGCAATCGGCTTCAGCTTCGGCGGTAGGGCCCCTGAACCCGGTGCACCCTGTCAACTAACGAAAGACATTTCGACATAATCACACTCAATTAAACTTCGAAGTTTTAAATTGTGATATGGGAATACAAAATGTAATATTTGTTGATCGCAACTACAGATCTAGGATGTACAGATAAACAATGTTCGGTTCAGACGCGTTACCAAAACTGAAGTGTTTATGTGTGAGTGTATAGTGTTGTCATCGTTACATATTACGTGCTTTATCGATAAACTATTGAATGCAGATATATGGTACATCACATTGTATGATATATTACATAATCTCGACTTAATTTAGTTTCATATGTTATAATACTACTAGTTTCCGACCATGGCTTCACTCGCATAGAACTCCGTGTAGGATAATAGCTGAATATAGGAAACATTCTTCGGTGTCATTAGATCCAAGGGTTACTCTGCCTCACACAGATATAAATAAGTAAACATGGAAACTATTCGAAATTAAAAAAATACAATCTTAATATCAAGAAATTGATAACAAAATGGTGCTATTAAATAATGCTATGTCTGTGTCTCAAATAATTATATTGATAGTTTCATATGTATCAGGGAATGTGGTAAAAATTTGTCTACGATGATTACCTACAAAGTATTTTTCAACGGTTATTATCAAGCTCATAGACATTGCAATATAATAATCAAAAGGGATTATTCAAAACAACGAAGGCTACCTAATATATTTATACAATGATTTATTGTCACATTATGTTAGAATGGTAAAGCTTATTCGGAGAAAATATAAAAAAAAAATGGGCAATCGTTTCTTTGCTAAAAATGTGATATAAGTTTTGCGAAACAGTTCGTCTCTATTTGACAATTTGAAATATCATATTATTATTTTTGATTAAGATTCATTAAATATTCATAGATCTCGTGAAAAGCATTGCAGAAATTTATTTTGATATACGATTAAAGCATGAGAAGTAGGTGATTATTGGGAATTATAAAACATATATATCTATAATGTTTGTAAAATATACAGACTAGTATTTTCATTTTTCATGCAACCAAAAATACTAACACTCTGATCTCGCTGTCGCTCGATCATTGTCGTGTTAGTATTTTTGGTTGCATGAAAAATGAAAATACTAGTCTGTATATTTTACAAATATTATAGATATATATGCTTTAGAATTCCCAAAAATCACCTACCATAAAATAAATGGAGACATCTTCAAATAAATCTTACCGCTCGCTCAGCTCACACGTTTCCACTGATCGCATGCGATTAACAGTGTACAGTGCAATACACCGTACAGTTGTTGTTTTGAAACTGTTACGTTAAACATCGCATGTTTGTATATAAATGTGGATATCATAAATATGTATCATTCTGTCAAAGGCAGTTTATACGATTACAGCTTGTACGATGAAATTTATTGAGCAACGTCAGAGATTAATTCTGCCAAAAATTTGTTCTGACGCGGAAACGGTTGTTCACAGACATGGGACTCTCTTACCTAATACAATTCGATGTATAATTTGTGGCCCGTCAAATTGTGGGAAAACAAATGTTGTTATAGGTCTTCTGTTGCATGAAAATGGTTTAAGATTCAAAAACGTTTACCTTTATTCTAAAACATTATACCAACCTAAATATAAATATCTAGAAAATGTTTTCAATTTAGTACCCGACATAACCTTTGCGAAATATCAAGACAATGAACTCATACTGAGCCCTCATGATGCAAAACCAAATTCGGTAATAATATTCGATGATGTTGCCTGCGAGAACCAATCAAACATTCGGGATTATTTTGCTATGGGTAGACATAAATCTATAGATTGTTTTTATTTGAATCAAACTTACAGCAAAATTCCTAAACAGCTAATTAGAGATAATACAAACCTGTTAGTTCTATTCAAACAGGATGACATTAATTTACGTCATGTTTATGATGAACATGTTAACACAGACATGACCTGGTCCGAGTTTCGAGAAATGAGTTCAAAAATATGGTCGACACCTTACAATTATGTAGTAATCAATAAAGACTGTAATAAAAACAATGGTTGTTACAGGATGAATTTCGATACTTTTGTAACCTTCGATACCAATTAAATGATTTGATATAAATAGGTTTTCATTAACAGATATATTCACTTGACCTGCGATTGCGTCAGCAATACATTGTAAACGAATATTATTTAATTCATTATGGAAAAAGAATTAAAAACACAGATCGTGCAAGTAGCTGATGCTGTTAAAAGAAAGATAAAGGATATGCGTTCCACCGATTCTCATAATGAAAAATTATTCGAAACTGTCTTTAAGCCCATTACCAACCCATTACATGAGATAATTAATGGAAAGAACCGCAATGTATCTTTGGACGATACACCAACACAGAGTTATGAAAAAGATCAAAATTCTTCAGTGGATTCACATTTCAATAAAACACTTAAAATTCGTAAATCAGATAACGATTACCGGCAAGATATTTCTGACGAAGAAGTCGATATTGATGATATTGAAAATGGTAATAAAATTAACACCAGCAATCTGTCATTTAGGACAATTGAATCAGTGCCTAGCCCAACAAAAAATACTTCTTCGTGGTCGCTTTCTTCAGACATATATGAGGATGTTCCGTTCGGAATCAGAATAGATCGTGGCAAACTAATGATGGGCACATCTCGTGTTATCATAAACAATGATGATGATACAATATTAGTAGGAGGACTTAAATACAACAAAACGCCTGGTCTTAGCGAAATATTATTCAAAAAAGTACCCCAACTGGAATTGGTAACAGATGAAGATCGTCAAGCATACAAAGCTCTGCTTTTAGAAACAAATGCTCATAGAAGAGATTTTGATCCTAGAAAACCAATAAAGACAAATAAAGGTCGAACCTATTTACAGATTATAAAACCGCTATTTAAGTTACGTAAGCCTTCCTCGTCTTCTATATCTTCGACTGCTAGTGTTGTAGGCAACGTTAGTGAAGGTGAAGGATTGATTTTAAAAAAGAGAATGAAAAAAAATACAGATTATGTTTATTGGGATGATCCTAATGAACTAGTTGAAAGATTGCAGTTGTTGATTGCATCCAAAGATGCTGGCAACACTGGTCTAGATAATGAAATCATATCAATTCTCGAAGAATTACGAGAAAGTGGTATTATAAATTAAAAGTAGTTAGTTATTTATTTTATATTATTTTCGGCAATTGTACACGACAGACGTGTGTTTAATATGAACATAGATAAATTCGGTCACCATGTTCATAAAAGATTACGTGTATCGGAGATATTAAATAATTCAGAAAACTATTTAACTAAGACTTCCACAGGCGAATTTAATGCACAATCATCAAGATTAACTGGAGTTAAAGAACCTGTAGTTCCTGATGATGCAACCAATAAAGAATATGTGGATAGAAAGACTGCAAATTATATCACAAAAGGAGAATTTAAAGCTTTGTTAGATGCTTATAAATCTGATTTAGAAGGCGTAAAATTAGATATTAGGCAAAACATAAACCGAATTGAACAAACATTTTGTACTATAGACTACATCAATAGATTGACTATTTATAACAAATTGAAAATTAGGCCGTAAGATGTCAAAGCAAAAGGTGGTTGATGAGATTCATAAACCAGCTCGTCGAAATTTTGTTCGACGTTCTGTTGTTTTAAAAGGTATAGATGACCTATGGCAAGCCGACCTAATCGATCTGAAGGCGTTTAAAAAGTACAATAATGGATTTACGTTTATTTTAGTGGTTATCGATTGCTTTGCTAAATATGCTTGGGCGATACCACTAAAAACTAAAACAAAGAAAGAAGTTGTTGAAGCGTTTACTGAAATTCTAAAATCAAGTGGGCATAGTCCTAACAACTTACAAACTGACATGGGAACTGAATTTTATAATGATGAATTTCAAAAACTTATGAACTCACTTAATATAAACCATTACTCATCGTACTCAACTAAAAAAGCTTCAATTGTAGAAAGGTTTATAAGAACATTAAAGAATAAACTACATCAATGTTTCAATTACAACGGTAATTATAAATGGAAAGGAAAAACTTTGGAGGGCGCCTTAAAATCATACAATAATACTCTGCACAGTGTTACCAAATTTAGACCAGTAGATGTTAATAAGAAAAATGAGAACCTAGTTAAATATAATATTAGGATTTTTTATAAAAGACCATTAAAGAAACGCAAAAATAAATTTAAAGTAGGTGATTATGTAAGAATAAGTAAATATAAGAGCTGTTTTGAAAAAGGTTATACACCTAACTGGTCAACTGAAATTTTTAAAATTAAAAATGTAAATAGAACCAACCCGGTAACATATAATATAGAAGATCAAGAAAAGCATAATATATTGGGTTCATTTTACCAAGAAGAGTTGCAAAAAACGAAATACCCGAATGTATATTTAATCGAAAAAGTTATAAGAAAAAAAGGAAATAAACTATTTGTAAAATGGTTAGGTCTTAGTGATAACAAAAACAGTTGGGTGAATAAAAAATCTATTGTTGAGTAATATAAGGTCTTTTAATTTAGTTACCTTGTCATTATATTTCTAGATATGCAAGGAGGAGGACTCGTAAATAGTTTAATAAATAATTTGCCGTTTGAGCTTCATTTACCAGGCTACAATTATTGCGGTCCGGGCACGAAATTGAAGCAGAGGTTATTAAGAGGTGACAGTGGGGTTAATCCATTGGACGAAGCTTGTAAATATCACGACATCGCATACACAAAGTATAATAATATTTCCGATCGTCATAAGGCAGATTTACAATTGATGAATATGGCCAAGAAGCGGTTACATTCTAAAGATGCTGGTAAAGGAGAAAAATTAGCTTCTTGGTTGGTTAGTAAAGTTATGAAAGCTAAACTGAAGACCGGTTCGGGAATTAAGAAATTTAAAAGAGTTATTTCAAAAATCAAGTCACAGATCGCAAAACTGAAGTCTAAAGATAACACATCGGCTATTAAACACGCTTACAAGATTGCGAAAAAATTGATTCCCAAAAAATGTCACGTTCGTTTGCCCAGAATTATTCCGATTCCAAAAACAGGGGGAATTTTACCTTTAATACCAATTTTTGCCGGTCTATCTGCACTTGGAGCCTTGGCAGGAGGTGCAGCTGGTGTAGCCAAAACAATAAATGAATATAAAGCAGCACAAAAAAATCTAGAAGAGTCTGTACGTCATAATAGAACCATGGAAGCTATTGCCATAGGAAAAGGTCTTTACGTCAAGCCCTATAAAAAAGGCAATGGATTATTTATAAAGTCTCAAAAAAACTAAATAATAGGCTACCTCGGCGTGCTCTTACTAATATTGACATTATAAAACATACTAAAAACCTACCATACTTTCGAGGAGTTTATATGAGAGATACATTGCCTCGTAAACCAAGATCGTTAGAGTGTGGTATAGTAAACTTGGATAGTCACAAGAATAATGGAACTCACTGGGTAGCCTATGCAAAAATAAATGACTACTGCGAATATTTTGATAGTTTCGGGGACTTGAAACCTCCTGTGGAATTGACTAATTATTTAAGAGGATGCAGTGACGTATATTATAATTATTCCAGATTTCAAAAATTCAATAGTGTAAATTGTGGTCATTTATGTATAAAGTTTCTGTTCACCTTTTGGAATAAATACACTATATAAAGATATTATTTATTACATGTTTTCATTTCTATCATGTCTTTCACGCTGTCTATAACTGGTAACAACTCAGTATTATCAACAAGCTACTCTCCTACGCTAGAACTTAACGGTGAATACGAATGCGCTTTGTTACATTTTTCTACGTTTAATTCCATACCTAACATCACGAATAAAAATAATAAATTCTATTATGGAACCAACGAAGTTATTGAAATTCCTGAAGGGACGTATGAACTTCAAGATATATGCGATTATTTACAATCTCGCATAAAAGAGTGTGTTTTTAAATTATACTGTAACAATAACACACTTAAGACGACAATATACTGCACTAAAGATATTCATTTTGAAAAACATGATTCTATTGGAGATTTATTAGGTTACGGCAAAGGTATTTTAAAACAAAATATATTGCACGAGTCGCTGCTTCCAGTGAACATTCTATCGACAACCGTAGTAAGGGTAGAATGTAACATTGCAAGCGGTTCCTACATAAACGGAAAATCAAGTCATATAATTCATGAATTCGCACCCAACGTACCTCCTGGTTATAGAATAATAGAAATACCAAAAAATATCATTTATTTTCCAGTGAACAGAAACACAATCAATTCCATTAGCATAAGGATAGTGGATATACATGGTAATTTAATTAATTTCCGTGGTGAAGAAATAAATTTATACTTACATTTACGAAAAAATGATAGACTATAATAAAAAGGAAGCTCCACGTAACCAGAAACTTAGTCGTAATCGTGCTATTCAGAAGGCAGCACATACGCACTGTATTAAAAAAAAACTAACCGCAGCTAACCAAAAATTTCTTAAATCAATTGGACTTCTAAAATGAATATTTTAAATATTGCTACATCACCTTTTTGTGACAATACCATTGAAGGTATTGAAACTCATTCATATAAACCGTATATTACAAGTTTCAATAGAAATGATGAAATCCGAATACCTATAAATCAACAAGACTTATATCTACTACCTAGCGCCAGTTATTTATATATTGATGCTCATTTTAAAGTGACAAAAAACGATGACAGTAAGGAAAGACAACCGGTTATCAATTTAACAAATAATCCGTTATTATTCCTTTTCCAAGATATACGATATGAGCTAAATGGTATTGAGATTGATAAAGTTAAAAATGTAGGTATAACAAGCACCATGAAAGCATTTGTATCGATGAATGAAGCTGAAGCGAAAATGTCTAAAACATGGGGGTGGGATATACATGGACACAAGAATAATCATGGCGGATTCATCAATGCCTCTATTCCACTTAGCAGCATTTTAGGATTTGCAGAAGACTACAGAAAAGTCATTGTTAACTGCAAACATGAACTCGTTTTATTGAGAAGCAATACAGATCTTAATTCAGTGCTACTTAATAATGGTGAGATAGTATCAATTGATGTACGTAAAATTTGTTGGCGCATGCCTCATATCAAGGTATCGGACAAAGAAAAAATTAATTTACTTAGACTTCTTGAAAAAGACAGACCTATTCAATTGGCGTTTAGAAATTGGGATCTTTATGAGTACCCTATGTTACCAAAGACCACCAAACACACTTGGTCGATAAAAACTTCGTCGCATATTGAAAAACCTAGATATATTATATTAGGTTTACAAACCAATAGAAAAAATAATGCTTTTAAAGACATGACCAAATTCGATCACTGTAGTTTACGAGATGTTAAAGTTTATTTAAACTCTACATATTATCCATATGAAAATTACAATACTAATTTTACAAACCATAACTTTGCTTTAATATACGAACAATACATAAACTTTCAACAGTCTTATTATGGAC
This sequence comes from Hypsopygia costalis, assembly GCA_937001555.2. NCBI lineage: Eukaryota > Metazoa > Arthropoda > Insecta > Lepidoptera > Pyralidae > Hypsopygia > Hypsopygia costalis. The sequence goes on from OW443338.2 coordinate 27,617,379, forward strand.
GTAGAGGGTGCTTGTTGACTGCTACAGAGTTCAAAGAAATAGCACCACTTTTTGTAATAGATTGTTCAAGACAAAACGATACTATAAAATCTGGACCAGTAATAAATATTCGGCTGGAAATAGAGAGTGATCAAGAAATACCTGATCAGACTTCTGCATATTGTCTCATTTTGAATGATTGTTTAATTGAATATAAACCTCTTAGTAATATCGTACGGAAGTTATCATGAGTTCAATAATTTTTGTAGATATTCAGGGGTTTAAAGATCGTTATAACCAATTTATAATAAAGGAATTAGCATTGTGTACCGAGGACTTTGCTCAGGTTTTTCTAATAAAACCACCATATCCTTTTACGAAACTAACTGTTGAAGAAAAAAAGAAAGTGAGGTGGATAGAACGTCATAAAGGTATTACCTGGAGTCAGGGAAATTTTGATTACCGTCAGTTTCATACTCTAATCGCGCCAATTTTGCAAAATAAAACAATTATAATGAAGGGTCTTGAAAAACAGAAATGGTTACGAGAATTATGTGATAACTGTATTTTAATAGATATTGAAAGTAAAGGATGCCCTAACTTTGCAACATTGTATTGTAACTATCGAAGTAATTTTAATTGTTTATTTCATAAAAAATATTGTGCACTCAAAAATGTTACATGTATAAAAAAATGGTACTTGGAAAACTGTCCTCAATCCATAAATGAATAAAGTTATATTTCTATTTAACTTAGCTCATGTACTAGTTTGTATTTTTTAATAATTAGTGTTTATTAAGTTATAAGCAGTATTGTTGAATAAATAATAACATCAATGTAATGAAAAGTCTTTTATTTTAACTTATTTTCTAGTACTCTAAGCATTGCATGCTTTTTACATTAGTTCGATATTTAGACACTTAAGACATAATTCTATTTATTTACACTATGATTGTAGTATCTCTATCATGTTAAAAAAAAATATTGTTACATTATTTAATTACATAACCTAATAATTATTATTATTTATTTTAAAAATATCGATGACACCTTATCTTATATACATAATATTTTATTTACAAAATTTAAATATAATTATTTAGATATAAATTTAAGTACCTAAAGAAAAAACATTTAAATGATTTATTTTATTAACTTAAAAATTATCACCACACAGTTGTTTGGAAATTTTTCGAACAAGATTTTCTGTGAGATCCATTATTTCATCTACACAGTCTTTAACAATATATTGAGCACTTAGTATCACATTATCGCTTTCACTACACGATATTTCTGACGTATTTCCACAATCTTTTGCCAAGTCAATAACTTCTAATCTTATTAATTTGGTGCCACGTTGCTTTTGTTTGTTAATTACATAGGATGTTAATGACATCGTACTTTTTTTTCTTTTTTGTTTTTTCTTTTCTGCAGCAATTTCTTTCCTGTTATGGGTAATCAAATCTTGTATAGGCGTATACAGATCCAAATCCAAACCTTCATTAGGATCTTGACCGCACTGAGAGAATATTAAGGTTTCTTGTGAATCCACCATGATCTGTAAAAATTAGAAATATATTAGTCAACACAACAACAAGATCATAACACTAAGTTGACAATGAAATAATAAATAATTATTATATAAACTTTATAAACTAGATACACTTACAAATTACGTGAAAATTGAACTGTCTTGTCCAAATGTCTCGATGAAAATGATTGTTGTTTAATAAAAGAGCAGCAAGAAATTTACCTAAATGAACCGGTACGGACGTGTTTGCATAATCACAAAGCGATGTATTTGAGAATGTGGTGTCATCCACCGTGTCACCTGATAGTATGGTGTCATATACCTACCAATAACGATAATTGTGCAACACAAAATTAGCAATTTATTTAAACAGGTACAAACATGTTTTCACGTGGACGACGGGTCGCATGTGTACCTATATAATTTTAAGCAAATCAGCAGTATCGAATATCCAGAATGTATTCATGATTTTACATCGATCGCAAGACGACCTTTGTGGCGTAGTGTTGAGAGAACTAGGCTACTGCTCGCAAGGTCCTGGGTTCGATTCCTGGCTAGATCAATTGTTAATTTTATGAATTGATTTAGGATCTGGATGATGACTAGAGAATTTATACATCACCCGTCTATCATCACAAGTAATACTACATTTTCTATGATATATTCAATTTCATTTGTACTTACATAAAATTATTTTTAGTAAGAGTATTTATTTAATATACTCGTACTAAAAAATAATTTTATGTGATTTAGATATTTAATAATTACTGATATAGGTACTTTTATATAATGAATACCACTTTTGAATTACTAATGAGTGGGTAATATATGAAATAAAAAAGACTGTTTAAATATTGATATATTTATTATCTGTAACTTGTACCACAAATTTAATTCTTGAAATAATTAGCCAAAAACATAAAATATAGCCCAATAATAATAATAAAGTGAAAATATTTATTATATAATTATGTTATTATGCAATAATAACGAAACTATACATTTTTTAATTCTTATATAATTAAGTATTTATATACATATCTATTTTATTTAATATAGGCTTAATTTACATGCTTAAAAATTACACAATACATGATATCAAGTATGTTAGCAATCGCGGACTACAACAGGCTGATACTCTTATCTCTCACGGATCTACAGTAATGTTCCAAAACATTTTATTAATATGCGTTTTACTTATAATTAAAAATTTATGAAAGTTCTCCATGTAAGTATGTATCTATAACAATAATGATACCATAATATTTATAAGTTCTTATCTGTTATTAATGTAAATATTTATTACATTATCGCTTACAGATAAAATAACTGGCGCAGTAATTTATTCATTTTCTTTAACCAGTCTAATTTTAAATTTTACTAAACAGTTTAAAAAAAGCTAGAGGAATGCCCCCAAGCTAAAGTGGATATTTTATCTTTCAGTATAATGCGTTTATCATCGTTTGAAGATAAAGCTACTTTATCAACTGCTTGAGTAAAAATTTCGTGTTTTAAAGACTTAAATACTACTTGTTTTTTTCTAAGCAGCTTATTGCACATTAATACTGTATTATAATCTTCAAAATTAATCTTATTTACCACACATTTCTTAATTCCTTTAGCCTTTTTTAATTCCATGTCTTCAGTTTTCACACAATATAACTTTGATCTCAATCCTACGAATTCAACTATAAGTTTTCCTTCCATTTCATCTTTGAATAAACCAGGGATCTTTTTATTTTGAGGAACTATATTAAACCGGTTATTTTCCTTGTAATTACTCGTGTCAAGATATGACTGAAAATTAAACTTCATATCACTATACACGTCCATTGTTTCTATTGAATACAAAAAACTGTCAGTGTCAGTATAACATAGTTTTAATCTGGTACCATAGAATGGTTTCATAATAGAATAATGAAAATCATACATATGATTTTTAGATATTTCTAGAACAGTAAATCCTATATAAATAGGTTTATCTAAAATAACTACTTCCGGTTTCATTTGTATAGCTACGAAATTTTCTGTAAAAATTGTAGCATTTTGAAAATTTGGTCTTGCCACTAACTGTTCAGCTGTGTAATATTTTTTCGTTTTATTTCTATTATCATCCCATCGATTAATCAAATGCACATTTATTCTTTTTTCTGTGTCTTCTAACGTTTTTCCGAAAATACTATTGTTTAATAATTTAAAGAAATCTTGTTCAAATTTAAATTTAGACTTTTGACGCAATTCTGTATTTAAATCTATGTACTGTTTCAAAAACTGACCTTGTTTAAATTTTATTACCCGATGAATTTTTTTTAAGATCATTCCATGTCGTATGCAAGTTTTTAAGTGTATATAATGGATGACATAATTAAACTTGTCATATAAATTAGGAATTAATTTAGGGCATTTAGAACCAGGTGGCGTGAATTTCTGAGGACAAAATGGTAAGTCATTATGCAGTTCGTGTAGATGCTCTGGATATTCTAAATCGACTTCCAAAATGTAGCCGTATGCAGAGTCATCAGGTACTGTGAAAATATTAAGTTTATCTATTTCTACCTGATTAATTAATTCGAAATTTGAATATGGCAAATAAGAACACATTGCATATCCATATAAATTGTTACAGTCAATATACAATAAATAGTTGTCAGGTTCGGATGACTTATAATCTGATAAATACTTGTTATTTGCCTTAGAATATCTAGTGGAGCATAAACATACCCCTCCGCGGATTCCTTGTTGAATCATGCGTATTATTTCGAGATTATCTATTAGTTGTAATTTTACTTTTGTCAATAGTAGCATTGCATCAAAGCTTAAACTGGGAGCTGTCATATAAAATGCTGGATCTAGTCTGTAATTATTTTTGCAAGTTCGACGAAAATTTTCAAAAACATCTGCCAGTAACAACACGTCGGTTTTGAGATATAAGTCGGTATATTCACCCAAATTTTTCAACTCAAATGTTTTCCACACTAATTGAGCGTGTCTTAAATCACACTCGGAAATAATGTCATCACTTAATGTACTGTAAAAACAATCTCGTGGCGGTAGTTTTTTCTCATTATAACATTCCCAGTTGGTCATATACTCGTAAGGATATAAACCTTTGCGTGTTAAAAGATTGAATTGACATTTTTTGGAAAAATGATGAGATAAGTGTACAAAATCGTTTTTATTTAATGTTTGAATAAGTTTTTCTAAGCTGGTACCTAAAAATTTAAAAGAATCTACAAATCTGATAGGCATATATTCCTGATTTCCTATTTTTAAAAACTTCGTGAAAGAAATATAATTTTCTTTATTTTTTGCTATTACTTTTATTTTGCCAGGTGTTTCTCCTAACTGTCGAATGAATAAATGACTATCATATCCGGCTAAGTTGTGAAAAAATACTGGAACAAATTTTGGTAATCTAAATTTGAGGTTACAATATGTGTGACTTATACCGCGTATTTTGCCGGTTAAGTGGTTGTGTTCCATTACTCTGTCATCAAGCAGCAATTGATTACATAGGAAGCAATAAGATGACTTCTCAAAATATTTCTTTTCCTCTTCTGTCAATGGTATCATTGGAACAGGTTGATTTAAAATAGTGTTTATTTTAGTTACGTCTATAGCAAGATTTTGAAGGAATTTTTCGACACAATCGCGGCCGCGATACGATACGTATTTATTAAGAGAGCTATCGTACGAACAGACAATATAATAAGCGAAAGCGGCTGGTAAATGTTTTTGTAAGACAGTTGTTCTGTGCGAATCGAGTTCATCGGCAGTGGATTTCGGTTCTAGCAAAGATTCAAAATCTGCATAGATAACGAAAGGCATATCTTGCAACCGTTCGTAATGTTTGAATTGGATAACAGTGCCTGAATCAGGAAGCATTGTCCGAACACCACCACAAATATGAGAATTGAATTTAATTTCCTTATCAAAAAATATCATGCAATCGTCACAAAAGTAAATTTTACCATGGTGTTTAGTAAGTTGCGATCTAAGTAAGATACTTAATTTTTTTATTAAACAATAGTGCTTAAATTGACCTTTTTCTAACAGTAATAAATTAATATGATGTCTTTTTTTATGTTGCGTCCTATAAAGAGGTCCAACAATATCAGATTTATTTCCAAGACCATAAACATTAACGCTAATATGATGGTTATTTTTTTCGAAGGTCTTAATATCTGAAATCCCTACTGGGAACGTCATATTTTGAGTGTTGAGAATGTTATCATATCGCGGATAGGAAGATGTTCGTTGGGGGTTTATTTTAGCGGGAAATAACGCTGCTATTATACACCATAAGAAGCAATACGCATCATCATTTTCTATATTTACGCAAGCGTGCTTAGATTTTAAACGTTTCGGTAACTCAATAAACCGGGCAGCTCTCAGAGGGTTGTATTTGTTAATATTGACTTCTAAGTACAGATTACGTATCAGAGTCCAGCCGCTATCTCTTTCCTGAAAATCATCAATTTTTGTTACAATTGTATCAACGATTTTTGAGAACATATCACTAAAATCATAATTGTTATAGATTACTAAGTTTTCAGTAGCAAATGATTTTACTTCGGTAGTATTGTTATTTGGTAAATTAAATTCGGCAAACAGCTCAAAGTTGACTTTAATAGATTGATAAGTATCTTGTCTAGCAGATATTAATTGCTGCACGCGAGAACGCAACCTTCGTAAGAACTGCACCGGTGGACATGCACCACCTTCATTACCTTTCGGTCGCACTCTATAGGATGCTATCCGATTACGGAATGCGCTACTTATTTTTTCAATTCCGTCACTTAATTCGATAGCGCTATTGTTTTTATGAATGTTACTTCGTAAATGTGCTGAAAATGCACTACTTTTAATAGATATGTCACAAACTGTGCAATATATTGTACGTTTTACCATTTTTTATATTTAATTGGTATAGTATAAGTAAAGCATACAAAAGTCAAAATGTTAACTTTAATGTGCTCTTGACAGCACCAATTTGTTTAAATGGATTCGTGTGGTATGTAAGAAAAACTAAGTAGAAACGTGGAAATAAAATTAGGAAATAATAATCATAATAACTATATTTAGGTTTATCAATTATATCTATTTCTTAAAAGTAAAAAAAGTACCCTCAGCGGTAAACTTCTTTTTACAACGTTTGATGGACTCCTTTAAAGGAACCAATTCTGGTGATTCTGACTTTCCCTGATATTTTAAATTAAGAACCGCATGTTTCCATCGATCCTTGGGATCAACCGTTTTAATATCGCTTATATTATATATTTTGAGCTCTACGAAAACACCCCCTTCTAAATTTGCCGTGCGTCGAAACACACCGTCAGCGACACGGCGCGTCAGCACTGACTGCAGAGGGGGCGGTGATGCGCAACGATGGGCTTCGACGGATTCGATGTCACTGTCGAAGTTCAACTGCTACCCGGATGCCTTCTACGCAGTTTTGTTATTTTTTTTTCGATGAAGCTTTTGTTGCACCCGGGGACTTAAATTTTGAGCTCTATGAAAACATCCCCTTATAAATATACCGTGCATCGGAACACACCGTCAGCGACACGGTGGGTCAGCACTAACTGCACAGATTGTGGTGATGTTTGACTCCTAGTAGTAGTCTTTGACTCGTAGTATAGTATAAGTAAAGAATACAAAAGTCAAAGTGTCAACATTAATGTACTCTTAACAGCACCAATTTATGTAAATGGATTCGTATGGTATTTAAGAACAACGAAGTAAAAATGCGGTAATAAAAATTAGTAAATAATGATGATAATAACTATCTAAGGTATTATTATCAACTATTTCTTAAAAGAAAAAAATCTACCCTCCGTTGTAAACTTCTTTTTACAACGTTTGATTACCTCCTTTAAAGGAGCCAATTCGGGTGATTCCGACTCCCCCTGATATTTTAAATTCAGGACCGCATGTTCCCATCGATCCTTGGGATCAACCGTTTTAATATCTCTTATGTTATATATTTTGAGCTCTACGAAAACATCCCCTTCTAAATTTGCCGTGCGTCGAAACACACCGTCAGCGACACGGCGCGTCAGCACTGACTGCAGAGATGGCGGCGACGCGCAACGATGGGCTTCGACGGATTCGTTGTCACTGTCGAAGTCCAGCTGCCACCCGGATGCCTTCTTCGCAGTTTTGTTTTTTTTCGATGAAGCTTTTGTTGCACCCTGGGACTTCTTCTTCTCCTTTTTACCACTGTAAAAGAAACAGGTAATATGAGAATATATTTTCTACTAAAGCTATTTCCTTCTAAATACAATCAGGTCTATTCTAACTGCTTTACTAATATGGTCCACTAGATGGACCAACAGTCTGGCAAAAGACAGGAGGTGTCGATGAAAGCAAATAGCACAACGGGTCATTGTAGAAGTTTAAGGGTCTATGTTCAGCAGTGGACATCCTACGGATGAAATGATAGTGATGAAATTGTTCTATTCAATTAATTAATAAATGATAGACGTAAATATATTAACATACGTTGCTGTGTTGGCAGCTGTCTCCTCGTCAGATGAAAACACGTCCGCCAAACGTTTTCTGGAGCTACGCTGCTGCTGACTGTACTCGTATTCAGACCTGTAAGAGAAACATAATGAATACCAAGCATAAAAAGAAAAAACCTGCCGATGTGCAGCAGTGAACGGCTGAAATGTTGATACCATCTTTATACTTGTCGAACTGAAGTCAAGCAACGTCAACTACTGCATGGCTTTAGAAGGTTATATGTCATTCAATCTCCTCCATGTTTTGGAGCGTATGTTGAGTTGAGCTCAACAGAATGGGTATAGGTAGATGTAATGTTGATGATGATGATGATGACGATAGGCGACAAACTTACGAACATGATTTCAGTGCAGTTGATCTTCGTTTCTAGTAACGGCTGGACAAAGGATGGCGAGCAGAGCGCTGACAGAACGGCTGCCAGAGCAGTTGACGGAGCAGCTGACGGAGCGGCGGAATATCCTCCATGCTTTGGAGCGTATGTTGAGTTGAGCTCAACAGAATGGGTATAGGTAGATGTAATGTTGATGATGATGATGATGATGATGATAGGCGACAAACTTACGAACATGATTTCAGTGCAGTTGATCTTCGTTTCTAGTAACGGCTGGGCAAAGGGTGGCGAGCAGAGCGCTGACGGAACGGCTGACGGAGCGGTTGACGGGGCGGCTGACGGAGCGGCGGTCGAAGTGAAGTGGTCGAAGATGAGCGCCTACTTGAGCTGTCGGTTGATTAGCGGATCTTCTTCTGGCAGAACGCAGTTGGCAGAGCGGCTGGAGATTAGCACCTGGTGCGGTACTCTAGCGAGGTGTAGGGTCTCTTGACTCAAGACTTGTGTGAAGTGAATTGTTCTGCAATGGCGTCCGCTTAAATATGCGATTATTAACGATTTCCAGGTATTGTCAACATTTAAACGAAGAAAAATCGCACTACAAAATTCTAACATATTTTTATATTATGTTTTATTTTTTGCAGACGCATTATTGAAATATATCACTTCCACATCCTAAAAGATTCTAATTACACCTCATAATTATGCTGAAATCCGTCAATTGGCTTAAGCTGTAGAGCGTGCCAAAGAATTACATACATACATGCATACTTACAGACATACATACATGCATACTTACAGACATACATACATGCATACTTACAGACATACATACTTTCACAGTTACATCCACACGCTCAAAAAATATTAACCTCCCTCTTCAACAATCGGGTAAAAGTATTATTTATATATACCTTTATATATAAACAATATTTATACCTTTTTATATTATTTATACATTTTATTACTAACGTGATATTTTTGTCATTAATCATAATATTTTATAATTTATCAATTGTTTATAACCTCTGGTTTTATTGATATGTCGGCAAATTTACGCGGAGTCGAAAACAAAAGTTTCGTATTCGGAGCGGTACTTTGAGTTAATTCAAAGTGGAAAAACAAAAGTTTCAAATTCATCGCAATCTTTTGATTACTTGATAGTCAAAGAAGGCCGACTTTGTAACCTAAGGCTGATTTCATATTGTGAATATCATTCTTAAGATTCTCTTTTTTTTATACTACGTTGGGTGGCAGACAAGCATACGGCCCGCCTGATGTGAAGCGGTTACCGTAGCCATATTAACGCTCACAACATAAAATATTGCTGCCAACGCAGCATCTCCTACCTTTCTGGTGATCTCACTCGCAGAAACACAACAACCCTCAAGGGAATTGTTATTTGGCTGCGGTATTCTGTGAGGTGGAGGTACATTCCCCAGTCGGGTAGCTTACAATTATGCTCCCTACCTCTCTTTTCGCCAGAGCTTCGTTTGTCAGTAAGCAGGGTGCACCGCGTGCAGGCGAAGTGGGCTGCGATATTCTGTGAGGTGGAGGTACATTCCCCAGTCGGGTAGCTTACAATTATGCTCCCTACCTGTCTTTTCGCCAGAGCTTCGTTTGTCACTCAGCAGGGTGCACCGCGTGCAGGCAAAGTTGGTTGCGGTATTCTGTGAGGTGGAGGTACATTCCCTAGTCGGGTAGCTTACAATTATGCTCCCTACCTGTCTTTTCGCCAGAGCTTCGTTTGTCAGTCAGCAGGGTGCACCGTGTGCAGGCGAAGTTGGCTGCGGTATTCTGTGAGGTGGAGGTACATTCCCCAGTCGGGTAGCTTACAATTATGCTCCCTACCTGTATTTCCGCCAGAGCTTCATTTGTCAGTCAGCAGGGTGCACCGCGTGCAGGTGAAGTTGGCTTTGGTTCAAAGATGTTGATGAACTCCTTACACCCAAAATTTTTTTCTATATAATTTGTGGAAATATTTTTAAAAAATTAACTGAAGTACAATTTATAAAAATAAAATATTATAAAATGTACTACAGTTAATGTATACACACCTTTATAGTTGAGTACGTAATTGATATGAGTGCAAATTGCTGATCGACGTTTTGCGTCTGTGTGCATTAATGCAAATAGTTGATTATGTTGTTTTCGTAGAAGTAAAATTGCTGATCAACGTTTTGCGTATGTGTGCATTGTAACAATGGATAATGAAATCATTGCTTATTTGACAAAAATGTAGCAATGAACTATATCAAATGCGAATTTAGTCTTTATGTCATAAGCATTTAACTTACTTTTTGAATAACTTATTTTCCTAAGCACTACGTGTTCCCACGTTCGCTGCCATTATCAAGTTATTAGTCGTGGTGTGAACATCTCGTAATAGTGTCGTGGGTGATAGATAATGTCTATTGAAAATTGTGAGTAAAGTGAAATGGACAACATAACCCTGACGAATCGTGTCGATCTGTGCTATCTCAAACCAGCTACATGTGAGGTAAGTGGGCACGTGTGAGCTGAGCGAGCGGAAGTTGAAGTTGTCTCCATTTATTTCATGGTAGATAATTTTTGGGAAATCCTAAAAGATATATATCTTATTTTATGGTAGGTGATTATTGGGAATTCTAAAGCATATATATCTATAATATTTGTAAAAGATACAGACTAGTATTTTCATTTTTCATGCAACCAAAAATACTAACACGACAATGATCGAGCGACAGCGAGATCAGAGTGTTAGTATTTTTGGTTGCATGAAAAATGAAAATACTAGTCTGTATATTTTACAAACATTATGGATATATATGTTTTATAATTCCCAATAATCACCTACTATGAGATCTAAATGTCTAACTAACTTTGATAAACAAACTACGCTTGAATTTAAACAAAACCGTAATACTTAGATTTTAGTTACAATGAGTAACAGTATGCATAAATTTAGAAAAATATTTCATGAAATTGATATATACGAAACTGTATCAAAATGTTTCTTGCAAATATAAAAATGTGGTAGTAATCGTCAAGTGCGAATTGAATAGAAAGTGATTGTTTCAATTACTTCGTCACTTTTTTTTTAGCTAACATATACAAAACTAACTGAACCGATTACGATGTCAACAAAGATACAATTAACAACGCGTAAATGCATGGTCTGTTTATGCATCTAGTTTTATCACAGTCTGTTTCGTAGTTCGAAAGTTAAAGCATATTTATTTTTATGTTCAATCAATATCTCGATTTAAACCTATTTTTATTACACACAAGTTTGTACACTCGCTAAAACCATATTGCTCATAGCAATTTTACCAGTATATTCACAACATTTCATTAATAAAATTCAAATTGGAATAGGTAGCAATATTGCTATTTTAATACTGAAATTAATAAAAAAGATACTAGAATAACGACAACATAAAAAAATATCGAATTCTTATCGACATTTTTGTGACGTGATTATTATGTTAATCCCTAGCAAAATCAAAACATTTTCATTTTTATGCAAAATAATCTTTATTTGAGTCTGTGTCTAGGAAATTTTAACACGTATACTTAGGAAAACTAATGTGTACATAGCTATAAAACAATAATTTTATACGATTTGTAGTATAAATTTGATAAAATAAGGTTCGATTTCGAAAAATCTACTATAAAATCGTATTTACATGTGAAATGTGTAATTCTCTGGATTATACTGTCTTGTCACCACAGGACAATACGCAACACGACACCATAATTATATTACCCATTTTTTTCTCGTTTTATTATAGGATTTTTAATTATTTAATAAAATATCTGCACCTTGAAACTACGCACGCTGATAATGCCGTATCTTCGAAAATTTTATGTCAGGCCGATTCATCATCTCTACCTCTTTCTTGCTGAGGCAGTATGCATATAGTAAAGTTTGGTTTCTTTCGGCTTTGTTTGTCTTTAAACGTAGCGAACAATCCTAAGTCTGTGATCTGTGGCCCCACCGCCGTAGCTGAAGCCGATTAGCATCGAATATTTTGATTCGAAAAATAGGTCTTACGTTTAAGTTATCGACACTCATTTTTAGCTTTGTCGGTAGAGCGTCAGGATTACTATCATCTATGTTAAACACAAGTAAAATAAATCTAAGTTGAAATTTGATTTTCGCTGTAAAATAAAACCAATGTGAATCGGCTTCAGCTTAGACGGTAGGCATCCGGGACTGAATTTTGACCACATTTTAATAACGAGATATGTTCCTCTGATTGCATTACGATTGCCAACGCGCTAAATTCGATATTAAATACCTCGAAACTATTCTAAACACTGTACAATATTCTTGTCTAAATCCACTCCCTTATATTAGGACGTGTCAATTCAGACTCAAAATTGCCCTGCACTACGTCCCGGTATGAGCTTCAACAAAGGCAGTACGTAATGGAAGCTTTTATATAGCTTTCGACAAGAGGGTGTTCGACGGTTAGGACATTCAACTCCTGAAATGAATTTCACGGAACCATTTAAAGGACTTGTGTGGAAATATTTTATTATTTTTAACCGACTTCAAAAAAGGAGGAGGTTCTCAATTCGACTGAATATTTTTTTTGTGTGTAAGTTCTTCGATATCTTTGCGAATTGTGAACGATTTTAATTTTTTTTTTTTTTTGAGAGGGTATGATTGCAAGGTGGTCCCATTTCACCAAGTCAGTATCCGATGATGGGATGCCAGCGAAATCAAGAAAACCCTTAAATTTTATAAGCACGTATGGTCAAATTCTATTTTTTTATTTGAAAGGGGATTGCGAGGTGGTCCCATATTTACAAAGTCAGGGTCTGATGATGGGATCCCAGAAAAATTGAGGGGAAACCCTTAATTTTGCCCTTTGGTTGCCGGCAGAATAGAATTGCGCCACTCCATTGCTCTGCGCTGGATGTCGTACAAGACGACTAAAGAATCTTGTGTGACGCAATAACTTTTCTCTCGGAAGACGGGCAGCAGCGTCTGCCGGGGTATTCCATCATTAAGCTGCGCTCATCAACTGAAGTCGGTTTCATTTTTTTTATAAAAATCAACTATCATAGGGTTCGGTGGCTGAGTGATGTTAAGTATAGGGCTATTGGGTTCGATTTTCGCACAACAGCGCAGCCAAATAATCACTGTCCTGATAACAAATAATTTCAAGCGTACATCTATCGACGAGCTCGGTGTTCGAATGGTTAGCAATGGCCACTTTGACTACGAGGTCGCAGGTTCGATTCCCGCACAAGACAAACATTTTGTGTGCATGAACATGTCTGTTTGTCTTTGTCTGGGTATTTTCTATGTATTATAAGTATGTATCTACAGGAAAAAACGTATTTAAGTATATTTATCAGTTGTCTAGTACCCATAACACAAACTTTGCGCTTAATTTGGGACTAGATGGCGCTGTGTAAATTGTCCAGAAATATTTATTTATTTCATTCATCATTCATTATCAGGTCATTTTAGTCTCCACTACAGGAGCAGGACCCTCTCTCGTCCGTACTAGACAGAAGGAGGATTTGGCCTACACTCTGCACGCTGGCGAAACGGGTTGGAGAGGCCTGATCGATGTTTGGTAATGTATTTCCCTTAGTCGCCTTGTACGACATCCACGGGAAGAGACGGAGTGATTTTATTCTAGTCTGCCGGAAACAACACGGCCAATTTATATAGACGAAAAAATGAAACGATTTATTTATATTATCTATGGTTTCAGACTACAATACCTGATAGCTATATCTATGGTTATAAATGACCTAATTTTATTTATATGAGTAGGGGGGCAAGGAAGCATGTGGATCTCCTGGTATTTAACAATCACCACCGCCCTTGGAGATTAGCAACACCAGGGAGTCACCGATCCGTTGCTAACCTTTTAAGGGAAATACTCTGTTCTTGTTATACCATTAAAGTAGACAAACAAACGGCCCGCCTGATAAAAAGCAGTTACTGCAGCTTATGGACTCTTGCAACACCATCGATATACTTTATTCAAGGTAAACCTATTATATTACAAAATCCGTTTACATGGCTTCACGACTGTTCTAATGACAACGGAAAAGAAGCACTGAGGAGGTCAAGATAAATAGATAGATAGAACATTTATTACAAAGCACACTACAACGCAACAAGATACATTTGACATAAAATTATTTAACAATATCTTAAAATACACAAAACTATAAAGATCTGCAAACTTTCATTCTAATATCTTCAGTCAGACTTTTTTTAGCGTCGATCAAAGTTTGGCGGGAAAGTCCATTTTAAAAGTATGAAATTATAAAAAAATAATATTTCCATCGGAGAAGCAATAAAAAATGCTATAACTTTTATTATGATACTAATCACATAAACGTAATATTTAACATAGCTGTCGTACAAATTTCTGATTTGATGCATACAAAATACAAACCTGTGACGACATAATTCGGTAGTCTTTTGTATGGAGCGTTTTGGTGTAGTCTAAGAATTGTGATTTTCAAATTACCATATCTCGAAAGATTTTTGTGATATCGAAGTAGTTCTTTCACATATGGAAACCGAAAAAAAAGTTAGTCAAATAGCCTATTATACAACGTATGAGAACATACAGTGATACAACAGACATATTATGTATTAAGAATATTAACAACAGCCATCAATGCCAACCACGTCAAAATAAACCCTGGATGGGTTTATTTTGACGTGGTTGGCATTGACAGTCCAACCACGCGGACAGTCAACAGTCAACATTGCTTAATTTGCGTTTTTGATTAGACAGGCTCAACGACGTCGTCAATCACCTCAAAGTTAATATAAGTTATTAATATACAAACGTCTATGTTATGCATACGTAATAAAGAGCTTAGATATTCCTTAAAATAAACAAAGTTCAGCAAACTTATCTCGAGACAGCCTTATCGATCTGCTCGTTAGCGAGACCGCGCTGTCTGACACAAACGCCGCTCTCTGACACCTGAATACTCGATTTCATATAATGAAGGGGTTTCTTGTCGCTAACACTGCTAGCTGTGGGGTGAGAACCTAGATAAAGAAAAACTATAGACAAATTGATTTCAGGGTGGCGTCGTTGCTTATGACAGTCTATTCGATCACATAAGTCAAGTAACGTCGATCGCGGCCTGTCCATGGATGGGTTTATTTATCTTAATCTCCTCCGTGCCTCGCACTGCACGTTCTGTAAGGGAATTAAAAATGAGTAGACTATGAAGTGGGAATATGCAACGTTTTAATATGCCCCGCATAATGCATGTATTGAATTAAAAATAATGTAGAAAGAAGTAGTACTATTTTGTAGAAATAAAAGTTATTTAAGTCATATATTTACGTTAGAAAAATAATAAAAAATACTATAACTTTTGTTACGGCATTAGCTACACGCAGTAATTTCTTTTTTAATGTATACAAAATACCTTGGTGTGACGTCAGAACTCCGTATCCTTTGAGAATTTTCGGGAAAGTCCAAAATAAGGATTTTCAAGTTATCATATCTCGAGAAGTTTTTAGGCTATCGAAGTAATTATTTCATCTAGAGTTATATTATAATGACATTCTTAAATAGCAAATCGAAAGAAAAAAATATCTAGCTTACGTCCGCGTATCCAATCAAACTATACTTATAAGGTAGGCCCATAACACATTGCACATTTTTCATCATCATCAGGTCATTTTAGTCTCCACTACAGGAGCACGACCGTCTCTCGTCCGTCCCAGACAGTAGGATTTGACCTACACTCCCCACGCTGGCCAAACGGGTTGGGGAGGCCTGATCGATGTTTGCTAATGTATTTCCCTTAGTCGCCTTGTACAACATCCACGGGAAGACACGGAGTGATTCTATTCTAGTCTGGCGGAAACCACACCACACGGCACATTTTTAGCACTTTAAAATTCACAATACGACCGATTCTGATGAAATATTGTGACAGCCAACTACGGAACCCAACACTGCACGTGGCCTGATACGCACTTGGCTGTTTTTTTTTTATTTCGTGTCGCGTGCCTAGTTTTTAAAAGTCAGCATAATATTTTACTATGTAACAGCGTATGTACTTCTTTTTAACCGACTTCAAAAAAGGAAGAGGTTCTCAATTCGACTGAATATTTTTTTTGTTGTATGTATGTTATTCGATATCGTTGCGAATTGTGAACCGATTTTTATAATTCTTTTTTTATTTGAAAGGGTATAATTGCAAGGTGGTCCCATATTCACCAAGTCAGGATCTGATGATGGGATGCCAGGGAAATCAAGAGAAACCCTTAAATTTTATAAGCACGTGTGGTCAAATTATTATTTTTTTATTTGAAAGGGTAATTGCGACGTGGTTCCATATTCTCCAAATCAGGGTCTGATGATGGGATCCCAGAAAAATCGAGGGAAACCCTTAAATTTGCCCTATGGTAGCCGGCAGAATAAAATTGTGCCACTCCATTGCTCTACGCTGGATGTCGTACAAGGTGACTGAGGAATCTTGTACCACGCGATAACTTTTCTCCCGGAAGACGGGCAGCAGCGTCTGCCGGGGTATTTCACCAATAAGCTGCGCTCGCCAACTGAAGTCGGTTTCATTTTTTTTTTAAATAACTTTATTCATGAAGTAAGATTTTTATTTTTCACTAACAACTCTATGTGAAATATCGATTTCTTTTCAAGTAATCGGTTGATTATGTTGAAATAAAAATAATAGTCGTGTCAGGAAGCAACGAGAATACGATACTATGTAGCCAACAAAAACGTGATGACTGTCATTACCTAAACTGTCCTTTTAGTCACAAAAATGTTTTTTGACGTGACAACGTCTTATAATTCGATGGAGCCGGCGGCACGCACGAAAAAACATGACTCATGCGGTGTTACTTCGCCCTGAGGCGTTCCATTAAAATTTTATTTTGAAAATTGCAAACATTCCATCCGTATTTTCTTATGACGTTGTCACGTTCAACTATCGTCAGTAAACCGACTTTACAGACAACCGATTTTTTTTACCGATTTTTTTTTCCAATAGGTATACCTACATAGATATTTAGCTTTCTCTGTCTTCGGTCTATGATAATGGGTTTAGAGCATACTCCGCCATGCTGCTCAACTGTGTGTTGGCGGAAGCCAGTGTTTTCAAGCCGCCTATAGGTCACAGACTTGGCTTAACGACTGTCATCTACTGGCAAATGTAGAGACCGACAGCTTAACGTGCCCTCCAAAGCACGGAGGAGCTCGCGATAAATATACCCATCGATGGACAGGCTACGGTAGACGTTGCTTAACTTGTGTGTTCGATTAGACTGACACACGCAACGACGCCATCTAGCTCATCGATATATCAATCATAGTATTTTGTAAGTCTAGAGATGGGTATTTATTATTATTCATTATGTATTATTAACATTGCCTCTTAAATCACGGGTCAAGCCCGGTCATTTGTTAGGCGTGCGCGGGGATATGGATCCAACACGTAGAGTGTCCTTTGAGAAGTTTGATGTAATGTTGTACGCCCGCCGTGACCCGCTCCAGGATATGTCAATGGAACAACATACCCATGAGCAGGTCTCGGCAGGCGTTGAGACTATTGCGAAGTGTGATGGAAAATAAATGGGATATGGAGATGAGATCTGGGTGAACTGAATACTGGGCTATTACAGATGAGGAACGGACGCCTGCCATAACTGCTTTTATTGCTAGTCATTTGCGGCAGGTGATGGCTTACCACTCACTAGATGGGCCCCCGAAATGCCAGGAAATCGGCAACACCGGTGTGAGTGACTCAGGGATATCGAGAGGTGTGCTGCGCATTCTCCGAAGTTACTCGCGACGTTATCATTATGGGCTGTAAGCGGTTCATCAACATATTTGAACCGAAGCTAACCTCATCTGCATGTGGCGCACCCTGCTGACTGACAAAAGAGGCTCTAGCGAACAGACTGGTAGGGCATAGCGTATTTTTTTAAGCTACACAAGTGGGACGGTATCTCCATCTCACAGAACACCGCAGCCAAATAACGATTCCCTTGTGACCTCTACACACGTTGGCGCTTGGCTTCACTTGGCCAACTAGGCGAGCGACACCGAGTGATGACAAGGCAAGCAAATGGGCTGTCTACATGTTGCCGCTTGCCATCAGCCGTCAAGGCTCGGCCAACGTGTATAGCCTACTTTGAGGGTTATTGTGTTTCAGCGAGTGACTGAGGTCACTAGACAGAAAGGAACGAAAGAGTATAGGCTAAGTATAGGCCAGCAACAAGTATCGGCGACCCCTTGGTCTGATCTCCATGGGCGGTGGCTATTGCTTTCCATCAGATAACCTACACGCTCGTTCGCCCCCTAAAAAAATGTTTGAAACTGTGTCATTTTAACATTTTTTAATTAACCCGCTACGTTGACTACTTATAGGAAAACTTATTTAATTAAACTTTCACTACAAATTAAGGGTACGTCTTTGTAACCTAATTAGTTACAACTTTGGAGTAGAGCAGATTTTCTAGAATGGCCGACAGGAAGATAAAATAACAAAGATAACTTTAGGCTGCATAATTACAGAGTAAAATTTTGTAGGTTGTTGTTCTAACCATCAACACCTACAGATCACCCGAGGATGCCTCGCGTAGAGGCGAAACACGTGTCGCAGGGACGACCACGGCAGTCGGGGCAGCGGCGGTCGCATGTATCTTCTGTTTCAGATGTTGGAGATTCGCCGAGACGATCACAGCAGCTGGAGCAGAGACGACCAAAGCAGCTACGGCAGTCGCATGCAACTACTAACGGCAGTAAGTGGGTGCCGGCCGGCAGTAATTTGCATGAACTAATTGGTGGCGGAAGCACGCAAAGTAGTGTAGATCAAATTGCCTGCAAAAACTGTATGTCAATTTACAGAAATATGCTCGATGGCGACGCGTCTATGAAAGCCATCACGTAAACACTGATTAAAAAAAAATTGGTTTTTTTTTGACGTGACAATGTCTTATAAATAAATGAACGCCGGCTGCATGAAAAAGCATGACTCATTGTCACGTTTCGCCTGAGCCGAGTGAGCAAGCGAAAGCGCGGAACAAGCGATAGAGAGGCAGGATCAGCCTAAGTGTTCGGCTTGTGACGCATCTATCTCTCTTCCACTCCATCGGCCGAAGTTTTCTTATGATGTTATCATGTAAAATTATCATGCGTAAACATACTTTCCAGAAAAATAATTTTTCTCTTTATTTAGTTTACGGACTTTGATTTTAAAAAGACATGTCAGTCCCGTCGTACCTTATCATATATTTAACAATTTAGTTTTCATACACTCATTTACGTTATACGAATACATAAAAATGCATATAAACATATTATAGGCGCTTGCACATAGATGTGCATGCAGTATTATTATATATTATTAGATTTATATTACTATATATCAACAATAATTAGAACCAACGTGCTACCACATAACTATAGGGTTCGCCTGATAAATTGAAGTGATTGATTAGGAAGCCATAAATGAAAGTTATCAAACCCCAGCCACTCCATACAAATGTCGCGACGTTTACTACTACATAAACAATGGCGTGTCTGTGCAGAGCGTGAATAAGCGTGTGTGCGTGCGGGGCCATACAAACTGTTCCAGATTCGTCTCAGAGGGGGGGTGAGGTCGACACGAGAGAGCGGCAGGGAGTGGCCATACTGTAGTACTATTATTTATACTGTGATATTATGCAATTATTATATTTTTTTATACTACGTCAGGTGGCAGACAAGCATACGGCCCGCCTGATGTGAAGCGGCTACAATAGCCATATTAGCACTCGCAACCAAATAAAATATCGCTCGTGCGCCGCCACCCCCGCTGCCAACGCAGCATCTCCTTCCTTACTGGAGACCTCACTCACTCGCAGGAACACAATAATCCTCAAGGGAATTGTTATTTGGCTGCGGTATTCTGTGAGATGGACGTACATTCCCCAGTCGGGTAGTTTACAATTACGCTCCCTACCTCTCTTTTCGTCAGAGCTTCGTTTGTCAGTCAGCAGGGTGCACCATATGCAGGAAGTTGGCTTTGGTTCAAAGATGTTGATGAACCACTTACACCCCATAAATAAAATTATTTCCTGTATTTTCAGAAGGTGCGTTCTACTACTACAAAGAGGAAGTCGACTGAAATTGTCTAATACCCGACGTAGGTAGTATAAAAAAAAATCTTCACCGCTCTCGCCTTACTTCCTACTTAAAGCTAAATTTCGTAATATTTTGTAAAACTTTGTTTATTCTTTTCTGAAGATATCTTAATATTAAATGTTTGTTTTTGATGAATTTGTTCTGAATTAGTTCTGAAAGGAAAAACATCGTTAGGCATAAATTTTCTCTTAAGTATTTTCTTATACAAAAGAAGTACAGACAACTGTTTATAGTATTTTTCGTCGATATTTTCAGGTATTTATAAATAAATAAATAAAATAAATATTTTATATATTTATTTTTAAGCTATTGCATAGCTTCTATCGCGGGCCTTGAGCGCGGGGACCGAATCCAGAAATTCCGTAACGAAAAAACCTCACGCTCCCCACTCCGACGGGCAAGGAGGTGTGGCTTGAAGGCCGTGCATCGTCTAACGTCGTTTCAGTTCGGCAGTCTTCGACACGGCGTTGTGTGCGTGCGATTAGACGTATTGTACGACTCTACGAAACTCGTTTTATTTATTTAATAATAGAAAAAATTGTTTTCTTATCGGTCACCACGCTCAAAAAGTGTAACTTGAATTAATATCAAAGAAAAAGCAATACTGCATGAATAAAATAAATAAATAAAATTATAATTGCATAAGTTGATATAAAATGCTATGCAATAGCTTTACCGCGGCAGTCCCCGAGTGCCACACGTCTTTTTTATATATAATATTCTTGGACAAATTACACACAACCATCTAGTCCCAAACTAAGCAAAGCTTGTACTTATGGGTAATCGATTATTATACATAAATATATTCTTTTTAACATGCTTTTACTATGTCGACTTGTAGGTAACTAATTTAACCATCTTCCAAGGATCGTAGCGTAATGAAAATTGGCAGCTGTATGTAGTTCATATGACAATATAATAATATTGTACTGTCGAACTGATCTTATGATGGAGCCGGAAGATATGTACTGGAACTTCATGATGGAACATCGTATCATAGCTGTTTTAGGATTTCTTAGAAAAGTCTTGTAATGAACTTTGACCACGATTAGGTTTCAATGTCTGATGATGGAGCCGGAAGATAGGCACTGGCATTCCATGATGGAATATCGTATCATAGTCGTGTTTGCACTTGTGAGAAAGGCCACGTAATGGACTTTGAACACGATCAAGTTTCAAGGTTATTACCTATCAAACTATATTTATTCACTTTTTAGTTTGATGTTGTTTTTAGTTTTTTTTAAACTATATTTATTTGTAGAAACAAATTACATAGAAAACACCCAGATCAAGATCAAACAACACGTACCCTATATCTAACTGCTAATGCGCCGCTGTGTGCCAACCTTCCGGTTGTATCACACGATCAAACAACAGACAAACAGACATGTTCATGCACACAAAGTCACAAATATTTGTCTTGTGCCGGGATCGAACGCGCAACCTCGGATTCAAAGTGGACATTTTTTTTTATACTACGTCAGGTGGCAGACAAGCATACGGCCCACCTGATGTGAAGCGGTTACCGCAGCCTTATTGACGCTCGCAACATTAAAAATATCGCTCGCGCGCCGCCACCCCCACTGCCAATGAGTGCAGCATCTCCTTCCTTTCTGGTGACCTCACTCACTCGCAGGAACACAACAATCCTCAAGGGAATTGTTAGCGAGGCTAGGTAAATGAAGTGGTCGACCAGTGGCATATGTGGCACACATCTCTATGAAATAAGGTTTAATTTGTTTTGCTATGTAGCAAATATGTTAGATACTTTGATTGTTCAAATTCAAACACATGTAGTTATTTTTTACGATAGACCCTTTGATATTGAATTTAGTTTTTTTATTTTTATTTTATAGCTGTATATGACATATTTTTAACACTGGTTTCACATCAGGGTTGTCAATCACAGTACAATAAGGAGAGTATCGATGCTTAAAAACAAATCAGCATTGTGCATTTTCGCATATATCCAGTGGAAAACACCCTGCACCGATTTTATTGCGACGTGACGTGCCGATGTTATTTTAGGTGAAAAAGTCCTTGAATATTCTCCGCACACGTTGAACACCACACCTTTCAAGCTTAAAAAAATCCGTTGTATTGGTTTAAGATTGTTGAAAGAATTTCCCAGCGATGTTCTCACACTACATTATCCGAATATGGATTTGGGTCTCTTCAAGCCGGCTATTTTCCATAATATTATTTATTAGTCGGCGCGTGGTATTCAGTTCATGGACGGACTCAAATCGGTGGATCAGAAGAGAGTGGCAACCTTGGGCCAACACACGAGGTAGAGTACACCCTGTAGTGTGGAGACACAGTACTAGTTTAGAACTGTATATATAAAATGATTTCTCTCAATAACAGGGATTCATAGATTCAGTTACAATCCGTCAACGTCTTTCAATCAAGTCACCTCCTCGTGCAACATTACATGGCGACCCTGCCAGCAAAGCGTTTCAGTCAAGTCACCTCCTCGTGCAACATTATACCCCGCAATGCGTTGGGTGGACGACATCAAGCGACACGCAAGCCGCAACTGGATGCAAGTGGCATGGGAGAGACAAAAATGGAAGGATATGGAGGAGTCCTATGTCCTACTAAGGATAAAATAGATGGATTTGTGTTCAGCTCAAAAATATTGTTAACTAGCTGACCCGTCTTCTTAACAGTGAATAATGACTTTTGAATGACTTTGAAGTGAATAATGAATTTTCGCAATCTGTGAAATGACCGACAGTTCTGTCAAACGACATAACGAAATTTTAAGAAAACTGAACAACTATATTAAAATGTTAATATAGTCGTTCAGTTTTCTTAAAATTTCTAATTTTCTTTTCATTATAACCTTGTCCTGACAATAACAAAAAAAAAACAAAAAAGAAATAACGAAATCGATCCAGTGCAGTTCATGCCTGATGCAGTGACCAAGGGAAATAGGGATTCATTAATTCATTAATAATAAAATAATATGGTACACAATAAAATATTTTTAGAAAAAAATGTAGTAGATTAGCGAAAACCCCATCCAAATAGAAGTACTAATATGAAAAAAAAAAATCTCCAACGTAGTAAGTAGAGTCTCCTTTTATGAAGTCAGCTCAAAATACAGCTTAAAGCGTATGGAAAGTTTTATCAAAAAATATTATTTCAGTAAATGAATTCGATAATAATTCTTCAGAATTAACTCAACAACCGTAAAATTTTACGTGGCAATGTAAAATGAAACATTACTGTACTCGTCCTGAGATAAAACCGTATACGGTGGCTTACTAAAAAATAACAGTGGTCGTCCGGGACCGGACCGTACCGCACGTGCGCCGGCCGACCACTTTGTTGGCCAGTAAACCAATAAAACGAGGTCACGGAGCCGAGAACTTCACGAATCCAATAATAAATTCTTATTTCACACTTATAATACGCTACAAGTTACAAGCGGAAGCGATTATTATTGAAGCCAAATATGCTATTACGCTATATAATAACAAAGACATAACACGGTACCTATAAGTTACTGGAACATATATCTATGTTACTGACGTTTCTAATTTCACTTTGTTTATAATTCATCATTTTGTTCCTCTATTTAGAATTTCATAACTTCGACTTTGACACATAATTAGAAGCAATATTATAAAATTATAGCTATTAATAATAAATATTCCTGGACAAATTACACACATCTATCTAATCCCAAACTAAGCAAAGCTTACCCATAGTTCAAGCTTTACTAGATGACTGATATTATACTTAAACACATTTTTTTTTTGTTACATAAGTTCGCCAGCAACTTCGACCGTCTTCCATCGAACTTTCATCCCTTATTTCAACTCTTTAAGATACTACTACTTTACTTTATAAGAACTCTTTATATATATATATATATATATATATATATATATATATATATATATATATATATATATATAAATATACAAGTTGGACTACACTACTCACATGTGCAAAATTTCATTCAATTTATATATATATATATATATATATATATATATATATATATATATATACAAGTTGGACTACACTACTCACATGTGCAAAATTTCAGAGTTTATCGTAGACAAAATTTGTAATATTTATTGTTACTCTTATCTATGCAACGATTACTCGCATTGGGCGGCCCGTATGCTATGTACTATCTTATGTATTGTATATGAATATTTTGAGTGAGAAACATTTTATTCCGGTTCTAAAGAATTATTCATCCTCACACATTGGAGCCTAAGTGGTCGCGTACTGTGCGGTTCCAGAGAAGTTTTCTCCCGCGTACTGTCAAACTTTGGAATGAACTGCCTGTCGAGGTTATCCCAGGAGACTACAGCATGGGGTTCTTCAAAAAGGGCGTGAAGAGGCTTTTACAGGGTCGGTGATGCTCCTGGTGTTACAGGCGTTCATAGGCTGCGGTAGCTGCTTTCCATCAGGCGGGCCGTAAGCTTATTTGCCACTCTATTGTACGTGATATAAAAAAAAGGGTGAATTTCCAAAGATTATTATTAAAAATCTATATTCACATCAGAGTGCAAACGATTCCGGCGTCATCTAAACTTTATAAACTCATCACGCTTGTAACTTGGACCCGAGAAGGGTTTTGAGAAAGGGAAATAAAGTGCTGTATGGTTAGAACCCGAGGTGGGCCCGTGGGTCAGCGGATATTGAAATAACGTTACCTGTCCTCTCGCCGCATTCGGTCCAAATTTTATTATTATTTATGCGTCGCATCAGCAAAATTATTTATTTATTTAATTTTCATTAGAATACAAAATAAATAATTTTAAAATATCACCAGATGTATAATCAGAATTGCGACGAGACTAAAGGTAAGTATTCTATTTAATTTCATCGTCAACCTATAATCATCTCACTGCTGGAAACACACCCGCCGATTGTGAAGCGGTTACCAATAAATAATCGCACGCGTGCCGCCAACTCCCGCTGCCAACGCAGAACACAACCTTCAAGAGAATTGTTATTTTGCTGCGGTATTCTGTAAGATAGATAGTCTGTAAGATAAATAGTAGAATAATATAATTCCATACACGCAAAGCCGCAGGCAAAAACTAATATATCAAATATATATTTGAAATCAGGTCATCGAGACCTTTATTTTGATACCCATATCGATATATATATATATAGAAGAAAAAAAAAATTACTGCAACGACAATTTTGCGGCTCACAGCCGCCATATAGATTTATTTTATATTTGATGTAGCCTATGTCACTCTCACAGCAAATACGAATCTAACGACACCTCTCAAGCTAAAATCCATCCAGCCGTTCAGGCTGTAGATTGTGCCAAACAATTATACATACATACATACATACTCTCGAAAAACATAACCCTCCTTCTGTCGCAGTCGGGTAAAAATAGGTATGTTTCATTCATATTAAAATAATTTGTATCGTAACTACCTACAGTCGTAACTAATTTATATAAACGAAACTACATAAAACGTGAACTAATTCATTTGTACAGTGAGTTGAACTTGTGAATAGGCTGTAAGTTATAAGCTGAAGCGTTGTACTTTGCGAGTTCGATTTCTTCGCTGTGGATTGTGACACACATAAATTAGTCATATATATATATATATCATAATTGTCATATCTTTACTGTACATAAAAAAAAACCTGACAAGTGCGAGTCGGACTCGCACACCGAGGGTTCCGTATGTACGTAGTATCATTATTAAATTTGATATTTTTCATTATAAATAAGAAATAATGCGTCGAAAAATATAAATAAAATATATTTTGCAATGTGTACATCAAGCCCTTTCATATGATACCCCATTTGAACTAGTAGTTTGAATTTGAAATTTCGACACCCTATAAAAATATAGACCTCCTATTTTTTAAGATCTATTTACAAATGTATAGTTTTGAGATTTATTCCAGTACTTGTAGTCTATAACGATGTTACTTGCCAAATTTCATAGTTCTAGGTCAACGGGAAGTACCCTATAGGTTTTGATTCCCTTGAGTATGTCGAAATATGCGTTTTTTGCTGAATAAACGGCCGTAACTTTTTTCTACGTAAACTTAGCAGTTTGATTTTTTTTTCACTTCATGGGACCGTAGACCTGAGTATACAGTTCAAATTTCAGCTTGATACCTCCACGCATTCTCGACATAGAAATTCTTGACAGACAGACAGACAGACGGACAACGAAGTGATCTTATAAGGGTTCCGTTTTTCCTTTTGAGGTTCGGAACCCTAAGAAGCATAAATAAAAATAGCGGCAGAACCAAACAAGACAGACAGACAGACAGACAGACAGACAGACGGACGGACGGACGGACGGACGGACGGACGGACGGACGGACGGACGGACGGACGGACGGACGGACGGACGGACGGACGGACGGACGGACGGACGGACGGACGGACGGACGGACGGACGGACGGACGGACGGACGGACGGACGGACGGACGGACGGACGGACGGACGGACGGACGGACGGACGGACGGACAGACAGACAGACAGACGGACAACAAAGTGATCTTATAAGGGTTCTGTTTTTCCTTTTGAGGTTCGGAACCCTAAAAAAATACAAATAACTGTGATGTATGTCATGATGTATGATATACAAATAAGTGTGAATAAGTGTGTGTAAGTGGTTCATCAACATCTTTGAACCAAAGCCAACTTCACCTGCACACGGTGCATCCTGCTGACTGACAAACGAAGCTCTGGCGAAGAGAGGTAGGGAGCGTAATTGTAAGCTACCCGACTGGGGAATATACCTCCACCTCACAGAATACCGCAGCCAAATAACGGTTCCCTTTGAGGGCTGTTGTGTTCTTGCGAGTGAGTGAGGTCACCAGAAAGGAAGGAGAGACTGCTTACCATCAGGCAAGTCATATCCTTTAGTTGCATAAAACAAGCATTACGAAATATCTTTCATATATGTATATATTTTTTTTAATTATGAATTCCAATACATATATGAAAATGCTCTAAGTAAGGTGATTGCTCTGACATTTAAAATATCTGACATTTATTATCATATATATTTTTTTTAATTTTAATTGTGTAGCTAGGTATCTAGTTTCTATGTAATTAGTTTAACTGACCAGAGAAAATATTAACAATATAAACTTGACATCACTACATAGTATAAAACAAAGTCGCTTTCTCTGTCCCTATGTCCCCATGTATGCTTAAATCTTTGAAACTACGCAACGGATTATGATGCGGTTTTTTTTAATAGATAGAGTGATTCAACTGGAAAGTTTATATGTATAATATATGCATAACATAGTAGAAAAACACTGATAATTTAGAGGTTTCTAATGTGATGTCGTAAATAAACACATTTTTTTGCTCTTTCATTGCAAACGCTGGCTGAACCCAACGAGATAGATCAAAATAATGTAGTACAGTATTGTTCACCTTAAAATGGTCTACAAAAAAGTTCGCGATGGTATATGTCTATCTCTTAGTGGTAACACACAATAACCGTTATTTTATCCTTTGCTTTTTACAAGAAATAATGCCTTATTTACGAAGCGATTTTAAGCAATACAGAATTAATCCTTATCCAATTAAGTACCTTAAATACATTGCGCATTTAATATAGATCAATATGGCCCTTCACAGCATGTAATTTAAATGAATAGTTTAGAAGATATTACACATTTAAAATGCAGGGACATAACGGCTGTGGCGGTACCGGCCGCGGAGCCGGCGGCGTGTGCTTATAACTGGGGAAGGACTGGATAGGACAAAGCGCAAAGACCTTCTGTAGTACATTTAGTATCAGCATTGCACCCGTGCGAAGCCGGGGCGGGTCGCTAGTTAATAATAAATACGAGCTCGGTGGTCGAATGGTTACGAATAGCCAGTTTGACTCCGAGGTCGCGGGTTTGATCCCCGCACAAGACAAACATTTGTGTGCATGAACATGTCTGTTTGTCTTGATCTGGGCGTTTTCTATGTATTATATGTAGGTATATATTTACAAAAAAAAAGTGTATTTAAGTATTATACCAGTTTTCTAATACCCTAGTCAAGCTTTTCGCTTAATTTGGGGCTAGATGGCGCTGTGTAAATTGTCCAGGAATATTTATATTTATTTATGTATAATAAATAATTAACAATATCCAATATTTTAATTGAAGTTATTTTATCATCAAATCTTTTATTATGGGATCGGAATGGATAGATACTTATTATAAGGATAATTCTAATGTTTAAAAAACTGACATTTCTATATTAATATTATACCTTTAAGTCTGAGAAGAGATTTCGCGTCTCGTTGTGTGTTCTACCGATTGTATAATGGGGTGTGTTCAGAGGAGTTGTTTGACATGATGCCCACCGCCTCTTTCTACAGTCGCACCGCTTGCCATCGACCGGGAATTCATCCTCACACATTGGAGCCTAAGTGGTCGCGTACTGTGCGGTTCCAGAGAAGTTTTCTCCCGCGTACTGTCAAACTGTGGAATGAACTACCTGTCGAGGTTTTCTCAGGAGACTACAGCATGGGGTTCTTCAAAAAGGGCGTGAAGAGGTTTTTACAGGGTCGCTACGGTAACTGCATTCCATCAGGCGTACCGGCCGCGGAGCCGGCGGCGTGTGCTTATAACTGGGGAAGGACTGGATAGGACAAAGCGCAAAGACCTTCTGTAGTACATTTAGTATCAGCATTGCACCCGTGCGAAGCCGGGGCGGGTCGCTAGTTAATAATAAAGACGAGCTCGGTGGTCGAATGGTTACGAATAGCCAGTTTGACTCCGAGGTCGCGGGTTTGATCCCCGCACAAGACAAACATTTGTGTGCATGAACATGTCTGTTTGTCTTGATCTGGGCGTTTTCTATGTATTATATGTAGGTATATATTTACAAAAAAAAAGTGTATTTAAGTATTATACCAGTTTTCTAATACCCTAGTCAAGCTTTTCGCTTAATTTGGGGCTAGATGGCGCTGTGTAAATTGTCCAGGAATATTTATATTTATTTATGTATAATAAATAATTAACAATATCCAATATTTTAATTGAAGTTATTTTATCATCAAATCTTTTATTATGGGATCGGAATGGATAGATACTTATTATAAGGATAATTCTAATGTTTAAAAAACTGACATTTCTATATTAATATTATACCTTTAAGTCTGAGAAGAGATTTCGCGTCTCGTTGTGTGTTCTACCGATTGTATAATGGGGTGTGTTCAGAGGAGTTGTTTGACATGATGCCCACGCCCTCTTTCTACAGTCACACCGCTCGCCATCGACCGGGAATTCATCCTCACACATTGGAGCCTAAGTGGTAAGTACTGTGCGGTTCCAGAGAAGTTTTCTCCCGCGTACTGTCAAACTGTGGAATGAACTGCCTGTCGAGGTTTTCTCAGGAGACTACAGCATGGGGTTCTTCAAAAAGGGCGTGAAGAGGTTTTTACAGGGTCGCTACGGTAACTGCATTCCATCAGGCGGGCCGTATGCTTGTTTGCCACTTTAATTGTGTAAAAAAAAAAAAACGATTTTATTGTACCTACCATATTTTAATGTACCTACTTCAATATTTTGCATGCCTACATTTTTAAGGCAATATACAGTTGCCAAACAATTTACTGCCCGGGCCTGATATTTATACAAATGACTGTATATGCGCAAATAAACTATTTCATTTCATTTCATTTCACTATATTACTAGAGAATAGTTTGCAGACACGTCTCAACGTAACATTAGAGACTATAGAACATATCATATGTATTAGATAAAGGACAATTGTACAAAGGCGGGCTTATCCCTAAAAGGGATCTAAACAAATCTAGTTTTGTTTTCGGTAATATGGCTGTGGACGGTGTATCTCATGCGTGAGTAGTCCTCAACCCTCTTCCGGTGATAAATCTGGAATACTGTATGGTCACTACTTCACGCAAAAAAAAGACATACATCTAATAAGCGGCATACTGAAGTATATGAAACATCATCGTAGTTAACCTTTACTCATCCCACTGCTGGGATACTGTCTCCCCACAATTGAAGGGGTTTAGAGTATACTCCACCACGCTGCTTAACTACGAGTTGGCGGTTTATTTATTAATGACTAGCAAACCCGGCGAACTCCGTTTCGCCACCAGATGGCTTCAAGATTTTCCCGCTTTTCTTTTCAAATTTTTCCAGAATTTTCTTTGCTATAAACCTCACGGAGCCCGAGACCTTTCCAACGAATGCAAAACCGTGGAAATCGGTTCGTGCGTTCTGGAGTTATAGCGTCAGGAAGGAAAACCCGCCTTATTTTTATATAGTAGATCTAATGTCGGCGCAAAAAAAGTTAAGCTTGACTCGAAAGAGCGGTTATTAGTGTCCTTCTACTGTTTATTTTACTGTTTATTACTGTTTATTATTACTGTTTTATATTATGGATGTACTCTACCTTTCATCTTCATTGGCGTTCAGACAATGTGTAATCTAGAACAGAATCTGGGTCATAGCTGCCCTAGGTAAGTGTCTATCCCAAAAGTAATCAGGCAATTTACTAACGTTAGTATATTATCTCATTACGTTACCCAAAGTGTATTTCAATTTATTGAATCATCCACTGAAGGTGGTCTTCGATAAAATAAATGTGTTTATCTAATCACATACTGAAATTTAGAGATTAAAAAACTAAACACAGAATTTTAATGTCAGTCTTTTACGCACAAGACATCAAAATAAATTTAAAAAGTTAGGTACTTTTCGATACAACTCTTGAATAACTGTAAAAATAACTTTTTCTCCATTACGCTTCAGCCCTGGATACAGGTATTTTAAACAGGTTACAATGCAAATGTATTGCAACGTTGTAAATTTTTTCTACATAATCTGTGAACGCGGCGCCGCGCGGCGCGTCGCGCATGCGCACCACGCAAGCTCCATCTGCAAATGGATTTATAAGTAAGAAATGAAACTGTTAAATTAACTTCATGGTTTTATTTAAAATATCATTGTCATCTACCTATTTCATGAGATTAGATAAAGTAGTGTATGAAACTGCACATAATTAGGTCTTAAAATACTCCTGTGGTCTATTATCACATTATATGATAAACTCACACTCGTATTTTAAGAACCCTTATTATGCAACAGTTTAAACTACTATTAATATTATTTTTTTTAGTTGAGATGTAATCGGATGACAAACGAAGCTCTGGCGAAAAGAGAGGTAGAGAGCGCGAGCTACCCGACTGGGGAATGTACCTCCACCTCACAGAATACCGCAGCCAAATAACAATTCCCTTGAGGGTTGTTGTGTTCCTGCGAGTGAGTGAGGTCACCAGAAAGGAAGGAGATGCTGCGTTGGCAGCAGGGGTGGCGGCGCGCGAGCGATATTTTCTGTTGCGAGCGTTAATATGGCTATGGTAACCGCTTCACATCAGGCGGGCCGTATGCTTGTCCGCCACCCGATGTAGTATAAAAAAAAGCCAAAAATGAATTCTATAGTGAACTTAGAGGGTTGTTGTGTTCCAACGAGTGCGTAAGGAAGGGCGGAGTAGCTGCGAAAGCAGCGGGGATGCTGACGCACTCTTGTGCAAGTTCTGGTAACCGCATTACATCAGTCGGGCGGTATGCCTCAGTAACGCATGAATAATGCCTCTGTTATTGCAAGCGTTCATTGGCTGTGATTACGGCTTACCATCAGACGTCATGTTACCCATCATAGTGATATACAAAAGCCAATTCAAGTAGGTTTCTCAGCTCTACTGGTTTACACATAATTAGAACGCGTGTTATACAAAACTAGAACAAGCTTGAACTAGAGTAATTAAACAAGCAATAGCAGTGTACCGTATCCAATTACTCG
Source organism: Hypsopygia costalis (assembly GCA_937001555.2). NCBI lineage: Eukaryota > Metazoa > Arthropoda > Insecta > Lepidoptera > Pyralidae > Hypsopygia > Hypsopygia costalis. The sequence continues at coordinate 27,649,700 of OW443338.2, forward strand.
AAGCAAGTGTACCCATACCAGTTTGCAGACTTGTTTATTGCAGGCTAGCAAATGTCTAGACCATAGACTTATAGCAATTATAGATACAATCAGTTAATTTCAAGCACTTGACGAGCTCGGTGGCGTAGCGGTCAATGACGCGGTTTCGACACCAACGCTCGTGGGTTCGATTCCCACATAGGACAAACATTTGTGTGCATGAACATGTCTGTTTGTCTTAGTCTGGGTGTTTTCTATGTATCATAAGTATGTATTTACAAAAAAAAATGTATTTACGTATGTTTATCACTTGTCTAGTACCCATAACACAAGCTTCGCTTACTTTGGGGCTAGATGGCGCTGTGTAATTTGTCTGACAATATTTATTTATTTAAAATGCATAATTAATTTACACACAAAAGTATACAATAATAATTGATTTGAACAATATTATTATTATTATATTATTTATTTCTCATTAATTATTATTTTGGCTTAAACAACAGCTGCCACATTAACATTAATATGCGAATACTGCTGAATTCGATGATGATGACTGATGGCAGCAGTTGGGGGAGGAAATTCCTAGAGTCAAGTCAAGAGAAAGCCGTATGCCCCCCCCCCCCCCCCCCTCGTATGCCCCCACGAGCATGCGGGTCACCTGATGGGAAGCAATCACTACCGCTCATGTAGATCAACACCAAGAGATCGCTGATCGGTTGCGGGCCTTTTAAGGGAAATACTTACCTGTTCTTGAAAGCTCGTAGTGTTAAAAAGATCTTATCATTACTTTTTCCAGCAGCAATCTTAGAGCCACATTAGTTTACATTTACGTTTTAATGGCGTCATAAAACCTATTCCTTCGCCCGTTCAAAGCTGTGTTATACGAGTATATGTTGTATAAAGCAGCTGCGTAAACGTCTATGTGATAAGTTAATATCACAGTTTAGCTGTACATATCCTTATACAGCTAATAAGTATTTCAAAACACATATATAAAACTAGCAGTGATAAGCACAATATATATACGATTTTAATATTAATACTTAGGGGTAAAAGACTGCTTATTATCACAGCTTTGCTGTTTTAAGGATTGCGTTTAAGGATAGACTTTGCCTCGCTTTGTGTTCGACCGATTATACAATGGGTTGTATTCGGAAGAGTCGTTCAATTTGATGCCTACCTCACCTTCTACAGTCTCACCGCTCGCCATCGCCAAGAAATTCATCCTCACACATGGAGCCAAGATGGTTCGTGAACTGTGCGGTTCCAGAGAGATCTTCCTCCACGGACTCTCATTTTGTGGAAATAATTACCTGCTGAGGTTTTTAAAAAAAGACTACAGCATTGGGTCTTTTAAGAAAGACGTAAAGAGGTTTTTACAGGGTCGGCAACGCATGAGCGATACCTATATAGTATAGCGAGCGTTCATAGGCTGCGATGACTGCTTACCATCCATCCACCAACATGGTCGTACCAACTTTTTCCCCTCCTTTTATTATTCTCTGATACCATTATAATTACTAGAGTACGTAGATTAATTGTATAATACAGAAAAAGTCAAAGATGGGCATTTGTTTTCCATAAGGGAATATCTTGGACATTTTTTTTTCGATTTTTCCAAAAAACTACCTAAAGGAAAGTTTTTGTCAGGCATGTTTACTGCGTACTTCTGTAAAGCTGAACAAAGCTGTAACTTCAGTCTAGCCCAATTACTCTAGGGGCATTGCTCTAGGGGCAAGATACGGTTAGTCAAAATGAGCAATTGTTCTAAAAATGAATATTTATCAGCGGGGTCATTTTTCATGACACGTACCGAATAAAATCGTATATACATGCAATTTAGCGATGTTTGTATCTTCTTGTGACGATATTGACTAGACTAACCGGTTCTGATACCACAGACTCCCCGGTCACTCCATACAAATGTCGTGTGCGTCGGTAACTACTACATAAACATAGACGTCTGTGCAGAGCGGGCATGAGCGTGTGTGCGTGCAGGCGCCATACAAACTGTGACCAGATTCGTCTCAGAGGGGAGGTGAGGTCACTACGAGAGAGCGGCAGGGAGCGGCCGTTCTGTACATTAGTACTATCACTTATACTGTTGCTTATACTCGTACGTACGAATTGCGAGCGAAAGCGAATTACGTACGTATACGAGTATATAGTATATGTAACATCGTATTAAATACGCTATGTCTAGTCGACTTTAAATCGATGGCCTAGACTGCCCAGATATCTCTAATTTTTAAAGAACATTTACTTTAAATAATGAGCGAAGCGCATTGTCTGTGTTCGCTGAAGCAAAGAAAAATAAGTAATTACTACGTAACTGAAGCCTGAAAGTGACGTCTAAGAAACATATATTCTCATTAACAACTTAGATTAGAGGAACATTGTTACTCAAAGAGTATTAGGTTCACTATCGTCCTTATAATTAAAACCAACATCTCCTGAAAAATTTTTAACTACAATGGGTATTATATCTGTCCACCTAATTACGAATATGAACTTATATAAGAAAAAAAAAATGACTTCAACGAAAATTACACTGACTGATTCGTATTTTTCTACTTGTTCATTTTATTACATCGACAAGTAAAAAAATGAGAACATCATTGAATGTAGTCGAAGTATTAAGATTAACTCAAAAACTACTCATCAGACCTTGATCGAATTTACATGGGATCATATGAGACGTAGCTTTCAAATAAATAAGAAACATCGATCGCTTAGAAAAAAGATCGTAGGTAACACACATAAAAATTGCAGTCAAATTGAAGACCTTCACTTTTTTGAAGCCGGTTAAAAATACCTGAAAACGTATAATCACAATACCACAGAGATATTATAAGGAAGCAGATCAAACTTCTATAATAAAAACCAACTTCACTTGCACATGGTGTAAAATATGTAACAATATAGAACATATGCTAACTGATCCGCCAACTATCATTACATACCAGTTGTTAAACCAAAACAGTTGCGCCTTTGAGCGGCTTGAAAACACTAACCTCTGCCAAACCGCAGTCGAGCAGCATGCTAGTGTAAACTCTAAATCTGTTTAAATGATGGAAAACCCGTATTCCAATGAGTAACAGCGGGATGATATGGGCATACATATATACAATAAAATATGATCTTGAATGACATAATTTATGATAACTTTTATCCAGGTGCAATATCTACGTGGAGCGAAGTACGGGCAAAAACTAGATATTTATAATAAAAACATTTACGCCAACGAAAAATCCTCGTTTTTTCGTGGTCCTACTAATTTGTCTTATTAGTAGGACTACAAGAGAGATATATTTCTGTCTTATCATAATTCTAGATATAGAGGAGGTTGATTTTTCTTCTACGTATAATAGGACAGACAGAAATAGGTCTCCTTTGTGATCCTGCAATTAGAACAAATTAGTAGGACCAAGAAAAAACATGGCAAAAAATGTTTAGTCTACTTCATTATCTATGTCTGTACACTACATATCGAGTCTTCAAACTTATAAAAGTCGCTATTTTCGGTCAGAAAAGAAATAGGATAAAATTCACGGTGTAGACTTGGCATTCTCTCTAGCGTCGACCCATAGACTTAATATGTTTTATAGACATCTGGTTACCGGGACAAACATGAGATGTCGAGATTTAAATACATCTGCCAGATAATTGTTTCACACATAATTGTGCTTTCCTTTGATAAAGCCAGCACGTGGCGCGAAACACAATAAACACGGTGTGTGATTGACCACACGACAGAAGTGAAAACTTCATCTCTCGCTCCGACTCGCTCCATCTCTGCTGACTTTACCCAAACGAGCGTTACATAGTCGAGCGTTACGGCTCAATCTCATTCACTATCCACAAAAATTGATGCGATTTTTGAAGTGAATGCTTATTTAGACACGCATAAATAAGCATTCACTTCAAAAATCGCATCAATCTGTCTCATTCTCTTACATGATGATAGCGCAAGTTACTCTTTTACTTGTACTCTTGTGTTGCGGACTCTTTAGTGGGCAGCCTCGCAACTAGCCACCGACAAAGAACTAAGCAGGACTGACAAGACTGAAAAGAAAATGAGTAGGTACGAAACAGGACAATCGACGACGGGAGTGGAGTAGTGAACGAACTTGTGAATAGATATTATATATTTTATAACTTATCAATAAAGCGTGAAATAAAATAAGTTTATATAAACCAGTGACGTATATAAATCGTACATCTTGTTTGACTGCGAAGAAAACTGTCAATTTGTCTATAGTTTTCTCTGTCTACGCGTCGACCGATTCCTCGCCCGTCATATAGCCAGCCTGTCACGTACGAGCACTATTACCGCACCGCCTTTGTCCGCCAGCAATGCAATAAAGTAAGCGATAAACACATTCTTCTGTACACTTCCTCATACTTTTGCTCTTCGCAGACCATTGCGATATGAAATATGTGAAAATGAACTTAAACGTTTATGTAGCAAAACTTGCTTCGTACTTCAATTATGGCCGTTTGTTAACCCCCGACCTAAAAAGAAGGTTCTTGTAAGTTTTACGTATCTGTCCGTGTATTTGTGTGTCTATTTGTTTGCCTATATCATCATACCTAGTTCTTAAATGAATAAACCAATTTTAATGCGTTTTTTTTATTGAAACCTGGCGTGATCAAGGTAGTTCTTAGCTAACAATAGAAAGTCTGTCCAGGCGTTTGAAGTAGATATGAGCAACTTCCACGGGTCTGATCTATTCGAAATTGGCAAAAAAAATATAGTAAGCTTAATTAATGCTACAGCATTCACGTTACACGTTACAACGCTACAACGTTGTATGCTCACGTTACAACGTGAGCATACATCTGCAGGACGCACAACTCCTTATCAAGATATAGCAGAAGTACCTATCTTGTTTGAACTTATTGTAATGATCTCTATAATTAGGTAGGATAGTGTAGTGTATAAAAAATCTTTCTTTTGGGAAACAGAAATCCATGTTTGTTAATGAATGCTTAAAACTATATTAGTAACTTATTAATAGAAGATATTTAGTCTTAGACAACATCTTACAAAAACAAACAAAAAAAAAACAAAAAAAAAGACGTGTGGCACTCGGGGACTGCCGCGGTAAAGCTATTGCATAGCATTTTGTATCAACTTATGCAATTATAATTTTATTTATTTATTTTATTCATGCAGTATTGCTTTTTCTTTGATATTAATTCAAGTTACACTTTTTGAGCGTGGTGACCGATAAGAAAACAAATTTTTCTATTATTAAATAAATAAAACGAGTTTCGTAGAGTCGTACAATACGTCTAATCGCACGCACACAACGCCGTGTCGAAGACTGCCGAACTGAAACGACGTTAGACGATGCACGGCCTTCAAGCCACACCTCCTTGCCCGTCGGAGTGGGGAGCGTGAGGTTTTTTTGTTACGGAATTTCTGGATTCGGTCCCCGCGCTCAAGGCCCGCGATAGAAGCTATGCAATAGCTTAAAAATGTATTTAAGTACATTTATCAGTTGTCTAGTATACCCATAACACAAGATTTGCGCGTAATTTGGGAATAGATGGCGCTGTGTAAATTGTCCAGAAATATTTATTATTTATTTATTTATCTTGCCAACTTACTTACTTTCTGCTATCGCTTTCAGCACGCTGTTACCGCTGTCGTGCACTCTGCGTACTAGTGATATGACAGCCTCAAAGCTATCTACGTTCGCCAATGCAAACATCGTGGACGCGCTACACCACGAGGACACCAGTGCGGTAGCCGCATCAGCGCGCGTTATGGTAGTGAACACGTAGGACACTGTAGAACTTTTTGGTGTGATTGACCCATAAACCACTGTAACAGTGATCAGGGTCAGGTGATGGAGCAGGAGAGATATTTGTTTCTTGGTGCGGGAGTTTAATAAATTTTTAATTTACATTTGTCTATGCAGAAATATTTATATAATCTAAATCAACAGGCTGATTTAACTACAAACCTCGATCCGAAATTGTTCTGAGTACTGACAAAAATGTACCAAACTAAATAGTCCTAACACATTATATTATACGAGTTCCAAAATCGACCTTAATAAGATATACCGAAACAAGCACACGGGCTCGCATGTTGATAATTTAGAACCCTCGTCGCGAATATGAGAAATTTTCAATTACACGCTCTCATTATGCGTGCTAACTAACGATGTCGGCGGAACTTTGCTATGTATGAAATTGTGATTATTTCGTGGAACTGGTTTGTGTCCCTGGTAATAATCTTTATTATAAATAAAAATGAATGTTTGTATGTTTGTCCTCTATGTATTCATTTACCGCTCATCCGATTGCAATGAAACTTTGGTGGAGTATTCTCGGTATGACGAGTAAGGTTTAGACTGGACAATATTGGGTCAGCTAGTATATAATAATCCGGTTTCCGTCCTCCTATGGCTACTGCTTTGGTCAAGATTCCTGAGGACATTAAAGGCGGCATGGAAAATCATTAACTCGCAATAACATTACTTGCTTTCATTAACGCTTTTAACACCGTCGACTTCGATATTCTTCTATGAGTTCTCTCTTTTTATTTGTCCAGCAGTATTTGATTCATATTTAAATGTAATAGCGTCGCCAACGTATCACAATAGGCTATTTTCCAATCTTTAAAAATTGTCTATATTATTTAACAATATCGTAAAATATACAAAACTATAAAGATCTATAAAGATCTGAACTTTCATTCTAATATCTTCAATCAGACTTTTTTTAGCGTCGATCAAAGTTTGGCGGGAAAGTCCATTTTAAAAGTAGGAAATTATTAAAAAATAATATTCCCATTGGAGAAGCTATAAAAAATGCCATAACTTTCATTATGATACTAATCACATAAACGTAATATTTAGCATAGCTATGGTACAAATTTCTGATTTGATGCATACAAAAAACAAACCTGTGACGTCATAATTCGGTAGTCTTTTGTATGGAGCGTTTTGAGGCAGTTTAAATATTGTGATTTTCAAATTACCATATCTCGAGAGATTTTTGTGCTATCGAAGTAATTCTTTCACCTATGGTTATATTATGGAGACGTCCCTACATATCAAACTGAAAAAAATGTTAGTCAAATAGCCTATTGATCCCTTCAATGCTGCTTGCTGTAAGATAACTGCAGGCGTGCCGCAGGGTAGTGTGCTGTTTCCTCTGCTGCAGACTGTTTATATGGCTATGGTAATCACTTTACATCAGGCGAGCCTTACTCTTGTTTGTTATCTGCCATTGTAGGTATATATTTTTTATTTATTATTAACCAATAATATTGAAATATTTTTTATACTTACGATGCGACAAACACCGTGGTGGTGAGGCAATAAATATATAATCGGTCATTTCAAAAACCTCATAAGTCACTCAATTAGAATTTTTCAGGAATCAATAAAAACAATTGCACAAATAAATGAGTTTTAAAGGACTTTTTTTTATGCTTAATTTAGTATTTGAGTGGTAAAAATTTTAAATTGCGAATAACCGTTACACTTTATTAATAAAATAATGAAAAAAACTATAAGAACTGTTCATGACTTATGTTGTTTTAGCGAGAAATAGAGTTAGTGGTTTATAATTTAACCAAAACAATCGTAGTAATCATATCGTTTATTGCTTATTATTGAAAATTACACTTAAATATAACCTTATTAACATTTTACATGTATTAATTTGTCATGTTTTAATATCTTTAAGGTACATAGTCATAGTCTCCATTATTCTCATTTGGATTATTTTCACCATTTGCAGTTCGCCAGCTAAAAATGTTGGTATAAAATGGAATATGCACTTCCAGAATGATATCATGAACTTGCTATATATAAATCGTCTATTTTTTTTATTGATTGTGATTTTTACCCAGAATACGCCTCTCCCTTTAAGGAATCATTAACTGCAAAAAAAGCATGTTGAAAAAAATTGTTAATTAATAGGTTTTTAAAATGACCGATTCACTTACGGTGAAGTTTACACATGGCAGGGCGAGATCACGACCTCGCCCCAATTACAAATTACAACTATATGATTGTGTATTAACAAGCATGGAATATATAATCTTTACACATTTAAATGCATTAACTACGTTCTTTTTTTATATGAGAAGGGGGCAAACGAGCATGTGGGTCACCTGATGGAAGCCAATCACCACCGCCCATGGAGATCAGCAACACCAAGGGGGTCGCCGATCCGTTGTCAGCCTATACTCCTTCCTTTCTTCCTTTCTCGTGACCTCACTCACTCGCAGGAACACAACAACCCTCACAGGAATTATTATTTCGCTGCGGTATTCTGTGAGGTGGAGGTACTTCCCCAGTCGGGCAGCTTAAAAATACGCTATTCCCTCTCTTAATTTTCGACTTTAGCCACTCATATTTCCAACAATAAATATCATAATAACCTATGAAGTAACAAATTTTATGTGTAACATAATAATGAATATTAAATATTTAAAATTAGGCACGAGTTGTTTTTCCTTTTATTTCAAAATGTATTTTTGAACTAAAAATACATTTTGTTCTGGAAAGTTAATATTTGGCTCATTTCTAAACAGATTAACAATTGTTATCTTTCCACTCCGATTTAAAGGAACAGCTTAATGCTGAAATAAACGATATTACAAGAAGTAATTTACATCAAAGAGCGTAGGTACTTATACAAACAGACTTCAATCATAGAAATTCGCTACTTATTCACGAGATATGAATTTATTCTCGTAAGTAGATACTAATGCCTGATAAATAATATTATAGAAATTCAGATAACAAATTTTGTATCACCGTATTTGTTTCAATCTCACACTGAGAAATTTCGCTGTTTTTCTTCGAAGTTCATGATCAGTTCTTAATGAAATGTATTGATCAGGGCGAGGGATTCTTTCAGCATAAAATAAATTTCAAAATTCGTTATGCTTTTACCCAACTACTGAAAAAAGGAGGGTTATGACTTTAGCAGGTTGTATATCTGTATATCTCAATGGCGTCATTACGCATGTCAGTCTAGTCGAATACGCAAGTTAAGCATTGTCGCCTGTCCATGGATGGGTTCATTTATCTCAAGCTTCTCCGTGCTTCGGAGGGCACGTCAAGCCATCGGTCCCGGTTGTTGTCATTAGATAGCAGTCTTTAAGCCAAGCCAGTGGCTTTTAGGCGGCTTGAAAACACTGGCCTCCGCCAGCTCGCAGTTGAGCAGCAGAGTAGAGTACGGTCTACACCCCTTCGATTGAGGGGATACCCGAATCCCACCAGTGGAATGAATAAGTGTTGTTGGCGTGATTTTTATATAAAAATTTCATGTCGCAGTGTTAGTGGTCTCATAATCTGAAACGGCTTGTCCTATTTTTATGAATATTTTATAGATATAGATATATTTTATAGATAGAAAACAGCTCATAAAGTATTTTTTATACCGCTAGAAAAAAAAATATGGTAGTAATAACGTAGTAATAGCTTTTCCTGGGTCAGCAAGTGTACCTAAGTCTAGTACGTATAAATATAAGTATGCTCATATACTCCCTTATATAATTTGCACTCAAATTTTTGAGATCAAAAAGAGGTCGCTTTTATGAGGTAATTGAACCACCTAGAATGGGGCGTCCAACACTTCGTCGCCCCACACGTGGGCCCCAATCTACGACCTTCCTCCCATCCGCCATCCAGTCAGTGGGGCTAGCCACGTCTACCGAGTGGATGACGATATCATCTTGATAACTCTAAAGGGTATTTCGACAAATTTTATTTGCTGCTTTCGGGGATTCCATAGAAATTCACCAAATCCTTCTCTCCATCTTGCTCGTTGTGCACACTTACAGTGAATTTAATAAATAATAATAATAAATATTCCTTGACAAATTACACAGCGCCATCTAGTCCCATACTAAGCAAAGCTTGTACTACGAGTACTAGATAACTGTTATAATTTCTTACTTCTAATACACTTTTTTTTTGTAAATACATACATATAATACATAGAAAACATCTAGACCAAGACCAACAGACGTGTTCATGCACACAAATATTTCTCTTCTGCGGGGATCGGACCCGCGACCTCGGTGTCAAAGTGGCCATTGCTAACCACTCGACCACGAGCTGCTCATCATCATTGGCATATTGGTCATAAATGACCCATGATTGAATAATTACTTGTTAAACTAAAAATTCTTACGAAAATATTTTTTTATCTCGTACAATTTTAGAGTGCAATTTTTCCGTAGTCGCATATTGACGAGCTCGGTGGCGTAGCGGTCACTGAGGCGGCTTCGTATGTTTATCAGTTGTCTAGTACCCATAACACAAGCTTCGCTTACTTTGGGACTAGATGGAGCTGTGTAATTTATCTGACAATATTTATTTATTATTATTTATTCGTTTTTATTATTGTTAACATTTTGTTATTTTACACTGCGTTATGCTACTGGCTATTATATAAACCATTTTCTATTTTGAAATCGACGGAATATGCAAAAGGTTTTCATAAAATAATGTATTAATAGCAGTCCCGATAGCAAGTAAATTTGGTTCCAAATTGATAGTAACGCGGCAGAGGTCGGCTCCGTGTTTTGCATGCAAATTGATAGTCAATATTAAACTTGATTTCAGAACGTTATTCTGAATTACAGCCATTGTCGTGTGCAATACCAGTATTTCATTAATAATCTGCTATCTATTTTCAGTTAGGTACCTATATTTATTCTATATATATAAGGGAAAAAATATGTAACTAAATCGCGTCAAGAAATTCCTCCACATCACTGTCAAAAGGCATCGTGCCCTGAAATCTGGCAGCATTACCACGCTGTATAGCAATGCTTATACGTAGTGCCAAACAAAAGCCAGCACTCTGGTCACAGTATATTGTACAGTCACAGTATAGTGGTATCGACCAAGTGCTTTGCTATCTACATTAATAAAAATATAAATGTTTATTTGTGCAAAATTTTAAATCTACGAAAGTGCATCAACTATTCCTTTGAAATCTTACCACAACTTTAGATATATTTATTTATTATGTATGTAACCCGCCAAGGCTTCCAAGTTCCTTCTCACAGATAAAATTCTAGAAACCTAAGATGTTTTACTTATGGATGTGTTGAACCTGCTTCCATTTCGGTAATAAGAAAGCAAGGTAATTGCCCGGCATACATACGTGTTGTACAACTATAAGGTTGTGGAAAGGGCCCATGCGGTAGTTTGCCTAGGCTGTCTCGCGTGGGCCTTTGAAAATTCGATTAGTAGTTTTTTAGCAATTCGGTTTCATACATAAAGAGGAGGACAAGGCTATTATGACCAATATTTTTTCGGTTTGTTATACAAGGACGCTACAATACGATAATTTTGGGTAACAGAATTACTAGAATTACTTTAATATCAAAAAAAAATCTCGAAATAATTTAATAGAAAATTATATTTTTTAGACTTTCCCGTTGCCTTTCTCACGACACTCCATACAAACGGCTATAAAATTAGTATAGGCATAGTCAAAAGTCGGAAGTAAGATTTTAAAATAAAAGATCGTAGGTCACTCAAGTTTTGTATGGTAATCAACCTTGATTTATCGCACTGCTTGAATACGTGTCTCCCCTCAATCTAAAGGGTTTAGTGCATACTCCACCACGCTACTCAATTGCGGGTTACGGAGGAAAGTCAAGCCGCCTAAAACCCATTGATTTGCCTTAACGACTGTCATCTAACGACAACAGCCAGGACCGACGGCTTAACGTAATCTCCGAAGCACGGAGGAGCTCCAGATAAATAAACCCATCCAAGACAGGCTGCGGTCGACGTTACTTGACTTACGTGATCGATTAGACTGCCGCGCGCTACGACGTCGTTTCTGATTTTGGTAAATAATTATACAATTTTAGAAAATTATCATTCACCCTATTTAATTGTCTTGAAGTTTCCATGAGAACGGGAAACAGAATAGACCTTAGTCAAGACCAGGTTTTGCTGTTTACAATGGGTGAACCGTTAAAATCCATTAGCTAGGTTTTAATTTATCCACAAATAAATGCCGAAACGTACTAATTTACCCGGTTTTATTAACGAATTCAGTTAAAATACTTATTTAAATTTCATGCATTACTGTAATAATAATGTACACGGGTGGGCTTAATGCTATTACAAGCATTCTGTACCAATTAACCTTCAGGCACAGTATAAGTAATAGAACAGTATGGTCACTCCCTGCCGCTCTGTTCTATCAACCCCACCTCCCCTCTGACACGAATTTGGAACAGAGACTCTACCGCCGAATCTGAAGCCGATTCCGATTGAATATTTTGATTTCATAAACTGGAGACCCGACCGCAGAAGCAGAAGTAGTGTACGGTTTACACCACACATTATATATTTTGCTGATGCGGCGACTCCGCGCGCACGCGTCATATTTGATTACTATAAAAGTAAATATTCTCACTAATATCGGTGAGTGCTATCATAACATCGAACCAATACACATTGGAGAAAGGAATTGCCAGTATCTGACTTGTTTGTAATCACCTAATTATATTAACTACATCTTTTGGTGATCTTTCCTTTCTGCACTCCACATCAAGCAAACAAGTAACTAATCCACGTAAGGGAAAACACCCCTTACAAGTAGATTACCATCGGATTTTTTGGTTCCAAAAATTGGTCGTAGATTAAAGTTATTGACAAACATCTCCAGCTTAGTCAATAGAGCTCTAGGGTTTCTTCTAGCTTTGCTGAACAACAGTTCTTTTTTATACTACGTCGGGCGGCAGACAAGACATACGGCTTGATGTGAAGCGGTTCCGTAGCCATATTAACGCTCACAACATAAAATATCGCTCACGCGCCGCCACCCCCGCTGCCAACGCAGCATCTCCTATCTTTCTGGTGACCTCACTCACTCGCAGGAACACAACAACCCTCAAGGGAATTGTTATTTGGCTGCGGTATTCTGTGAGGCGGAGGTACATTCCCCAGTCGGGTAGCTTACAATTACGCTCCCTACCTCTCTTTTCGTCTGAGCTTCGTTTGTCAGTTAGCAGGGTACACCGCGTGCAGATGAAGTTGGCTTTGGTTCAAAGATGGTTAAACCACTTACATCCCATTCTAAGTAGTAGTATCATTTTCGCATTCAAAAAAACCGATGTTAAGCGGAACGTTAAGCGGCTTTAGCTTCGGCGGTAGGGTCACAGATGGCAGAATAGAGCCGCACGCACACACGCTCATTTGCTCTCTGCACAGACAACATTGTTTATGTATAAGTGAACGACGCGAAATTTGTATGGAGTGGTGAGTATGGCATACCGTCGTTGTCAAACCAAAATCTACTCTGTGCATTTTTTATAATTTTTACATTTTGACAATTGCGACTAGTAAACGAACCAAACCATCGTATGAAAAAACTGCTATGTGCTTATAAGTAGTAGTAGTATGTGCCTACTATACGACGTACTGTGACAACTATTCAGTAAATAGTAGTTCTTTCATACGATAGTTCGGTTCATTTACCAGTCGCAATTGTCAAAATGTAAAAATTATAAAAAATGCACATAGCAGATTTTAGTTTGACAACGACGATACTCCCTGCCGCTCTTTCGTATCGACCTCACCTACCCTCTGAGACGAATCTGGAACAGTTTGTATGGCGCAAAGACGCCATTGAGCTCCGCAAAATTCTTTTTTAATTACCTAGACAAATAATATTAGCCACAAACCATTTACATACAATTTGTTTGTCATTAAATGTGAACTGATTTTTTTTTCTGAAGTCACAAAAGAGTAAACCATGGACTGACGTGCTAGTAGAAGAATGTTAGTGCGCCATAACATTAGACATGGTTGCTGCCTACTGGGAAATTCCCGCAAATGAATGACAGGAACAGCGCCCGAAACGGAACATTAAAACGGGGCTCTGAAACAGGAGAGTTATATAAACACAGTACGTTTTACCACGTCCGGTGGCACACAAGCAAGCTGCCCGCCTGATGTGAAGCGGACACCGTACTATATAAATGCTCGCAAAATGACATATTACTCGCGCGCCGCCACTTCCGCTGATACTCAACGACTCATTTCTTCCTGATGACCTTACTCACAGCAGGAGTACAATAAGCCTTAATAGAATTGTTATTTCTGCGAGATCTTCAGTCATGAGATAGTTAATTGATTCAGGTATAATTTTTCGGATATCAAACACTATAGGTATAAAGGGCGGAAATGCGCTTAATTTATCATTTGTAAGTTGTTGTTCTAACGACCAATATCTACAGATGACCCGATAATGCCTCCAGAGGCAAAAATGTGTCGCAAGGACAACCACGGCAGCAGGAGTGGCAGCAGTTATATCTTTCTTCTGTTTCAGATGTTGGAGAGACGCAGAGACGACTGCAGCAGCTGGACCAGAGAGGACCATAGCAGCCACGGCAGTCGCATACATCATACATACTAACGGTAGTGGGTGAGTGCCGGTCGGCAGCCGCAAAGTAGTGTAGATCAAGTTGCGTTTTCAGTCATGCTTGTCTTGCCCTCTTCTCTTTTTCTTCTCTTTCGCCGGACCTTTGTTTGCTTGTCGGCACCACGTCTATAAGGCAGAAGAAAAACTGTCGACACAGAACAATGTATTGCAATATAGCTCTCAAAGTAAACAAGCTAAAGTGGCAGAAGATCGACGATATCTGCTGTGTTAATGAGAAAAAGGAAAGGCCTAGAATTGAAACCACGTATGATAAGTGTTAATAAGGCACAGTTGGAAAACGTGCAGTAAGAAGGTACAGTATTTCTACTTGACGAACTCAGGAATAAATATATCGGTAGTAGAACTAGAGTTACTGACGTAGCTTATTGTATTAAACGTAGTAGATTAGCAGGCTGAAGTGACAACGACCCTATGCCTATAGCTAATGCTCCTCTGTGTACCATCCTTATGATTATATCACAGGATTGCGGGTCTCTTGCCCAGTAAACCAACCAGGCACTCAAGCGAACAAGGCTGAAGTGACGCTGGATCACATAGACCGATGGAGCAGGAAAGTTCAGGAATGACGAACACCGCCCGGAAAACGCAGCGCAGGATGCAGGACCCCGACTAGATGGACCAACGATCTGATGAACATCGCAGGGAGCTGATGGATGCAAACGGCACAAATCCGATCATTGTGAAAGTTTATGGCTATCCCATAAACTACATATTATATGTTGTACCCTATGTTACCTATGTACCCTATGTTGTTACTACATATTATTATTAAATTTTAATGGAATTCTATTAATTTAATTTATTTTGTACTCAGTTAAATTAATAAATTTATTACTACACTTGTATGCCTTACTTGTTCACGTTCGCGTTGACTATTGATGTAATCTGAAACCATTGACTCACACTTTATCCAATAAACATGTTTTTTTCTCAATTACTAGTCGGATGCGCACGTGCCTCCATCAGGCGATAGCTAGAAATCAGTATTTTTGCACAATGTGCAAAAAAGGCACGCTTTTTTTTATACTACGTCGGGTGGAAGACAAGCATACGGCCTGATGTGAAGCGGTTAGCGGTTACCGTAACCGTATTAACTCGCAACATGATATATCACTTGCGCGCCGCCACCCCC
The DNA here is from genome assembly GCA_937001555.2 of Hypsopygia costalis. Classification (NCBI taxonomy): domain Eukaryota; kingdom Metazoa; phylum Arthropoda; class Insecta; order Lepidoptera; family Pyralidae; genus Hypsopygia; species Hypsopygia costalis. Next base: position 27,665,271 of record OW443338.2, read on the forward strand.
GCTGCCAACGCATCATCTCCTTCTTTTCTGGTGATCTCACTCACTCGCAGGAACGCAACAACCCTCAAGGGAATTGTTATTTGGCTGCGGTATTCTGTGAGGTGGAGGTATATTCCCCAGTCGGGTAGCTTAAAATTACGCTCCCTATCTCTCTTTTCGCCAGAGTTTCGTTTGTAAGTCAGCAGGGTGCACCACGTGCAGGTGAAGTTGGCTTTGGTTCAGAGATGTTGATAAACCACTTACACCCCAATGTGGCTGTGGCCATGCTTGCTGCAGCACACACATGCGTTTTTATTCTGCGTTCTGTTTTCTAGTGTAAAAGTTCTATCCTTGTTATATTTTAATTTAATTATTGTATGTGTGTGACTGTAGTTTGTAATAAACGTATCTATCTATCTATACAGCAGTGTACGTCCTTTAGCTTAAATTATTATATTGATGAAGAAGGTACAGACTGATGATGATAATGATGACGATTAAGATGCAATTCTGTTACTATTTCAATTTATTACTAAGTCTCCTATTTTCCTGGCCCGCAACTTAGGATCGTTACGAGTATTCGTGAGTACGAGATTGGCTAATAAGCTTAAAACGTTACGAACGAAAGCACAGTGCGTTAACCCTTCCATGTGACGCAAAAAACTGGAACTCGCTTTGAGAATAACTTGAAATATCGACGCTGGAACGCAATTTTCACTTGTGTATCAAAAATAGCGAATTGACTTTTTATTAATAATATAGGTTATCTAAAATATTGCAATGGACAATGTAAAAAATAAAAAAAGTTCCAACAGTGTTATATAAATATTAATAAATAAACATTGTCGGACAAATTACACAGCGCCATCCAGCCCCAAAGTAAGCGAAGCTTGTGTTATGGGTACTAGACAACTGATAAACAAACGTATATATTGTTTTTTCGTAAATATATACTTATGAATTATGATACATATAAAACACCCAGACTAAGACAAACGGACATGTTCATGCACACAAATGTTTGTCCTATGTGGGAATCCAACCCACGAGCGTTGGTGTCGAAGCCGCGTCATTGACCGCTACGCCACCGAGCTCGTCATGTTATATGGTTATATGATTGATAACATGATGGTACTGTACTGATAACTGATTAGGTTTTACTTCCATTAACATAAAATCTATTATGACCTATCGATCGACGGTGAACAAACCATAGCGTGAGCAATCTTTGCGACAGCGCCATCTCTGGGCAGGTTTTAGGAACTCCTATCAGCCGACAGTCAGTCCTATCAGCCGTCATATTTACCCCATTGTTACCCATATCATCTCTCACACAATCCAACACCTCTTTCTTGGTCTTCCTCTCTCATTATATCCATTCACATTCAAATTCATCGTTCTCTTTGTCATGCGTCTTTCATCTTTAAACCACGAAAAGAGATTTCCTCTCATAATGTGTCCATGGAATAAATATTCTTATATCAATATATAAACCATTTTACCTTTTAATTCGTAATGTTTCATTTCCTGTCATCCTCCTTACAGCTCCACGCTTCTCCACTCCGCCCAGCTCCTACTGTGGAAACGCAGCCTTAGAGTGCGTTTCCACTGAAGCGGAGCTAAACGGATATGAGCTGTGTTTTCATACATTTTACTTTGTTTTCCACTTACAATGAGAATACCGAGCTGTGGCGGTTATTCGTCACCTTAGGTACTAAAATAATTGGTTTACTAAAAACATATTGTTGCGTGATCAAATAGATTTAAGAGCGTTTATGCCCTACACTTGTAGCGCAATACAAACGAAAATGTAAACCCAATGCACGGTATTATCGCTCAAGAAGACCCATCGCGATATGCCTATTTTGCAAACAGATGGCTTTCTTGATTCAAAATTATAACATATGTATAGGTTTTTGAAAAAAAAAAATCTATATTATTATTTTTTCAAATATGATAAAATACCATACAGAAATGAAATGTACATAGTATGCAATTATATTTGTATGGGAACCAAACGTGCTAAACACACACAAAAACAGGCAAGCAATGTGAGTACACTACTAATAACTTTGTATTATAACTAGGGCCTGTGAATTGGTTGCATTTAGCTGTATAGTGTCATCACTACATAGTATAAAACAAAGTCGCTTTCTCTGTCCCTATGTCCCTTTGTATGCTTAAATCTTTGAAACTACGCAACGGATTATGATGCGGTTTTTTTTAATAGATAGAGTGATTCAACTGGAAAGTTTATATGTATAATATATGCATAACATAGTAGAAAAACACTGATAATTTAGAGGTTTCTAATGTGATGTCGTAAATAAACACATTTTTTTGCTCTTTCATTGCAAACGCTGGCTGAACCCAACGAGATAGATCAAAATAATGTAGTACAGTATTGTTCACCTTAAAATGGTCTACAAAAAAGTTCGCGATGGTATATGTCTATCTCTTAGTGGTAACACACAATAACCGTTATTTTATCCTTTGCTTTTTACAAGAAATAATGCCTTATTTACGAAGCGATTTTAAGCAATACAGAATTAATCCTTATCCAATTAAGTACCTTAAATACATTGCGCATTTAATATAGATCAATATGGCCCTTCACAGCATGTAATTTAAATGAATAGTTTAGAAGATATTACACAGTTAAAATGCAGGGACATAACGGCTGTGGCGGTACCGGCCGCGGAGCCGGCGGCGTGTGCCTATAACTGGGGAAGGACTGGATAGGACAAAGCGCAAAGACCTCCTGTAGTACATTTAGTATCAGCATTGCACCCGTGCGAAGCCGGGGCGGGTCGCTAGTAAAAGTATAAAGCAGATTAAAGCATATAAAATCAATTTATTACGATTTATACGTATGCGACTGGTAGAAATCCATACATTGGGATATAAGTAGCTCATCAAGATCTTTCGAGCTAAAGCTAACCTCACCTGCACGTGGTGCACTCTGCCGACCAGCTAACGAGGCTATGGCGAAAGAAGGGTTCCTGACATGTGAATCTAACACACAAGTCTGCGCGTTCACCGCTAAGAAAACCTCATTTGCTGTGGCTCCACACTTCCAGAATACACCCCTTACCATCGCCAAAAGTATTGGGATTCTAGGAGTTGAAATCTCCAGCGACGTCCAGTTTCGTTGTCACCTGGAGGGGAAGGTCAAGCTGGCGTCGAAGAAACTAGGTGTGCTCAACAGGGCGAAGCAGTACTTCAATCCGCGGCAAAGGCTTCTGCTTTACATTCAGAGGCTTGCTGTGAGGATTGTCGACGATCCCAAACTGACAGACGGTTTAGAACCTTTAAGTCTGAGGCGAGATTTTGCGTCCCTTTGTGTGTTCTACCGATTGTACAATGGGGTGTGTTCAGAGGAGTTGTTTGACATGATGCGCACGGCCTCCTTCTACAGTCGCATCGCTCGTCATCGACAAGGAATTCATCGTCACACATTGAAGCCTTAAGTGTTTGCGTACCGTGCGGTTCCAGAGAAGTTTTCTTTCGCGTACGGTCAAGCTGTGCAATGAACTGCCTGTCGAGGTTTTCTCAGGAGACTACAGCATAGGTTTCTTCAAAAAGGGCGTGAAGAGGTTTGTACAGGGTCGGCAACGCGCGTGTGATGCCCCTGGTGTTACAGGCGTCCATCAGGCGGGCCTGTTTCATCAGGCTTGTTTGCCACTTTAGTGGTATAAAAAAAACTATGTTAAGCGTTCAGATGTTTACTGTTGATACGCGTGCTACGCATACATCCTATGTCTACTATATACCTGGTCTATGTGAAAAACATTGTATATACGGGATGTTAAAATAGCTATTATAAAATCGCATCGTGGAAGCCCACGCTTTAGCTCGACCTTATCCCGAGCTTTGTTTCAAAATTGCTTTACGATCTTTAATAGAACAACGTAGAAGTTAGGTACCTAAAAATTTTATTAGCCCGAACAAACACTAAACCTAACACGGCGGGGGATTTTATAATATATATATTATTATATATACTAAAAGTTAAGGCCACTACATTCAGTTCCATCAGTAGTGCTTCTATAAGCAAAAAAAAAACATTAAGGGGGCGCCATACGTTAACACAATTTGGCATTGGGAAAACGACACGAGTTGCCTGTTTGAATGGTTAGAAATATCTTATAAATAATAGCGAAAAATAATATATACTAAAGAAATGTCTTATAAATAATTCGTAAATAATAGCGAATTAAAATGAAAATAAAGATGGCTTCCTAGTTATTTGATGCCCCACTGCCACTTTAACTGACTCTGAGATCTATGTCGACCACTTTGGTTCTCCGTCGAATTTATTTGTTCCGGATTCGATCACTTAGAAAACCTCCAAGCATTGCTCTCTCCATCGCTTTACGACTTTTAGTCTGTGAACCAGTCTAACGGTCAGCGTCCAAGTGTCTGTAGGTACATGTCATAGAGGGTAGGACGCATTGATTGAACACTTTGGTCTTCATGCATTGGGATATATCTGTGGTGAGGATATGCAGAAGCTTCCCAAAATCTACTCAGCCCAGTCGGATGCGTCTATCGATCTCTTTATTGTGCATTAGAGTAATTATGTAAGAATTATCTCATTTTATTTTGTATATTTCAAATGTGCAACATACACGCACTTAACAGAAAGTGCCGTTGAACTCTTGACGCATTTCTTATCCGATAAGTAATTAAAAATAAAGGCAAAGTAGAAATACCAGCGATAAGATCAAATTCCTCGAGCAAACTGCTCAAGTTTAACTATTTCATGGCAGGAAAGACTAACGTGGCGGTGCCTCCCAGCATTCCAGCTAACTACAAATGGCCAACGAGCACGCTAAAGTAATTTATATTTATATCTTACTCGTTATTTTGTTGTAATCCATATGCGGGGATTGAATTCGCGACCTCGGAGTTAAAGCATCCTGGTCATTTGCATCTACCGGTACTTTAACTCCCAGGTCGCGAATTCAATACTAGCACAGGACAAACACTTGTGCATTAATATATCTATCATTGTCATTTATGTGGTCTGGGTGGTTTCTACGAGTAATATGCATGATTTACAAAAAAAGTAATTAAGTATATTTATCAGTCATCCAGTGCCCATTGTACAAGCTTTGCTTAGCGCAGGGTAATATGTACAGGAATATTTATTATTATTTATAGATCCGTGATCTTTATTAGACTGTTCGGCCCATCTAGTAGCTGTCCTATGAACGCATTATTTTGGCCAGGCACTCGGTCGCCATTTTTAAGCTATTGCATAGCTTCTATCGCGGGCCTTGAGCGCGGGGACCGAATCCAGAAATTCCGTAACGAAAAAACCTCACGCTCCCCTCTCCGACGGGCAAGGAGGTGTGGCTTGAAGGCCGTGCATCGTCTAACGTCGTTTCAGTTCGGCAGTCTTCGACACGGCGTTGTGTGCGTGCGATTAGACGTATTGTACAACTCTACGAAACTCGTTTTATTTATTTAATAATAGAAAAATTTGTTTTCTTATCGGTCACCGCGCTCAAAAAGTGTAACTTGAATTAATATCAAAGAAAAAGCAATACTGCATGAATAAAATAAATAAATAAAATTATAATTGCATAAGTTGATACAAAATGCTATGCAATAGCTTTACCGCGGCAGTCCCCGAGTGCCACACGTCTTTTTTTTTATATGAGAGGGGGGCAAACGAGCATGTGAGTCACCTGATGGAAAGCAATCACCACCGCCCAAGGAGATCAGCAACACCAAGGGTTTACCGATCCGTTTCTAGCCTATACTCCTTTTTTCCTTTATTTTTTGGATCTATACTGCCCCATCGGGTAAACAGGCGAATATCACCTGTTAGGGTTAGTTAGGGCGGTTGAAGTTACGTTGGTAAGCCTAGTTCTAATACGTAGATATTCATTACTTAGTTTACCATGTAGAGGTACTCCGAGCTTCTCTCCATCGCACGCATCGCAAGCTTAGCCTTTCGAATAATACCCATAGTAAATTACCATTTATATTCACTCGCAACATATACTTAATAACCTAAATAAAATACGTTATGTACTTTAATAAAATTAACAAATATTCCTTGACAAATTACACACGGCCATCAGGTCCGAAACTAAACAAAGCTTGTACTATACTCACTAGATAACTCATATTATACTTAAATATATATTTTTTATAAATACATACATATCTATAATACATAGAAAACACACAGACCAAGATAAACAGGCATGTTCATGTACACAAATATTTGCCTTCTACGGGGATCAAACCCGCAAGCCCGCAACCTCGCCGTAAAATTCGACTATCAAAAAAAACTTCATCATCATCATCAGGTCATTTAGTCTCCACTACAGGAGCAGGACCCTCTCTCGTCCGTCACAGACAGGAGGATTTGGCCTACATTCCCCACGCTGGCCAGACGGGTTGGCGAAGCCTGATCGATGTTTTATAATATTACATGTAACTGTAACTGTAGATAATTCCTTAGTCGCCTTGTACGACATCCACGGGAAGAGATTCTATTCTAGTCTGCTGGAAATCACACGGCACAATAAACAATGTTAGTGTATATTAAATCTTATTTATTAATCATCAAGATATAATAGCTGTAAATAATATTATCATTAATAACAACGTCAACAAAATGGCACGTTACCATTTGTTGTGCGCGTTGGCCCGATAAATTGGATATCACGAATATCACTAATCTCTATCAAAATGTTTCATAAACGATCTCTTAATATAAAAAAGAGCCAACAACGACTTCTAAACATTATACTTTGCAACTGCAGTAGTTATTTTAATTTAAAAATTATTCATTTAAAATTCCCATTCAGTCCACATTTTTTATCTTCTTTTATTTTTAGCGCAGTCGCCACTTTTGTTTGTCTTTCATTTAACTCGCGTAATCTTAATTGTTAATCCGAAGCGAACCTTTTCGGGGTCCCGCAATGGAACGGCTAATATATTGTGTAAGACTTGGCTGTTACTTTTTAAAGCCTTACGTAGAAAGTATGTGATATAAATCAGGCTATCTCAGTACAATAAATCTTATTGGCGAATTGATTGCTTATTGCTTGTGAAGAAATTCTTCCTTTACCTCTCCGCGGAGGCTTCGTGTTTGGACTCATTGCATTATGGTGTCGATAAATAATGTATGTATGTATATGTTATCAATATAATTATGTATGCTTGTTTGCGACCTCATATAGCGTAATAAAAATATATTGTGTAAGGGCCTATCTTTAGGTTATTATTATATAATAACCTAAAGATACCCCCCCCCCCCCCCCGTCGTCGTGGGTTCAAATCCCACCTAGGGGGAGCAGGTGAATTTTTCCATTTTTCAAAATATGCCTATCTTTAAGGCCTAAGGTATATCTTTAGAGCCTAAGCCAACCTCACTGCACGTGGTGCGCCCTGGGGATTAACTACAAAGGCTCTGGCAAAAGAGTCAGCGTAATTATAAGTTGCCTCTTTTGCTACATAAGACTGCAACTAAATAACAATTTCTTATAGGCCTAGTGCATTCTTGTACTCTTGCGAGTGAGAGTATCAGAAAGAAAGAAGTTGCTACGTTAGCAGCGGGGATAGCAGCACGCGTGTAATATTTCATGTTGTAAGCGTCTTTTATGCTACGATCACGACTTCTTATCAGGCGGATCATATGATTGTTTCCAACCGTATAAATAGGTATAAATAGAAAATACCATAATGTAGAAAATAAAGAATATTTATTTTATTTATCAGTGTAATATGTATCTTCTGTTCCCCTACCTACTTAATATGGGGTACCCAACTCTTTTTCGCTGGGTTGTGTGTGGATGCAATTGTGCCTTGTTCTTATTTAAGGGCCATACTTGTCCACCACGTTGCTGGCAGGCGTTCTCTTCCACACCTTTTTTCGAGCAATCCCAACGATCATCATTGTAATATGTATACTTTTTAGAAAACGAAGGGACGAGTTGAGCATTTTTTTTTACATAATCGCCGCAATATCAGATTCGGACAGTTCTTTTAAGAAAGTGAACTGTTATTTCTCGACCTGAGACGCATAAGGGCCTATGTCTACATGAGACCAAAATCACTTCTTTAGCCACAAAAACTAAGCTCTTTGAGCTCTTTCTAACCAACTGACAATCATATTTCTATCTCATTTCTTTGTGTCAGTTTTTGACGTGCATAAGGTCTTATGTCGCAAAGTTATTCAATTATATCGAGGAATAAAGTTTCATAACATCATAAGATTTTATGTTCATAGGTTTGGTATCATTGCAACGGCGGATATTGATAAGAGTTTATTTGCTTCTAAATATTTTGTTTTAAACTTAGGGATTTTCTCGACATGCTACTTTCTGCTTATAACAGTATTTATACAATAATAAATATATGAACACAAAGAACTTTATGCCCCTCGGAATAAAGTAAGCATTGGTATTAAGATGACTTATAACTATTTGCTTCGCATATTTTATAACAATTAGTAGGTATCATGTTAACATGAGGTGTTATGCCTATATAACGTGTTGTTTTTCCGCTCCTTAGATCGAAGTAAGTGAAAAAGCAACGTTATGCTTGCAATTTTAAGGTTGTCTAAGCTCGCGAATTGAATGACATCCGACATTATCGGCGATTCATTTGTTTACTTTTTGGGTTCATAATCGGGTTGAATAAGTAATTGCGGTTTTGTTTAGTGATTTAACATGATAAAAATGGAGGACGAACATAAGGTAAGTTAGTGAAAATACGTATTTTTAAATAGAAAAGATATTTATTTATTAGTCACAACCTAAACGTGTAATCTTATGTGTTATATTCCAGAACATGTATCTGCAGTTAATTAATAAGCACCAGAAATTAGTTGATATCAGAGAAAAGATTATGTCCAAAAAAGAAAAGAAATCACAAGACTTTACGCGAATAGGTAGGTTCGTTATAATAATTGTCCAAGCGTTGCGATCAATAGCGTTAAAAGTATCTGTTTCATGTACTTTTTTAATTTCTATTTTTAATAAAATACCTATTAATTTTATTAAAAAAAAAATATAAAAGTACTTTTTTAACTAAATTTAAAAAAATATTAATTTTTAATTAAGTTTAAATTTTTATTTTTAATAAAATATTAATTTTATTAAAAATAAAAATTAAAAAAGTACATAAAAAAAACGTTAATAGGTTGTAGATAAATTTGAAAACGCATGACGAACCTTTGTCGGTGTCAAAATATCAAAAAGAGACCGGAGACGAATAGTGAGGTCAGCGCGAATGCATTTGCAGGTGAGTTCCAAGCTGGTTTTGAAATTTACTAATAAAATGTACTAGCTGCCAAGAGCGCGAGATCCTATTACTAAAGACATCCTTATAGATAGTTACATATCAATTTTGATCGATAAGTCCTAGCTATTTTTAAGAATATATGTTATGTATTATAATAGATTTCAAGGCCAATTTTATAATAAGATAATAATAAAAATAATGCAGATTCCTTTATAATAAACAACGGTTTTTTGGGGTCCATAGTCAACCATGAACCCTTGTAGATTTACCATGCCCGTCTGTCTGTCTGCTTATCTGTTTGTCTATCCAACCGTCTGTCCATCTGTCTGTCTGTTTGTCTAAACCTTAGCCCAGAAAATCTTGGTACCTACTAGAAAGCTGTAATTTGGCATCAGTATACATATTAGTCTCGCCGACAAAGTGGTAATATAAAATGTTGAGAAAAAAATTAGAGCGTTTCATAGTATTAAACAACATAAAGCCCTCCATCTACATCTGCAAATCAGAACAACGGTAGCTACGAAACTCTACATTGCGCATGACCAAACACACACTTGACCTGTTTTTGTTACTTTTAAACTTATTTTACGTAAAACAGTAATAAGAAGAATCTATTTTTTTAGAACCAAAAGACGACATTGCTGGTAGCAGTTGCATGAGCCGTTCTCATGTTAAACTGACTGAAGTGAAGGTATGTAACTAATCGAAAAGTATGTAATATGTTCTTCTAATTATTTTTTTTACTTTGTACAAATTGCTTGTGTTAATTTCAGAAAAGACCTTTCAGATGCTGATAGTTTTATCAGTCATTCACCAGAACATGACATTCCCCAAAGTCGAAAAAATTTTGTAAAAAAAGTATTATTCACACCAAACAAATTACCTCAAACAAAAACAGTTGAAGACGATCTCATTACTTTGGAAGACCTTTTAAATAATACGAGAAACTATCGAGGACCTGGGGTCTCTTTTGATGTGTACGGGTTTGACGAGCAAATGGAACTGGTGGAACAAATTGTCCCAATAGATTTTTCAGAAGATGTTATTAAAAATGCAAGTAACCAATTTCCTAATGCTGATATTGATACTCCAATTACGACGTGTAAAGAGCTTGTTCCATTGGCTACAAACAGTGTTGGTGTTGATAACTTTGAGTCTACTCTAAGTTGTGTCCCATTGGATGAAGAACGACATAATATTAGGAACAGGATTATGACCATAGACATGAATGGAATAATTTATTTACAAAATGAAGAAATTTCTGCTAATAACATAAATATAGAACAATCTGCTGGGATTCCTTTACAAGCCAAATCGAAAAAAAGGCTGAAAAACGTAGATAAATTGAAAAGGGTTGCTTCCAAAATGGCTAGGTTAAAAGGATCTCCCTATCATTCAACTATGGCCAAAAAGAAACCAAATGTAGAAGGCCGAGAGCTTAAGCCTCCGTGTGCTTGTAGAGAGAAATGCTATGAAAAGATTCCATATGAAAGCAGGCTCCAAATTTTCAAAAGTTTTTGGAGAACATTTTTTTAACATTACCTACCCCAAATATTATCAAGACTGATTAACTAATATTTATTTTTTTAATTGTAAGACATTTAAAAGAGATTTTATTTAATTTTACCCCGACATTATGTGTGCCTATTAGGTACTAACTTTAAGTGAGACTGTATCAAGTTTCCTCTTTGCATCAACCATAACGCCATACGTTATTATAGAACCCAACAATCTCGTAGTAAATTTCAAGAAAATTCAAGCATATAGTAATATCTTATTTTAAAAATAAAAATTTTAGACTACACATAAAATTATACAAGCATAAGGTCGGATATCATGTTTTTTTTTAAATATATGATTACAATATTAATAATGTCAGTTTTAAACTAAAAAAAAATAAAGGCACAAAGGTTTACAGTACCATGAATATTGATTAATATTGTAAAAAAAACAATAAATGAGATTTTTTTTAAATTTGTTACCCGATTTTTCATTTCGCTCTCCTGAAAAGTTGATAAATCATACATAGGCCCTTATGCGTCTCAGGTCGAGATTTTACTCATTTAAGATCTTTGATCCGCGATTTATAAACTTTGATCGTATTGATGTCACCAAAATCTATCAATATTTATTTAGAAAAGACCGCACGGGAAGCAATCTCGTTCCAAATAATTCAAAAGACGGTCGCAATCCGAGGCCGTATCTCGATATCGGTATCCAATATCTCGTTTGAAATTTGCTGGCAACAAAATAAATTTCTATCGACAAATAAACGTTGTTAAGAATATCCTTCGGGTTTCCCTGTATTTTTCAATAGTTACCTGTTTTGGATTAACATGAAAAGTTTACTATAGCCATAGACAACTCACATAATTTGGCTTCCACTGGGCTTGCTAGAGGTGTATAATCTGATACTATTATCTTGCCTAATGCCGAATAGAGTCCCGTGGAATAGGTCCAGTGTTGCACCTGACAGTACTCATACTAAGTTAAGCGTCTATATACTATGCTCACAGCATTCTATCAGGCGGACCATATGGACATATATTAATATTCATATCAAGGTAAGCGTTCGGACGCTTTCTGTTGACACGCTCGCCATACATATATACCATGTCTAATTTACTTCTGTAGGTCTGTAGTCTTCCAGGAGACCTACCGCTGAAGCTTAAGCCGATTATCATCGGTATTTTTGATTGCGAAAATCTAATTTCAGCTTAGATTGGAGGTAATATTGTTTAGCTTTTGGGGTGTAAGTGGTTCATCAAGATCTTTGAACCAAAGCCAACTTCACCTGCACGTGGTGCACCCTGCTAACTGACAAACGAAGCTCTGGCGAAAAGTGAGGTAGGGCGCGTAATTGTAAGCTACCCGACTGGAGAATGTACCTCCACCTCACAGAATACCGCAGCCAAATAACAATTCCCTTGAGGGTTGTTGTGTTCCTTCGAGTGAGTGAGGTCACCAGAAAGAAAGGAAGGAGATGCTGCGTTGGCTGCGGGGATGGCGGCGCGCGAGCAATATCTTATGTTGCGAGCGTTAATATGGCTACGGTAACCGCTTCACATCAGGCGGGCCGTATGCTTGTCTGCCACCCGTCATAGTATAAAAAAAAAAAAAGCTTAGCAGGTAGAAGCCCTAGAGCTCTACCGACTAAGCTGACGATGTTTGTCAATAACTATAACTTAAAACCCAGTTTTGAAAACCAAATTTTCGATAGTAATCGGCTTCAGGTAGAGCTCCAGAGGCCTACCGCCGAAGCTGAAGCCGATTATCAGTGAGTGAGTGAGTCAAAAATCTGTATCTAAAACTATTCACAAAATAATGAGAAAATAAAATCGAAAGCTATAAGAATACGCGTGCTGGAAGCAGTTGCATTTAATACTTACACTTTGGATTCGAAGTGGTCACGTACTGTGCGGTTCCAGAGAAGTTTTCTTCTACGTACTATGAAGGTGTGCAATAAACCGCCAGTTCAGGTTTTCCCAGGAGACTACAGTTTAGGGTTCTTCAAAAAGGGCCTAAAGAGGTTTTTGCAGGGTCGGCAACGCGCATGTGATGTGTGATGCCTCTGGTGTTTCAGCCGTCCATAGACTACGGTAACTGTTTTACATCAAGCGGGCAGATAAAAAATGGTATCGTAACGACATACCATCACTTAAAATGTTTTCTTCTATAAGTAATAGAGAAATGTGACAAAAACGGCCGGTTTTGGTACCACTTTCGCTGTTCTAAGGGCCATAAGTCACCTTCTATCTGTATGTCATTGACTAAATTATATAATCTGTATCAGGTGATGAGTCGTCTATGCCATCTATCAAATTATAAACAAAAATTACAAGGCCGAAGGTATAAAAAGCCTTGTAAAATTTAGGCAGCGGAGGTACCAACGCGCGAGAGATACTCTATTGCAAGCGTTTATATGTTAGGACTTCAAATCAGCTGGAACGTATGTTTGTTTGTCGCCAGACGTATTATTGTATTTAATATTAAAAAGAAACAAAAATTAAAAATAACACACAGTAAATGAAACTGCAGTTGTGTTTTGTAAAAACATTTAAAAAAAAACAATACGATGAACGACAGCTGCATAGGTATTTACACATAGCTAATATGAAAAAATACTAAACAGTTTGTGAAGCGTGAAAAGCTAGTAGTTATATATATGTAGTGTATTGTTTCAAAGCTCTGTAGTTCAAAATGAAAAAAAAATCTACATTATTACTTCATTATTCCTGTGTCTATCAGTTTATTTGGCATCATCTTTTTTATCTCACAAATGACTAGATATATCCAGTATATTATTTGGATCAACAAAAAAAATCAATAGAAATAAAAAAAAAATCTACATTATAAGTCTCAAATGTGACCGTTTATGAATTCCACACAGGTAAGTAAGATATTTTTCAAAAAAAAAAAACTATTGGAATTTTTCAGGAAATATAACAGTTTATGTTATAATAATAATTTATTTCTATTTATTTTTACAGAGATTCGTACTTACTATGTACTGTTACAAGTTTTACTGGCTTTAAACAATACTACAACTTTACACTTCACAATGAGATTAACTTTACACTTAATTGACTTTACACCCTTACGAGCAAAGGAATAAATTCTAAAATCGTTAATTTGTAGGTATATCAAATGCATTATCTTTACCAATTACAAACTTTTATATGCAGTAGAAAACTCATCTTTCAGGCACAAAGTTATTATTTTTCTTCCCTACAAATTATCTCTTCGTTCAATTAATGTCTGCTCCTTTCATTCCTTCATGAACTTGCAACACTTGTACAGAACCCTCTTACAAGCGCCAGAATAGCACTTGCCCATTTCTAATTTATATTAATTTGGAGCTAAAGTAAATTTTATCGCAACTTACAGCTTAAAAAATTAAAACTAAAAACGTGAAAGTTATTTGATAGACGCTAATCCGTATTGCAGACAAAAAAACATCTGCGACGATTCAACAGACAAACAAGTTTTCTATTATATGTAATGTTATATATAAGATGTTCTTATGTCGTTGCATCTCTGCAGATTGGAGGTGGACTAAGCGGAATCGCATCTTGTTTCAATTTCCTACGAAGATGCACGAGATTAGATGTTGTGGTTCCTACTTTTAGAATTCAATTTACTATTTCTGTATAGAGAAATGGAGGTATGATCATTCCTTAGACTTAACGTAGATTAGATACGACTTGTTAAGAACATTAAATAGACACGCCCGGGACTAGAGGTGTGTAACTCAGATCTGAGCCGGCTCAAAGATTCAGATCGCATGAACTTAAACTGTTGAGCCGCAGGTCAATTGAAAAATAAACGGCGCATGGCTCCGTGTAAAATAAATAGTCTATAGTGACTTACTTGCATGTGGTGCCTGTCACGTACTCGCGTTATTTGACATTTCATATTTGGCGAGGATTCGTAACGAGTTGCCAGAAGTTGCACAAATCGAACCGCCTATGATCCGTTGAGCCGTATGAGGTGGTATCTATGTGGCTATGCCGTATTGCGGTCGAAGATATTGAAATGATCTGTGAGCCGGCTCGCGTTTTCGGTTTTAAGTATGTGAGGCGCGATCTGATATACAGCTCATCTAAATTGATCGAGTTAGCCATGTCTAAGCACACACCACTATTGTATGCATTATATAGTGACCTGAGTCTTTAACTAAATAAATAATCCTGGATAAAATATACACTGCCATCTAGTCCAAACTAAACAAAGCTTGTACTATGGGTAATAAATAACTGACAGAATACTTATTTTTTTTTGTAAATACATCCATTTAATCCATACACAACACCAAAACTCAGACAAACAGACATGTTCATGCACATAAATGTTTGTCTTGTGCGAGGATCAAACCCGGAATCAAAGTAGCTATTACGCGCCATTAGACCATCTGGCTTGTCGATTCGATCTTACTTCGATTCTTACCATGAAATCCGATTTCTAATAGAAACTCCAATCTACTATCAGTCAGCTTAGACTATAGGCCACTGGTTAGACGAGAAAAACCAATGAGACAGGTCATCACTATATATCTCATCTACAGTTCCTTTAGGTAAAGTGCAGGTATTTTGAAATACAAAACAATCCGATACCAAAAGGTACCAGAGACAACAAACGTTAAATAAAAAAAAATCCAATAAATCTGAAATAGAATCTCTATTGAATTTTTATTAGTAAAATTCAATTTTGCAAATGGAGTTTTCAAAAGCTGTTTGTACAATAAAAAAAGGGCAAGATAATCTTTTGAACACATTCGCTTCGACTGCGAATTGAAACTAGAATGCAATCTAATATATTACACGTGCAGAGCTAACTTAGGCAGTGAGATGCAGTTTCATTGCATAATAACTGCTTGGAGCCATAATTTCTTTGCATTGCGGACATTGGCATATATTTTTTTACTGATGTAACATAATCGTAGTATGGCATTTTACCTCCTATCGCAGCAGCTCTTAATGTCCTAATGTTTTGTTCCATTTATACGGACGTTTTTATCAAGGACCTGGGGCCCGAAGCTGAAGCCGATTACCATCGAATATTTTGATTAGAATAATAGAGCTTACTGAATTAATTAAATAAATTAAACGGGTCACGTCTTTTTGTCGGGAAAGCCGACTAATTTCAAAAGACGTGAGTGACCCGTTTAATTTATTTAATTAATTTAGTATAATGTCTCACGTGAGTTTTAACACTAGGGCTTACGTTTAAGTTATTAACAAACATTTTCAGCTCAGTCGGTAGAGTACTAGGGTTTCAACCAGCTAAGCTGAACACAGGGCTCCAGATACATTTGAATAGAAATAGAAACATGTTGATTTTTTACAATTAGAATACATTTCCTTTTTTTGAAATATATTTCTATGACATCATATATAACATTACGCAAATGACCACCTTGGATTCATAAGGTAGCGTGAACACAAAAAGATTGAATTTTCCGCTACTTTTTAACATCATCATCATCAGCCTGTATCTACCCACTGCTGTATATAAGCCTTCCCCAATGCTTTCCTCCAAATACGATCCTCCGCCTTCCGCATCTAGCCGCTTTCTTAAGGTCATTGGACCATCTAGAAGGAGGGCGCCCAGTACTTCGTCGTCCTACGCGCGGCCTCCACTCTAATACCTTCCTCCCCCATCTGCCATCACTTACTCGGCAGATGTGATCAGCCCATTGCCACTTCAGCTTGCAAACTCTGAAGGCTATGTCGACAACTTTGGTTCTCCGTCGAATTTCTCCCTCTGAACACGTGGTCCTTCGTTCCGGATTCGATCCCGCAGAGAAACCCCGAGCATAGCCCTCTCCATTGCTCGCTGCGCGACCTTTAGCCTGTGGACCAGTCCGATGGTCAGTGTCCAAGTCTCTGCACCATATGTCATTGCAGGGAGGACGCACTGGTTGAAGACTTTAGTCTTCAAGCACTTCGTCACATCGCGCGCAAATACCCCAGGTATTTGCGCGGCGAAGATGTGACGAAGCTTTCCAAAAGCTGCCCAGCCCAGTCGAATGCGTCTATCGATCTCTTTGTTGAAATTACCCCGGCCAAGCTGTATGGAATGACCGAGGTAGACATAGTCTTTAATTACTTCAATAGCTGCATTCTCTATACGATAACCGGGCTAGGGATGACAAAATCGTTGTACATGACTTTTGTCTTGTCGAAATTCATCCCCAGCCCCACACGTCGAGATGCAGCATTGAGATCGACCAACATACGACCGAGATCCTCCAGCGATTCAGCCATTATGACCACGTCGTCGGCAAACCGAAGGTGTGAGATGTACTCGCCATTCACACTGACACCCCGTTTTTTTCAGTCCAGCGTTTTACTCATAAATACGTCTTCCAGAGCAGCGGTAAATAGTTTGGGGGAAATTACATCTCCTTACTACTCTCTCCTTACTACGTACTCCCCGCTGCAGCTGGATAGGCTTAGACTGCTGGTCCTGGACGCGGACAGTCATTGTAGCAGTCGGGACCCTACATGTGCTCTAAATTCACTAAGCCTCCATTTCTAGAATGGGTCCCGACTGCTACATGTTTTCTTGTTTTAGGGGTTTTTCATTTCCAAATTACACGGAAAAGCAGTCAGGTTTTTTAGTTTTTTAAATTACCGTTTTTTTTTTTCATAATTTAAGCCACCAATTCGATATTCTCGGTGTTGTGTTATTTCAATGACTTAAAAGTGGTGGTACATCACCGAGTCAGTAACCTTATGGCTCTGATGAAGATAAGTCAATTATAAGACTAAACGTATATTTTACTAGCTTCATCCTGCGACTTCCTATACGGGGTCCGGTTTCCTGTGTGAATTTTCAAAAATTCTCTGTTAGTGGATGTCTACATCCTATTAAAATGCTAAATTCCAATCCCACCCGTAAAGTGATTTTAGTTTGCGTTGATAAATCAGTCAGTAAAGGTTCCCTTTAACAGATACTCGTATTATATTTGACTAGTTTGCGACCGCTACTTCATTCGCGCTATTACACTTTTCCATAGGAATTTTCTTAAATATTTTCTTAGCTGATATCTACGCCATAGTAGTCACATGTATGCCAAATTTCAACCAAATTTACCGCCGAAGCTGAAGCCGATTAACATTGAATTTTTTGATCGTAAAAATAGATCTTAGGTTTAAGTTAATGACAAATATTTTCAGCTTAGACGGTAGAGCTCTATGCTGTCTACCAGCTAAGTTAAACACAATTATCGCGAATCTAAGCTAAAGTTTGATTTTCGCAATCTAAAAATGGTAATCGGTTACAGCTTCGGTGGTACGGCCCTTGATCCATTCAGCCCCCTTACCACCATCTCTTATTGCGATTCAATAACTGAATACAATGCTTATTCATACCAATGAATCATTCATCATTCATCATCAGGTCATTTTAGTCTCCACTACAGGAGCACGACCCTCTCTCGTCCGTCCTAGACGGAAGGAGGATTTGGCCTACACTCCCCACGCTGGCCAGACGGGTTGGGGAGGCCTGATCGATGTTTTATAATGTGTTTCCCTTAGTCGCTTTGTACGACATCCACGGGAAGAGACGGAGTGATTCTATTCTAGTCTGCCGGAAACCACACGGCCATTAACCAATGAATAAGCGACTCTATTTCAAATGGAATAAAGTCACTTATTCATTGGTATGAATAAGCAATCTATTCAGTTATTGAATCGCAATAGGAGATGGTGGTAAGGGGGCTGTGGTTTGAGCTGTGCGTTGATAGATCAGTCAATAATAGTTGTCTTTTATAGGTACAGAAGAAGTTATAATGGCACCGTTTCACCACATGGACCACATTTATCCGCCTTACCTTCAGCATACATGGTGAGTCGAGTCATAGACATAGATACAAGCAGACTGGTGGTGCACTATGTCAGCATGCAACTGAAACTTAATTGGCTATCTGTGTATATACGGGAGAGTCGTGAAGTGCTATTGTTTTTATTTGAACTTCGCTAAGTGCATACAGGACGAGTTTCAGTAGTTTCAGTTTAGTAATGTTGAATGTTGAATTTTAACATTTTGTATTCTGCTTATGTTGCATTTTTTATACTACGTCGGGTGGCAGATAATCATACGGCCCGCCTGATGTGAAGCGGTTACCGTAGCTATATTAACATTCGCAACATGAAATATCGCTCGCGCGCCGCCACACCCGCTGCCAACGCAGCATCT
Source organism: Hypsopygia costalis (assembly GCA_937001555.2). Classification (NCBI taxonomy): domain Eukaryota; kingdom Metazoa; phylum Arthropoda; class Insecta; order Lepidoptera; family Pyralidae; genus Hypsopygia; species Hypsopygia costalis. Next base: position 27,684,222 of record OW443338.2, read on the forward strand.
CCTTCCTTTCTAGTGACCTCACTCACTCGCAGGAACACAACAACCTTCAAGGGAATTGTTATTTGGCTGCGGTATTCTGCGAGGTGGGGGTACATTCCCCAGGCGCCTAGTCGGGTAGCTTACAATTACGCTTCCTACCTCTTTTTTCGCGAGAGTTTCATTTATCAGTCAGCAGGGTGCACCGCGTGCAGGTGAAGTTGGCTTTGGTTCAAAGATGTTGATGAACCAGTTACACCTCATGTTAATGAACCACTTATACCCCTTACTTACTTACGTATAGTACCGAAATGAATGAAATATGCCTATTTGTGATGCGAAACATGTAATCTGTATTGTCAGCATTTTGTTGTTGTTATCGACTGAGCTGTAAATACAATTATTGTATTGACAAATTGTTTTGTTATGTTGTAATAGAATCACAATTTTTTAAAACAAAAAATATAGGCAAGTATAAAATTCGCGCAGCGTGCGATGGAGCGAATTTTATAGGGATCGAATCCGGAACGAAGGAATTTTCATTAGGTAATTTGATCTACACTACTTTGTGTGCTTCCGCCACCAATTAGTTCATGCAAACTACTGCCGGCCGGCACCCTCCCACTACCGTTAGTAGTTGCATGCGACTGCCTGTGTGGCTTCTTTGTTCATCTCTGCTCCAGCTGCTGTGGTCGTCTCTGCAAATCTACAACATCTGAAACATGCGACTGCAGCCGCCCTGATTGACGTGGTCGTTTCTGCGACACGTGTTTCGCCTCTGCGCGAGGCATCCTCACGTGATCTGTAGATGTTGATCGTTAGAACCACAACCTACAAATGACAAATCCATCGCGTTACCGTCCTTTATATAGTGTTTGAAGTGGAGGGGGTAGTGGGGGTAATGGAAAATATACTAAGGATAGGAGAATTACTAACGTCAAATTGTTTATTCATTAAAGGAATTTTTGAATTTCTGTGTTTTATTATTTCTAATTGTTCCCTAATATTATTCTCGTCGTCGACATGTCGACCAATGTTGTCGTATAGCCTTCATAGTTTACAAGCTGGATTGGCAATGGGCCGGTCATATTTATCGAGTCAGTGATGACAAAGAAAGAGTGATGGCCGTGTTCAAACTAAATAATACCTTTAAATATGATATACGTAAATAAATTATTATTATATTCTATCAAAAACTCACGACAACCTGTCATAAAACTTCCAAAATAATATCCTTATAACACCAATCAGAAATTCCGATGTCTCTTTCACAAAAAGTCCTCAAACATCTAAAAATACACAAGGAAAAAATGAATAGCGCCATGACAATGTTACAGAAATAACGATATTTCCTGTTGACAATATGCGCACCAAAAGTTGGAAATCACCATTGGATTTATTTGCGTAGGTGCTGATTTTAATATAGGAAAAGAGAAGTTTTATGCTGACGTCTTCGCACCTGCATGACTTCTCACCAATGAGGTTTATCCTGTACTATAAAATGACAATTCACATGGAAAAAATCACCTGGGTGCTGAAACGAAAGGCAGGGCACAGCGTATTTTTTAAGCTGCCCGACTGGGGAAGTACCTCCACATCACAGAATACCGCCAAATAACAATTCCCTTGAGGGTTGTTGTGTTCCTGCGAGTGAGTGAGGTTAGTAGAAAGAAAGGAATAATAGGCTGGCAACGGATCGGCGACCACTTGGTGTTAGCAGATCTCTATGGTCATTGCTTACCATCAGATGATCCAAATGCTCGTTTGACCCCCTCTCTTATAAAATAAATAAATAAAAAAACGAGTCCGACGCTTGGTCACCCCGTACGAGGTCTCCATTCTAGGACTTTCCTCCTCCATCTGCCATCACTGACTCGGCAGATATGGCCAACCCACTGCCACTTCTGCCTGCTAACTCTGAGAGCAATGTCGACAACTTTAGTTCTCCGTCGAATTACTTCGTTCCGGATACGGTCTCGTAGAGAAATCCCAAGCATAGCTCTCTCCATAGCTCGCTGCCTATATCTATGTCAAATGACATGTATTTGTCCAACATAATCTAGGCTCGTTGCTCATTATCACAGTAAAAAATAAGATACATATTACCTCAAAAAACATATGCCTTAAAAAAATATATTTTTAATACCAATATTTATGCAACTATGGATATAAATAAATACCATTACGGGTATAAATACTTCAATATAATTGTGCAACAGGCAATATTATTTCATCGAAAGTTTGAATAAATTAATATTGCGTAATGTAAATACATATTGGCGTTTTTGTAATTCCAATTCTCCGAAACAACTGCTCAATTTGCTCCTTTTTTTTTTAAATAAATAAATATTGTCAGACAAATTACACAGCGCCATGTAGCCCCAAAGTAAGCGAAGCTTGTGTTATGGGTACTAGACAACTGATAAACATACGTAAATACATTATTTTTTGTAAATACATACTTATGATACATAGAAAACACCCAAACTAAGACAAACAGACATGTTCATGCACACAAATGTTTGTTCTATGGGGGAATCGAACCCACGAGCGTTGGTGTCGAAGCCGCGTCATTGACCGCTACGCCACCGAGCTCGTCATTTCATTTCAAATATCATATTAAAACACGGGGCTCGTGTAAAATGTGAATAAATATATGGTTCATTATTGGAACTATCTCGTTCTCACAAGGCGCTTAGTAAAGTAACAACCGTATCTAACTGTAACTGATATGGTTGTCGGTAGGTAAAAGGTTTTGGGGTGTAAGTTGTCCATCTTTGAACCAAAGCCAACTTCACCTGCGTGCACACTGCTGACTGACAAATAAAGCATGGACGAAAAGAGAGGTACGGAGCGTAATTGTAAGCTACCCGACTGGGGAATGTTCCTCCACCTCACAGAATACCGCAGCCAAATAACAATTCTTTTGAGGGTTGTTGTGTTCCTGCGAGTGAGTGAGGTCACTAGAAACGAAGGAGATGCTGCGTTGGCAGCGGGAGTGGCGGCGCACGAGCGACCTTTTATGTTGCGAGCGTTAATATGGCTACGGTAACCGCTTCACATAAGACGGGCCGTAGCCTTATCTGCCACCCGACTTAGTATAAAAAGAAATAAAAAATAAGTTCTACATGCCCACTGACGAGTTCATTTAAACATATTGCGTACTCACAATGCACCTGGGTGAATTAAGTACAGCTTTCGATGAAATTTCAGTTTTAATTTATTCAAAAACCATCCATAGTACATTGTAAAACAGGGCTGTCCAAACGATATACAATGCCGGGCCATGACAATTTACTATATAAGATAAGCGGGCCGCAGAAATAAATACCTACTTGACATTTTTACTACCTACATTGTAAATGTAACCTTAGTATAACCAGTTAGCTATAAAACTTTAAGTTTTCTAAATATATATATAAAATTTTCAGTCAGATTCGTTGTACAAAAACTGTAGCCACAAATGAAAAATACGTCACGGGCCGCACAAATATAAGCCGAGGGCCGCATGCGGCCCGCGGGCCGTGCTTTGGACAGCCCTGTTCTAAAATATCGAGCCAGGAGCTCTACCGCTGAAGCTAAAGCCGATTACTATCAGATTATTTTATTGCGAAAATCAAACTTCAGTTTAAATTTATAGCACATGTGTTTAGCTTTGCTGGTAGTAACCCTGGAGTTCTACCGACTACGCTGAAGATGATTCATCATCATCAGGTCCATTTTAGTCTCCACTACAGGAGCACGACCCTCTCTCGTCCATCCTAGATGGACGGAGGATTTGGCCTACATTCCCCACGCTGGCCAAACGGGTTGGGGAGGCCTGATCGATATTTTGATAATGTATTTCCCTTAGTCGCCTTATACGACATCCACGGAAAGAAACGGAGTGATTCTATTCTTGTCTGCCGGAAACCACACGGCCAAGAAGATGATTGTCAATAATTAAAACTAGTCTATTTTTCAAATCAAAATATTCCATGGTAATCGGCTTCAGCTTCGGCGGTAGGATCCCTGGTGATCGAAATCTACCAGATTAGACTTTTCGAAATCAGCATTTTCTCGTAATTCATCGTAACAATCTCGGAAACGTTTCTAATAATTTCGATCTCGTCATCACCCCATAATCAGTTGTGATACGGGTCTCCTCAATCGAAGGGGTTTAGAGCATACTCCACCAGGTATTACTTATACACATACCATACGGATCTAATCCGTGAGTCTAGCAAAGGTGGTTGATGGGACAAGGACAACTCCTAATAAATGACCGAGTGAGCGTAGCAAGAGAGGGTTTTGTATCCCCCCATCCCCCATCCCCTTACTGTATGTACCATAGGCTGTTATCATTATCGAAGGATACGTGAAGCCATATTCCCAACTATTACCATTTGATTATTTTATTTATAACATCTCGTCAAACAATACATAAAATACAACTATAAAACCAAAGTACCTACCTAAAACTAAATAATCCCTACTAATATTATAAATGTGAATGTCCGTTTGTTTGTTACGCTTTCACGCGAAAACTACTCAACCGATCATCATGAAACTTTGTACACATATTCTTGAGGGTATCAGAAGTAACATAGGAAACTTTTTATCAAAAAAAATATTTTTTACGAAAATGAATTTCACGCGAGCGAAGCCGCGTCCAAAAGCTACTATTAAATTAAAACTGAAATAAATATAAAAAGTTTGACCCATGTGGCATCATTCCCAAGATGATAACAGCATTACCTCGCTGAATGGCTAAACTCTATCACTATATGATAGTCCTATATCCAACTCATTGGATTTGGGTTACTTAAAAATATAGACCTGTGCCAACTCGCAGTTGAGTTGCGTGGTAGAGTACGCTCTTAACCCCTTTCGTTTTAGGGAGACCAGCAGAAATTCACTTCAAAAAAGATTGACTCGATACATTCATTTGCAAATCTTAATTACATCACGCATCAAAATATTAATCAAATTATAAAAAAAAATATTAGGTACTTTAAAAAAAAAATCACAATTAACTTTGATTAAAAACATCATAGATTCAGCTCTCTCGTGGTCCAGTCAAGATCCATATGAATAAATCGCTAAAAGGAAAATTCATTTAGAGCATTTGGCAGCTTAGACTTCCGCGCCGCTCAACCCCCAACTCTGTTGCATCCAATTCCGACGAGAGTTCGTAATTGAAATGAAAATTTCACTTTTATTATTTCCCTCCCCCAATCCTCCTTGCGAATCACGTTACCGATTCCGCTCAATAAAGTAAAGTCTTTTATATCTGTGCAAATATAATATCTAAATTCAATTTCGTTGTAGCCTCGGCCCGGTCAAGATAATAACAAAGTTTTCGAGATAACACAAAAAAATACACTAAAATAAGGGATATCGGAACTCGGGTCTTGTTTGGAATGGAACTCTTATAGTTTCGTTAAGAGATTTATTATAATAACTTCACGAACAGTTTATCCAAGTCACATAAAAAAGTTGTTTTTTTTTTTATACTACGTCGGGTGGCAGACAAGCATAGGTACGGCCCGCCTGATGTGAAGCGGTTACCATAGCCATATTAACGCTAGCAACATAAAATATCGCTCGCGCGCCGCCACCCCCGCTGCCAACGCAGCATCTCCTTCATTTCTGGTGACCTCACTCACTCGCAGGAACACAACAACCCTCAAGGGAATTGTTATTTAGCTGCGGTATTCTGTGAGGTGGAGGTACATTACATTCCCCAGTCAGGTAGCTTACAATTACGCTCCCTACCTCTTATCGCCAGAGCGTCGTTTGTCAGTCAGCAGGGTGCACCGCGTGCACGTGAAGTTGGCTTTGGTTCAAAGATGTTGATGAACCTCTTACACCCCAAAATTTTTGAGACAGTAAATCTATAAAAAAAATTGCTTGTCTGTAAAGTCGATCTACGGACGATAATTTTACGTGATAACGTCATAAGAAAACATCGGCCGATGGAGATCGGCATAAGTCGATGTATCTCTCTATCGCTTGTTCCGCGCTCTCGCTTGCACGCTCAGCTAAGGCGGAACGTGACAATAAATCATGCTTTTTCGTAAGTGCAGCCGGCGTTCATCGATTTATAACACGTTAAAAATAAAAATAAAATAAGTAGGTACTTGTTTTATGAACTGTCGTTACTGTTAAACTCATATCATGTGCCATTCTGAAGTATTTTTATGAAGGGCGATGAGCAAGACGTATCGTTTGAGTTAACAAACAGTTAAGTATTGTTATTTCCGCGATCGGTTCTTTGTTCTGACCCTCAATAGTTCTTTGTAGGTATGCGAGTAATGATGTTTTCCTTTGTGCGATACAATATTGATAGATATTAGATATTTTTGGACCGATATTTTCTTAGTATTGTTAGTTCAGTTTACATTGTGCTACAATTTGAGATAGATTGGTTTGCTTTTTAATCGACTTCGAAAACATGAGAAGGTATTCGACTGTTTATTTTATGTTCATTATCTCGATACTTCTTTCTAGCTAAAGCTGGTTTTGATGTTTATTTTATTTTAAAATCTCTTCTTCCTTAAAAAAATCTCGTGTGATTTCAATTTGATCGAATTCTGACGCCGAAAGTCATAGAAATGAATAGGCTCCAAAACCACTGAACCGATTTTGATGAAACTTGTCACAAATAAAGACTTCGAAATGCTTGAGGTTTGAGTCGAAAAAAAATTGATATCTATCATGTCCTTGAAGAATGATCATCAAATACGTTTTTCATTGAAACCAATGGAAAACATTCACTCAGAGGATCTACTCGCTCTACTCAACCTCGACGTCGGCCCCGTGGGCTAGAAAATCAGCCTAGTTTATTATGATATAAAATATTTTCTGTACCTCGAGAGGAGCCCACTACACATTCCTACCAGATTTTTTTTTTATACTACGTCGTGTGGCAGACAAGCAAACGGCCCACCTGATGTGAAGCGGTTACCGCAGCCATATTAACGCTTGCAACATAAAATATCGCTCGCGCCGCCACCCCCGCTGCCAACTCAGCATCTCCTTCCTTTCTGGTGACCTCACTCACTCGCAGGAACACAACAACCCTCAAGGGAATTGTTATTTGGCTGCGGTATTCTGTGAGGTGGAGGTACATTCCCAGGTCGGGTAGTTTACAATTAGGCTCCCTACCTCACTTTTTGCCAGAGCTTCGTTTGTCAGTCAGCAGGGTGCACCGCGTGCAGGTGAAGTTGGCTTTGGTTCAAAGATGTTGATACTGTAACTGTACTGTAATTTGGGGTGTAAGTACACCCCAAATTACAGTACAGTTACAGTATATCCCCTGTGTATCCAAGATTAAAAGCGGCGACCAGCACAAAGTAATGAACAATTAACACTGCAGTCCTAACGGAGTAAACCTAGGCAGCTTTGGAACACACAACGTATTTAATCAAAGAAATTAGTAGGAGTAGGAAGCTTATGGAGTTTGACTTAAAGTTTGACGCAAAATTTATTAAATTTCCGTCTCTAAAGATTTTAATTTCAAACTATTTCGTCCACTTCTTTTACATTTCTAAAATATACTCGATACTTTCAAACTTCGTAACATTGCAGCGGAGCGCAGTACCGAGCAACTTCGAAATTTATACAATAAGAACTACATTCGTTGGTAATAAAGTTTAAATTACATTGAAAGCTAAAAAGCAGCTGTGTGCTAATAAAACATTTACTTTACTGGCACTTTAAAAAGCAAATGTCTGTACAAATACTTTGTAAAGATTTTTGAGCTGGAACTGAACACCGATATAGTCAAAACGAGCGGTTTACACATATAAAATTTTGCTATTGAAATGCAAATATTCAACAAATTTATATATGATTAGCTTCAACCCGCGACTTCGCCCGCGATTACTTCTTTTAATAAAAAGTATCCCATGCACTTTGAAATCTTTGAGAATATGTGTACAAAGTTATATGATTGATGAAAAATAACAACGGGAATGAATTCGATCATACTCCAATTAGCCCCAAAGTAAGCAAAGCTTGTGTTATGGGTACTAGACAACTGATAAACATACGTAAATACATTCTTTTATTCAATCGTCAATTTTATTATTATTGCCTGACGTTTCGTCCAAGGTGCCCGGCCGTGATCACAAGCTGACTGCCTCACTCAGCTCTCAGTCAGTTAATTCCCGTTGTTATTTTTCATAAATCATGCAACGCGAAAGTTAAAAAGTTTTATAATGATCGGTTGAGTAGTTTCGGCGTCAAAGCGTACCAAACAAACTCACATTCAAAGTTATAATATTAGTAGGGAAGTAGACATAGGTCATCATCATCTTTGCTCTCTTGAATGGTAGACAGAGAAAGCTATAGACATCATGTGAAGAAAAGGAGACAGATTGAAATGATTTTTTATTTCGCGTCACGTGCTGGTTGTATCTATAGAAAGCACAATAATGTGCATAACAGGTAAAAACTAGAAAGGTTTCAAGTATTTAAGTAGTATTATAGGAGCACGTAAGCGATATTTCATGTTGCGAGCGATTATATAGCTACGGTAACTTTTTCACATCAGGCGGGCCGTATTCTTGTTGGGCACCCGACATAGTATAAAAAAAGTTTATTAACAGAAATACTAGAGTATATTCTCTCTGGATAACAGTAATATTCGTTTCGTTTATCTTCGTTCAAAGTTTTCCTACACAGCGTCCCCAGTTGACAACCATTAGGATAATTCCTTCTTGCAGACTGCACTTATTACATAGACTATGCTATAAGCTAGACTGCATGGAATATTTTCTGACCTGAAAACCTCCATCCAAAATTCAATCACACCACTGGATAGATGAAGTAAAGACTATGGAACATCGCGTGCGAGGGAGAGGAAGGAGCTGCCATTTTGAGATAATTTTAGTGCATATAACGTATTCACGTATAACACACGGCCGTGTCCATGACACAGGTACACCCCATTTTTTCATACTATTATCTTCTATCTATCTATTATTATTATTTATATACCTATAAAAGAGAAAGTATGTATGTATGTTTGAATACACTCCGAAACGGCTAGACCGATTTCAACGAAATTTTTGGTCAATCTTTAGATTGACCCAGCGGATAATCCTGCACTCCTGGACTACGCGGGCGAAGCCTCGGGTAACAGCCAGTTAAAAATAAAAGTAAAACACGTCGTGTCATCGTCCTTTTTTGACTCTCGGCCGCACGTCCATGTAGGTAATATGATTTCGTCCTGCGATTTCCGACACTTGACAATGCACTTTATTACATTAAATGAACAAGAATAAACAAGTTTTAATAACTGTTTTTAAAAAATGAACTAAAAAGAATTATAAAAAGCATATTTGTTTGGGGTGTAAGTGGTTCATCAACATCTTTGAAAAAAAAGCCAACCTCACCTAGCACGTGGTGCACCCTCCTGATCGACAGTATTAGTATGGATAATACATAGAAAACACCCAGGACAAGACAAACAGACATGTTCATGAACACAAATAAACATTTGACAAGACAGACGTCTAGTGCGAGTATCGAACCTGCGACCTTGGAATCAAAGAAGCCATTACTAGCCATCCAACCACCGCTCGTCAAAAAATAAAACCTAATACCTAAACTGACTTGTTAAACTTTTCTCGAAATCCTTTCGCAGTCTACATTACAGCACCTTGTACGTCTATGGTTGAAATTTTCTATTGAAATAGTTTTTATTAAAGAACTAATAAAGTAGACTACCGCTCCAGTCTGTTTTTGTGAGATTAAGATTCTTTTGTTTTTATAAATTTCTTTGCTATTTTGTTGCTACATTTACTGGTTCATTATCGTGAGTTGATGTTTAATAAATATTTATAATCGATTTTGTTATTGTGTTCATGAACTTCCACATCATCTATTACCATAATTTGATTTCCTGGTCAGAAATTGTTTTTATTCCATAAATGACATTTTCAATTATAAATTCTATTTTATAACATTATTTGCAATGTAAAATGTTAATTTATTTTTGGAATGATGACAATGTCAATGTCAATCAGAAAAATATCTTTCCGTAAATTAATTTATTTTCGCAATATAATTCACCAAATTCTGTGTTATTTTTTATTTCTTTCAGACCTAGATATTGTTTAAAATATTTCCAATAAAAGTTATTACCTCCCTCTCAAGCAGTGCCAGTTATTTACTATTTCCTAGTTTCAAGGAATTGATGTTCATATCCTCATAGATATCTAAACGAAGAGTAAACCTACCCATGATCGGTAAATCTTGCGAGAAACAGATAATCAGAACCCAGGCAGGAGTGATGGAACCATGTAAATGACCAAACCAGAAAATACTGATACAACAAGACTGAATCATCAAACCTCAGATTATAAGCGTTTTCGTAATATGGAGTTATAACGAGAAAATCCAGAGTCCAAATAAATTGTCCAAGAATATTAACGAAACGCAAGCAATACTTTACCTCTGTCCATAAAGAGTTTTCGGAGAGCTTAATAAGATTTAAATTGCCGTCTGATTGTGCCTTTCCTATAAGTTTACAACATAACTGTGGTTTCATAAAATACTATTTTTCGCGTTATTTTAGTACCAGACTTTGGTGATATGTGTATATTTTTTTAAGGTGTATCTATAGTGTATCCTTTTTTATATTTAATTAAATATTATATTCCTTTTTTATAGACATTTTGTATAGGTGCCCAGCCCATGGCAGCGGAAGTGAACGTGTTGCGATTCGATAGCTTGCCCGGCGATTCATCGCTGGACGGTTTCCTTCGATGCGCCCAGTGTTCCCAGCCAAGATTTTTCAGGGGTTATAGAGGATTAAAAATACACAATAGTAAAGTTCACAAAAATAAAAATATTTTTATAGATTCTGATATTTCTTCGACCATACCATCTGCAATTGATTCCTCTGTACCCCTACAAACTAGGCCCTTTCATGAAATAATATCATCCCTGAAACATTCTGTACCTATCATTAAAAGGATCCCAAAAGGAGCTCGTACATCTGTGGCAGAGAAACTTTCACAAGAAATTAAATTTACATTTCAGGAAAATACACAGGAGGCTTGGGAACACTTATTGACCTTCCCTTACCGGATTTTACATATTAATAAAAGGTGCTGTAATTCATCTCTTACCAACTCCATTAAAGAAAACTGCAATAGACCTGACCCATTACTTAATGTAAATCCTTTACTTTCAGCTTCAACAAGAATTAAAAAAAATGTATTTCAATATGTGGAATCTAAGGTAGGGGAAGGGGATATTAAAGGCGCAGCCAGAATCCTTTTTTCTAGCGATGGAATCGCCCCAGATACCCCTGATACTCTTTCCGCACTTCACGACAAACATCCACCTTCGGCAGCAGGAATTACCTTTCCCGCCCCACCTAGCCCATCGGATGCGCCGTTGCAGATTGGCCCACAAGAGGTTTACAGGGCCGTTTTGTCCTTTAGGAGTGGTTCCGCTGGTGGATTAGATGGTCTCACCCCTCAGCACCTTAAAGATTTGTTGGGAGGTGAGACCAGCGATACCAGCGAGTCCCTTCTGGGGAACCTGACGGCCCTTGTAAACCTAATGCTGTCTGGGAAGGTTTGTGACGGTGTAACTGATGTGTTATATGGTGCTAATTTATGCGCTTTAAAAAAGAAAGACGGTGGTATACGTCCTATAGCTGTAGGTACGGTATACCGCCGTCTTACTTCTAAGATTTGTTGCAGTGCCATCGCGGACACTCTTGGTAGCTACTTCCAGCCATTACAGTTGGGATTTGGCTCTAAGGGTGGCTGCGAGGCCGCTGTACATTCTGCAAGGACTTTCATCCACAACCAGGAAGGTGATGTGCTGCTGAAGGTGGACATTAAAAATGCTTTTAATTCCGTGGATAGGGCCGCCTTGTTGACAGAAGTCAAATCCAAAATTCCCTCGACTTATAATTTCCTTTGGCAATGCTATAACAAAAATTCAAAATTAATGTATAAGAATCATCTTTTGTACTCCTCTGTGGGTTGTCAACAAGGTGACCCTCTTGGGCCAGCAATTTTTAGTTTGGCTATCCATCCGGTTTTACTGGCTCTAAATTCTAAATTTAATGTTTGGTATTTAGATGACGGGACTCTTGGAGGAGACTGTAATACAGTTCTTCATGATTTTAAAGCTTTAATCCAACATTTAAACTCTTTAGGTCTAAAAATAAATTATGCAAAATGCGAACTTTTTATTTCGGATAATTGTCAACAAAAAAATGCAATAGTTTCGAGTTTTGCTGCAATTGCCCCCGATATCAAAATCTTAAATAAATCTACATTACGCCTCCTTGGGTCATCTGTTTTCAATGAATCCTTTTCTTCTTTTATAGAAGAAAAAATACAAAATTTTCAGTTCGTTTCGGACCGCCTTTCAAATATAAACACACACACACACATAGCTTTCACTATCTTGCGTTTTTGCCTTTTTGTTCCAAATTTTACGTACGTGCTACGGTGCTGCCATTTTTGGAAACGACCGGATTTGACAGAAAAATTGGACGTAATTATTAAAAATACACTTTCGGCTCTGCTTAATGTTAATTTAGATGATCGTTCATGGGAACAGGCCTCCCTACCTATTAGATTCGGAGGCCTAGGAATTCGCAAAATTACTAGTGTCGATCTCCCAGCATTTTTGTCTTCCGTTCACAGCGTTAAAAATCTTTTTACAAAAATTTGTAATGATTTTACAACAGAAATATGTCATGTAACGGATGCCAAACATGCTTGGACGAGTCAAGATCCAAATTCAAAATTTCCAGATTTTCCATCATCACAGAGACAGTGGGACGAGCCGCTTTGCAGACTGTTACGAAATAACCTTTTACAAACATGTAGCAATTCTGCAGAGCGTGCCCGTCTCCTGGCTGTAGCGGAATGGGAGTCTGGATTATGGCTACAAGCATTACCATCTCCTAATTTAGGAACTCTGTTGGATCGCGATACCTTCCGTCTAGCAGTGTGTCTGCGTTTGGGCACTTATATAAACGCCCCGCATCGTTGCCCCTGTGGTGATACTGTCGATCAACTTGGTCACCACGGACTTTCGTGTCTCAAAAGTGCAGGCCGCATACCACGCCACGCTAGCCTTAATAATATCATCCACCGGGCTCTTGCCAGCATCCGTACACCCGCGGTTTTAGAACCGGACGGGCTTGCACGTGATGATGGGAAGAGACCGGATGGAATGACACTTGTGGCCTGGAGGTTGGGGCGACCTTTGGTGTGGGACGCTACCTGCGTCGACACCCTTGCGCCGTCTCATCTTCGGGTCACTGAAGTTAGGGCTGGTGCGGCTGCAGCGTTTGCTGAAAACCTCAAACGGCGAAAATATAGTAGCTTGGATCAGAGCTACATATTTGAGCCGTTTGGGGTAGAGACACTAGGTCCGTGGGGACCATCAGCACATAAACTGTTTCAACAGTTGTCAAAAAGATTGATCGAAGTATCACATGACCAAAGGGCTGGCCAATATCTCGGCCAGAGGATTAGCATTGCCATTCAACGTGGCAATGCTGCCAGCCTTTTGGGCACTTTTCAAGTGGGTAACGATTTGGCGGGGCTTCATTATTTATAGTTATTTATTTCTAAGTTATATTTAAGTAGGCATTTTATTTATAAGTTATCTATGTTAAAATTTAAAAAATAAATAAACATTACATTTACAAACAACAAAAAAAAAAAAAAATGTTAATTTAAATATATAACTTTGCTTTTCTTATTTTTATATAAATATTTACATACCGTTTTGGTGGAATATGCTGAGGACCATACAATTTATAACGCCTTATTGTTAACCATATTCTGTGAATAAAGTATCATTCATTCATTCATTCGTTCATACTCAGAGTCACATCCCGGCCACTCCGTAATAAATAATATCGCATCGTTTTCTATTTATTATTTATATAAAATTCGACGTGTTTTGCCATAAAAACATTGCCAAAATAACAACCTATTTTCAGACCTACAGAATATACATACATAAAATTTCAATAAAATCAGTTAAGCCGTTTCGGAGGAGTATTGTAACTAAAATTATGACACGAAAATTTTATATATACATACAACTTAAATCTTCATTAAAACCTTCAACAACATCAAGATTTAGGGGGTAAGTAACTCCATCATTGTCTTTGAGCCAAAGCCAACCTCACAATTGCTAGAGGCCGAGGTGCCGAGACCGTTGTTGAATTCCTGAGAGTAAGTGATTTCACAAACTTAATAGTTTGTGAAATCACTTACTCTCAGGAGTAGCTACAATGGCAGTGTCGGTACGCAGGTGATAGTCCATGTTGCAGGCTACCGCAACTCTTCATATCAGACGGGCCATATGCTTGCCTGCCACCGGACGTGGTATAAAAAAAACATTATTATCAAATAATCATTTATAATTTTATCAATTATTATATCAAGTTTCGGAGTATTATTTATATGGCAGAACAATATTTGTAGATTCAGCTATTATTTATTAAATTATGGATCTACTGCATGATTGACTGCATGTAATAAATACTGTCTAGACCCTCCGGATCAGTAGTACCATTGACTAGTACCATTGATGGTACAAGTGACACAACTTACATTGGCATAGTAAAATATTACCACAGTTATTACGAGCAAGATGCAGCGTTCATCACACGTACTCGCATACAAAAGCAAGTAGCACTGTCCACACACCCGCTGATAACATTTTATATATAAACGTGCCATAGGCGAAAACCACGGCAGTAATATTTGCTACAAAGCGCTTACTCTCTCCGAGAGAGTCTTTCAGAAAAATTGTAGTTAAAATGCCTTCCTGTATCAGATACAGGAAGGCATTTTAACTACAATTTTTCAATAATGGTATTGAATAGAACGCATCTATATGTATATTGTACTTTCAATGATTTCGACCCCATATGTATCAAATCCATTTTGTGTTCCTGCGAGTGAGTGAGGTTACCAGAAAGAAAGGTAAGAATATAGGCAGGCAACGGAACGGCGACCCTTGGTTTTGTTGGTCTCCGTGGGCGGTGGTGATAGCTTTCCATCAGGTGACCCACATGCTCGTTTGCCCCTTCTCATATAAAAAAAAAAACTTTTTAGCTGTTTTTTTTTTTATTATCTAGTAAAAGCTTGTTTATTTCTTATTTCTTGTTAAAATTAAAATTCATTTTACGTATGCCTCACTAAAGTTGACTTCGAAGTTAGTTGCTTAAGTCATTTTGTTGTGGAATCTCTATAATTCTAATATGTTATTTTATTCATGACTGAAGCACTGTCTTCATATTATAACTTTCGAAGCGAAACCAGGAGCTTGAACGGAAATTAGATTGTTATTGGTGTAATATCGTAAAGATGAAGTTTATGTTCCGCGTTCCGTGGTGGGGTTTAGGATTTCGCTATACCAAAGTAGTAGGTAATTCGTCGGCTAGCAAATAACAGCGCGTAAGTGGGAATTTCGCGCAGCCAGATTGCGCCAAAAGCTCACGCTACACTTTTTTTAAATGAGAGGGGGGCAAACGAGCATGTGTGTTACCTGATGGAAAGCAATCACCACCGCCCATGGAGATCAGCAACATCAAAGGGTCGCCGATCCTTTCCCAGCCTATACTCCTTCCTTCCTTTCTGGTGAACTCACTCACTCGCAGGAACACAACAACCCTCAAGCGAATTGTTATTTGCGACAAGCGAATTGCCTGCAGTTTGCAAAAATATTATACAGATCAGATGAAGACATTATACATTTGCTCACATGTGCACTGCAGTAGTGCAAACCAGGTCGTGTCTCAGTGTATACTTTGATATACCTGTGGCACATTCTAACGATTTCGGCAATATTATTAATCATACTTGGGCAATGGCGCGGCTCGCTCGGGTTTGTTCAACGCTGCACTTTGCCAAATATATACTGACCCCTATCTCGTTCAACGAAACGAAGTGAAGCGGAACTGTTCCGCTCGTAGTATTGGGGTGTCAGTGGTTCATCAACATCTTTTTTAATAATATTATTTTTAAATTTGTCAGACAGATTACACAGCGCCATCTAGACCCAAAGTAAGCGAAGCTTGTGTTATGGGTACTACACAACTGATAAACTTACGTAAATACATTTTTTTTTTGTAAATTCATACTTAGGATACATAGAAACACCCAGACCAAGACAAACAGACATGTTCATGCACACAAATGTTTGTCCTGTGTGAGAATCGAATCCACGAGCGTTGGTGTCGAAGCCGCGTCATTGACCGCTACCATAGTACAATTTATACTATGCCGCTATCCCACCGAGCTCGTCAAAGAAAAAGTCCAAAATTGTAATTTTCAAATTAACATAGCTCGAGAGATTTTTGTGCTATCGATGTAATATACGTCCTTACATATCAAACCGCAAGTAAACGATAGATATATATAATAAACGATATATCTAATTATCTATCTACCAGTAAGCTATTACCCATAAAACAAATTTTAAAACAAAGCCTTAGATCCAAGTTAAAATACAACAAAATGAGACAGTTATCCAGTGTGACCATGGGCGGTGCAACCTGGTCGAAAAGTCAGGCAATAATAAATGTATATAAATACCCTTATACATATTTGTGTTAATTCCCGTTGTTATTTTCATAAATCATTCAACGCGAAAGTTTAAAAGTTATTATAGTTAAAATACAGCCATACTTTGGGAAACATTTTTGGAAAGTTTGGTTTGTTGTCTGGCGTTTACTTTCCTTTTTACTTTCGTCTGCGTTTGCCTATAGATGTGTTTTACCTGCCTCCATTATAGCATGAAGAAACCAAGAAAGTTCATTCGGTCCCGCGCCGCGCAGGATATTAGCACAGTATTGCTATTTTATATTAGCCCTAATCGAAAACAATTATTGGAAAATTGAAAATAAAAAGCCTTCCTGTTGTAGTATGTGTAGCAAATTGGCTAAATTCATTATTTATATGTAGCTTCATAGTTTACTGCGACGTATACGCATATTGCTATTTTGTGATCCAGTTCCATAAATAGCATTAACGCATTACAATAAAGGTTCTATTCTTTACATAACATACAAGAACATATTGACGAGCCCGGTGGTCGAATGGCTAACATTGGCTATTTTGACTCCGAAGTCGCGGGTTCGATCCTCGCACAAGACAAACATTTTTGTGTATGAACATGTCTGTTTGTCTTGCTTGGTCTGGGTATTTTCTATGTATTATAAGCATGTATTTACAGAAAAAACTGTATATAAATACATTTATCAGTTGTCTAGTACCCATAGTACAAACTTTGCGCTTAATTTGGGATTAGATTGTAAATTGTCCAGGAATATTTATTTGTTTGGCCGTGTGGTTTCCGGCAGACTAGAATAGAATCACTCCGTTTCTTCCCGTGGATGACGTACAAGTCGACTATTAAATATCGATCAGGCCTCCCCAACCCGTTTGACCAGCAGCGTGGGGAGTGTAGGCCAAATCCTCCTTCCGTCTAGGACGGACGAGAGAGGGTCGTGCTCCTGTAGTGGAGACTAAAATGGACCTGATGATGATGATGATGATTTATTTGTTTATTATTTATTTACATATGTTATTGGTGTCTCTTGAAGCACCCTCCAACTACCACCTTTCTTCATTTATTACACTGTATGTTCACGTTCTATTTCTTTCTGTTCGTACTCCATGTATAAATGCGTAGGTATTGAGTAAGCGCTTTATAGCCAATTTTTACTGCCGTAATGTTCGTCTATGACCCGTCTATATATAAAATGTCATAAATCCTTTGTTCTCATCTGTCCAAGTAGGTTTCCAAACCGAAAACACGAACCGAATCGAAACAAAGAAAGTTAATAGGCTCTAGAAACATTTTTTAATAGCTACCTAACTTTAATGTAACTTTAAGTAGTAAAGTTATACATGAAAAATAATTTCAGTGGCCTTGCATGCTTTAGTGTGATTACTGAACGACTGGCCAATTAGTAGATGTTATCCTGAAAACATGAACCTAACCTGAAAAGCTGGAGGTCATATACATATAAATATTATTATGTTTGATTTGGATCCTATCTGTATATTGAAATTGTAATAAGACTTTTACAATTATTAAATAGAAATAGTAATATAGACAATAAAAACTAAACTAAACTGTGTAAACCTATCTTAACAAAAACTATCTAAAGTAGGTCCGTGAGGCAGCGTGCCTAAAACGCTAGCAGCGACCCCTTTGGATGGCGATGCTTAGCCTCTGACCCAAGTAAGCGCCGGCTCTTGGGTCCCCGGTGGCTTGAAAAAGTCTCTTTGAAATGTCTTCAAAAAGACTCAAGGCACAGGGGCCCCAAGGACCGAGGGTTTCGACTCCGAAAGGGCTGAATAGGTATTGGGAGCCGATACCTCGGTATTTTAAGGTTTTGTTCTTCTCCTAATAGTTCTTATCTTATTTTATATACAACTATATTTTTCCCGCGATATTTTGATAGGAGGATGCTCCGAGTTTCGTGGATTTAATTCCGCACAAACTCCTCCATCCGTGCTGAACTTGGCATTAAAGAACATCTATCCACCTTGGTGCATAGCCGTATTTTGCGATTCTTTTTCGCCGAAAAGAGAGATAGTGCATAGCATATTTTGTAAGCTGCCCGATTGGGGAAGTACCTTTACCTCACTGAATACTGCTGCAAATGAACAATTCCCTTAAGGATTTTAGTTCTGTCGGCGTGCAAGCAGTGCGTCATATTACGAGCGTTAATATGGCTACGGTAACTGCTTCACATCAGGCGGGCCATATGCTTTTGTTGGGGTCGTTTGCGCGTACCGAATGCCGATGGGTAATACCGGGGAATTATCCGTAGAAATTAAATATCGTATACACTTGCTAGTATGTTTTAATCTGATATAACGATGTCTGCAATATAACTCACTTATTACAGATTATACAATTCTTTATATACACGGGGGAACGTGATTACATTTTACATATTTACACGTTCAATATACATAGTACCAATACTTTGTTAGTGCTATAAAAAGAGTGACCAGGAATGAATAAGTAGCTGCAATGGCGGCAAGTGGCCATGCGTTAGTGATCCTTTATGTTGGGACGACATACGACGTTATGTAGATCCAATAACTCCTATCTTCACCTGGCCAAAATTCTCAGGAGGCGAAAAAAATCGTTTTTATTCCTATATGTATCTTTATATATAAAAAAATGACTCCCTATTCTATAATGTTGGTATTATAAGGAGAAGATTCCTAAGAAAGAAAAAAAATAAGAAACTTGCGCGGAAAATTAGACAATTTATGAGAACTGAACGACCATTTTCACTTTTCTAATATAACTTTATGGCGTTTGACAGAACTATCAGTTATTTGACAGCGAGGGCGAAACCAATTCAATATACACAGTTAAGAAGACAGGAAAACGTCTGTAAGGTAAGCTAGTAATTATATAAATCAATTTGTTTCCGAGTAAGTTATGTGAAATTTCTGAAAACTTAGTTTGGATGGAGATAGAAGGTTTCCGATATAAGCCGATGATATAACATCTCACTGACTTACATGCTCTCAAAATACGTTTCCCTGCCTTGTTCAGCCGTTGGTGAAAACCATGAATTTTTTATGAAATTCACGGAAGCTAAAACTAGTATACCTATATTATGTACCAGCCATTTTGTAAAATCCACCTCGTTGTACTGGGTTTAACAAAATGGCGGAGACATTATTTACCGCCTGAGTGAATTTTCACCTGATGGAGCTGGCACATCAACAAGCGAGCTCCTATTTCTGATTCACAAAGAACTAACCGGGCGCTAACTTATTAACAATCCACCTAGATGTCATTCCGCCGAATTATAAAGAGGAGCCATTTTAAAACATCTAGCCGTATGCGTATGCAAATATGTTGATGAACTACTTACACCCCAATGTAAGGAGTTCATCAACATATTTGAACCAAAGCCAACTTCTCCTGCACCTGCTGACTAACAAATGAGGCTCTGACGAAAAGAGAGGTAAAGCCTAGCGTATTTTTTTAGCTGCCCGACTGGGGAAGTACCTCCAGCTCACAGAATACCGCAGCCAAATAACAATTCCTTTGAGAGTTGTTGTGTTCCTGCGAGTGAGTAAAGTCACCAGAAAGAAAGAAAGGAAGGAGTTTAGGGCTGGCAACGGATCGGCGGCCATTTGGTGTTGCTGGTCTCCATGGGCGGTGGTGGTTGCTTTCCATCAGGTGACCCACATGCGCGTTTGCCCCCCTCTCACATAAAAAAAAATTAAGGCGGATTAACGAAAACGGATCCGCTTTATAATGCGTCTGAATAGCGTTAATAGCGGCAGCATTTTTTTAAATATATACTACGGCAAGGAGCAGACAAGCATACGAGCATATTAA
Organism: Hypsopygia costalis; assembly: GCA_937001555.2. Taxonomy (NCBI): domain Eukaryota; kingdom Metazoa; phylum Arthropoda; class Insecta; order Lepidoptera; family Pyralidae; genus Hypsopygia; species Hypsopygia costalis. Next base: position 27,704,574 of record OW443338.2, read on the forward strand.
CGTTCGCAACTTCTAACATCGCTCGCTTGCCGCCACCTCGCTGCCATCGCAGCACCTCCTTTCATTTTAGTGACCTCACTCACTCGCAGGAACACGACAACCCTCAAGAGAATAGTTATTTGGCTGCGATATTCTGTGAGGTGGAGGAGGCAGCTTATAAATACGCTGTACCCTGCCTCTCTTTTACCAGCTTCTCTTTCATTAGTCAGCAGGGTGCACCATGTGCAGGCTTTGGCTCTATAGATCGCGGTGAGCCGCTTACACCCCAAGTCTAAGAAAAGGTATAAGAAAAGGTTTTTAATAATTTTTAAGGGATATCAGGATATATACGTTAAAAACGGGGTAAAACCTAGTAATATTATGAACGTGAAACTACAAAATATAACTATCTGGGTCGTTCTCGTATTTCTGCGAAGGTAAAGCCTTCGAAAGTTCAAGTATCTCCACCCTCCATTCGAGGGCTGTTTCAAGTGTCAGCTCACAAAGGCTGTAAAAACTTGTCAGTGCCAGATAACAACCTTTGATCAGCATTTACTTTACCTTCCACGTGTACGTTGCTCTAAATAGTTTTTAATAGCGCTCAAAGTTATAAGAATTTCATAAATATGAGACAGAGGGCAAACGTGCATGTGGGTCACCTGATGGAAAGCAATCATAGTCATGTCAATGCACTGGAACCTTTCGATGTAAAAGAAGGACAAACAACTTAACATATTGTAGCTTAGCCCGCATGGTCATAATTTTGATTTTTTTTTCCCCCAAGATATGCGATGAATTTTCAGCATAAAAATTAGCATATGTCACTTTTCAGGCCATTTTTAGAGTTCCGTACCTCAAAAGGAAAAACGGAACCCTTATAAGATCACTTTGTTGTCCGTCTGTCTGTCTGTCTGTCTGTCAAGAATTTCTATGTCGAGAATGCGTGGAGGTATCAAGCTGAAATTTGAGCTGTATACTCAGGTCTACGGTCCCATGAAGTTGTAAAAAAATCAAACTGCTAAGTTTACGTAAAAAAAAGTTACGGCCGTTTATTTTGCAAAAAACGCATATTTCGACACACTCAAGGGAATCAAAACCTATAGGGTACTTCCCATTGACCTAGAACTATGAAATTTGGCAAGTAACATCGTTATAGACTACAAGTACAGGAATAAATCTCAAAACTATACATTTGTAAATAGATATTAAAAAATAGGGGGTCTATATTTTTATAGGGTGTCGAAATTTCAAATTGAAACTACTAGTTCAAATGGGGTATCATATGAAAGGGCTTGATGTACACATTGCAAAATATATTTTATTTATTTTTTTCGACGCATTATTTCTTATTTATAATGAAAAATATCAAAATTAATAATGATACTACGTACCTACGGAACCCTCGGTGGGCGAGTCCGACTCGCACTTGTCCGGTTTTTATTTTTATACTACATCGGGAAGCAGACAAGCATACGGCCCGCCTGATATGAAGCGGTTACCGTAGCCATATTAACGCTCGCAATATAAAATATCGCTCGCGCGCCGCTTTCCCCGCTGCCAACGCAGATTCTCCTTCCTTTCTGGTGACCTCACTCTCTCGCAGGAACACAACAACCCTCAAGGAAATTGTTATTTGGCTGCGGTGTTCTGTGAGGTGGAGGTACATTCCCCAGTCGGGTAGCTTACAATTACGCTCCCTACCTCTCTTTTCGCCAGAGCTTCGTTTGTTAGTCAGCAGGGTGCACCAAGTGCAGGTGAATTTGCGTTAGGTTCAAAGATGTTATTGAACCACTTACACCCTAAACTATAAACTATCAGCGTAAAAAAATATGTCACTCCATTTTTCCTTTCGACTTGAATGACGGACAAACAAACACACTTTCACATCAATAATAATAGTATTCCGAAAGTATGGGTGGATGTGGACTAATATAAAAATATATAGCCTTTATAGAGCCTATGACGAGCTCGGTGGTCGAATGGTTAGCAATGGCCACTTTGACTTCGAGGTCGCAGGTTCGATTCCCGCATGAACATGTATTTTTGTCTTGGTCTGGGTGTTTTCTATGTATAATAAGTATGTATTTACAAAAAAAAATGTATTTAAGTACATTTATCAGTTGTCTAGTTCCCATAACTCAAGCTTTGCGCTTAATTTGGGACTAGATGGCGCTGTGTAAATTGTCTAGAAATATTTATTTATTTATAGATATCCCTAAATATATCCCACTGTTTGTTGCCGGAAGCCCGTGTTTTCAAGCCGCCTAAAAGCCACTGACTTGACTTCATCTAATGATAGCAGCCGGTAACAACAGCTTAAAGTGCTCTCCGAATCCCATCCTTAAACAGGCTACCGTAGACGTTGCTTAACTTCTCCTCATACATCAAGCCTAAATGCAGAAAGCAGCGTTACAACTGTGCAAATAAGCTAGACAATAATCATATTCCAACTCAAACACTAAGATCTAGTTAAGCTGTGGTCAAACTGACGCTAACTACACACAGGACGAAGACATAAAGTAAGTAATTGATGTGTCGTTAAGTCGCTCGAACACGTCTTGCGGGAGCTTTAAACACACTTCGCTTATTCGCTTTGAATTAAGCGGAGTTGCACGTATCGTATGAGAATTATGTTTTGACTCGCACCGACTCTCCTAACTATAATTTATTTATTTATTAGCTTCCAAGACTAATTACAATTAACATAAACATCATTATAACCGCATATAATTAGTACAGAGATAGATTATAACCCAAAATTATGTATGTCTAACGGCTTTTTAATTATTGTAATTAATAGCGTGCGCTAGAGGTCGCTGCTCATGGAACAACAATACAAATATTAATAAACGTCATATGTCTTTATATTATGACGAGCTAGGCTGTCAAATGGATAACAATGTTCAAGCCCGGTGGTTAAATGTCTACTTTGACTCCGGGATCGCGGGAATGAGCTCCGCACAAGACAAATATTATTATTTGTGTGCATGAACTTGTCTGTTTGTCTTGATCTAGGTGGTTTCTATGTATTATATGTATGCAATTATAAAAAAATGTATTTAAGTATAATATCAGTTATCTAGTACCCATAGTACAAGCTTTGCTTAGTTTAGGACTAGATGGCAGTGTGTAATTTGTCCACGATTTTGGAACGAAGTTCCTTGTGGGGCGTTGAAGAGGGTTACCCTAGCCGGCAAAAAATGTCCGTAACGTTAAAAAAAATCGTAAGATGTTTATGTATAGTCTATGTATGATGGCTATACAGTGTCTAATGTATAGTCTACGTGATGACTGTTATTATCATTACAGTTTTCTATCATTATTATATCATTCGATAATTATACTTTTATAAATAGTAAACAAAATAAAGGCGTTAAGATAATTTTGTAAAGTAGTTTTTTTTTTATTCTTTTTTTTATTTTATTTTTTCTTATTTTTATAATCAAAAAGCATAGAGAAAGGATATCGTCGTTGTCAAAAAGTAAAATAAGATAATTTTGTAGTTTGTTTTTTTATTATAATCATAATAAAAATGTATACTTACTTTAAAATATTATTATTATGGGTACGGTCTCCGAAGGATAGTGACCCGCTGGGGACACCAGGTGTTTACGTGATACCTTGTGACTGTGGCAGCAGCTACGTGGGGGAAACAGGACGCAATATAGCGGCAAGACTCTCAGAACATAATAGGAGCTTAAAAAACCTGGACAGAAATAGGTCGGCGATCACGGAACACGTACTGGATTCGGGCGTCTCTCATTACATCGATTCGATAAGGCTAAGGTGGTTGCAAAGGAAAAGTTCTTTGTTCCACGTAAAATCCGCGAAGCTATCGAAAATAGTCGACGTCCGAATTTCAACCGTGATACCGGATGGGTATTGCCAACGGCCTGGAAACCAGTGCTCCAGTTTGATTCTAAAGAGAGTCACGATACAGTCGCCAATGCTGATACTGTCAGTTTTTGCCACCACATGGTAAGCGCACTAGATGACCACGCGCCCGGAGAGATAGAAGAATTGGATCCACCGGCTGCCACTACGTCATCGTCGAAGGCAGCGCTCCACCAATCAACGCACCAACCCCCCACCACCCTTTCCAGTCGTGCGGCGCGCGCATTGGCGCGCAGTGTCCGGCGCGAGAGACAAAGGGTGGACGTGTCTGGACATTCGCCCTGATGAAGGTCTCCTTTTGAGATCGAAACTAGTCTGGCTTTCCCGACAAAAAGACGTGAGTGACCCGTTTAATTTATCTAATTAATTTAATATACTTACTTTCTTTATACCTCGAATAAAACTTGAAATAATATTTTTATGATAAGGAACTTCGTTCATATCTGGTGTCCCACGGCACCACTCGTTTTTATTTTACAACAAAATTCTAAGTGGCCAATGATATTCAAGAATCAAGAATAATCATTTTTTTTTGACATAAGCTTTACTTAAATAAAGAAGTAAATAGTAATAAAACGTTATGGATTGGTTAATCCAAACATTACTTTAATTAATCTATAAAGTTTATAAAAAAATATGTATTTATTAATTAAATTCTAAAAATAATTTGTCTTATCTTGTAAGTTAAATTTGACACACTTACCAGTGGAGTGAGATGAAAATGTCGCCGATTTTAATAAAGTAATGAAAATTGTTTCATTCCATAAAGTTAATATTGGTTAATATTTATGTCTTATTTTACAATTTTCATTACTTCTTGACAGGTGCAAGCGATTTCTTTCGCAAATTCTATATCCATTTTTGCTCGTGACCGTACCTTAAACATAACTAACGCCTCGCTAACTGTACAGTAGGGTGGGTCAAAAATTTTTTTTTTCGATTCTGAAATAAGCCTATCGATAAAAAGGTGCCAAATGGTGTATTTAATTGATGTTTAAAGTTTTATTACATTATTTTAAGTTTTATTGCCTCCGGATTGTGATTGAAGTTTTATATAAAGCAGACATTTGACATCAAATTCGAACTACTAATACTAATACTCTTAACAAGTTATTCGTGTCTAGTTTTATGTGTAATAGTTTTTAGTAACGATAAATAGAAAATAGAGTCGTTGATTAGTTGAGCTCAAGGACAAAGTAGTAGTAGTAAGGGAGGGGTGTGTGCAAAAATCTTCTCAAGTCTCACCCAAAAATACCTTAAAACAAGTTGCAAAAATTTCGCCTTGTGAGTAAAGTATTGTTCGAGTTTGCAGTTTGCAGTTGATTTTGCTTCACTATCAAAAACATGTGATAGATTTGGAGTGTCAGACAGGGCAGGATCAGCTATCGCATCAGCAGTTATGCAAGCATCTATATCACAAGTAATAGACAAAAATAAGCTACGTCAAGAACGAAAAAATACTAGAGAAATTATAATTTCACAACAGACACACAAGTTCCACAAGTTTCGCATATACTTCGATGGAAGAAAAGACCAAACTTTGAGTATAACTGAAAAAGATGGAAAAAAGTATAGACCACAAATACTTGAAGAGCATATTTCTTTGATAAAAAAACCTCACTCGCAGTTTTTAAGTTACGTTACACCTGCTTCACGCACTTCAAAATGTGTAGAACAAGAAATATTCAAGTTTTTCTTAAATGCGAATATATCAACGGATTATTTGATTGCAATCGGAAGTGATGGCACTAATACAAATGTTGGCAAATACGGCGTTGTTATACGGATGCTTGAAAAAAGACTGAATAGACCCTTGCAGTGGATTATATGTTTTTTACATATGAATGAACTGCCATTTGTTTGAACACATAGATGGAAAAACCTCTGATCCACGGACACTTTCGGGGACAATCGGGAAAGAACTTGAAAACTGCAAAAAAAGGCCCGCAACTAAATTTCAACCCATTTCGACGAATTTACCAGAGGTTTCTGCTGACGATATCAGTGCAGACCAGAAATACTTGTACAAAATAGTTGAAGCAGTTTTTATAGGTATAAATGTACCTAACGGTATAGCACACAAATGACCAGACAAAATGTCACATGCCCGATGGCTAACCCATGCCAGCAGGTCTCATGTTCTCCGTCTGTATGTTTCAGTAGAGACTGCTTCTACAAATCTAACGACTCTTACAACGTATGACGTCAAGGTTTACGTTCCAGTATGGTTTTCTATAAAAAATAATCCCAGCTGTAAGATGGATCACGACTCAAACTTATTGAGCTAACCCGATATTTACGAACCACTTTGAAAGCCGTCATCAACCCAGTAATTCAAAGAAACAGCTATTTCGCACATCCGGCAAACTTATTGCTTGCAATGTTGACAGGTCCCCAGCCGCAAATTCGTGCCAGCCGAATTTTCATACCTAGATCGACAACATCAGAAAAAATGCGTCTGTTTCAGTTAAGAAAGATAAACTTCAATGCTTTAACATATCATGACCTTTTGGATTGGCAAGAAAATATCAGTGAGCCACCGATATTAAAATCTGTAGCGTTGGCTGCGGGGGTAGCACCACGCGTGCAATATTTCATGTTGCGAGCGTTTATATGGCTACAGTTACCGCTTCGGGAATACAGATTTTATTTGAAATTACAGATTTTAATATCGGTGGCTCACTGATATTTTCTTGCCAATCCAAAAGGTCATGATATGTTAAAGCATTGAAGTTTATCTTTCTTAACTGAAACAGACGCATTTTTTCTGATCAACATCAGAAAATCTGTAACAAAAATCTGTAACCGAAGAAAAATCTCTTATTGTTTATTGAACAAAAAGGAAAAGGAAAAATAGCGTTATTACGCCTTCCTTGTCACACACAAGCAGTGGAACGGGCAGTCAAAGCCGTGACGGAAGCTTCAGCGTCTTCGGGCAATAAAACAATAAGAGAAGCATTCATCAAAGCCCAGATAGATTCGAGAAAAACAATGCCGAAATTCGACAGCAAAAGGGATTTTGCCAAACACTAGGCCCTTCATTGTAATTTTTATTTTTGTTTTAAAAGCTATTTTCAATGTTAGTTCCTTTTTAATAAATATATTTACTACTGATTTAAGCCTTTTATTTGTAATTATAATGATGAATACTGTAACTTTGTATGCTATGCGGTTATGCGTTTTTAATGACTTTTTTGATTTTTTTACACATGGAACCGGAGGCAGAAGATTAATTCCGATTACTACTAAACTTTATAATGTAATTACACTCATGATTTGGCACTCTTTTATTACTGTGCTCGTAAGAAATTTGAGGTTTTTTTTTTCTCCATACATAAGTGACCCACCCTACTGTACAGGATCATCAATTTAAAACATATTGTGATTGAGTCAACTTTCAAATAAATCAATCAATCAAAACGCTCGATTAATTTGTTGGTACCTACTTTTATTCACGTTTCAATTCTAGCTGATTACTGTTGCTAGCCGGCCATGTTTTGAAGGGCGTCAAATTATGATATTGTTTTAATCGCTCTTAGTCACGACATTCAATTATAAGAGAATATTAGAATTTTAGGCTCGTTATGGGCTCTGTAATTTGGAATAGTAATTTTTAAATTGTAGGCTGGAAAATATAAACAGTAAATAAGAGCCACACCCTGGAACCTTTTATAGAAATGAATATTAAATGAATGAAAGCTAAATGTATGTGACATTAGAAATTTATAGGGGTGAAATGAACCAATGAACGTCTTTGAAACTTATCCAAACTTATCTGCACGTGGTGCACCCTGATAAACGAGGTTCTAGCGACAAAAAAGAGAGACAGGACGAAGACATAAAGTAAGTAATTGATGTGTCGTTAAGTCGCTCGAACACGTCTTGTGGGAGCTTTAAACACACTTCCAGTTGCACGTGTGAGAATTACGTTTTAACCCCCGCGCCGACTCTCAATAACTTTAATAAACGTTACATGTATTTATCACTACATAGTATAAAACAAAGTCGCTTTCTCTGTCCCTATGTCCCTTTGTATGCTTAAATCTTTGAAACTACGCAACGGATTATGATGCGGTTTTTTTTAATAGATAGAGTGATTCAACTGGAAAGTTTATATGTATAATATATGCATAACATAGTAGAAAAACACTGATAATTTAGAGGTTTCTAATGTGATGTCGTAAATAAACACATTTTTTTGCTCTTTCATTGCAAGCGCTGGCTGAACCCAACGAGATAGATCAAAATAATGTAGTACAGTATTGTTCACCTTAAAATGGTCTACAAAAAAGTTCGCGATGGTATATGTCTATCTCTTAGTGGTAACACACAATAACCGTTATTTTATCCTTTGCTTTTTACAAGAAATAATGCCTTATTTACGAAGCGATTTTAAGCAATACAGAATTAATCCTTATCCAATTAAGTACCTTAAATACATTGCGCATTTAATATAGATCAATATGGCCCTTCACAGCATGTAATTTAAATGAATAGTTTAGAAGATATTACACATTTAAAATGCAGGGACATAACGGCTGTGGCGGTACCGGCCGCGGAGCCGGCGGCGTGTGCCTATAACTGGGGAAGGACTGGATAGGACAAAGCGCAAAGACCTTCTGTAGTACATTTAGTATCAGCATTGCACCCGTGCGAAGCCGGGGCGGGTCGCTAGTCTATATATATAAAAATCAATGCCACTTTTCGTTGTAATTTTATAACTCAAGAACGAGCTCACCTATCCAAACTAAATGTTTAGGGTTTATTCGGACTATTTAGTAGATGGTTTAGGTGAAGTTTGTACAAAATCGGTAGAGCGGTTCTTCATTTATCACATTTTTTGTAACAAATTAATTCAATAAATGGCGGATCATTTTGTTAATGGGGATTTTGCTGTCAAATTGAAACTTTTTTCAGATGGGGATTGTGCTGTCAAATTGAAACTTTTTTCAGTGTTGACAGTACAAGCATGTTGTTATGTCATTCATGCGGTCATTTCATTTTGGACGTGCTTCGACTTTATGTTGCCTGTTCCAGAGTCGGTACCCCGACTAGGGCAGTTTGTTTATTCATGCTCAAAATAGAAAAACAAAAAATATTGTTTATCCAAATGTTCTGGATTAAGTTTTAAAATAGCTAGCAATTAATAAAATATTTTTTTATTTGAATAAAATAATTTGGTGTTTTTTTTTTATTATTTCACTTTATTCGTAGCGAAGCACGTACCGGGCCGCTAGTATTATATATATAGTATAGCGTATATTGTAAGCTGGTCGACTGGTGAGGTACCTCTACCTTACAGCCAAATAACAATTGGTAAGAGCAGGGGTTTGTTATTATTCCAATTAATCATTTTATTATATTTTAAAATATATCTATATAAAAAAACATACATTTAAAAATAAAAAATAAAAACAGGAACACCCACCGGTTGCGGAGCAAAGACCCTAGGTACCGGTGGTCAGGGCACCAGAGTGAAGAATCTCCTCACAATGCAGGCCGTGTCTCGAGTCCAGAAGAACCGCCTTCTGTATCTGGCACTTGACCCAATCGTCAAGCGAGAGCGTCGCGAGGTGACGGTCGAAACTCTTCGCGTTAAGACCGTTTATTGACACAACTTATTATTAGAAGTATCGTGTGATATTAATGAATGAATGAATATTTTATTTAATCAAGTAACAAAGACTCATGTTGTTAGTAACGCCTATAAACTATGTTAGTACAGATATTATATGGAATATTTTTAAGTGGTCATTCCTGCACCACCCCCCCGAAATGGCACAGGAATGGTTGACATTATGTGCAGTGCAGTCTGCCAGCGATCATATTCAGGATGCTGTTGCCACTCGCCCGCACCATGCGTATAAGGGACGCGCACCGTTTACGCATTGTGGCGTAGAAGCAGTCTACGCCTTCTTCGGCGAACATCGCTGATGCACTGCAGAAACGAGGTAGCCGCAACAGCACTCTGAATGCGTTATTGTACTGATACGAAGAGCGTTGTAAGCTTTTTTATTTTTGATATTATTACGTGTAACTCTAAATATACAAAGATAACTACTCCATCACTAATTCACATAAAAGTATTAAAGGGCGTACCTCTGATCGATAAGGTTGTCAAACCATTAATCCTCCAAACTCGGGAGATTCTCCTCTAATTTTCCGCAATTTATACATATAGGTACGAGATACCAGTGTAGATTTATCACCGTTAAAATGGTCCCCGGAATAACCCATCTAAGGCACTTTAACGATTCAGGAATACTTTTGACTCTGTCCTGGAGACGTCGATAAATATTTATCACTGATTACGGAGGGGGTAATCGCCCGCAGAGGGGGTAAAAGGGGGTCCGAGGGACCGCCCGAGGGCTGGAACAGATTGTGGTACAAAATGTATTTATAACGTAAAAAGGTTTTACGTGTCCGTAAATCGGATTAAATGTCGGTAATAAAGAAATTTGGAAATTAAAAAGGTATTTTAAGTGGGGATTACCTGTCGACTGCGTTAATTACGTGCGGTAAGAGTGGTAAGACCTTTAGAATGGTAATCGTTTTGGGTATTAGCATTTTCGCTTACTATGTTTTTGTTAGTATATAGCCACTTATGTAGAAAGCTCTTATGCTTGATGATTAGGACTTTATTCTGATAATATAAGCTAGATAACTAAATAGTAATAATAGGTATATATCCGTACTATCCCTACTAATATTATAAATGTGAATGTAGGTTTGTTTGCTACGCTTTCACGCCTTAACTGCTCAACCGATTATCATGAAACTTTGTACACATATTTTCAAAGGTATTCGGAAGGACAAAGGATAGTTATTAAAAAAAGAAAACGCGAGAAAAGCCGCGGGTGGAATCTAGCACCTTATAATATTATAAACGTGAAATTATATTTGTATGTTTGTACTTCTTTCACGTGGAATGGAAACAATGAATTGACTTTTTTAAATGGGATAGTTAAAGGTCTGGAGAGTGACATAAACTTATTTTTATCCCCGAAAAATATCTTATTCCCATCGTATTAACTACGCAAGCAAAGCAGCGGGTTACAGCTAGTACGAACATATAACAAAGCGATTGTGACTTTGTACTTAGTTTCAGGCACTTAATTATAACTCAATCAATATCATCTCCTCAACACATATCTTAAGTTAATCTAGTTAGGTACCAATCTAAATTTTGGGTTGGTGCCGACGGCAGGTGGGGAATGACCTAAAGTGAAGACCGCGTATGGCCCCCTCCTCCTTAAATGGTGTAAGTGGTTTATCAACTTTAATTAATCAACTTTGAACTAACTTTGAACCAAAGCCAACCACACATACACGTGGTGCACTCTGTTGACTGACAAACAAGGCGCTGGTGAAAAGAGAGGTAGGGCATAGCGTATTTTGTAAGCTGCCCGACATTTGAAGATTCTCCACCTCACAGAATACCGCAGCCAAATAACTATTCGCTTGAGGGTTGTTGTGTTCCTGCACGTGGAGTTAGGTGACCAGAAAAGAAGGAATAGCTGCGTTGGCAGTGGAGGTGGCGGCGCAAGAGCAATGTTTCATATTGCGAACGTTAATATAGATACGGTAATCACTTCGCGCCGTTATGGCCGTGTGATTTCCGGCAGACTAGAATAGAATCACTCCGTCTCTTCCTGTGGATGTCGTACAAGGCGACTAATGCAAATACATTATCAAATATCGATCAGGCCTCCCCAACCCGTTTAGGAAGTGTAGGCCAAATCCTCCTTCCGTCTAGGACGGACGAGAGAGGGTCGTGCTCCTGTAGTGGAGACTAAAATGGACCTGATGATGATGATGAATCACTTCACGCGTATGCTTGTGTACTACCCGACGTTGTATAAAAAAAAGATGGTATATTGACGTCATTAGAACGGGCCGAAGCAGCTGGATGTAAAAAGAGGAGGATCGCATATGGTTAAAGCATTGGGGAAGGCCAATATCCAACAGTGGGTAGATACAGGGTGATGATGACGGCTCTATCAAAAAAAATAGGATGTGGCTATGTCATGGACACGGCCGTGTGTTGTACGTGATTTTTTTTTTATACTACGTCGGGTGGCAGACAAGAATACGGCCCGCCTGATGTGCAGCGGTTACCGTAGCCATATTAACGCTCGCAATATAAAATATTGCTCGCGCGCCGCTACCAATGCAGCATCTTCTTCCTTTCTGGTGACCTCACTCTCTCGCAGGAACACAACAACCCTCAAGGGAACCGTTATTTGGCTGCGGTATTCTGTGAGGTGGAGGTGCATTCCCCAGTCGGGTAGCTTACAATTACGCTCCCTACCTCTCTTTTCGCCAGAGCTTCGTTTGTCAGTCAGCAGGGTGCACCGCGTGCAGGTGAAGTTGGCTTTGGTTCAAAGATGATGATGAACCACTTACACCCCAAAACCACTTACACCCCCTAAATATGTTATATTCACTAAAATTATCTCAAAATGAGACATGATGAACATGATGCAGAGCTTCCCTTCCCCCGTACACGATGTTACATAATCCTTAGTTAGCGTAAAAAATTCTTTGATCCTTCTTCTATAATTAATATCTTCTTCTATTCTTTAGGAAGGATCAAAGAATTTTTTACGCTAAGTAACGACCTTATCGTAAAAAAATATTTGATCCTTCTTCTGTCCATCCAGTGGTGTGATTGAATTTCGGATAGAGATGATAGATTTGTAGCTGCAACACCAAACTGTATCCCCCTATTTTACTATCATTCGTTTCTTTTAATAGCCTCCCTATGGAAGCTATTTTAAAGACATATTCACAAAATACAACCTTTACAAGGAAGTTGCATTATAAAAAAAGCTTAGGAATACCAGCCCTACCAAAATTTATGCAAATAAATAATTTCAGTTTCAAAGTATTAAGTTTCATTGAACAATGTAACACTTGGCTGGCAAATAAATCAGTATTGATTGCAGATATTACGACTGAAAGCCAACTTCGTAGCAATCTACTAGCGAAATTTGCAACAATCACAAATTATACCATCAGGATATTTTTATAAATTTTAAGTTATTTCTCCATAGTTTAATTTAGAAAAATTGTTAAAAAAAAAGGATTGTGTAATAATATTAGGTTGGGGAAAAAGTCTTTTCGTATTTTATATGAAAATTCAAAACATTTTTTACTAAAGTTTATTTACATTTAACTAAAGTATGTAGGTGCCATTTTGTTCGATAACTTTTTGCCATCTTGTAGGTAGAGACATGATCCCATTACTATAGAAATTTTGGGACTTCTGTTCAAAAAACCACGACAAGTGGTTTTGGCAGTCTTCTCGTGATGTTAACCTGACATTGCCTAAAGAATTCTGAAGAGACCGAAACAAGTGGAAATCAGAAGGTGCAAGGTCAGGACTATACGGCGGATGCATTAACTCCTTCCAGTCAAACTCTCTTAATTTTTGCTGAGTGGCTAAAGATGTGTGAGGTCTAGCGTTATCATGATGAAAAATCACACCCCTTCTGTTAATTAATTCCGGCCGCTTTCTCTGAACTTTTTGCTTTAATCTCATCAGTTGTTCACAGTAGAGTTCAGAATCGATAGTCCTGCCTGGCGGTAACAGCTCATAATGAATAATGCCCTTCCAATCCCACCATACACACAGCATCACCTTATTGCGGGTTAACCCGGGTTTTGCCAGAGTCTGTGAAGCCTGACCGGCCTTTGACCACGACCTTTTTCGCACGTTCTTGTCGTACGTGATCCACTTTTCATCACCAGTTATAAGCTTCTTCAAAAACGGTTCGCTTTCATTACGTCGTAGTAAAGGATCGCAAATGAGTACACGGTTCATTAAGTTTCTTTCAGTGAGATCGTGAGGCACCCAAATATCGAGCTTTTTAGTGTACCCAGCTTTTTTGAAATGAGCCAAAACTGTTTTGTGGTCAATTCCTAATTCTTCAGCTACGTCGTAACTACTGATATGCTGATCTTGCTCCACTTTTTCAAAAATGGCATCCATTTTATCCGTAACAGGGCGACCAGAGCGACGTGCATCTTTCACATCAAAATTTCCTGATTGAAAACGCTTAAACCAAATTTGTGCTACTCTCACAGACACTGCACTAGATCCATAAACGTCACAAATTTTTTTCGCAGCTTGCGTTGCATTTTTACTTTTTTTGTAGTAAAATTTTAAAATGAATCGAATTTCTTCATTAGATTCACTCATCTTGACAGTAAAAAAAACAAATGAAAATCACACATTTACCTAATTTGAATTTGGAATTATCTTTTTTAAAATTTAAACTATTTAAAGATATCAAAACCTGAAAGATACAAATGGTATAACCAAAGAGATTTTATTACAAGTTCAAACATACTAAAATGCGAAAAGACTTTTTCCCCTACCTATTATATAGTCATATATAGTCATATATTATTACACAATCCCGGTGGTCGAATGACTAGCAATGGCAACTTCGACTCCGAAGTCGCGGGTTCGATCCCCGCACAAGACAAACATTTGTGTGAATGAACATGTCTATTTGTCTTAATCTGGGTGTTTTCTATGTATTATAAGTATGTATTTACAAAAAAAAATGTATTTATACATTTAACAGTTCTTTATTACCCATAGTATAAACTTTGCGCTTAATTTGAGACTAGATGGCGCAGTATAAATTGTCCAGAAATATTTATTTATTTATTACTATATAGTTTTTTGCGTTTCGGTTTATAAATCTACCTACCCGCATGGACTTCGCCTGTGTGGGATAATATAAGGGTAAAAATGATAAGTTATCTCACTCGATCATTCCTAAGGTGTGTACTAAATGTTATTATAACATATATTATGATGTTCAATTCGTATAAATGCAATACTTTTCCTACAATGAAAAAAGGCCTGAAAAACAGTATCATACGGCCCGCAAGTTATTAAACGGTCATCGTAGCGAATGCAGCAACTGCTTCCTTTCTTCCTGGTGAACTCCTGGTGACCTGGTGGTCTCGCAGGAACACAACAATTCTGAAGGGAATTGATAATTATACCGCAGCCAATTATCAGGCCGGCGGTAATTATTCCTTTTGAACGCTTCCATCGCGTGTGCTGCGTAAAAGATGAAAGGTATGCAACAATCATGTATGACAGAATTGTTCCTCTTAAAATTTTAAAAAAAGACCGCGATAGCGTATCTTTTAAAATTGGGTTACTATAACCTTTTTAATGGTAATCCTACGCTTCATTCTCAACGCTCTCTCTCACAGGCAGACGAAGTTACGTCAGCTGTTTTTATTAATAAAATTATAAGGCTTTTGTAATAATGATATTTGTCCCATCATTGACAAGGTGAAGGAACGCCGCTTGCAATGGTATGGCCATATACTACGCCGTCCTACAGACCAAATGGTAAACGTAACCCTCAACTTACCAACGACAACGCGTCGCCGCGGCAGACCTCCCGCCACCTGGTTGACGACGGTCCAGAAAGACCTGAGGGACGAACAAATTGACGCAGCAACAGCGCAGAACAGAACTGAAACAGATGGAAGAGACAGACAAGGAGAGATGATGGGAAAAAGCTGAGGAGAAAAAGAAGATAATAATTATATTTCATTATTATAAAAGCTTTATAATTTTATTTATGAATATAGAACATACAGATAACACACACATAAACGCCTTTAATTTAAAAGCTTACGTTTCATGTCATTAAAATGTTGATGGCTCAAAATGCTAGTAAAATTTACCGTAATTGCGTCATTAGGTTTGAAGTAAAACTTTTAGTTATTATATGGAGGTGTAACATACCGTTTGAATGTAATGAGATCTTAGTGTAGATAACGATATGCATATTAAATTAAAATTCAAAATAACTCCCGACCGTCTATAATATAAGTATAAGTCTAGTAAAGCCCTTTCTTTTGACACCTAAATGGATGGAGTTGTGACAAAAATATATTTAATTCGCCATTTTGTGTTATTGGCCATCTTGGATTTGAAATTTATCATCTTTCTTATTATTGGGATGTAAGTGGTTCATCAACATCTTTGAAGCAAAGTCAACCTCACCTGCACCCTGCTGACTGACAGAAGAAAGAAAGAAAGATAGGAGTTGCTGCATTTGGGGGGAACAGCGCGCGAGCGATGTTTCATGGTGCGAGCGTTAATATGGCTACGGTAACCGCTTCACATCAGGTGGGCCGTGGCTTGTCTGTCACCCGACGTAGTATAAAAAAAAATCTTTATATATAAAAATGAATCCCTATTATTTTAATGCTGTATTTGTTATAGTCAGGAGAGAAAAAAAAAATGTGCGGAAAATTTGCAAATTTAAGAAAACTGAACGATCATATTAACTTTTCTAATGTAACTTTATGTCGTTTGACACAACTGTCAGTTTCTGTGCGGTTCCAACGAAGTTATCTTCCACATACTATCAGGCTGTGGAATGAAGTGCCTGTTGAGGTCATCCAAGGAGACTACAGCATGGGATTCTTCAAAAAGGGGGTGAAGAGATTTTTACATGGTCTCTGGTATTACAGGCGTTGTAGGGAACGGTGACTGCTTTCCATGAGGCGGGCCGTATGCTTACTCGTCACTTTAGTGGTAAAAAAAAAAATTCTCAACGAAAACGTTCCCATGCTATTACAACTTTGTTTCTTTTGCGTCAAATTATTTTTTTTCTATAAAGTAGGTACTCTAAACGTAAATAGGGTCATCTTAACAAAATTACTATGCGAGAATACTGTGGCAATTCGAGGCATCTCATCGAGAATGTTGCCAACACTGAGCGACTTGTATTTGTCGACGCGCAGCTGACTTTGTTCAGGATCTTGTTTAAAGCATCCGATTCGACTTGTAATTTTTTCTCAAAGACACGACTTTTTTTCACAAGAGAACACCTTTGTGTTCTATCTAGAAGTAGATTTGGGGTACTTACACCCCAAATCTACTTCTAGATCTTTTTAGGTTTATCAACATCTTTGAACCAAAGCCAACTTCACCTGCTCGTGGTGCACCCTGCTGACTGACAAATGAAGCTCTGGCGAAAAGAGAGGTAAGGAGCGTAATTGTAAGCTACCCGACTGGGGGATGTACCTCCACCTCACAGAATACCGCAGCCAAATAACAATTCCCTTGAGGGTTGTTGTGTTCCTGCGAGTGAGTGAGGTCACCAGAAAAGAAGGAGATGCTGCGTTGGCAGCGGGGGTGGCGGCGCGCAAGTGATATATTATGTTGCGAGCGTTAATATGGTTACGGTAACCGCTTGACATCAAGCGGGCCGTATGCTAGTCCGACACGCGACGTAGTATAAAAAAAAACAGATTTAGAATGGCTCGAGAATCTGACTAATGAGAAGATAGCCAATATTAAATCAAAGCAGTTACTTGAAGAATTCTGAGGAGTTCGATGGCGTTCTTGTGCGTGTCCGTCTAATCGAACATGCAAGTTAAGCAACGTCGACCGTAGCCTGTTCATGGGTGGGTTTTTTTATCTCGAGCTCCTCCATGCTTCGGAAGGTACGTTGGGCCGTCAGTCCCGGCTGTTGACAATAATAGATGACGTTAAGCCAAATCAGTAACCTTTAGCATAGTACAAATATATAAGTAAGACAACTCAAGCCCCGAGCGGATGATAATAGCCTAAACACGTAGGGCTGTCGCTTAATAGTTTATTCAACCGTCAAAAATACTTAGTCAATCTCTAAATAAAAAAATAAGTACGAGTAAGGTAGAAAATACAAAATTAAGTAGAGTAAGTATTAGGGATCTGTAACAAGAAACCGGCCAAATGCGAGTCGGACTCGGTCACGAAGGGTTCCGTGCCAAAAACGACAAACAATCATGTTTGTTGTATGGGAGCCACCCTTAAATATTTATTTTATTCTGTTTTTAGTATTTGTTGTTATAGCGCTAACAGAAATACATCATTTGTAAAAATTTTAACTGTCTAGCTATCACGGTTCATGAGATACCTACAGCCCCTGGTGACAGACGGACACCGGAGTCTTAGTAACAGGGTCCCGTGTCCGTTTTTACCCTTTGGGTGTGGAAATCTAAAAATCTCAAATGCAGTCGCTCCACTGTAATCAATACATATAATAAAACAGTAGGAACCGCGTGTCTGTACATTTGATAAAATTAACAAAAAATGGGTGTGGGCGATAAAAAAAGAGTAACAGAACACAAAAAAGATTTTTTTGATTTTTTTGTCTGTCTGTCTGTCTGTCTGTCTGTCTGTCTGTCTGTATGTACTCGCTAATCTTTAAAACTAATGAACAGATTTTTACGCGGTTTTCACTAAAAGATTAAGCTCATCCCTGAGCAACATATAGGCTTTGTTTCATCGAAATCTAATGTCAGATTAAAAAGTTATCGTCATTTAAAGTTTAAAGAAAATTTTTCTTTATAGAAAATCACTCATCACGAAATCTCAGAAACTACAAGTGCTAGGAGTCTCAAATTTTGTATGGGGGTTCCTTTCAGGACGTAGATGCTCACTAAGACGGGAATTTGAAAAATTCAACCCCTAAGGGGGTGAAACGGGGGTCCAAAGTTTGTATGGGGAACCAAGATTAGTTGGACTATTCTATACGAAACTTTACACGAGAACTTCTGTAGATAAATGAGTAAACACGTGTTTCAGGATTTTTCAAAATTCAACCCCTAAAGGGGTAAAATGAGGTGCAAACGTCTGAAAATCGACATGGGTATAGTTTTTATGGTTTATCGGGTCGCTGATTCCGAAAACAACAGCTATTTTATAATCTAACATAATCGACGTGACACAAGAGCACTCCGGTGGGGGTGCGATGGGGTTGAAATGTCATAATATCAATATGGGTGTTGATTCTATGGTTTTCTGAAATGTCAATTACGAAAATGGCATCGATTTGAAAACGTGGACACGAAATTTCCATCTCGGTATAAAAATCCAAGATTTGGAACACCTGATGCATAACCATAATGGTTCAGCTAAACTATAAGAAATATAAAAATGACGCTTTAGCAAAAGTTGTTAAGCCTGATAAGCATTTTTTGTTGAGGTATAAAAATCCAAGATTTAGAACACCTGATGCAGAACCATAATGGTTCAGCTAAACTATAAGGAATATAATAATGACGCCTTAGCAAAAGTTGTTCAGCCTGATGAGCATAAATAGTTTAACAAAATGTTGATTGTATTGTAAAAAAATAACCGCGCAATGCTACTTTTATTCTTACCTGCTACAAGTTAGACGCAATAGTTTTATTTATTTACGTTATATATATAAATTTATATATATATATATATATATATATACATATATATATATATATACATATATATATAACGTATATATATATATATACTAGCGGCCGCCCGCGACTTCGTACGCGTGGAGTTATTTATTTGCAAAGAATTTTTAATTACATTCGAAAAACCTAAATAGGTACCTAATGAAAGGAAAAAAATAAAAAAAGTTAAAAACAATCAATATCTAGACGAATTTTTAGAATCAATGAAGTCGACGGATATTATTTTTTAAAGCCTCTTTGTAAAACCTAAAGTATTTTTTATTGTTATAATAAAACATTCCTCCTTATAATAGTAAGTATGTAGTTGTTTTCAATATTTTTTATACTTAAATATCATTTAAAATCCTTCTGCCATAATCACTTTAACTTCAATAACATTGGATTTCCATACAAATTTCCAACCCCCGTTTTATCCCCAAAAAGGGGTTGATTTCCAAAGATACATTATTAGTACACCTCGACACCATCTATAGAGCATACATTTTAAATTTCAAGTCTCTTACTTCAAAAACGTAGAATTTTCATACAAACTTCCAACCCCCGTTTTAACCCCAAAACGGGGTTGATTTCCAAAGATACATTATTAGTACACCTCCACACCGTCTATAGAGCATACATTTTAAATTTCAAGTCTCTTGCTTCAAAAACATAGGACTTTCATACAAATTTCCTCCGAGAGCAATCCTCGCTGAAATCAGGCGCCAAAATAATATCACAAAGCAGCATCGCCAGGTATTGCAGCCATAATATTACCTCTAGACGGAAGGACGCAAATACAATGTTCAATATTCTACTCGATTTATACAGAACGGAAACACCGACATGCTTTGTGACACGAAACTGTAACAAAACGAAAATGTTTCAGGATTGCTGTCTAATCGTTTCAGATGAATGCGAAATGGCCAAGAATGTGGCTTTATCGAGGATTAGTAACGCTTCAGGTCTTTTCATATTAGCTCCCGAAGGAAAGACTCCCTTCATTTTTTTTTTTTTATAAACTATGGTTACTATCTTAAATAAAAATAATAATTTGTTGACTTTTAACGTGTAATACTGCCCCAAATATTTTCTTATGTATCTACTTTAGTTCGTATTTGTGTTAATACGCCGGAATCATAAAGTCCACGCGAACGAAGTCGCGGGCATCAGCTAGTTTCCTGATATGCCGAAACTTGGATCATGGGAGAGCACAAACGGTATATACGCTAAGATGATTTACACACTTATCAGTACTATAATCTTTCAATTTAGATATGGAATAAATATTTTTACAAAGACCTCAAATAATAGATATTAAAAGTACTTTTTCTGTAGCTTTTTAAATATAATTACACATTGGATACAGAAAAAAATTTTCGCCTGTTTCGACAAGTACGAAAGGCCTTATTATTTGAGCTTAATGTAAAATATATTCTCATTCTTACAAATAATTTTTGCAAAAATGTCTTTGGAAAGCATGGGCACTATTATTATTATTATATATTTTTTATAGTGTGTCGAAATTTCAAATTGAACCTA
This sequence comes from Hypsopygia costalis, assembly GCA_937001555.2. Lineage (NCBI taxonomy): Eukaryota > Metazoa > Arthropoda > Insecta > Lepidoptera > Pyralidae > Hypsopygia > Hypsopygia costalis. The sequence continues at coordinate 27,725,241 of OW443338.2, forward strand.
CTAGTTCAAATGGACAAATATGAAAGGGCTTGATGTACACATCGCAAAATATATTTTATTTATTTTTTTCGACGCATTGTTTCTTATTTATAATGAAAAATATCAAATTTAATAATGATACTACGTACCTACGGAACCCTCGGTGGGCGAGTCCGACTCGCACTTGTCCGGTTTTTTTTGTAAATACATACTTATGATACATAGAAAACACCCAGACTAAGACAAACAGACATGTTCATGCACACAAATGTTTGTCCTATGTGGGAATCGAACCCACGAGCGTTGGTGTCGAAGCCGCGTCATTGACCGCTACGCCACCAAGCTCGTCAATGATGTTTTTTTATTTATCTAATTGGGTGACTGAGTTCCCAAAGATTCATCGTCATCGAGTGTAACGAATGGGTCTCGTCAGGAAGATCATATGAGTTCAAACAGAATATTTTTCCTATCAGTAATGCAGGAGTTCCACTGTTTTCCGTCCTGCTCCATCATCAGACCCTCGTTACCAAGTGTAATGAAAAGGCTTCATCAAGAGCAATCTAATGAGCCCAAACTCGAGGGGTTAACTATTAGCCACTGAAGAGTTCCAGTAGCGAGCTCATGGCTCCTACTGGCTCAAATTACGTTAACATAAACATGTACACAGCGGCTCACTATCGGCACTGAAACCTAACACCTCCTGGTTGCTAAGCTTGAAAGTTCTCACTCAATACATTAATGAGCCGTGGGGCCAGGACAAAGCAAGCAAATCGTTGTACACATAGAAACACAAATTACGATTTTATTTATAAATCTTATCTTTGTTAACAAAAGTCTGGCTCCCGGTGTATATAGGTAAGTACGTTTTATTTTTTCAACGGTCGTTACGATGTTACTACCTAATTTATAAATTTAAACCTACGTTTATTCCTGTGCCTACGTTATACATAATCAAATGAAATCAAGGATTCAAGTGATCTACATAAATAGGTAGGAATGAGATAACTTTACATCAAATCTGGACCAGAACTATTTCCCAACTAAGCAATTTCGATAGGTACTGGTAAATAGCTAACATAAAATTATGTATGTAGGTAGCTACGTATGATATAGGTAGTAATAGATCACATAGGTACTCACCGTTCTTGTTCGGTAGGTAGTGTGAAGAAAGATAATTTTGGATTTGACAAATTGCTGTTGAGACATCCATGAACACTGCAATATGTTTTATGGCTAGTCGACTTTGTAGCCATCTTTTACATGCAGTTATATACGACGTAGATAGGTACCTCTATGTTAAAATTGTTAACGAACGTCAGCGCAGCAGGCGCGAATCTTGTGTGAGAGCGGGCGGTTTTGCGTACGGCGCAGCCTTGACTGGCGGTCCATTTAACCTCCCTAAATGTTGTCAGTATGTGCGTGCGACGGCCATACGTACGGGCGCGCTCACATACAAACCACGCTCGGTGCGTTTGTATGAAGTTACCTTACTTATATATTTGTACTATGCCTTTAGGCGGCTGGGAAATACTGGCCTCCGCCAACCCGCAGTTGAACAGCGTGGTTGAGTATGCTCTAAACCCCTTTGATTGTGGGGAGACCCGTATCCCAGCAGTGGGATTAATTCTTGACAGAAAACAACAGAAGACTGAAAGAAACAGACAACTTGAAGAATTGTTAAGTTACTGCACGGAGGAATATTAGGACGCTTCTTAAGAGGTGTTCTATTCGGAGGTTCAGGAAGGAAGGAGTTGCTTCGTTAGCAGCGAGGGTAGCGGCATGCGAGCGACATTTCTTGTCACGAGTAATCGCTTCACATCAGGTGAGCTATGTGCTTGTTCCCCACTCGACGTAGTATATAAAAAAGTACCTGTTACCTATGTTGCAAGCGTTTGAACAGGCTACTATAACCATTTGAGATCAGGAGGGCTGTATTCATATTTACCATAAGGAGTTGACGTTGATTATTTTTATATAACATTATTTGATAATACAGAGGTAAGTGTCAGGACTCCGAAGGCGTAAACAATTTAGAACAACTACGAGCTACGACGTCGTTGAAGACACGGCGACGCAGCTACGGTCGCTACGCGGCTGTAATAGATCATCGATTAACTGCATAGAGTAGTTAATAACTCTCTCTAATATCCATAATGGGTGCAATAATGGACCCTACTGGGCCCGATGCTTGAGAAACCGAGCGTGGGTTGCCACGAGCACACAAACAACTTCAGCTTAGTTGGTAGAGCTCAAGAGTATCCAGCTGAGCTAAATACAAGTACTATAAATCTAAGCTTCAGTTTGATTATTCACAATCAAAATATAATATGGGAATCAGCTTCAAATTAGACGGTACATAATTTGCTCCAACGATCCATACGATACATCGTACGAACTGCATTAAGGTTTATGTACCACGATGGTAACTTATAAGACTACGGTGCCAGACTTAATCGAACATCTTCGCTGAATCTAAGTGTACAGCCAATGAATTAGCTTGACTCTCGACTTCTAAGACGCAACGATGTGTGAGATATACAAGTAGAGTAGAATAGAATCACTCCGTCTCTTCCCGTGGATGTCGTACCAGGCGACTAAGGGAAATACATTATCAAATATCGATCAGGCCTCCCCAACCCGTTTGGCCAGCGTGGGGAGTGTAGGCCAAATCCTCCTTCTGTCAGGGACGGACGTAGTGGATACTAAAATGACCTGGTGATGATGATGGTGAAATCTGATAATAAAGAACGATTTTCAAACCTAAACTAACTGATCCGCGTAACTTGGTCTGTGAGTGAGAGAGAAAGAGGGTTGAAGGTTAACATAGGAATAAGATAACATAAGAGAACTAGTAAAAAGATTATATTGGGCCAATTTTAAAAGATAGACATATACTATCACCGACAATTAAAAAAATAGCAACAATTCTTGCAAAACTAGGATGCTCTGAAAAGAAATAATTTTTGCAACAATTTACATTGATTCCGCGCTCCTATTGGACGTAGCGTGATTTTGTTTAGCCTATAGCCGTCTTCGATAAATGAGCTTTCGAACTGTAAAAGATTTTTTTATTTCGAACCCGTGGCTCATCTCAATGAGCACGTTCAACCACGCTAACTCTTCAGCTTTAAAATATTAGTATAAAGATAAACCTGCCTTTTCCTGTAAATAGGACAAGTAATTAATATGGTAGTTTGTAAACAAATTTCACCACACTACAAACGTAAGGCTTCTATTCATGTCACCGAATCTTTATATAATAGATATCGGCGGCGGAAATCGCAAGAGACGGGTCGGGTCGTACCCAGTTAAGGCCGAGTCTGTAATCAGTATGCCGGGGCGGGTCCAATCAGTGGGTGCGGGTCGTTTGCGAGCCCAGATGATTAGCATAATGACACTCTGGCCGAGCCGCACTCGGGGCCTTGGTGACGAATGAATAAATGAGATTTAGTCGCCTCTCTGCTGAAATGCGGTCGTGGGCAAAAACTAACGTGACGAATTTAATCTTTAAAGTGCGCGTCTCATTACTTATTCTTTGGTAGGAGTATTAATTGCTTTCGCGTTTTAATGAATGAATGAATTTAGTTAGCATTGAATAAAGTAACATACTTTAAACATATATGATGATTGTGCCGATAGTGACAGTGACTACCATCGTGAGGTTAGGAGCGCGGCGGATATGTGCCCTTCCACTCCAATATCAAATGTACCGTCGATGGATGAATTTATGTCTATTGTTAAAGCTTTGCCTACAAATAAAGCCTCCGGTGATGATAAGATTTCGAATAGAATGATTAAAGAAGCTTGTAAAGTAGCCGCTGAGCCTATCTTAGCAATACTTACTCGGTGTATTGTAGAAGGTCATTTCCCTGGCATTTTGCGAAGTGGTGTTATAAAAATAATACCAAAAGGCGGTGATAAACCACCGGACGATCCGAAGTCCTACCGTCCTATTACTCTGCTACCGTCGTTGGGTAAGCTGCTTGAGCGCTTGGTTGTGCCACGGTTGCTGCCCGGTGGCCCGCAATTTCATAAAAATCAGTACGGCTTCACCATTGGCAAGTCTACTGTTGATGCTGCGCTCGCAGTGCGCAAAGTTATTGAACTCTCGGAGAGCAAGTATGTTGTAGCTATTTTCTTAGATATCTCAGGTGCCTTTGATAATGCTTGGTGGCCAATGTTGTTGCTGAAACTTAAGGTGAGAGGTTGCCCTAGCAATATCTACTCTCTCATTCGATCGTACTTTTTGAATGGTACAACTAAATTAAAACTTGGCCATTATGTTGCTTCAAAGGTGCTCACGCAGGGCTGCCCCCAGGGTTCAGTGTTGGGACCGTATCTCTGGAATATCGGTTTTGATGATTTTTTTAGCCTACCCTTACCGGAAGGATGCTCGTTAACTGGTTACGCTGACGATGGTCTCTTATTAATCAATGCTAATTCAAGATCTAGCATAGAGAAACTAGCCAACACTAGCCTAGGCCTAATTTCAGATTGGGGTTATCGTAATCGTCTCGATTTTGCGCCACATAAAACATATCAACTCTTGCTTAAGGGAAATTTACAGGTTTCACCGCGATTTCATTTTAATGGAGTATCTGTTGCTAATAGAGGTTCGGTTTGTTACTTAGGTTTGCTTTTGGACAGAAATTTTAATTATATTGAGCACATGAAGCAAGTAGGTGAAAAAGCAAAAAAGAATTTCTATGCCTTAACACGAATTTCTACCTCTACGTGGGGATTAACTTTCAAAACGTTAAAAACTATTTATACCGCCACATACTTAGGTTGTGTTACGTACGGTTCACCTGCGTGGGCAGATAGGGCTACTATAGGTGCAGCACGTCGTAAATTGCTTCAAAGCCAGCGCCTTGCTCTGATATTTTTATGTAAGTCGTATAGAACTGTAAGCACCGAGGCACTACCCGTGCTAGCAGGTGTGTTACCGGTAGACTTAGAAGTACAACGCCGCGCTTCAATGTACTATACATCTAAAAATATGGTCCCTGATTTCTTGAAAACGCGTGATCGTGAAAAAATAGTTAGACTGTTCAAACCTATTAATGAAGTATTTGAAACATTGCTGTCTGAATGGCAGGAAAGGTGGGAAACTTCTACCAAAGGACGCCACTTGTATCTGTTCTTTCAATCGGTAAGAGATAGATTAAATAAAAAGTGGTTAGAAGTAGACCACCCCGTTGCGCAATTTTTAACTGGACATGGCAATTTTAAAGCTAAACTCTTTTCGTTTAAATTAGTGCCGTCGCCCTTATGCGAATGTTCTACTGCTAATTCTGAATTCGATCAAACAGCACACCATGTTCTCTGGGAGTGTGATCTTTGGCAGCGGGAGCGGGATGACATGTTGAATTCATTGCAAGTTGCATCCGGGGTAGTATACTATTCAGATTTGGTAGCAACAAGGGAGAATTACCAAGCGTTCAGACGATTTTGCAATTCATATTATTGGAATCGATGTGTTAGGTAACAACTCAATGTTTTAGGTCCCTAATAGTGTTAGAAAACTTAAAATCCGTGGTGCACGGCAGTTGAGCTTCACTTGACTAGCCATCTCTTTAGGCTTTTAATGCCTTATTTGCCATATTGCTGTCTCTCACATTGCTAAGAGGGGAAGTCAAATTCCAAAAGCTTCCTACTCCTTCTAATTTCTTCTGATTAAATTCGTTGTGAGTTCCAAGGCAGCCGTAGTTTTACCCCTGGGACTGCAATGGACTTCATTGTTCATTGCCTTTTTTGGCGGTCGCCGCTGTTAATCCTGGCTACACAGGAGATACAGTGGTGGGAATGTGTGGTGGGCCCCCGTACCTTATATACTTTAAACATCTATTCAAATTCAAAAAATCGAAGGATACAATTTGGTGTTGCAGCTACAAATCTATCGTCTCCATCCATAATTCAAGTACACCACTGGATAGACGAAGGATCTATGAATTTATTACGGTAAGTAAGGACTATGGAACATTGCATACGTCGGAGGGATTTTGTGATAATTTTATTTACATACTAGCTGGCCCAGCGAACTTCGTATCGCCTTTAAATATTTTTACTTTCATTTGCGATGAGTTTTAAATTATCCTACCTCTCAAGTTGGATCAAACTGCACACATTGTGCAAAATTTTATTAAAATCGGTCCAGTAATTTAGGATTCCATTGCAGACAAACAACGTGACACAAAATTTTTATATAATAAGATTTGGTTTCACAGAGGTGTCTCAAATCAAATTTGACCCAATTCCCAGTATCCGAGTGAGCTGATATTTGGCAAACTCGTTTGATTCCCCATTTTCAATCCAATATGGCGGCCGTAGAAAAATGGCGGTACACGTACTGTTCGGTTCTAGAGGAGTTTTCTACCTAGACCCTCAAGTTGTGGATAACTTCCTGCCAAGATTTTCGCAAGAGACTACAGTATGGCGTTCTCCAAGAAAGGCGTAAAGAGGTTTTACAGGTTTGACAACTGCTTACCAACAGACAGATCATAATGCTTGTTTGCCATCCTAGTGATATAAAAAACATAAATAAGTAATAATGATAATGCAGTAATAATTTAAACCTCCGAACATCTTCGATATGCAACCATATTAGATCAAATCCCGAGCGCTGGAAACCCGTCGCTTAAAAAAGAGAGGTGTACCGCAAGGCTGCCCTTTGGGACCAAAACTAATATCGAAAATGTGTTAACGTAACAGTGAATACATTATAGAAATTAGAGTTATTTGTAAGTTTTTCATGTTGTACGTCGTATCCTTACTAATATTATGAATATGGAAAATATGTATCCTACTCCTACTACTGTATTACATCATACATACTGTAGTATGTATGATGCAAAGAAAATATTGCGATTTCAAGTAAAGAAATAGGTAGAAGGGACAGCAATTGACAATGATTTATTAGGAACTAGCTTTCGCCCGCGGCTTCGCTCGCGTGACATTCGGGGCAAACACATGTTTACTCATTAATCAATAGAAATAGTCGTGTAAAATTTAGGATAAAATAGTCCAACTAATCTCGTTTTCCCATATAAACCAACTAATCTCATTTTCCCATACAAACTTTGGACCTCCGTTTTACCCTCATAGAGGTAAAATTTGAAAAATCTTTTTAAGTAATTCGTGTCCACTACGTTTTATTTTCAAATCGATGCCATTGTCCTAACTAACGTCCCAGAAAACCATAGAATCGGCACCCATATTGATATTATGACATTTCAACCCCATTGCACCCCTACAGAGTCGGCTATGTTGGATTATTAAAAACAACTATTTGTTTTTTTCGTAATCAGCGACCCGATATACCATAAAACCGACCAAGTGCGAGTCGGACTCGTGCACGAAGGGTTCCGTACCATTATCTATAAAAACACATTTATTGTATGGGTATATACCCCTTAAATATTTGTTTTATTTTTATTTAATTATTTATTTTTAAAGTTGATATGTAACTAAATATTATGACTGAGTATTTCAGGCGTTTACCTATTGCCGTTATCAATTGTGAGCAAAAAAAGAACAAAAAGATCACGTTTGTTGTATGGGAGCCCCCATAAATATTTATTTTATTCTGTTTTTTAGTATTTGTTGTTAGAGCGGCAATAGAAATACATAATCTGTGAAAATTTCAACTGTCTAACTATCACGGTTCATGATATACAACCTGGTGACAGACGGACGGATGGACGGACAACGGAGCTTTAGTAATAGGGTTCCTTTTTACCCTTAGGGTACGGAACCCTAAAAAACAATACCTATGACGATTTTCAGACTTTTTCAACACATTTTATACATTTCAACGCCATCGCACCCCAATAGGAGATGATGGTCACGTTTTCACCCTACGGGTACAATAAATAACAATATTAGGTAATTTCTGGGATAAAAACTATCTTAGGTAAGTATGTCCTTTCCCAGGACTCAAGGTATCTCTCAACCAAATTTCATCTAAAACGGTCCAGCGATTTAAGCGTGAAGAGGTAACTGACATTCTGTCGCATTTATAATATTAGTATGGATTGGCGTTCCGAAAACTCGTAAAATCGACACATATATCGATATATAGACATTTCAACCTCATCACACCTCAATAGAGGATGATCGTCACGTTAGCCACGTTGGATTATAAAATAATTGTTGTTTTTGTAATCAGCGACCCGATAAACCATAAAAACAATACCCATGACGTTTTTCACCCCATTTTACTCCTTTAGGGGTTGAATTTTGGAAAATCCTGAAACACGTGTTTACTCATTTAAGTATAGAAGTACTCGTGTAAAGTTTCGGATAAAAGAGTCCAACTAATCTTGTTTACCCATACAAACTTTGGACCCCCGTTTCACCCGCTTAGGGGATGAATTTTGAAAAATCCTTTCTTAGTGCACCCCTAGACGTCATTAGGAACCTACTTGCCAAATTTGGAATCTCTAGACCCAGCGGTTTGGGCTGTGCGATGATATATAAGTCAGTCAGTCAGTTTCTTCTTTTATAGATTTAGATTATGGGAATTCTGGGAATAGAGGCGGTTTCTCCTGCACCGCATCCTGTTAAAATTTGAGCCTCAATTATATTCTGTTGCAACTGGGTTACTTTTAGCCGAGTTCCATTGCAAAGTTGTGGTCTTAAATTTCGGAGCAGAATAATCGGAATGCCAATTTTTTATATATTGCGACTTCTGACTGAGTCGGCATGCAAAGGCATAAAGACTCATTCATAAAACTATTAAGCTTTCTTATCTTTTGTTTACATTCACAGATGGTCAAATGCTTTGTTTGTACAACGCTCAAAAAAGTACTGTTTATTTGGTGAGGGCAATTAACTTACCGTTCTCAGGTACCTGCCTAGCATCCAAATGTGCAACAAAAAATAATGACGTAATAACATCTAATTAAACTCGAAAGTAATCTACTTTTAACGAATCAAATAAACAAAACAATGACCCAATTATAGAAAACAATATTTAATAACTTATCTACTAAAGTAAGCAAATCGAATTGTAAACAATTTGCAGTGAATAATAATGCATTTGCAACGGAAAAAACAATAATTGTCACGTGTCTGCACGTTTGGGCAAGCACACTTAGGCATATTTTTTCTATGCCGTACTACCATCGTTTTTTACTCATGTGGTACCCCACGCCGCGTAACGACCCCCCCCCCCCTCCCGCTCCCTGCCCCCCGCGCGGCAGCACTCATTGTGTACGGGCGCGGTGCTTGGCAAGTTTCTGACTCAACCATAAAAGATAGACATATGCTGTCGTGGGATAATTTTTATATAATTTTAAGGAGAACATTTCCGTCATACATGATTTCTGTGTAGCTTTAACCATTAAGGCTAAACACGCGACGGAAGCTTAAGAAATGGAGTAACTTGTCTCGTTTTCCCAACATTTCCCTTCACTGCTCTGCTCCTATTGATCGCAGCGTGATGAAAAGTATACTATAACCTGCCCAGGAGTATGAAGAATAATTGTACCAAGTTTCGTTAAAATCCGTCGAGTAGTTTTTGTTTCTATAACGAACATACAGACAGACAGACAGACAAAAATTTTACTGATTGCATTTTTGGTATCAGTATCGATCACTAATCACCCCCAGATAGTTATTTTGGAAATATATTTCATGTACAGAATTGACCTCTCTACAGATTTATTATAAGTATATAGATAACGTATTCACGTACAACACACGGCCATGGTGGCCATGACATGGAAGCATCCCATTTTTAATGTTAAAAATACTTTCGTAGTCATCATATCTGCAAATTTAAGACCTATTCGCAGTTTATCAAATCGCACGCGATTCATGTCCTTAGCATACATTTTTGTCGTCGTCCGTACACGTAACGATGTTTACTTACTCCCGTCACCCAGTGGCTTGAAGCTCGTCAAGTCATCCTCCAATTATCAGTCCTGCGAAACGTTGGACGACCAACCGGACGACGTCCACTTGATCGCGCGAGGTACGCTTTCTTTGAGTTCGATCTTCGTCCATCCTTTTCTCTCTCGCTCTTCTTCTTCATCAAGCCAGCGAAGCCACACCAAAAATGTTCGACTCCTTCACACGATCTTGTACGAGATTTCCATATTCTATAGAACCCTACCGCTTCCATCTTCCCGCTAGACCACACACACACACACATACGTATCGACGAGCCTGGTCGTCGAATGGCTGGCATGTCGCGGGTTCGATCCCCGCACAAGACAAATATTTTTATGCATGAACATTTTAATTTGTCTTGGTCTGAGTATTGTCTATGTATTATATGTATGTATTTACAAAAAAATGTATTTAAGTATAATACCAGTTATTTAGTACCCATAGTACAAGCTTTGCTTAGTTTGGGAGTAAATAGCACTGTAACTTGCCCAGAAATATTTATTTATATACATGTCTCGAAATATCTTGACATGTCACGTCCTACCTAACATGTACGCCTCACAATTTTAAAATAATAAAGTGCTGAAACAAACGACGCCATTAATTTCCGAACCCCAATACAGCAAACACTTAGTTTAAAATTGCTCCGCGACATTACCGCCGTTCTTGACACTTCCGTCACATCCGGGGACATTACGTCATTTCCGGACCCTTGTTGGGCGGAGGATTTATTCCCACGTCGAGAACAAGCCATTATTTATTTAAGATAAATAAATAGTAATTTATCAAATGCCTATAAGGAAATGTTATAGGCTGAGAGATGACAGCATCGAATTCTAGCCGATACTTGGTTAGGGGGTAAGTTAAGTCCCCAATTTATTCGATACATGGCTATAATAAAAATATGAAAGTTTGTGATGAATGATGATGTATTGCTAGAATGTTTTTTTTTTTATACTACGACGCGTAGCAGACAGGCCCGCCTGATGTGAAGCGGTTACCGTAGCCATATTAACGCTCGCAACATAAAATATTGCTCGCGCGCCACCGGCCCCGCTGACAACGCAGCATCTCCTTCCTTTCTTTCTGGTGACCTCACTCACTCGCAGGAACACAACAACCCTCAAGGGATTGTTATTTGGCTGCGGTAATCTGGGAGGTGGAGGTACATTCCTCAGTCGGGTAGCTTACAATTACGCTCCCTACCTCTCTTTTCGCCAGAGCTTCGTTTGTCGATCAGCAGGGTGCACCACGTGCAGGTGAAGTTGGCTTTGGTTCAAAGATCTTGATGAACCACTTACACCCCAAATATATTTTATTATTGGGTCACAGACTAAAAGTCGCAAAACGAGCAATGGAGAGAGCAATGTTTCTCTAAGGGATCGAATCCGGAACGAAGAAATTCGACGGAGAACCAAAGTGGTCATCATAGCTCTGAGAGTCAGCGAGTTGAAGTGGCAGTGGGCTGGCTACATCTGCCAAGTCAGCAATGGCAGATGGGGGAGGAAAGTCCTGGAGTGGAGGCCGCGTATGGGGCGACGAAGCGTAGGGCCTCCTCTATAAATGAACCGACGACCTCAAGAAAGTGGCTGGTAGCGGTTGGATGTGGAAAGCGGAGGATCGCATCGCATATGGTGCTAAGCATTAGGAAAGGCCTATATCCAACAGTGGATAGAAACAGGTTGATAATGATGATGATGATAAAGATGATTTTATTCTGTATTTTGGTACCAACTATGAAAGTCAAAGTCAAAGTCAAAGTCAAAATTCTTTATTCTGTGGGCCCTCGCGGGCACTTAGACACGTCTTTTACAATTAGGTATATTTTTTTATCTACCAGCATTTCGGAAAGACCATTATTATAGAAATACGGACTAACTTTTAAAATATATGTTTACTTGTAGATTGAATACAAATTTCTCGAGAATGTCTTTGATGTTGTTGCGTGTGTCAGGTTAATCGATCACGCCAGTTAAGTAATGTTAACCGGCAGCCAGGATTATCTGGAACTCCTCCGTGCTACGCAGGGCACATTAAACTATGGGGTACCGGCTGCTCTCATTAGATGACATTCGCTGTAATGGGGTGTAAGTGGTTCATCAACATCTTTGAACCAAAGCCAACTTCACCTGCACGCGGTGCACCTTGCTGACTGACAAACGAAGCTCTGGCGAAAAGAGAGGTAGGGAGCGTAATTGTAAGCTACCCGACTGGCGAATATACCTCCACCTCACAGAATACCGCAGCCAAATAACGGTTCCCTTGAGGGCTGTTGTGTTCCTGCGAGTGAGTGAGGTCACAAAAAAGAAAGGAGATGCTGCGATAGTAAGTAGCCATATAAACGCTCGTCGTCAACCCTAATCCATCCCACTGTTGGGATACGGATCTCCACTATATCGAAGGGGTTTAGTGCATACTCCACCACGCTGCTCGACTCCGGGTTGGTGGAGATATAAACGTTCGCAACATGAAATATCGCTCGCGTGCCACCACCCTCGCTGCCAATAGTACCAACACTTGCACTCCTTGTGACCTCGCTCACTCTCAGGTACACAAGAACCCTCAATAGAATGGTTAATTGGTTGCGGTATTCTGAGAGGTGGAGATACTTCCCCCAGCAGACGCACGAGCACGCTCATTTTTGCTAGAACCTCATTTATACCACCCGTATTTTTAAAAACAGGGGGCCTACCGGGGAAATCAGTGAATTTCATTCAATTTCTTGGTATTTATGTCCATTCCCACCCATGGAATTTCATCCAATTGGTACCGGGGAAACGTTGGACAACTGGGTGGTAATCACTGGGTATCGCCATAGACAAAATTCTAGACGTATTAGTGCGGACAGTTCTTAAACGAATGATTTATCTAGTTTTAAGACCTGCGTTTCGTAATAATGTTGTAGCTTGTCTAGAATTTGAGAAATACTTATAATATATAATTTTTAAGAAAATATAGTTTTTATTTTTACTGTAAATTATTATTTTAAATTGTGATTATTACTTTGATAAAAAAAAAAAAACAAATTAAACACAACTAAACGCAAAACTACAATGTAGTGGGGTATAATTTATAATCTGTGGTAAACGAAGTATTTTTAGACTGTGTGTCTTTGTTTACATAACCACCATTTAAATTCTTATTTTTATTTGAAATTATTTGAAGAAGGTGATATTTCACGGCTTTTTTGAAACATCTATCTGTAATTAAATAACATAAGAGGTGAAGTGTACAAGTGACTGACTACGGTCGACTTATATTTTTCTAGATGCCAGCGCTTATGGTTGTATCAAATGCCCAAGAGCGTTTGCTCTTGGATTATATGCACGCGAATCCTGCGCTGGCAACTGGGCGTGTTTCCTCGCATGCGGCACCCTTGTCCAAACGACAAGTGGGTGTCACTTGCAGCTAGGCTGAACGCGGTGGGGTCTGGAACCACCAAACCCCCCATAAAATGGAGAGACGTAAGTACTTTTCTGATGTTTTGTTATGAATTTGTAACAACATACAGTCAACAAAAGAGATATATAATCAGGAGCCGAGAATCAGACGTACAGATATCTTAGTAAATAATTTGTGTTTGATACTGTAGGTATACCTACAAAACAATAGGTGGACTACCTATTGAAATGGTTTAATCCATGTCATTAGGCAGTTCATACGTATCTCTTATAAGTGTCTGTACCTACTATAGGTATGTATCTAGTCAAAACTAAAAATACTGACAAGTTACATCTATTAATGACTGCCAGGGTTATGGTATAACAAGGCTTACGCATGTTTTTGTTACTTTCTTCCTGTCTTTGTTTATGTGCTAATAATCTTATGACAATAATTTCTACTTTGGTTCATTCCCTATAACACCACCAATATGAAAGCACTGACTATCTGATGTAACAAGGCATATTATTATCATACAATACATTATTTCAAAAATACACCGGGGAAGGAGAGGGTAGGCCAAATGTCATCATTACTTCAATACTAATGAAAAAATATACAACGGTATGTGTTATGTTTCAGGATGCACCAATAAAGTTTATACCATTTAACTTTTTTTTTTCAGGCAACCGTTTTAATGTTGGTGCCCCGGAAGGATGAAAATAGATTGGCGAATGCAATTGACCGGTTAGCAACAGCAGCCGAAGAGAACAACAGGGTAGCTCAAGCTACTGCTTCGACACTGGAGCGGCTAGCTGTAGCCGCCGAAGACCTCGCAGATGCTGCTGTTGCCAACAACCAAATGTTGCAGCGACTGGTGAACGCCTTCGCAAGTCCGCGGCCGCAAGTTCGCCAATCCTTTAACTTGTGATTCGTACTATACGTAGTACTGTGACAGCGTGCCCAAGTAGTTTGTTTACCTATTTTAGTTTATAAATCGCAATTTACCTTTTTTATTTATTTTAGTATTTTATAAGCATACATGACAGAGGAATTCCTCTAATTATTTTATGTAAATTGAGCGTATTATATTTGTAATAAAAAAGATACAATTGTCATTCTGAAATGTATGGTTATCGTCCGCTTAGAATGTTGTTTAGCATAATACGAATTGTTAATAAATACATTAATTTTGAAATAAAAACGGAGATGGGTGCAAACGTATGTTGTAACACACACACACCCCGGTCACTCCATACGAGAAACAGACCGCGTCTGCATTTGTGCAAATGTGTGTGAAGAAGCCTTAGGGTTGACTGCATATGCACCTTGCGCTGTAACGTAAGATGTTATACTTTTGATAATATTGTATTAATAAATATCTCTAAACGTTTATTTTGAATGATTGTGATTATGAGACTGCATTAAATACAGTTACCCTGATACAACAAATATTTCACACATTTTGTAATTGGTTATTGTACAATCTAATGTCAGTTCTTTCTTCCCTTTGATTTGTTTTGCAAACTGCTATATGTACGTATCTTATATTTTATAGTGCCTGTCTATACTTAAAGTTCCGTGATTTATGTATGGTATGTAAATTGTTCCGTCTTGACCGAGAGGTGAGCACTGGTGCGCTGAGATACAGGCTTATGCCTAGTTCATAGGCTCCAGTCTCACGCAGTCGATACTACCAATGTTTATTGTCGCATTGGTGTATTTACCTGATTGTTTAATTGCACGTACAGATTGTGTTTGTATTGATTAGTGAGAAAATAAAACATTTTATTATTTTATTATTATTATTAGTTATCTATAAAAATTGTGGAATATAAAAATCCAAAAATGTTGACCTGTCAAATCAACGATTACATTGATATAATGTGTAAAATTCGTTGTTAAAACTGGAAAAAAATAATTTAAAAACAAATAGTTTAATTGTATTGATTAAAAATAAGAAATAAATCATTTTACCATTTAAGTTTAGTTGAGGATAGATTATATACTACGAACGAATTTTCGTAATACGCGGCGCAGTTCCACATTCGACTCGAGGTGGGGTCGCCATACTGTTTGTAGTACTATTATAACTTATGCTGTGGTTTAAAACTAACTCTGTGATTTACGTACATTCTTATTTTTATATATGTACTTACTGTTAAATAAATGATTTAATTCTTTATAAATGTATGTTATTACGAACGAACTATTTATTTTCCTTGAGTTATTTAAATTATAGTGTTTGCGACCGTGCCGTTTTGGGGTGTTCATCAAGATCTTCGAACCAAAGCCAACTTCACTTGCACGTGGTGCACCCTGCTGACTGACAAACGAAGCTCTGGCGAAAAGAGAGGTAGGGAGCGTAATTGTAAGCTACCCGACTGGGGAATGTACCTCCACCTCACAGAATACCGCAGCCAAATAACAATTCCCTTGAGGGTTGTTGTGTTCCTGTGAGTGAGTGAGGTCACCAGAAAAAAAGGAAGGAGATACTGAGTTGGCAGCGTGGGTGGCGGCGCGCGAGCAATACTTTATGTTGCAATCGTTAATAGGGCTACGATAACCGCTTCACATCAGGCGGGCCGTATGCTTGTCTGCCACCCGAAGTAGTATAAAAAAAAATAGAAGCTCGCTGTTTTGTATTACTATAGGCTACAGTGATTACTTTCCATCGACCATCAGGTTTTTTATAGCTCTCGTGATAAATCAACCTACTTTGATTTCTGGGTGCACTGCTGATGAGCGTTGGGCCGTTGACAAAAACGGAGCCAAATCGTTGCACAAAGTCAGAAAATGCGACTTTGATAACCTAAAATTATCAATAAAACTGCTCTCTGACAAGAGCATAGGCTAGCTGCTATCACGTAGCATCCTGCGCTCTAAGGTCTCGAGCTTCTTGAGCCGTTCCTCTTCCGCTGCAGCAGATAATGCCGCTAACGCCATAGTTCGTGTAAAACACAGATTACAAGACACAAACATTCAATATTGCACTAACACACTATAGTAATAATAAAAGCCTTTATTCAGACATATTACATGAAATAAAAATAAAAATAACTTCTTCAACACATTTGTTGCATGTTTCCATTTAAATTGGCAGTATCAAGTCCACTTGTTTTTTTCCATCGATAACCATGCCTGTTTGCCTTTTATAGGCAAAGGCCTCCCCCAACTTTTTCCATTTTTGTCTATCCATTGCCGTTGTTGTCCAGCCTACACCTGCTGTAACCCTTATTTCATCGGCCCATCTTCGAAATGGCCTGCCTCTTTTCCTTTTCCTGTGTCCAGTAAACCAGTGCATTATTGTCTTTGACCATTTGTCTTTACCTCTAATGGTATGGCCTGCCCATTTCCATTTTAGTTTTCTTATTATTACTGTAACGTTGTTTGTTCTTTTCGTTTGTTCTATTATGGTTGAGTTCCTGATTCTATCTGATAGCTTTTTTCCCATCATGCTCCTTTCCATAGCGTTCTGGCAAGTATCCAGTTTCCTGTCATGGGTTTTATTAGTTGCCCACACACACAATACACTATAGTAGAAGGGTTTAAAGAGAGACGAACTTCTTAGCTTCCATGGATTCACCGTGCGGGTGCCAGGTCCATCGTGTGGCAGAGAGAGAAACCCCAAGTAGATCCCGAGACTTATGACACGGGTGTAGGTTTAAGGGGCCCCTTTCCGACGTACATCAACACTCACCTTCACTTCACTTGTGTTTCTCTCCCTGCCCTGCCAAATCTGGTATAAACCTGCTAATGCAGCTTTAGATACTCGTTCTAGTATAGAACTTACTGCACTTCTGGGCAAGCCAAGGTCTTTCAGCAGGTTATAGAGAGATTTTGCTGGTATACCTCTCGCTCCTACTTTTACAGCGTATAGATTAACTACATAGCCGCTTTTTGTTAATTCGTTTAGGAGGTCATAATATTTGTACAAATAGAAACAAAAAATAAGTAATAACTAGCAAAAGTTGGTAGAAATACGAATATTCAGTTCAAACCGACCACAGTAAGGTAGACTGTTTCAACTGACAGTTCTCATTACCGGTGGATCTTCACCCATTGATATTCGTTTTTTCGGCGGTAACTACAAATGTCAAAGTCTAAGCATATCATTCATTCAAAGATCCCTCGAACACGTGTCACTGGTAAAGGAATTGAAGACCAGCGGACATCGTTTCACCGGTGCGACGATATCCGTTTAGTGGACGAACGGTGTCATTTTAGCCAAATGGTAATCGTATTCACGTTGCGCGGTAGACTCCCAGGGACAAATTACCTAAACATCTCTAGATAGAAGTAACACCTAGTAACAAGCTCCTGTAGCAGCTACTTTTTGTTTCTTTATGTAAAAATACACAAAATACCCAGGTGATAAAACGTATCCGCGTGAAAAAGTTCTGAAAGCATTATATGGAACCCATTAGGCACCCATCGCTCTTGCCGCGGCGAACATACGTCATATTGACAGTAGAATAATTTGCAGATTCTGCCGTATAATAAGATGTGTTTACCTATAGATGCGTTTTTATTACCTCCATTGGGGCAAAAAAAAAATGTTATTGCTGTTCAAAACCTTACCACATACCGTCGCGGCAAGCCGTTAGCGCTAATCAAAATCAATTATTGAATATAATACCTAGATAAAATGCCTTCCACGTCCATGCGTAGGTGCTTACTCAATGTGAGCGCTTTTTAGCCTAAAAATAGAAAAAAAACTGGATTCGACTTTTCTGAGTCGGCTTTGTTATTTTTATTTAACAGTTTTTATTTACTTTTACCGTGATGAAACAACACATGTAATTAAAAACATTTAAATAAAAGAATAGAACCGTGGTGCAACGTGTTTATTTTACAAAATTCACATTCATACCTCTCACAGAAAATGTCGGTACAAAATAGTGTCGACGTAGCGTAATATCTGAGGAAATCAGTGTCAAAATAACATGTCATCGGAGTAACATATTTTTTTATAACGGGACGGGGCGGGGGCCCACCACACATTCTCACCACTGTATCTCCTGCGTGGCCAGGATTAACAGCGGCGACCACCAAAAAAGAAAATGAACAATGAAGTCCATTGCAATCCCGGAGGTAAGACTACAGCTGCCTTGGAACTCACAACGAATTTAATCAGAAGAAATTAGTAGGAGTAAGAAACTTTTGAAATTTAGCTTCCCCTCTTAGCAATATGAGCGTCAGCAATATGGCACTTATGGCATTAAAAGCCTAATGAGATGGCTAGTGAAGTGAAGCTCAACTGCCGTGCACCACGGATTTTAAGTATCTAATACTATTGGGGACCTAAAACATTGAGTTGTTAACACATCGGTAGTAATATATCGTTACTTTACTACGATAGTAATATATAGTTAGTAGATTTATCGGAGTAGCATATTGTCGAGTTTCCATAGCGTTGGACTAGCGTGCTATCGAAGTAAAGAGTACCGAAATTCAGTTTTTGGAGTACTACCGTGATGTTCGCTTATAGACCGTCTGTATATAAAAGGTCATATGCTGGTTAGCTTTCTATTTACATTCGGATTTGTTTTGTTATTTAGCGTCCATTTGTAAGACGTGAGATAGGTAGGCATAAATAATGTGGAGCAGAATCCCTAATTTGCTATCGCCATTAGTGTTCATAATTAGATAACTTTTGCGGCCGGGTTAGATTAGTTAGTCAGATTGACTATGAAATAATTATTTTCTTTTTTACCCGACTAAGTCGAATCCAAAAGGAAGGGTTATGATTTTAGCAGTCTATAAATGTGTGTTTGTATTTACGTATGTCCTCCGTAGCGCCTTTTTATTATAGCAAGGGTAACATAGTCTATAAGTCTACTTTTTACCTTTTAGTGTTTTCTTCTGTAATCGGAACACAGTTTCTTTTTTACTTTTTTTGTTAGTTTCTTGGTTAGTAATATCTTTATTGTATATAAAAACAACACAGTAAGTTAAAGGAATAGTACTAAGGCGGACTTATTCCTCTCAAGGATCTCTGCCAGCCAACCTTAGAGTACCTGAGAGTATTTCATGAATAGGCAAGTGGAGTACCAAACATTTGTGGAATATGGTAATTATTATAATAACTAATACAATATTATAGGAGAAGAATATAATAAACATTTTGCAAATTAGTAAAATTATATCATCACAGGGTTGCAATCAGGATTCGGCAACTTACTTGCGTACTTTTTGTGGTTTATATCACAGTAGGTGCCATGTAGAGGCATAAAATTGACCTCACACACTCTAAAAATCTGGGAGCGGATCATAAATAACCGCCTGTCTTCTATTACAAATGTATCCCAAAATCAGTTTGGCTTTACATCGTCCAGATCAACCACTGATGCTATTCAGGCAGTCAGAATCCTGATGGAAAAACATAGGATAAACAGAACAGATTTACATCTTGCCTTTATCGACCTCGAGAAGGCCTTTGACAGAGTGCCCCGCAAACTCGTGTGGCAGGCCCTTAGAGCGCAAAAAGTACCGGAGAGATATATATCAATAATCCAAGATATGTACAGCGGCATCAGTACACAAGTCAAAACACCAGCAGGATTAAGTAACGCGTTCGAGGTCAAAGTGGGTGTCCATCAGGGATCTGCTTTAAGCCTTTTTTTATTTAACTTAGTAATGGACCATCTAACAAACCATATTCCAGCACCTTTACCGTGGACCATACTGTATGCCGACGATATAGGACTGGCGGCAAATACTGCAAAAGATCTGCAAGGAATTTTAAATACGTGGACACACTCTTTAGAGAAGTACGGACTTCGAGTGAGCAGAAGTAAGACGGAGTACATGAAATGCCCCTTTGGCGGAAATGCAACGTCTGAAACCATATGCATTGGATCAACACCTATCCCCACTGTGAACAAGTTTAAATATCTGGGATCTATGCTCACGCCGGATGCCAATGTGGAGGCCGATGTTGCGCACCGTGTAAATGTAGCGTGGCAGAAATGGCGGTCGCTAACAGGAGCTCTGTGTGATACACGTATGCCCATAAAAACAAAGGGTAAAGTATACAAGACAGCCGTCAGGCCAGCCCTACTGTACGGTTCCGAATGCTGGACAGTCAAGAAAATGCATGAACAGATGGCACATGTAAACGAGATGAAGATGTTGCGCTGGGCGGGTGGGGTGACCAGGATGGACAGAGTTCGGAATGAATACATACGGGGGAGCTTTAAAGTTGCACCAATCACAGACAAAATGACGGAAAATCGCCTTAGATGGTATGGCCATATCTTATCAGGGACGAGGACCATGTAGTGAAAATCGCATTAAGCTTGCTAGAACAAAAGAGAGGTAGAGGCCGCCCGCCATCGACCTGGTGGTCAAACATCGAAAGAGACCTTAAGAAAGCCCAATTGCCAAAACCGACAACCCAGGACAGATCAACCTGGCGCCGTAGAGTGAGGAGACCCGACCCCAGATAACGGGAACAGGGACGGAAGAAGAAGATATCACAGTAGGCGCCAAACAAACATACAGCCCTGATATATAGACGGATTCAGCGCGAGGCTCATAAAGCATGTCTGGGCTGCAGCCCCTCACGAGTTTACCATGGTGTTAGCGGCTTGCATAGGTGAGGGCATTTTTCCTAGCACCCTCAAAGATGGTAGATTGCTCGTCCTCCCTAAGGGGAACGACAGGCCGCTTAGTGACCCAAAGGCGTATCGTGCGATAACGCTCCTCCCAATCCTTGGTAAAGTTTTAGAACGCTTAATGCTAAAGTGCGCCCCGCAGATCTCTAGGGGGATCTCGGACAGCCAGCACGGGTTCTCTCCGGGTAAATCTACAGTTACAGCGCTGGAGGGCATATTGAGCATTGTATCTGTATCAGTGTGTAAGTATGTACAGCTAGTATTCTTGGACATCTCGGGGGCATTCGACAACGCTTGGTGGCCGATGATGCTGCTCAAGGCGAAAAGGGGAGGATGTCCACCTAACATCTATAAGATGCTGGTGGACTACTTCACTGGACGCCGAGTGGGCCTCTTTGTCGGCGACCGAGTGATGTGGAAATCCTCTACTATGGGGTGTCCGCAGGGTTCAGTGCTCGGACCGACGCTCTGGAATGTCCTGATGGACGATCTCAGGGACAAACCCTCCACCTCCCACATGCTGACGACGTGACTCTCGTGATTGAGGCTAATTCTAGATTGGCCATTGAAAAAGTTGCTAGGGCATCAATAGAGGTTATTCTCGACTGGGGTGCCCGAAACAGACTGGGCTTCTCTGCCACAAAGTCGCAAACCATGACAGTGAAGGGGAAGTTCCAGAGGCCCCCAGTAATTAAGTGCGGCCAGGCCTCGATCAGGAGCGTCAACGGCAACTGTCCTCGGGGTGGAACTGGACTCGGCCCTGTCTTTTGGTAGCCATGCCACCAAGATAGGAGAGCGGGCGACCGCGTGCTTTGGAAAGATGTCTCGGGTATCTGCGTCATCATGGGGAATAAGGTATCCGGCCTTGAGGATACTCTACCAGGAAACTTACGTGGCTACTTTGACGTACGCCGCGTCTATTTGGTGCCATAGAGTATATATGTATGTTTGTCGCAGCGCTGTGCTCAGGAGTCAGCGACAGGCACTGATATTGCTGACGAAAGCCTATAGGTCCACCAGTACAGCAGCCCTGCCTGTGCTGGCAGGTGTATTTCCCGCAGATCTGGAGGTGGCCCGTGCTGGCCGCCTGGAGGGAGCGCGTAGATCCGCGCAAGGCAGGGAGTTGAGCAGACGAAAGCGCGGTATTTGGGAAGCTACGGTCGGGGAATGGCAAAGCCGATGCGAGAGTGAGACGAAGGGAGAAGAACTCCGTCGATTCTTCCCGGACGTGCTGGTTCGGCTCAAGGCAACTTGGGTCGAGCCGGATTATCCTACTTCACAGATCCTCACGGGTCACGGCTGTTTCAGGGGTAGGCTTCACAGCATGGGGCTGGCTGAGGACAGTGGGTGTTCATGTGGGGCGTCAGTGGAAGATAGGGACCACGTGCTGTGGGCGTGTCCCAAATACGGGGACATTCGGGATAGGATGCTGGGTAGCGTTCAGCGCAGCGAGGCCGATATAGGACAGGTGTATTTCGCGAATCTTGTATCTTCGGCGGTGAACTTCGCGGCATTACGCGGGTTTGCCCACACATGGGAAGCGCGTAGAAGCGCGGAGGAGCGTGAGGAACGAGAAGGAAGACGGCTTGGGGCGCTCTTGGACGGCAGCGAAGGCGTAGGTGTGATCGTCGCCGCCCCAGAAGGGGGAGAGGGCACACAAGGGACTACGATATAGATTAAATAATTTGTAGAGAGTCAAGAATTGCCCGCGGCACAAAAGAGCCTTAGAGCAACGGTGCTGCGCGCATCTCTCGCGATTCGGCTCATATGACCGCGAGGTTGGTGGAGCCATGGGAGGTGGAGGGTAGCCCTGATATATAGCAGTTACCGTAGCCTACAAACTTTTGCAATACAAAAAAAAAAGGAAAAGGAAGGAATAACCATGTGTAAAAGTCAGTACAAAAACCGTACTTTTTGAACTGACTTTTTAGTTTACTCATTGTGACAATGGCCGCCATGTTTTTGTTTCGACCGACGAAGCGAAGCCAGTGAGATAAATCCTGATGGGGTGAAGAAACATTTTTGGAACATTTGCGACGTTATAACTCTCAAATCCGTACTCTGATTTGATGGAAATATAGAAAACATTATATATCATTTTAACACCGCTGAATAAGCAAAGTCAATTGAAGAGTTTGTTTTCTTCGTGTTAGGATAAAAATTAACACCGCGGATTTGCTCAAAAATAGCTGAACCAGCTTTGATGAAATTTGCTAGATAAGTAGACCATGTATTGTCACGTGGAAAAATACATAGAGAATTTGCAAAAGAAATAGCTTGCACCTATTAAGTAATAATAAAAGCTGTTTTAAACCTTACGCTGATGCATTAAAGTTTATATTACTATTGCTTCCAATCGCGAGCACACGATTTTAGTCTATAAGCTATATATAGAGTTTTGCACGTGATTACATACAATTTACATGGTAATGTAACATTGTAATAAACATTAAAATTTATCTTTTCTTAAACTAATACTTTAACTAATATGAAAACCAATATCTATAAACAAGCAAAAAGATACGCGATAAAAAAAAGAAAAACTTACAAATAAAACATATTCCCAAGATCGCTGCCTGCTGGCAGCGTCCCCAGAAGACTGGCAGCATTACCTCGCTGGATTGCGATACTAATTCTCTCAGCAAGGTAATGTAATAGATAATAAAAATAACCAGTCTTGTGGTGACAGGACGTGTAGATAAATTTTTGGGATATGCCCTAAAGAAATTTGCGGACTGAGGTGCCCTACGGCCCCAAGGTATCTGCCCCAAACGGCTTTAACATGTAGCTGGTATTTAAAGTACTATATTTGCTCCATCTGAGGCATTCTGCAGAAGCCGCTGCGGCACCGGCCTGAGACTCTGTAGCCGCGAGGTGAGGCGAGGCCTGTAGGGTATCGACGTATAAAGCGTCCATACCAAGACGCGTCCCAACCTCCAGAACACTGGAGTGATTCCATCAGGTCTTCCTCTTAATTTCGAGAATGAGAATTTTAAATCGTTTTAAAAATATAACCCTAAGGTTACAATTGGCGGCTATAATGACTAGTTTTTTTTATACGAGAGTGGGGCAAACGAGCAATCACCACCGCCCATGGAGAACAGTAACATCAAGGGGTCCCCGATCCGTTGCTATCCTTTTAAGGGAAATAAAGACTCTGTTCTTGAAGGCTGTTGATTCCACAGTTTCACCGTTCGTGATATATCACGAATAGAAATATCATAGAAAACGTGAAAACACGTTTTCTATTCGAAAATGAGATCCCACATGTTCATATGTCATACGAAGGTCTCACCGAAGCAATTATAAGTCTAAAAGATTGTTTATCCAATCACTTCTTCAGAATACAAATGTTCACGTTAATAACTTATTTCGTGGTGCGTCTCGAAAACCCACGTATAAAGGCACGCAATTTTCATATTAATGAGATGTTTGTCAATTATAAATCTGTTAGGTGGGTGAGACCTTTATATCTTTGGTGCTTACATAATTACTGTTTGTATTAAATGCTTATAACTTACTTGGAAATGGTTTTGATAAGTTTATGAAAATTGTTTACAGTAATAGGCATCTGTAGTGCATTTTGTTGTAGCGATTTTGTATCGTTTTTAAAGAGGACAGTCATTATTTTACATAAATAATAAAAAATAATAAATAAATATTGTCAGACAAATTACACAGCGCCATCTAGCCCCAAAGTAAGCGAAGCTTGTGTTATGGGTTCTAGACAACTGATAAACATACGTAAATAGATTTTTTTTTCTAAATACATACATATGATACATAGAAAACACCCAGACCAAGACAAACAGACATGTTCATGCACACAAATGTTTGTCCTGTGTGGGAATCGAACCCACGAGCGTTGGTGTCGAAGCCGCGTCATTGACCGCTACGCCACTGAGCTCGTCAAATAATATGTGTTCATACACATACCTCCACTCCTTGTGCTAATTATTAGCACAAGGGGATACCATAATATGGTATCCCCTTGTGCTAATAATTAGCACAAGGAGTGCTAATTATTAGCACAAGGACCCTTGTGCTACAATACCGTTAGATTTCTGAATGGATAAAAAAATCACGAAAATTGGGTGGAACGATGTCGACTCCATTTGTTTTTTTTATTTTTTTAGACAGCTTTGTTCCCATTCAGCTGAAGCACAACGAAATGGATGTTTTCACTTTGTGATTGAGTCTGTATAAATGAATGGTTTTCTTTTCAATCTGAATGAATATAACAATGATATCCGGTATAGGTATAATAAAATCGTGAACTTACCGTAACGTTCGTAACAATTTTTTTTTTTTTTATGTACAGTAGGTATATTAAAAATTTCATTAGTTACTTATAAATATTGCATTAATAACTTAATGCCATCAAAAACATAACTTCAAATAAATATATTTTTTTTATTCGATTTTTTTTATAAAAACCCAAGTCTCAGTTCTTCTACCGTAAAAAGTTGTGAGATCCATGTAATACCAAGTCGGTTAATTTATTCAATCCCTGATTAAGGGACGGTCTGTCTTGAACAACAACATGGTATAGTGACCATATCAATATTTAAAATCTTTTATGTTTTAAATAAACAGAATGACTTGGCCATCGCATGAGTACACAATGTATCTCATAAGTGATACATACATATTATATTAAATTAGATTGTTTAAAGCGTGGAACACTACCAGTATTCTAAATTTAAAGCTTATATGTCTGCTAGAAGTGCCTTAGAGTTTTGATGATCGGTCAGTCAGTGAGTGAGTGACAAAATTAAGAAACTTTGACTAGTTATAATTCTTAAACTACTAGTTCAAATTGAATGAAATTTGAAATAGATCATGTTTATAAAATGCCTGCTTAGCTAGTAAAAAAACAGGCTTCTAGTTGGCCTGAATTGCTTCGAGAAAAGGATAGTACGGCCGTGCCGCTTTTTGCTTGCCCCCAGATAACGCGATCATACGTTGTCTGACGTTTCGACAGCGGATAAACAGCTGGATGGCGTCGATGCATGTGTCGATTACGCAAGTAATGTTGACCATAACCTGTTTATGGATGGGTTTATTCATCTCTAGATTCTTCGGGCTTTGGAAGGCACGTTAAGCTATCAGTCCTGGGACCCTACCGCCTAAGCCAAAGTCTAAAATAGGACTTAGGTTAATGTTAATTACAATCATTTCCGGCTTAGTCGGTAGAGGTCTGGGGTTTCTACCAACTAAGTTAATTTACCATCAATCTAAGCTAAAGGTTGATTTTCGCAATCAAAAAATCAGATGGTAATCGGTCCCAGGTCAAGGATTGTAATTGTTCAGCCTAGCAGTTCAAAACCCTGGTTTAAGCCAACCCGCAATACACTATAACCCCCCTTCGTTTGAAGAAACACCCATATGCCACCAGTGGGATGAATATGGATTGAAACGACCTGATACGAAAAGCGACTTTGTTGTATAGATATAAAAACAACATTTCAACTCAAACAAGATTTAACGAACACATCAATCAGCCTTTCAAAAACATCAACCTGAAACGTCACAATCCATCAAACACCTTATAGACGAAGGACACAATTTGTTTCTCGACAATACGCACAAAGGAAGAAAAGAAAGAAGTTTTGTATTTAAAAAACAATGAATAAATACAAATATACAAATGTTAATTTGAATCAAACGACTCTTTATAATTTTTTTCATAAATAAATCATTTATTTTGGTTTTATGTTTTATTGTACGGCGCAACCGCACAATTCAGCGTTCATTCACATGTTTATATATATTTTCATTTAGTTCCTAATTTCGATAAGCAACGCGTCGTATGTGCTCCAAATCAATTGTATAAATCATTATCAAATATCATCAACATTCACTTAACTCTAATTTGAGACAATATAGACATTTTCCCTTAGATCAAGTTGCTTATCATTTTTATTTCTGTCATATCAAGTTATCATTTCTATTATTCAAAGGTGTGTATAGTGTGTGCCGGAATAGTGCAGTCATGTCAATCAAATTACCCGTATACGAAGAAGTAGATTTAACATCCGCTATATGACATCTGAAGCAATTAACTAGCACAAACATTATTTTAACTAAGAATATTCTTAGTTTTTTTTATTTTTTTTTTATTATACTACGTCGGTGGCAGACAAGCATACAGCCCGCCTGATGTTAAGCGGTTACCGTAGCCATATTAACGCTTA
Organism: Hypsopygia costalis; assembly: GCA_937001555.2. Lineage (NCBI taxonomy): Eukaryota > Metazoa > Arthropoda > Insecta > Lepidoptera > Pyralidae > Hypsopygia > Hypsopygia costalis. The sequence continues at coordinate 27,752,311 of OW443338.2, forward strand.
CAACATAAAATATTGCTCGCGCGCCGCCACCCCCGCTGCCAACGCAGCATCTCCTTCCTTTCTTTCTAGTGACCTCACTCACTCGCAGGAACACAACAACCCTCAAGGGAATTGTTATTTGGCTGCGGTATTCTGTGAGATGGAGGTACATTCCCCAGTCGGGTAGCTTACAATTACGCTCCCTACCTCTCTTTTCGCCATATCTTCTTTTGTCAGTCAGCAGGGCGCACCACGTACAGGTGAAGACTCACTTACACCCCAAAATTTATTATATATTATATATATAAATATATTATATATATAAATATATTATATATATAATTCAAGTACAAAGCACGAAGCCTAAGCCGTAATAACAGAATCTACTGTTCTATAGTAGGTATAGTCCTCTCTCAATCTTGTGTAACGCGCCGCAACCCCAGACAAATGGCTCTTAGAGCTTGGAGTCAAGTAAGTTTCAGTCATTCAAACGCTACTAGAATAGAATATTACACAGACTTAGGAAAGACATAGTAGACACAGAAAGCAGTACTACGATTTCCGAAACTGACTGAAAGATACACCGTCCGCTATACCAATGTTTCTTATTCGTAACCTTTAGTCCCCAGGTCCGCCAGTCCGCCGTCTTATTTATGCACATTTGAATTAATAAACAATGCCAGCAAGACTCGCAAAAAAGCAGCACCAACCTTTACATTAACACAATATTTTTAATTTTTATAAAAATGTATTTCGGTACTAAAATACTAAGTACTAAAATAAAATTTATTCCTGTGTTTTTTATTATGGGGGTCCTTCAAATTGCGCTTGATTTTCTAGGAGTCAAAAAGGTTAGGAAACGCTGCGCTATTGTGTAAATAAAATTGTCTATCATTATACCGATGCATTGACTTGCTTGGACAAGGAGACTTCTGTCTTCTTCAGCCTGTATATAAAAGGCAACCATTATTGACTGATCTATCAACGCACAGGTCAAACCGCTGAACGGAGCAGATTGAAATATGGCAAACTCGTAGCTATTATGAGGTAAGAATCCGCTAAGAAATGATTTTTGACAATACCAAAACCGGCATACGCGCGTACTAAGTCTTGTGCGGGAATCAATGCACAGATCTAAGCACTGGCCGGATCGGGTTGAAACTTAGGTTACAGGTAGGTATTATGACGTAAGTATATAAAAAAAATTAAATTCCCACGGGATATCAGGATACACGAAAACGAAGTCACGGGCGCAAGCTAGTATGTTATAAATTGCATACGATTCTTGGGAAACAACTCCAAAGACAGTTTTTTCTATGTGTCGATGTCGATATCCCTGAGTGAGTGAGAGTCGATGAATACTTCGAAGAATTAACGCGATCATGCGTATGGATATTTATATACCTTTATTATTGCCTGACGTTTGGACCAAGTTGCCCGGCCGTGGTCACAGACTCACAAATACATAGACACACCAAACTAATAACCATCTTTTTGTACCCCTATTTTTGTATAGGAAGTTTTTTTTTTACAACGTTGGGTAGCATCTAAGCATACGGCCCGCCTGATGTAAAGCGATTACCGTAGCCATGTAAACGCACGCAACATGGAAAATTCCTTTCACGCTGCCGATCCAGCAACTTCTACCTTCCTGATGACCTACATTATCAAATATCGATCAGGCCTCCCCAACTCGTTTGGCCAGCGTGGGGAGTTTTTTTTTTTTTTTTTTTTTTTTTTTTTTTTATACTACGTCGGGTGGCAGACAAGCATACGGTCCGCCTGATGTGAAGCGGTTACCGCAGCCATATTAACGCTCGCAAAATAAAAATCCGCTCGCGCGGCGCCACCCCCGCTGCTAACGCAGCATCTCCTTTCATTCTGGTGACCTCACTCACTCGCAGGAACGCAACAGCCCTCAAGGGAATTGTTATTTGACTGCGGTATTCTTTGAGGTGGAGGTACTTCCCCTGTCGGGCAGCATGTAAATACGCTGCCCTACCTATCTTTTGCCAGAGCGTCTTTCGCTAGTCGGCAGGACGTACCACGTGCAGATGAGGTTGGTTTTGGATATAATGTGGAGAGCTACTTATACCCCCGAGTCACTTACATCCCCATGTTAAAAAGAATTCCTCATTTAATTCGACAGGATATCTAATCTACAACAAAAAGAACAATGACCTGGAAAATCTCTAACAATATAAGAGTCATTAAGAGCTTGGAAAAAAACCGCTTAGAAGTAAGGACTAATTAGTGGCACTAGACACGGTCCTTTGAGGCCTCGATAAAAATGCCTTTTAATCGGGGCCAAAGGAATCGAGCCGAAGTGGGTTTTTTCCCTCTTGAGTACAAACCTACGAGCCAATTAGAATTCGTGTTTGAAAAGGAATAAATATTTAATATTGTATGATATATTCATCGAAGGCTTGATGGCGTCCTTGTGCGTAGGTGACCGTTGCCAAATGTTTTTTTTTTATACTACGTCGGGTGGCAGACAAGCATACGGCCCGCCTGATGTGAAGCGGTTACCGTAGCCATATTAACGCTCGCAACATAAAATATCGCTCGCGCGCCGCCACCCCCGCTGCCAACACAGCATCTCCTTCCTTTCTTGACCTCACTCACTTGCAGGAACACAACAACCCTCAAGGGAATTGTTATTTGGCTGCGGTATTCTGTGAGGTGGAGGTACATTCCCCAGTCGGGAAGGTTACAAATTACGTTCCCTACCTCTCTTTTCACCAGAGCTTCGTTTATCAGTTAGCAGGATATACCGCATGCAGGTGAAGTTGGCTTTGGTTCAAAGATGTCGATGAACCCCATGATTGCCATATCTCATTTAAACTTGGTCAAAATTCCGGATATTTAGGATAGTTTCTCAATAAGTACTCATAAGATCCCTGTATATGCCCATTTCTGGGTTGACTAGCTAGGTTTTCCCCCAGAAAATTCAGCTTGGATGTCTTCACAAAAGCAACATCCCGATGTTCATCAATATCAGCCTGTATCTATCCACTGCTGGGTTTCCCATAGGCATTTCCCAATGCTTTCCACCTTTCCCCCTTTTTTTGAAGTCGTCGGTCCATCTAGAGGGAGAGTGCTCTACACTTGGTCTTTCCCATACGATACACGATGAGGGAGATGTTGGACATGTCCAATTGCCTCCCATCAGGCGGGTCGTGTCCTTGTCGTGTCCATAATGGCCTTAGCGATATAAAAAAAAACATTAGGAATCTTGTAAGTTGATCTTGTAAATTTTATATATTTCTATTCGAAGCGACTCATCCTACTACTCCCGTGACCTGTTCGCTACTAGAATACAAAGTTCGACGCGAGTAATAAAGCTAGCGGGGGCGTGGGAAAAATTGAGACGTTCCAAGTGCATCATTTTTAGGGATCCGCACCTCAAAAGGAAAAACGGGACCCTTATAAGATCACTTTGTTGTCCGTCTGTCTGTCTGTCTGTCAAGACCCTTTATCTCGAGAATGCGTGGAGGTATCAAGTTGAAATTTGAACTGTATACTCAGGTCTACGGTACCATGAAGTTGTAAAAAATCCAAACTGCTAAGTTTACGTAAAAAAAAGATACGGCCGTTTATTCAGTAAAAAAAATTGGTTGCCTGTAAAGTCGGTATACGGGCGAAAGTTTTACGTGACAACGACTTTGAGTGGTAAAATGTTTTCGAGTGGAAGGGACGCATGCCTTTCACTTTTTATGTCTGTCTCTCTCGCTCTTAGAAGGGACACGCGTCCACGACACGCTTACAATGAGAGCGAGTGAAAGGCACGCGCCTTTCACTCGCTCTCATTGTAAGCGCATAACGTGAGCCAGTTTCTTGAAGTGTCACCCGGCTAACCAATTTATAAGACGTTGTCACGTCAAAAACGCATATTTCGACACATTCTCAAGGGAATCAAAACCCATAGGGTACTTCCCATTGACCTAGAACTATGAAATTTGGCAAGTAATATCGTTCTAGACTACAAATCCTTACTAATCCTTACTTCCTTACTTATATATATATATAATTATAAATGCGAAAGTAACTCTGTCTGTCTGTCTGTCTGTCTATCCTGCTTTCACGGCAAAACTTCTGAACCGATTTAAATGAAATTTGGTACACAGATAGTTTGAGCCTGAGGAAGGACATAGGCTACTTTTTAATGCAAAAAAAGGGTTGTAAGGGGTTAAAAGGGGGGGTGAAAGGTTGTATGGAAGTATCGTTATTTTTAGAGCTAGAAGCTTGAAATTTATTTTTTAGGCTGTTGATTCGATATAAATAAATATGACATTCAAAGTTTGTAAAAGTTTTACCCACACGGGGATAAAATAACAATAGGGAATAGGGGATGAAAGTTTGTATGGAAATATGTAAGGTATAAGTGAATGTTTTATAAGTTTGCGACAAGAGACAAAATATTAGTGCTATCCTGATGTAGATAACATTTACGCAGTCATTACAAAATGAGAAACTGAAATTAACGCGAGTAAAAAACTTGCCAAGCATCGCGCCGTACTAAAGATGGGCAAAATGCCGGGCATTTACAATAAATGTCCAAAAAATAGTTATAAATTCTCTATTTATGCCCAAAACTAGGCATTTATTGGGCATTAACATGTACTTACTGGACACTTATTGTAAATGCCAGGCATTTTGCCTATCTCAACGCCGTACACCACCCGTACACATTGAAAGCTGCCGCGCGGGGCTCAGGGAGCGGGCCGGGGGTCGTTACGCGGCGTGGTACCACATAAGTAAAAAACGGTGATGAAATTAAGTGCTTCTATATGATAAATTATTATCTCTTTGCGCATGCCTCCGACTGCAATTCTGTTTATACTGTTGCAAAAAATTGAAAGACTACCGTGCTGATATTTCTAAGTGTACAATACGTAGGTACATAGGTTTTGTAGTGTTTCAATTTACGTTTCTAGTTTTAAGTACCTACCTAATCATTGCTTTTTTAAATACCTTATCATTGAATTTTTATCTTGTTTCAGTCTTTTCAGTTGATTTTTAATTGTAGTTATCCATGCAGGCGGGTTTTTTGTTTTTTAAATTATTATTTTATTTATGTCTTTTTAGTTAAGAAAGATTACGTAACCGGATTAATTCCTTAAATGAGTTTATGTCATGTGGTTGATTTAGCAATTTTTTAGCGTCAAGAGAACTGATAGCAAGTCCGGAGAGAGTCTTTACTCTACTCAAAGCAACGTAGGCTTGACCTTTTGCAAATAAGTTTTTACTTAAATCTACAACTGCTCGGTCTAAAGTTGTGCCCTGTAATTTATGCACCGTCACTGCCCAGCATAAAATTAAGGGAAGCATTCGTCGCTCGATCTTGCCTTTACCACGTAAAGCATCAAATTCTGTAGCACAAGGCTCGATCCGGACTCCAATTCCAGGTAGGTTCCCTGTTATACTTGGATCATCGAACTCCACAAATACCGCTTGTGGAAGTTCTCCCGGCTCCAACTGCTCTCTGCGTAGTGCTGGCCAGTCTATTCGTCGGATAACACCCATGGCACCGTTAACCAGCCCATGGTTAACATTGATGTTCCGTCTTAGCATGGCTCGAGAGCCTACACCTAATTTGAGTTGGTTTAGTATACCACCTGTTTTATTGGGATCTTCAGGTGTGTATTCCTCTCGTGGTTTTTGACCACATGTTTTAGGATCCAATGAGATATCTACAGCACTAACAGTGTATACTTGTGTGAGCTTTTCTAACTTTTCTGTCATGGTCGCGTTATATGCATCAACCAGTCTAGTTGTTGGGAAAATTCTGACAGCTTCTCCATCCTCAAATGGCCCTATCAACGGTACTCTGCGGCCTTCTATGATTGATAACTGCTGCATTGTAAGTTCTCCAACGCGAAGACTGTTTAATATGTCCACAAAAGTTGTATCTCCAGCTTGCCTCATATTTTGGGGCAACTCACAAAAACTGAATAAATTCCAGAGATTAATTTCAGCAGATAAAATTTCTGGCTGACGAAAGCAATAAGATCCCCCAGAAACCTTAGACACTGGAGGCAACTGCATAAGATCTCCAAAAAGTAAAACATTAACTCCGCCGAATATAGCCTCATTTTCTTTATATTGTTGAAGCCGCAAATGTACATTACGGAGACTTAAATACGGCACCATAGATATTTCATTTATTATCAGCCAGCGTACATTACGCCAATTTTGTCGTTCTTTTTGCAATCGCTCTTAAAGCTTCCGTCCTTCCCTTTTCTATAGGGAGTGCAAACGTCGAGTGTAAAGTACTGCCACCTATAAGTCTGGCTGCAACACCTGTAGGAGCAGTAACAATTACACTTTTGCCAAGATCATTATGTCCTAGCCGTCGTATTTGTTCGACAAGTAATTTTAAAACGAAAGTTTTTCCACTCCCCGCACCACCTGTTACAAATATACGCAAAGGCTCATCCAAATCACTATTGTGAAGCAATTTATTTGCAACTTTGTTGAAAAGTTGTCTCTGTTGTATATTCAGCGATGTAACTGCAATTTGGTATTGATCGTCTGACATTTGTGTTATTGTCACAATATACAGTAAGTGCAAAGTTTAATACCTTTATTATACTTAATCTATATTTCCTATTTATTAACCAACTTTGAAAAAGGAGTGTTTCTCAGTTTTAAAAATGAAAGTTATGATTTTTATGTCACTTTGAGTACGTTATTCATTTTTTTATTATCGTTCTATTTAGAATTCAAACTACAAGTTATATATAAAAAAACATATATTTAGAATCAATATATTTATTAGAATCAGAGATTAAAATCCTTCATTTTGATACCCCACTCGATATGCTTGGTAGAAAAAAATATTTAATTCTTTTTTTATTTATCGTTCCATTTAATATTAAAAATGCAAGTTATGTACATACTTAGAATCAGTGTTTAAAATCCTTCATTTTGATACCCCACTTAATATGCCTGGTAGATTTATTTTTATTTCCTCACATTATGGCTTCAAACAGCCGCTATATTGTTTTTTTTTATATTTCACCTACCTAAGAACACTCGGGCTATTAAGACAAATCTAACGATACCTCAAATGTGAAAATCCATTCAACGGTTCTAGAGATACAAGGTAATAAAGAATATTACATACATACAAGATACGCGCTAAACACATAACCCTCCTGGCAGTCGGGTAAAAACGGTGGTACGGCACAGAAAAAATATGCCCAAGTGGGCTTGCCCAAACGTGCAGACACGTGACAATTATTATTTTTTCCGCTACAAATGCATTATTATTCACTGCACATTGTTTACAATTCGATTTGCTTAATTTAGTAGATAAGTTATTAAATATCTTTTTCTTTAGTTGGGTCATTGTTTTATTTATTTCATTCGTTAAAAGTAGATTACTTTCGAGTTTAATTAGATGTTATTACGTCATTTTTTTTTTTTGCACATTTGTATGCTAGGCAGGTACCTAAGAACGGTAAGTTAATTGCCCTCACCAAATAAACAGTACTTTTTTGAGCATTGTACAAACAAAGCATTTGACCATCTGTGAATGTAAACAAAAGATAAGAAAGCTTAATAGTTTTATGAATGAGTCTTTATGCCTTTGCATGCCGACTCAGTCAGAAGTCGCAATATCCGAAAGGGATTTCTAGGAATCGGTTACAAATGGTTCATAAAAACAAGTTCTTAAGTACAAGTGTAAAAAGTTATACTTAGTATAGAGATTTGTTTATTTGAGTCAATAAAATTAGTTAAATTTAATTCATTTGGGTTTATAATATTTTTTTAAATAGGTTTTTATACAATTAAATAAAATACTTAAATAAGTTATTTTCATAATAAGAAGTTTTGTTTTCTGTGTTTACGGTTAAAAGCAAAATAAAGTGTAAATAGTTATAGGGGTATAGCGCACTCGGTTCTAAAACTACCATTGAATTTAGCTGATGAGGACATGCCGGTATGTAACATTAGCAAAAGGAGTGAGCGCGGAAGAAAGTTGCAGCAGTGTAAGCTGTTGGTTGGGATGAATGTACAATGTTCCACAAAAGAGCTATATAAGCACTAGATGGCACACTGCAACTCATATAAGTATTAATACGTATGTGTCTTATTTGTAAAATAATTAGCCGAAATATTTAAAAATGATGCCCAAAGACACTATTCCACGCGGACGAAGTCGCGGGCACAGCTAGTACAAGAATAAATCTCAAAACTACACATTTGTATTTAAATCTTAAAAAAATAGGGGGGTCGAAATTTCAAATTGAAGCTACTAGTTCAAATGGGGTATCATATGAAAGGGCTTGATGTGCACATTGCAAAATATATTTTATTTATTTAACCCTCGGTGGGCGAGTCGGACTCGCACTTGTCCGGTTTTTTGTAATGCGTACATACATTGACGGGCCACCATGGATTTGAAATTTATCAAAGTGTATTATAGTATTCTACTAATGAAACCCTTTCATTTGATACCAACATTGAGAAAAATAATATGTAATCCGTCATTTTGTAGCGGCGGCTACAAAATGTCGGATCTTGGACCGATTTTCATCAAACATAGCTAAGAACACTCCTGACTAATTCACATTTCAAATGAAAATTGCTTGTCTTATCTATATTCTGTATCTGTACAGTCGGTTTACACACGACAATTTTACGTGGTAACGTCATAACAAACATAGACCGATCGTGCCTTTCTATCGCTTGTTCCGCGCTCTCGCTTGCACGCTCAGGGGAAGTTGAAGCCGATTACCACCGAATATCTTGATTCGAAAATTAAAGTCAAAGTCAAAGTCAAAATATCTTTATTCCTTGGACTTTATAAAGCACTTAGAAACGTCATACAAATTAAATATAAGACATGTATCTAAATCATCACTACTCTAAATCCGCAGAGCTTAGATTCACTTTCATCACACTATCTGTGAAAGTGAATTTAAGCGCCAGTTCCGGCGACGGGGCTTCTTGAGAAGAACTGGCAAGAAACTCAAGAAATTAGGTCTTACGTTTAAGTTATTGCCAAACACCTTCAGCTTAGTCGGTAGAGCTCCATCGTTTCTACCAGCTAATCTAAACACAAGTAGCATAAATCTAAGTTGAAATCCGATGGTAATCGGCTTCAGCTTCGGCGGTAGGGCCCCAGTTCAGGCGGAACGTGACAATAAGTCATGCTTTTTCGTGCGTGCAGCCGGCGTTCATCGAATTATACGACGTTAAAAAAAAAACAAAATCGGTTCATCCGTTCGGAAGCTACGATGACACAGTCAAACACACACACACACAGAGACACATCAAACTTATAATACCCAATCAGTTTTGCGTCGGGAGTTAAAAATAATTGAATAGATTGCTTATTCATACCAATGAATAAGCGACTCTATTTCAAATATATATTTGAAATAGAGTCGCTTATTCATTGGTATGAATAAGCATTCTATTCAGTTATTTTCTCACACACTCAGTATGTAAATTACTAGTATACCTATGTGATAATGATTTATTTATTTATTATTATTTATCTCTTTAATACACGGTTCAAGCCCGGTCATTTGATAGCCGTGCGCGTCTAGCGTTGAGGTCAGTGTTATCCCGTGTATTGAAGAGACATAATAACTTCTCTGAAGGGCCCTTAAAAATTGGATCCATATCCACTTCCATTCACACATGATATGGTGGGTGCGTGGGGATTAAGATCCAACACGTAGAGGCCCCTAGTCGAGTAAGGTAACTTGTACGTACGTCGTGCCCCGTTCCAAGATATATCAATGGAACGATACACCCATGACCAGGGGCCCAACCGCCGAAGCTGAAGCCGATTCCCGTGGGATTATTTGATTGCGAAAATCAAACATTAGCTTAAATTTATGATTCTTATATTTAAGTTAGTAAGTCTCTAGAGGTCTATTGACTGAGCTGAAAATATTTGTCAATAACTAAAACGTAAGACCTATTTTCCAATCAAAATATTCGATGGCTTCAGCGGTAGGGCCCCAGATCTCAACAGACATTTGATCTATTGCTGTTAGAAAACAAATTGGCTTTGAGGATGATTTGGGTGGACTAAATACTGGGTTATTGCAAAAGAGGGAAGGATCCCCCTACAAATACCATTTCCTATATCACGGCTTTCACGATACCCTACAGCGCAGCTTTGTAACATACTACCACCTGTACAAATGCTTGCCAGTATACGTTATAATGTTATTAGAGAAGCATAATTACTATTTGTAAGGCTTATTTGAGGCACTATCTTCGTTACCAATCCCATTAAGCTGAAGATAAAGATGCAAACATCTTGAGATTAAACCCAACACATATGCAGCTGAAACGACGTGTTGAAATCCCGGAATTAATTCTAAACTAATTCAGTTCCCTTTGTAGGGATAATTAAATCTCGACCTGGTTGAAGCGGAGGCTAGAGTAGCTGGATTACTTGTAATTACTTATTGCAACCTACATGGATTAGACCCTATCTCGAAACGAATATGTTACAAGCTTACGCTTTAAGTTTAAGTTTCTGCAGCACACAGCAGTTTAGCTATATTTTTAAGGCAATTTGATCTACACTACTTTGCGTGCTTCCGCCACCAATTAGTTTATGCAAATTACTGCCGGCCGGCATCCACCCACTACTGTTAGTAGTTGTATGCGACTGCCGTGGCTGCTTCGGTCGTCTCTGCTCCAGCTGCTGTGGTCGTCTCGGCGAATCTCCAACATCTAAAACAGAAGATACATGCGACCGCCGCTGCCCCGACTGCCGAGGTCGTCTCTGCGACACGTGTTTCGCCTCTACGCGAGGCATCCCCAGGCGATCTGTAGATGTTGATGGTTAGAACAACAACCTACAAAATTATTGGCTGAGCAAATAGCTGAGCAAAATATTTGAAATAGAGTCGCTTATTCATTGGTATGAATAAGCAATCTATTCAATTATTGAATCGCACTATGAGATAGTGGTAAGGGGGCTGATCGAGATAAATAAGCCTATCCATGGACATGCTACGGTCGACGTTGCGTGTTCGATTAGACCGACACGCGCAACGATACCATCTAGCTCCTCATAAAATTAATGTAGAGGATTAATGTACATTACATATTAATTAAATTAATGTATAGACACTAATAAACAGTATTAGTGTAGATTAAATCTTATTAATAATTAATCATCAAGATATAATAGCTGTAAATAATATTATCATTAATAACATCGTCAACAAAGTGGCACGTTTCCATTTGTTGGTGCGCGTTGGCCCGATAAATTGGATATCACGAATATCACTAATCTCTATCAAAATGTCACATAGCTTTAGGCGATGACGTCGCTGCGTGTGTCAGTCTAATCAATCACGCAAGTTAAGCAACGTCGACTGTAGCCTGTATATAGATTGGTTTATTTATCTCGAGCTCCTAAGCGGAGGGCACGTTAGACCGTCGGTCCCAGCTATTGTCATAAGATGACAGTTGATAAGCCAAGTCATTGGCCTTTAGGCGGCTTGCCCTCCGCCAACCTGTAGTTGAGCAGCGTGGTGAAATATGAACTACCCCCCTATACCCTCATCGATTGAAGGGAGGTCCGTGTCCCAACAGTGGAATAATTATGGGTTGATGCTGGTGATATGTACTGAAGCATTGAAACAAATATATACTCGTAACTAAGCAGCTATACTATCTTATCCCTTTTTTTTTACGCCCCACGCGCGCGATGGACAACCTTCCGGAGGTAACTACGGGATGGAGGTGGTGAATCCTTATGGATACCAACGTAGCGTAAGGCTACGTTGATTATGTCGGACTCATACCGACTAAACACCACCTAGGGACTGCTTTTAGCCTTGCGCAGCCTTAAATGCTTCAACTAAGCGATCGCTTGTAGGGAACGGGCGACGCAAACGCCGCTCACGAATGAGCGTGCGTTAAGTGAAAATGGCAGCCCCATGAAGTGTGGTGAGCCATAAGATATATAAGGGACTAGAGGTAGTCGACTGGGACTACCTGGACCTAAGGGGACGCGAACGAACTACCTAAATGTGCTCATTGTTGTTGAGTTGGAATATCCTATCCCTCAATTCCATCCATGTTCGCGATTATTTTCTATCTATTTTGGGGTGTAAGTGGTTCATCCTCCCCAACCCGTCTGGCCAGCGTGGGGAGTGTAGGCCAAATCCTCCTTCTGTCTGGGACGGATGAGAGAGGGTCGTGCTCCTGTAGTGGAGACTAAAAAAAAATGACCTGATGATGATGAAGTGGTCCATCAAAATCTTTGAACCAAGGCTAACCTCATCTGCACTGCAGAAAAGAGGGCATAGCGTATTTTGTATTGCCCTATTGGAGAAGAGTCTCCCCCTCACAGAATATTGCAACTAAATAACAATTTCCTTGAGGGTGGTGTTTCTGCGAGTGAGAGAGGTTACTAGGAAGCAAAGAGTGGCTGTGTTGGTGCGCATGCGGTATTTCATGCTGCGAACCGGGAGATGATTATTTCTGTTTTAAAAAATTACATAGGAGTTTTACATGGGAGTATTGTATAAAAATTTTACATAGGAGTTATACATAAGAGTTTTACATGGGAGTTAGGAGTTTTACAGAAGAGTTATACATAGGAGTTATATATACTTAACTTATTAGAAGTTTCACATAGGAGTTATATATACTTAACTTTCTTATATACTTCTCATGTTTTCAATGCTTTTTCGACTTCACTTGATTCATCTTGATGACATATGGAAAACTGAATGTCCAATCATTTGTAATCCCCGATGACTCGTCCCAGTAAAAACGAGTTAAGTAGACACAAAAGCGAATGAACGCCGCTATGCATCATAAAGTGCATGTTGCTGCAAATCAGGAGTCCCATATTTCACCGAGGGTTGCCTCTGCAGCTCACTGAGATATTGCTGTGGCTGCTCGCAATTTATTTGTGAACATTTTATATTTATGTTTACATTTATTTTGTGTGATTTAGTTTGCTTGGATAGCGGTGTAATGTGTGTTTTCCAACTACATTATTTAGATAACAAGTACAAAGTTAAGGCTGTAGCATACGTGACGAGATAAAAGGTAGGGCGGGTATGCCTTGTTCAGGTGAACGGTGGTGCTGAATAATAAACTTGCTACATATGAATCAACATAAGACGTCATTAGATTAACAACATATGACATTTGTCAAAATCGAACATTTTAGTATGAAAATTGACAAATGTCACGTGATCTATCTAACGTTCGTTACGCTTCGAATTACACTTGGCTAGGGGGGCTGGTTGGTTTACTAAACGCGATAGCGGTGCGGTAAAGATCCTCTTACCTGCTTGGTTTACTGGGCGAGAGATTCGCAATCCTGTGATATATCCGTAAGGTTAGTACACAGGGGAGCGTTAACTGTAGGCATAAAGTGTTTGTATTAGTATATCGGCTGTATTAATACAAGTACTGTATTACAACAAATATTTCCTAAGTCGATGTATGCGCTTTTGCGTCGAACTACGCTACAGTGGTGCCCTTGTTGGCGTAACATATTGCATTGGATGCAATGCAAAATAATTATTGATCAGTATTTAAAGTTTTTCGGATGATTTGTCCAAAAATATTGTTATTACTCATCTCAAACACCTGTAATGCCAACCCTATCCACAGCAATAAATGCACGCAACAAATTGAACAAGCCGCGGGAGAGACTCGATTGCAATTCAACTTCCATAATTTGTGCGTTTCAGTTCTGCATATGACTGTTATCGCGATGTACTCGAGTGGCCACTGTGTGTGTTTTGATAGGTATTTAATCTCTTCTTTGTTTATATCGGTCTTTTGCAATATGTTGAAAGCGACGTGATGTTGTGTCGACCGGAACTAATGAATGCTTGATTTTGAGTTGCGTTGCGTGGAGGACCTACATAGAATAGAATAGAATATAGAATAGAATATCATTTATTTGCTTGAACATACAGCTATTTAGTAGATTATATTGTCATGTTACAATCAGGTACAGTATGTTCACCTTATACAGAGGCATGCAAATTTTCCATTATAAGCAATTGCGTAAATATAGATAATGTAAATATTCATTTGCGTCTTTTCAATTATTACAATTAAATTCAAATAAATATGTCCAACGTGTATGCATATAATTGTCAAATTTTCAAATTTTCAAATCATTTTTTATTTAGCAAAAATGTTACAATTTCTGTTGCACTGGCTCCCACTTTAGGTTTCCCTGTGTTATGGGAGTCAGGCTCTTCAATGGACTATTACAGTTATTTTACCAATTATAAATAATGTATCAGTTATATAATTCCTAGTTGTACCTTATATGTAACGTGAAAGGTTTGAAAGTTTTGAAAGGCTAATGATATAATATGTAATATACTATGCTATGAATGGTCTGTGTGTGTTTGTGTGTGTGTGTGTGTGTGTGTGCGCGTGCGCGTGCGCGTGTGTGCGCGCGTGCGTGCGTGCGTGTGTGCGTGCATGAGTGCGTGCGTGCGTGCGAGCGTGCGTGTGTGTAAGTATGGGTGTGGGTGGTGTGTGGGTGTGTATGTATGTGTCTATTCGTGTGTGTGCGTACGTGGGAGTATATGTGTGAGTGGGTATGTTTGTGGGTATGTATATTTAGGTATATTATCAGGGTAACAAGTATTATAGTTTAGTATAATTTATTAAATAGTTCTTCCGTCTCATTGTAGGTCTTTCCAGCTAGCCATGAGAGAAGAATTTTTTTAAATGAATTGGCCCTAAGGGTCACTATAGTTTTGTCTGTCAATGAAAATTTGTTATACAAAAATGGAGCAAAGTAGTCGAAGAATCTTTGAGCAAAACTGGTTTCAACTCTAGTTTGTCAATGTTTAAACTTATGAATAATAACAAAATTAATACCCAAATTATCTCATTGAATAGAAGCATTTTACCATTTTTAGCCATTTCCGAAGTTCGTTCTTAAATCGGCCTACATACGTTTAAATAGTCGAATAGTACGTATCTGATACTATTTATATAGCGAAAGAGCGTACTACAGTACGAACGCAATCAATGTTACTATGCGCACGCGCAGTAGTATTGGATTCAATATGATCATTTCTTTTTTTAATTGAGAGGGGAGTAAATGAGCATGTGGGTCACCTGATGGAAAGCAATCGGCACCGCCCATGGAGATCAGCAACACCAAGGGGTCGCCGAACTGTTGCCAGCCTATACTCCTTCCATTCTTTCTGGTGACCTCACTCATTCGCAGGAACACAATAACCCTCAAGGGAATTATTATTTGGCTGCAGTATTCTGTAAGGTGGATGCACTTCCCCAGTCGGGAAGCATAAAAAATACGCTATACCCTACCTCTCTTTTCGCCAGTGCCTCGTTTGTCAGTTAGCAGGATGCTCCACGTGCTGGTGAAGTTGGCTTTGGTTCAAAGATGTTGAATCAAAGTCAACTGATTTGATGAGCTACTTACACCCCAAAATCATGATCATGACTACATGCATAAAAAAAAATATTTAAATAAAATTTCGGGTCTTTTATTTGATTACGAAGATCGAATAACGATGAGTTCAATGTCAAAAGTCAGTTACAAGATTTGATCCATATTAACAACATAAAAAAAAATCTTATAAAATAAATAAATATTCCTGAACATATTTCACATCGCCATCTAGTCCTAAACTAAGCAAAGCTTGTACTATGGGTACTAGATCACAGATATTATACTTATCTAAATCAAGTATAATCAAGTTTTTTTTTTTTTAAAAACATATAATACATAGAAAAGACACAGACCAAGACAAATAAACATGTTCATGTACACAAATATTTGTTTTATGCGGGGATCGAACCCGCGATCCCGGTCTCGAAGTGAACATTGCTAGCCATTCGACCACCGGGCTCGTCTAAAATAAATAAAACTTTCTAAAAAAAGACCTGTTTGAGGAAACACACGAAATAACAAAGATTTATTCCTTCTGCCATTCCATAAACAACCCTGTTGTTGTTGACATGAACATTCGTTCCATCGTTTTATTTTCATTACGGCTGTCATCTTAAAGAGATATTAACAATTATACATCCCTTTAATTACCGCAAGGAGCGGGTATGGCTCCCCGCCAGTAATAAGGGTAGCTTATGTCTTAAACTTTGTATAAATAATGCAGACAAACATACGAGAGAATTGTCTTTATATTGTACGATACGATATCGTAGCGCACCTTGAAACATCCTCACACATTGGAACCAAAACGAACGCATAGGCGTGATTTCGAAGGAGTTCTCTTCTTTGCTTAGGATATATCGTTCTTCAAGAAGATAAACATTTAGATAGATGAAAAAAGGTAGAATGGTTTTTTCTGCTTCGGCAAATCGTGAGTGATGCTTCAAGCATCTATAGGTATACCACGAAGACTGCTTAGCAGGATGCAGGCATCATGCTCGTTTGCTACCTGGCGTCAACCAATAATCAATCCATTAATGGGATATGGGTATCCCTTCAATCAATGGGGTCTAGAGCATACTGCACCACACTGCTCAGGTGCGGGTTGGCGGAGGTCAGTGTTTTCAAGCCGCCCAAATGCCACTGACTTGGCTTGACGACTATCGTCTACTATCAGGTTGGTGCTACACGAGGGGCAGGATATTGTAAACTCTTTTGTAATTTCTTTTTTATTATTTATATTTGAATTTTTGAATTATCTTTGTTTTTCTATTGCTTTAGTGTCATTATGTGAATACATATGTTAGTATCCAATTCGGTTTTCTATTCATTTAATTAATTAATAGAAAACCGAATAGGCTAAACAGTTGACTAACAGTAGGTAGATGATGGTAATATCATAATACATATTGTACTTCTTATCCAAGTAAGTAACTAGTTAAGTTCGTAAGTAGTTTGTTTTGGTTTGAGGTCTGGAGTTACGCATCTTCTAAATTCTAAAATTATTATACTTTAATTTTCACTTGACGTTGGCAAAGAAATATATTGCCATAAGGCGAAAAAAAAAACAATTCACTCGCAACATTATTCACTTCAATAGTAGTGACCGTCTTATGAAATCTTACAGTAATGATTTAAACCCGAAGCAATTTAAAATCGTGTCATGTGAAGATTTCTATGAGAACCATAACAAAATATATACCCGAAAACTGGAACTTGGAAATGATGATGTTCACGTTTCATAGAGGCATTGTGTGCTTTCGTATTAACTCAATGTGACCTATCTTCGTTAGGCGAGATCTTTCGGCGCTTTATTTAGTTTAAAGGAATTTCAGAATGCTTAAGTTGGAGAGTGTAAATATTTGTTTTTTATGTGAGAGGGGGGGCAAACGAGCCCTTGGGTCACATAAGGTACACTAAGGGGTCGCCGATCCATTGCCAGCCTATACTCCTTCCTTTCTGTGACTTCACTCACTCGCAGGAACACAACTTTTTTTATTATTATTTTTTCATTATATAGAATTATTTTAAATAGTTTGTAGTATAAACAAAACATTATTTTCAAATGGTGACTTTGGCACTTAACATCGCAAGTTCGATGCCCACACAAAACTAACATTTCTGTGCATAGAGATTTGTCTTAGCCTGAATATTTTCTGTTACGGGTAGGTATTTACACAAAAATTTGAGCTTAGCATGCATAAATATCATAAAAAATAAATCTACAACTGATAGTCAAAACCGCATCAAAGTTGAAGAGTTTGCAAGGAGGTTTAGAAGCTGAAAGCTGAACCCGATATTATTTGCTCAATTTTGCTGGTTCGGCCACCTAAAAAGAAGGAAAGAGAATCGAGCAGCAAACATAGTATATTTCATTACGAGTGCGGAAAGCACGTGTACTGAACAACTATTTTTAATACAGTTGCGAAAAAATTAAGCAATTTAATTAAATAATAAAAACACAATAAACTCAACAAATGGCGCCAACCGTAAAATAATATAAGCAGAGATTTTTTTTTGTTTTCTTCACCCATTTTGGGTAGGCAAAGGGAACTATGCCCATACAGCCAAGTCTTCAGTAGATTTTTTTTATTGATATGAAATGAAAATGAGATTTAATGAGAGGAAATGAAATGAAACCTAACCTAATTCATTGAATCAAATCATTAAATCTGATATTGAAACAAATTAGTAGCTTCTTTTTAGAAATATTTGCATGAATCATAAAAACTTCTATGAATTTTTTTTATTAAAAACTTCGTGGTTGATTTTTCCTATTTAATAGACATTATTTTGACAGTTGGGAAAGAGAACGGACGAGTTCGGAAAAGGTAAAGAAAAAGCACGAGTATGTAATAGCCCACATCCCGAACGCTATACGTCCCTGCAATACGCCACTTTTTGAGCAACTGTATTAAAAAATCATATAAGTGACGACTTATTGGAAAACGCCCTGTAGGATGCCCTTTAATTCCTATGTACAAATGTCAATAATTGAGAATGTTGGCTCAGTACAACTGAACCTTAAACCTGAGATCTTCTTTGAGATCCTGGCCTGTGGTCAGTGAAGTAAATAAATAGCAAAGAAAATGCTTGTATTTTCCCGCACCCGCTTAAACTCGCCGAAATTAATGTTAAAAAAATGCCATAAAAGTATCTTCAGAAATCTCCATAACAGTCATTTATGACCTGCAAAACAAGATTGTTACGAGTCGAAATTGTGCTGTTTTATGGGCTCCAGGGTGTTTACTGTAAGTGCTATTAAGTCGAGGACCCAACAATGGGTTCCCGGAAAGACAGACTTGAAATTTGTCCTTAACACGTTAATTTTTGGGGTGTAAGTGTTTCATCAACATCTTTGAACCAAAGCCAACTTCACCTGCACGCGGTGCACCCTGCTGACTGACAAACGAAGCTCTGGCGAAAAGAGAGGTAGGGAGCGTAATTGTAAGCTACCCGACTGGGTAATGTACCTCCACCTCACAGAATACCGCAGCCAAATAACAATTCCCTTGAGGGTTGTTGTGTTCCTGCGAGTGAGTGAGGTCACCAGAAAGGAAGGAGATGCTGCGTTGGCAGCGGGGGTGGCGGCGCGCGAGCGATATTTAATGTTGCGAGCGTTAATATGGCTACGGTAGCCGCTTCACATCAGGCGAGCCGTATGCTTGTCTGCCACCCAACGTAGTATAAAAAAAAAAAATCTTTAGTTTGCTCTTATTAAATTACAGAAGAGTATAATAAAAAAATTCTTAGGAAAAATCTCTTGACGCTTTTCTTCTTCTATGCTGAAGTATTCTAGGACAACCTCAGCAACGAGTTCATTCCACAGCTTAAAGGTTTTCGAATCCTTATAGAATCACACAGTGTGGCACTGTATAGATTCCATACATATACAAGAACTATTCAAAGTAATTTAGAGCCTACTACGCCCCACTGCTCTATCGTGGATAAGTATGTTCAATCAATACAAACTCTTGATTAAAGGCGGCATTTAATGGTATAATGAACTTCCGAAATACTAAGAAACATGTTGTTTGTATAACACGTACAAACTTTGAGGTTGAATATAATAATGATCAACTTTCCCAAAATGTAAACGGACGTGATGAATACCCACCTTTACTTTTACAATTGCAACGAGAAATATGAAATAAAAATACACTGTTACTGTTATCATAGACATAAATTCCACTGGATATCACCCCAAGCCGACAACACAAAGTTAAATAAATAAATATTTTGAGACAAATTAGATACGGCGATCTAGTCCCAAACTAGGCAAACCTTGTACTCATGGTACTAGATAACTGATATTAACACACACACGACCAAGACAAACTAACATATTCATGTTATTATATATATATATATATATATATATATATATATATATATATATATATATATATATATATATATATATATATATATATAATTGAATTGAATTCGAATTTTTGGCAATCTGTCAAATGACTGACAGTTTTGTCAACCAGGCTACGTTCAACGTTTGCTTAATTTGCGTCTTCGGTTAGACTGACAAACGCAACGACGTCATCGAGCTCCTCAGCTCTCTTGTATACAAAGAAATAAAATAAAACAAAGTAAACAGCATACATGTCGTTATAAAAATCAGGTGAATTGACACATAGACTTCAATACTTTTTATACACACAGTGACATCTAGTGTGTTCTAAATCCGCGGTCGCTACAAACGAGCCTCCACTTTGACGTGGCAATGTTTTTTATGGCACCTAAAAACGGCGTGTTAATAAACGTAGCGTATAAAAAAATATGTTTATAGTGTGCAGTATTGTAGGCTTAAAACTGGCAATTTGCATGAATTTTATTTTGCCCTTTACTACCTATTTCCGAAATGACACAAAATGTTATTTGGAAATTTAACCCTTAACCACCTACCACCCGTCTCACAGACCGCAACGAATTTTCAAACTCAAATATTTTTAAAAGTGCATGGGGCAGAGCAGTGTGCGTCCATATACCTTTTCTACACA
The DNA here is from genome assembly GCA_937001555.2 of Hypsopygia costalis. NCBI lineage: Eukaryota > Metazoa > Arthropoda > Insecta > Lepidoptera > Pyralidae > Hypsopygia > Hypsopygia costalis. The sequence continues at coordinate 27,772,702 of OW443338.2, forward strand.
ACGATCACTACCGTGTCTGTGCTCGGCGAGGGTATAAGTGCGCGCGTCTATGCTAGGTAAGTAAAAATATTTCGCCAGCGGTCTCCTTGACCGCACGTAGGTGGTTGCGTGAATTTTTAATTTTAATTTGTATTTTTGTTTTAGTGTCAAAATTAATAAAAATGAGGATAATATTCAACGTTGGCTTCATGAAGAGTTGACTGACGAAGAAGACATGCCGAATGAGCATTGTAGTGACGTAGAACCTGACTTAACTGAAGACTTTGTGCAGACCGAAGATTGCGAATCAGACTCTGAAATTGAAGGTGATAATGACAGTCCGCTTGAGCCCGAATCAAGAGTATCTTCACAGTCGCAATCATCGTCTAGTTATTCGGATGATGATATTCCAGTTACGCACTTTCAATCTAGAGGTAGGTCCAGAAAGAAGAACTATTTTGGCGGCAATCGTTTTCGTTGGGCCTCTGAGCCAAATATCGCTCGTGCAAGAACATTGCGATATACTATTGTTGTGAAGCAAACTCCAGGCGTAAAACCACCCTTTCGCAGTGTGCTCAATAATTCTACAACACCGCGCGATATTTGGAGTCATCTGGTTATTGACGAAATGTTAAATAAAATAGTACTGTACACAAATGAAAAAATAAGGAAAATTACACCAAAATACCAAAATCAGACTTGTGTACAAGACTTAGCTGTTGGAGTTGAAAGCTTTCATTGCTCTTTTGTTTTACATGGCTATATATTCAAAGAAAACCACAAGCACAAAGTATCATGGTACAGTACTGATCTGGGTGTTCCTACAAAATGTGCTATTAATGCCGCGAAAAATTGTGAATGTTTAGGAATTGCAATTTTGTTCAAGTTTAAATTTATTTGTTGATTTTATTATTTGATTTTGTAGATAAGTCATTTAGTTTCTAGGTGATAATACCAAAAAGTAAAAATTTTCACTACTTAGTGCCATAAATTTGATTTCCTTAGAATGCTATTTTTTTGTGTCGGAATTACATCTACATAAGTAATTATAAGTTTTACGAAGATCTCTATATAATTTGTGTTTTTTAGAAGTCAAAAATAAAGCTCTAAAATGTAATGAAGTATTTTATTCAATTTAAGATGGACTCATTACCCTAGATACTTCATTATATGTATTAATTTATGAGGAGTCTCCAGGACCGCAGGTAGGTGGTTAAAGGACAGAAATTAGTGGTAGGTAGTTAAGGGTTAAACGCAATGCAGCGAACACGCCCAAGTTCTGGCAAAAATAACAGTATGATGCTTAGATTAAAACAAATAGGGGAAGATACGGTACCTAGTCACAGCACATGAGACAACAAATCTGCGTCTAGCTGACGCACTATCGTCAGTCATTAGCGGAACCTTGTTTCATGAACACGTCCCATTTCACTGCGCGTTTGAACACTTTTAATGCGTCTCCAATCGTCAGAATGCCTTCTTGTTCATTTGACAAGTGCCTCAACCATTCAGGGAAACAAAAAAGTATACTGGAATTACTTTTCATGATTTAAAATAATTTAAAATTATATTAAATCAATTACTTTAAAAAATATTATGCAATGGTTTGTGAAAACGAGATAGAACATACGAAAACGCGCGCGAGTGTTACATGTGGGTGCGTACCAGTGATTGATATTGTTATTTCGTTCGCACTACAGTTTGAACACGCATTCCTGTCTCTGTCATTGATTACAATAAACACGACAATTTGAATGTATCTGTGGGGGTAAGTTTTTGCAAGTAGTTGTAATTAGCACAGTTGTCGAATAATCGATGTAAGGACATACCGTATCTTCCCCTTTTTGTTTTAATCTAAGGTTTGATGCACGGAAGCCGCTCAATATCAGGTAAAAAAAATGGTTGTCTGTAAAGTCGGTTTACGGACGATAATTTTCATGTAAAATGTGGCGGGTGGCAGACAAGTATGCCGCCCGCCTGATGTGAAGGGGTTACCGTAGCCATATTAACGCTCGCAACATAAAATATTGTTCACGCGCCGCCAACCCCGCTGCCAACATAGCATCTCCTTCCTTTCTTTCTGGTGAGCTCACTCACTCGCAGGAACACAACAACCCTCAAGGGAATTGTTATTTGGCTGCGGTATTCTGTGAGGTGGAGGTACATTCCCCAGTCGGGTAGCTTACAATTACGCTCCCTACCTCTCTTTTCGCCAGAGCTTCGTTTGTCATTCAGCAGGGTGCACCACGTGCAGGTGAAGTTCATATATCTCAAGTTGGATCAAACTGCACACACTGTGCAAAATTTTATTAAAATCGGTCCAGTAGTTTAGGATTCCATCGCAGACAAACAACGTGACACGAAATTTTTATATAGGTATTAAGATATCTCCCTCACCACTTCCCTTCGCCTCGCCCGATCTCACTTTCCGTGACGCTCTCGTTCCTCATTCACCAGCTTACTCCCCAAGTCAATCGAGCGTAAAGAAGTTTTATATCAATAAACAAGCTGGCGGTACTTCCTATTGTTAGCTATCGTTAAATTTAAAAGCATAATTTATAATTATTTAGTATGTATTTATGCGTATGATTGCCACATTCATGATTTCACATTGTATAAAAGATTTGATTTGACTCCAAGGGTAATTCGTTGCGCCAGTATTTCGACCAATCACTTCAACAGGCAACAGGCGTCAACTTCATTCCAAGCGAAGCAGCATCAGGCATTCGACACCGAGCGCTCGTACAGACAACATGTGTGTGAAATAAACGATCTCAACTGTCAGTATTACAGTTAAGCTACTCCTAGGAATAAAGTGAATAGCAAGCAACGTAGAGAGTTTCATTACTTTGAACAATCACCAACACTATCATACACAAAATAAAACCCTGTTATAAAAATGCGAGCCTTAATTGTATTAGTCTCCATATCGCCGGTGTGACAGCGACACAAACGCTACGAACGTGTTATGAAGTTTCCTCGGCGCCGCGTACGTACTGGTGCGTTGTGATACGCCGCGGGCGCCACGGCGTACTGTTGCCGACCTTGTGGCTTTCAGTGGTACTCAGACGAGCCATAAAAGACTTACAATGTCACGGTTTTACCAAATTGATATGATTTTGTTGAAAAGAAATCTGGCATTAACGTATACTTCTTGACAATAGCACAACGTTAATATGGCTAAGATAACCGCTTCACATCACGCGGGCAGTCTGCTTGTCTGCCACTCTAAGTAGAATAAAAAAAAGAACATAAAAACGAGATGGCACGTGTTACAACCTGGATTTTCTACCGATGGAAATTATATGAAAATCGAGACTGCAAAGGGGTAGCATCAAAACGTGGGATTTGATTAAAAAATCCTATATGCGCAGGCCAGCTCTTTTTATTCGATACACATAAGCGGGTAAATATAGTCAACCTTAAATTTGTCTATTGTAGAACTTTACAGCCACCTGACACCCTGTACACAAATGGGTACAAACCCCAATTATGAAGGGGAATGGCGTCCAGGGATCGCCAGCGGTCGGGCGGTGTCCAAAATTAAATTTGAGTAAAGAAGTTTTATATCAATAAACAACCTGTCTGTACTTCCTATCGATACGTTTAAATCTATACCAGTCACACAAAATAAAACCCTGTTATAAAAATGCGATCCTTAATTGTATTAGTCTCCATATCGCCGGTGTGACCGCGATACAAACGCTACGAACGTGTTATGAAGTTTCCTCGGTGCCGCGTACTTACTGGTGCGTTGTGACACGCCGCGGGTAGGGTTACCATCTGACCGGATAAATCTGGTCTAGACCGGATTTTAAGAGCTTAGACCGGACTCCGCCCGGATTTCATTCGAGACCGGATATTTCATCGGGTCAATAAATAACATACACCCGGCAATTACCCGGAAGATTTGTCAGTACTTTTTTAGTAGCATGCCACATAACGCAAACGTGGAAAGGGTTTTCTCGCTTATGACTTCACAGTGGACGAAGGAAAGAAACAGATTAATCCGTTGAGTCAATAAAAGCTACTAAAACAATATAACTTCAAAAATCTGACATGTGAGCAATTTTACAGTGAAATTTCTTCAAAACAATATTTTTTGAAAGCTGTTTCTAGTTCAGCCAAAGATGACCTTGTGGCTTTCAGTGTTACTCAGACGAGCCATAAAAGACTTACAATGTAACGGTTTTGCCAAATTGATATGATTTGTTGAAAAGAAATCTCGCATCAACGTATACTTCTTGGCAATAGCACAACGTTAATATGGCTAAAATAACTGCTTCACATCACGCGGGCACTCTGCTTATCTGCCACTCTAAGTAGTATAAAAAAAGAACATAGAAACGAGATGGCACGAAAAGGTTTCCTTTTTTCCTACCTCCCCACTCGCAGGAGACAACAATCCTCAAGGGAATTGTTATTTGGCTGTGGTATTCTGTGAGGTGGAGGTACTTCCCCAGTAGTACACTAAGCCCTACCTTTTTTCAGTTTTGCTGTATACATCCATATGCATTAAGTAAAAATCTGTAAACAAACAGACACTCCAATTTTATTTGTCTGTATAGATAGATAAAAAACTAAGCAAAGCGATGTTCATTCCAGCTACAATTTTAAACGAATCACCCGTCTGTGCTCTGCCGATAGTGGCAGGCACGGTGTTGTAGAGTCAAACGGAAAACGTCAGGGTATTTAAAATTCTCGTTATTATTTCTTCACATCCCAGCCGATACTAATAATACAGCAATATTTTAAAATTTCTGGCACTTAAATTAATATTTAGAACCTACACTGTAACCACACCTCGGTCACTCCATACAAATGTTTTGTTCTACTAATGACGTCTGTGCAGAGCGTGAACGAGCTTGGGTGTGCCTGCGGCGCCATACAAACTGTTCCAGATTTGTCTCAGAGGGGAGGTGAGGTCGACACGAGAGAGCGGCAGGGAGTGGCCATACTGTGTAGTGCTATTACTGTGCTGTAACGAACGAGTCAATGAATTGAATCCCATATTTTTAACTGACTTTAAATATTTAGGGGTTAATTGGGTGGATTATAATATTTTTAGAGCCAAATACAATCCCACCTGGACGTGATGCGCCCTGACGACTAGCTATCAAGGCTCTAGCTGGCGAAAGAGAAGTAATGCTTAGATTCCATCTACACCCACATCACATACTTCGATCGCTGAAAACTACCAAAACTTTTGTGGATATATAGCTGAAAAAAAAATGCTGGTGTGGTGCTAGAACGCGTACAATATTGATTATATAGCCTTTCTAACCACTTTTCATCAGGCTACCACCCGATCACTTACAAATGTGCGTCGTTAACTATTAGATAAACAATGACGTCTATGCAGAGAGTCAATAAGCGTGTGTGTGCTTGCGGCATACAAAACGACTATTCTAGATTAGACTCAGACGAAGAGGGCGAGGCGAGGTCGATTGAAAGTGCCAGGGGGTGCCGTACATACATTTTTGGGGTGTAAGTGCGTCAACGTCTTTGAATCTAAGCCAACTTCACCTGCACGCGGTACACCCTGCTGAATGACAAACGAAGCTCTGGCGAAAAGAGAGGTAGAGAGCGTAATTGTAAGCTATCCGACTGGGGAATGTACCTCCACCTCACAGAATACCGCAGTCAAATAATAATTCCCTTGATGGTTGTTGTGTTCCTGCGAGAGAGTGAGGTCTCCAGAAAGAAAGGAAGGCGTCTGAAGTGCTGGCAACGGATCGGCGACCCCTTGGTGTTGCTGATCTCCATGGGCGGTCGTAATTGCTTTCCACCATGCTCATTTGCCCACGTCTCATAAAAAAAATGGTCCACTGAATCCCAGTATTCCATACCTGTGACACAACAGTCCCGTATGAGTCCCCACTTAATGCCCAGCTCCCTTTCTGCGACAACTAAGTTTGCGAGCGACAAACTCTCAAATAATACGTGCCCCAGTTGCGAATGCGATAATATCCGCCACTTGAGATGCTGCGGACGTGCTCGGTGTCCTCTCGTGTTACCTAAACTTGCCGTCAACTGAGTGCGACGTTACAAAATAATAATGCGTACATTTCAATGCCGTAAGTGTCATTGGGTTCACGTGTGAAATTGAATATTATTTCATAACTAGCTTGCTTTTAGAGCCCTGTAATTTTCTAGATTTTGAAAATTATAGTGATCTACTAACCAGTAATCTGTAAAAAAAATGGGGCGTGGCTGTGCCATGGCCACGGTCGTGTGTTGTACGTGAATACGTTATACGCACTAAAATTATTTCAAAATGGCAGCGCTTACCCTTCTCCCGCACGCGATGTTATAGTCCTTACTTTGCATAATAAATTATTTGCTCAACCGCAGTTTGGCAAAGGTCAGTGTTGCCAAACCGTCCGAAAGCCATTGACATGGCTTAATGACTATTATCTAATGACAACAGCCGGAACTGACATATATTCGTGCCTGCTATAGCATGATGCTGGAGATAAATAACCCATCCATAGACAGGTTACGGCAACATTGCTTAAATTACGTGATTGAAATCGATTGATTAGACTGAAACGCACAACGATGCCATAGAGCTCTTTGACTCTCGTTATCTCAATCGCTCACCAATAGTGGAGCGCCGTAAGACATAAAAAAAACCGGACAAGTGCGAGTCGGACTCGCCCACCGAGGGTTCCGTAGGTACGTAGTATCATTATTAAATTTGATATTTTTCATTATAAATAAGAAATAATGCGTCGATCAAGCCCTTTCATATGATACCCCATTTGAACTAGTAGTTTCAATTTGAAATTTCGACACCCTATAAAAAATATAGACCCCCTATTTTTTAAGATCTATTTACAAATGTATAGTTTTGAGATTTATTCCTGTACTTGTAGTCTATAACGATGTTACTTGCCAAATTTCATAGTTCTTGGTCAACGGGAAGTATTCGCACAACGGACGCATTCTCGACATAGAAATTCTTGACAGACAGACGGACAACAAAGTGATCTTATAAGGGTTCCGTTTTTTCCTTTTGAGGTACGGAACCCTAAAAATGGTAAAATCTCGGAACCCAGGGCCTGTCAATGAATCTGTATAGCAAGTGTTTGACTACATTATTAAAACCTCAATAAAAATTTTAAAAAATTAAAATTGACCGATCTCGATTACAACATTTATTTTTTAATTTACTGAAAAATGAGAGGCGGAAGGGGGAAAAAATGTTTACAGTAAAGATTCTTATTTTATATGTAATAAATTATGTTTACAGAGTAACTTCAATGTAAATTTATTAGTTTTCGCAAATAAATAATAATGATTTACAAAAAAAAAATCATTAACTATATACATTATTGTTCATTATTGTCGTCGTCGTCGATCTCGTTGATGTAGATTGTAGGTGAAGGATTAGTACAGCTGTCACCGTTGCATTCAAAGCAAGCTGCAGTGCAGTTTAATCCACTTTTCCTGCACCCACAAGATGCTCCACATAACGCAAAAAATAATTTTGAGCAAAGATTCTGTAGCCGGTTGCTGGGTCTTTGTTTGCGGTATCAATATTCCGCATTCATCTTTCCAACCCCATTCTTCTGGTGATATTTCTCTTCCGAGCCATGTTTAAACTTGTAAAAATACTGTTTTAAAGAGGAAGCCTCGTTAGTAGGGGGCAAACGTGCTCGATTCACTTTTGCACTTGTACTTTTGCACGTGTTATTGCGGCTGTATTCTAGTCAGATCGTACAGCGGCTGAATCCCTTCAACGCCTCCGTAAAGAGCAACCAGACACTTTCGCCAGCTTCCGCAATATTCGCATGCATTGCATCTGTTTGGAGGAAGATGGTAGCCAGGTCTATTAGGTCTTGCCTCTTTTGAAATAGACCCAACAATTTCTATTTTCCTTGCCAGAAAAGGGCGGACGTAGTATCACACCTAGTAAAAGCGTGTATAAGCAGTTCAAATCCATTGGGCATTTCAACTTCTCCTCAGTTGAACTCCCTAGTGGTATACTGAATGCACCCGGCTTCGTTTCTGTTATGTCCACGTTTCTGAAAGCACAAGTTCTGGATGTTAAAACCCAATCTACAGAGGAGAACAAGCAGGTCTACGTCCTCACCCACCACAATGACCTACGCGTATCTTATGGTTTTCTCTAACGCCATTAAATTGATATCGCGGTCTGCATCTTCCGTGGTGGTAATCCCAGCTTATGTTATTGATATTCGGAATGGAATAATCGAGACAAATGTAACACCTGCCTGCAAAACCACTTAAAATTAAAAAATGTTAACCAGTTAACTTCAATGGTACATTGGTGAACTTAACGCCATGAACCCATGTCCACACACAACAAAGACAAAAGAAAAAACTACGATCTACAAGTCTTTTTGCTATGAATGGAGAGGTAATATTATTTTTGGAGTCAATATTGTTGCAAATGACCTCCCCATCTCCCTTTATAAGATTACAGTTTAATTTCCAATAACCCTGAATACATTGAATATTTTGCCTCTATAACCCATTTTACCAATATATCAAAAAGAAATTGAGGCAACTTCGGATTCTTCAAAATGCGAAAGAGTTTTCCAGAGTCGGTAAAGCTTGATTCCTATTCTTTTGCACAAGTCTTTTTTTTTTTACGGGGGCCCACACACCACACCACTGTGTCTCATGTGTAGCCAGGATTAACAGCGGCGACCGCCAAAAAAGGCAATGAACAGTGAAGTCGATTGCAGTCCCGGGGGTAAAACTACGGCTGCCTTGGAACTCACAACGAATTTAATCAGAAGAAATTAGTAGGAGTAGGAAGCTTTTGGAATTTTTGCACAAGTCTATATACAATGACTGTTCACCATTAGCCAGGCCATATGCTTGTGTTTTACGTAAGAGGTATTAAAGGCAACAAGCATACAATGTCCCTGATTAGAAGGAGTCAACAAAACCTGTGAACGCTTGAAATTCTATCATCCATCAAATGCTTTACGACCCTATCACGCGAGTTGAACACCTCTTCGTGGTATTTTTCAGAACCCAGTATTATCATCATCATCACCCTGTATCTACCTACCCACTGCTTGATATTATGCCTTCCTCAATGCATTTTGCTTTCTGTTAAGATGTGCATTCCCTCCTTAGCGAACAGTCGGATTGTAGGAGACAATACTTTTGTCAAACAACTCCTTCAAACACTGTATCATCAGTAAACTACCCTAAGGGAGACATAGTTTCACCTCAAACTAAATTATTCAGTATCGTCTGTAAACTTCAGATAACTTACACTTAAATTTATACTTACAGGAGGATATATGTACATATCGATAGGCACAGCTTACCAATAGGCAGCTTATCACCTGCTTTAGTTGTATAAAAACAGTATTCGGGTATGTCAGAAACTTTTTTATTTTTTTCCCAAGTTTTACCAAGTAAACATTATGTATGGTTAATTTTCATAATGGGCTGAGAGAGAATATAATAAAGTTAATATTATCTATCTGAGAGAGAAGCCGACATAAGTAGGTTTACTTCCGTGTTTGATTAGACTGACGCACTCAACGACGCCATCGACGCCATTTGGGGTGTAAGTGATTCATCAACACCTTTGAACCAAAGCCAACTTCACCTGCACGCGGTGCACCCTGCTGACTGACAAACAAAGCTCTGGCGAAAAGAGAGGTAGGATGCGTCATTGTAAGCTACCCAACTGGGGAATGTACCTCCACCTCACAGAATTCCGCAGCCAAATAACAATTCCATTGAGGGTTGTTGTGTTCCTGCGAGTGAGTGAGGTCACCAGAAAGGAAGGAGATGCTGCGTTGGCAGCGGGAGTGGCGGCTTGCGAGCTACATTTTATGTTGCGAGCGTTAATATGCCTACGGTGACCGCTTTACATCAGGCGGGCCGTATGCCTGTCTGCCACCCGACGTAGTATAAAAAAAAATAAAAAAATGAGCTCCTCACTCGAAATAAAATAATTAATTTCTGCCTAATGCAAAAATCAAACTCGCCTTTTTTAACTAGACGACTCAGACAAACATGAGAATACTAGTTGTTGCCCGTGACTTTGCCTCCATGGTCACGGATAAAAATCATGTTAATCGATTGGTTTCTTACGACGTGTGCGAAAAACAACCAACAAATCAATTTAATATACATTTAAGTATTATATCAGTTATCTAGTATTCACAGTACAAGCTTTCCTTAGTTTGGGACTTAGATATTTGTGTGTAATTGGTTCAGGTATATTTATTTATTATTTAATTAAACTTTTTTCCTTTGATAATAAAATGTTTTTTTTTTTTGGTATAAAAAGTTGCTTATGTCACTTTCCCTACTTTAAACTATCTCTGTGAAAATATATGTTAGTCTATTGGTTCCTTTCCATATGCAAGAACGACAACAATCATACTTTCATGTTTATAATTGATTGGAACGAGCGGATCTTTTGGAAATGAAACGACATGCTTGAGGTTTGTGTCGAAAAAAAAATTGAGATCGATCATGTGTTTGAGGATTGATCATCAAATACATTTTCCATTGAAATCAAAAGAAAACATACACTCAGCGAATCTACTCGCTCCACTCAACATCGATTTCGGCCCCGTGGGCTAAATTCCGGCCTAGTATTAGTATGGAGTATGCATTGTACAGTCTGTTAAATTATATTTTAACACGAAACGATATCGTTACGTGGTTTATAATTTAACAAAGAGCAACCTCGTCTAAGCCTCAGAGAATATGTGAGAAAATGTGGAGAGCCGTCGACCGGAAAGCATCGGAACCATTTTGTTGAAAAACTGAAGCGTTTGTTGAGGTTTCGTTACAAGGTATTTTATACAAACGCCTTAGGGTAATTTTGGTAAACACGCGAATTGGTTGAATAAGTTTAAAGCTTTAAGTGGTTTCGTTTCGAACGGCTGTATATGTATGTATAGATTCTGAAATAGTCTTGACATTATTTTGACAGTAATTGAAGACAAACTGGAGACTTCGTTGGGGAGACATTGGGTTAGATCAGATATATATATTGGGGTATAAGTGCTTCGTCAACCACTTTGAACCAAAGCCAACCTCACCTGCACGTGGTGTACCCTGCTGAATGACAAACGAAAAGAGAGGTAGGTCATGGCATATTTTTAAGCTGCCTAAACGGAGAAGTACCTAACATAATACCGGAGGCAAATTAGAATTCCCTTAAGGATTGTTGTGTTCCTGCGAGTGAATTAGGAAAGAAAGAAAGGAAGGAGTATTGGCTGGCAACGGATCGGCGACCCCTTGGTGATCTCCATGGGCGGTGGTAATTGCTTTCCATCAGGTGACCCACATGCCCTTATAATATAAAAAAAATCTTCATGTACATACTCAACATTATCAGATTGGCTGGATCATCGTTTTTATTTGATTTTTATAAATATAGGTACACACAATTATGTTCCAAAAACATATTGCCTGCCTTCTATAGCCAAGTAAAAAAAATAGATAAAATTTCAAATGGACATTCGCAGAGAATTTTAAAAAGGCCTCGTAACTTTCCATCCAGGCATTTATCCAAACATTCAGGTACTATTGAAACCTTTTTCAGCGATTCTGATCACGGAGATGGCCGGATATGCTAATAACTTTTTTTATGTAGTTCTGAAAGCCTGCTTTTATACCTAAGTCCATTCAATGTGATCCTTTGCTTATATTTTGTTGTGTAGAAATCTATATAATATATAAAACCGGCCAAGTGCGTGTCGTACTCGCGCACGAAGGGTTGGCCAGTTTTATAGATAGTACGGACTATCTATAAAACTGGCCAAGTGCGTGTCTTCAATTATCACCAACTATCACCATAATTTTATTTTCAATGGGCATATTTATCTAGCTAATTTCAAACCCTGATTTCTGAAAAATATGTTCAATGTACCATTAAGGACTCAAGGCCTTACCAGTTTAAGAATATCCTTGAAAGTAAATCATCAATATTCCTAAAAACTTATTACGTCGTGAGCGATATGTACCATTTCAACTTCATTGTTTTTGACCTTATCTCTATGCGTCGTAAGGTTCAATAGCGAACGGCGTGTTACGGTACGAGCGCCATCTATCCTCTGGTAATGTACTACACAATTCTATTCGTCTTGCAATACATTTTATATGTTCGTCGGCTATTACTCAATAACTAACTTGCAAAGCCTACTTAGCCGTGATAGTTTTCCCTTTAAATTCACTTTTCAAAATTTGCATGTTAAATGTAAATAATTCGCAAACAGATTACTATATCAAAAAATTATCTTTCCACATTCCCAATGTATCTAAAAGACCTATCCAACGATACCCTACACCATGGGGTAGGTGCAGAAAAAAAAATTCATCACCATTTTACGTGTAGGGGAGGTACCCCGAAAATTAAATATTTTTCAAAATTTTATTCTACCACTTTGTCAGCATAGTTAATATGTACACATACCAAACTACAGCTATCTAGTATCATGCGTCTCTGAGCTAGGCCGCGGACGGACGGACAGACGGACATGGCGAAATAAGGGTTCCTTGTTTACTACGGAACCCTAATAAAAATGAATCTATTTCTCTTGGTCACGGCATCACACATGAATGGCTGGACCGATTTCGCTATTTCTTCTTATGGAAGAAAAAAAAACAAGGAACTTGCGTAGAATATTAGAAAATTTAAGAAAAAAAAGACCATTATTAACGTTTCTAATGTAACTTTATGTCCTTTGGCAGAACTGTCAATCATTTGACAGGTTGCGCGAAACCAATTCGAATTCAATATTCATTGTTCAGAAGACAAGACAATGTCTGTAGTGTCAGCTAGTATAAATACACAAAACAATGGCGTAAACGCAAACACAAACAACGTAAACCCCAAGACTGTAAACCACATTTCCACTTGATTAATCTTGTATTTAGGTACGTCCAGATATTAATCACATTAGCATCTTATCAAATTCAGCTAGGGTCGGGTAATTTTGGGACTAATAGGAAAAAAATCCGTTAATTAAGGATAGGCGGCGGTGTGGACACGCGCGCGGAGGTGATAATATTCCTCATTACGACGGGTCTAGTTCAACCCGTTACGTGCCGGCCGAGGGAGACCGGTTGTCTGTCACACCAAAGCGTAATATAACGCTATATTAAGTATACAATAAATCAGTAAACATTTCTATTGCATTTTGCTCGGTCCTTTTATTTCATCTCACGGTCAAGTGATTGTATGGCGATAAAATCTTCCTTACGTTGTTTTTCATCTTAATTTTAGTGCAACAATAACTTTTTATATTCGACTAGCAAAGTACCCGTGCTTCGCTACGGGAACACTCCTGATTTGCGTGTATTTTTGTTTCGTATTGACCATTATCACAAACATACACCATTTAGGTTAAGACGTCCCGGTAAACAATATTTTTGGCATTCGCACCAGGAGCGAAAATTGCAATGCTTCCAGGAGAACTTACTCCTGAGCAAACTACATACAACTGATCATGAGAGAAGCAGTCCTGTTTCAAGTCAACCCCAGCGACCTTTATAGACTGCCCCTGAGCTTTGTTAATGGTCATAGCGAAACACATTTATGGGAAATTGAAGTGGAGTCTCTTAAATTGAACTGGGTTGTCTTATGGAATAATGGGAATGCGGGTTATCAAGAGAGATTCCTCAACAGCGCATCCTTTACTGTCCTCACTCAACAACTCATCGTTCCAGTTGTTTAATACGTGAACAATGGTGGCACGAACCTCCTGATTATACATCTCCGTTCCATGCAAGTGGTAGGATGGATCGCAAACGGAAATAATCTCTCGTATATACCCTTTCCTTAATAACGAAACCATAGCGCGCTGTACAAATGCTAGGTATAGCGCCATCTAGTGATAAGTTAATTCAAATATTTTTTTATAAACAACTATTCCACCAAGTCTCAAAATCATAGGTGAATCGGTTTCCAAGAGGGTTTTTTTTCAACCCCCTAGTTTAACCTCTTAGGAGTGAAATTTCGGAAAATCCCGTCTTAGTGCGCGCTTACATTGTATAAGGAACACATATTCAAAGTTTCAGGTTTCTAGCTTCAGGGGTCTGGGCTGTGCGTTGATTAGTGAGTCAGTCAGTCAAGTCAGTGAGGACAAAGCCTTTTACTATCTAGCTTTTGCCTGCGGCTTCGCTCGCGTGAAGTTCGCGCTTTTTAGATTATCCAAGTCAAGTCTAACGCGCAACGCAACCACCCTCATGTAGCACCTATAATTGTACTAAATACGGATGCAAGAACTTTCCAGATAACTACTATTACACCCGTCCCGTCCTCGCCGCGCCAGCCGCCCGCGATCGTATAAGCACTGATTGACGCCAAATACAAATTTAAAAACTTATTAGAATAACACTTCAGTCAACACACAAGTCTCATTCCATCAGCTTAAAAAGGTTAAATCAAAGCCACGTTGAATTTTAAAATCGTTGTTATTTTCGTAATCAGCGACTCGATAAAATATAAAAACAATAATATCCTTCATGATTTTCAGACTTTTTGACCCCAATTTACTCCTTTTTTTTGGTTGAATTTCGAAAAATCCTGAAACACGTGTTCACTCATTTATCTATAGTCAAACTAATCTCGTTTCCCTACACAAACTTTGGACCTTCGTTTCAAAATTCCTCAAAACTCCGGGGGAAAATTGAAAAATCCTTTCAAGTTATTTCGTGTCCACTGCGTTATATTTTCAAATCGATGCGATTTTCGTAATTGACGTCCCAGAAAACCATAGAATCAACACCCATATTGATATTATGACATTTCAACCCCATCGCACCCCCATAGGGGGATGATGATGATGAGGGGGGGATTTTATGTAACGTCGGCTATGTTGGATTATAAAATAGTTGTTGTTTTCGTAATCAGCGACCCGATAAACCATAAAAACAATACCCATGACGATTTTCAGACTTTTTCACTCCATTTTACCCCTTTAGGGGTTGAATTTTGAAAAACCCTGAAACACGTGTTTACTCATTTATCTATAGAAGTACTCGTGTAAAGTTTCGGATAAAATAGTCCAACTAATCTTGTTTCTCCATACAAACTTTGGACCCCCGTTTCACCACCTTAGGGGATGAATTTTGAAAAATCCTTTCTTAGTGCACCCCTAGACGTCATAAGGAACCTACTTGCCAAATTTGGAATCTCTAGACCCAGCGGTTTGGGCTGTGCGTTGATTAGTGAGTCAGTCAGTCAGTCAGTCAGTCAGTCAGTGAGGACAAAGCCTTTTATTATTATAGATACCACTACTTTACAGAAGTCCTCGGTAAAAAATAGGGACTCCATCTGCATAAATATTTATTGCGAAAAACGTCTGCAACTTTTTTTCATAAATTTTCTGATACTAACTTAGATACCTACTGAGTTAACTTACATTTCGATTTGTGAAGTAAATCCACGAGTACAGCTAAATCCCTCGGTTCTATGAGATCACAAAATAAAGATATCTCGTCATTCTGACGTCGTCTTAGCTTAACGACTGTCATCTAATGACAACAGCCGATACCGACGGCTTAACGTGCTTCGGAGAAGCTTGAGATAAATGAACCAATTCATAGACAGGCTACGGTCGAAGTTGCTTAACTAGAGTGTTTGATTACACTGACGTACCCAACGACGCCATCGAACTCTTCAACAGCATAATGATTAGTGCTTATTGGAACAATGGCACAATTGCATTTTTTTATTTACACAACATATCGTTTTATTTTGTTATGTTTATTATATTCTTCAGTCAGTATATTAACGAATTTAATAGATACATTTGTCCCTCAATAAACGGACACATTTTCGACAACAATGCCCTTTTTCGAAGGTGCTATATATTTAAATGCAAAATATTAAATTGATCCACGAAAAGAACCTGATTTGCACATCAAATTAATCTGATCGCGCAACAAATCCTGCATTTGATGTGCGATGAGTATTTTTTGATACGAGGTGGACAGACGACCTCATTAAAACCGTAGTATCGCGCTGGATGCAAGCCGCTTCCAACCGGTCTTATTGGAGATCTAGAGGGGAGGCCTATGTCCAGCAGTGGACTTTTAATGGCTGAGATGATGATGATGATGATGAAAATAGGTTAGGTTAAATTATTATTATTTAAATAGTTGTCTTGGCCAACTTACCAGATAAATATTTGGAAGAGCACTCGACCGGTCATCGAGATGTCGTGGGTTCATCCCACCTAGGGGGGACAGGTGAATTTTTCCATTTTTCAAAAAATATTTAGGTTAGGTTAAGTTTGCAATGTATTTATTTGATGTTGCATAGTAACAAATTTAGTTGAACTTGTTCGGTGTGCATGGCAGACTGATAATCCTCCGACCCTTAATAAACCACCAGGTAAACATTTAATATGAACTGGAATATAAATTACGAAGATAATGCACAAAAGCTTATATTTTGGTACCGCGTCACATGATTTGGGTCACGTTGTATTGAATATACCTGTATGTTGTATATTTTTACTATATAATATATTCCGGAAGTGATGCTGGATTAGAAAAAAAATCCCTTCATCATCAGAATGTCGAGATTTAAGATGTTGTCAATCAAAATTCTGTCCATTCATAAATTACTCTGAAGATTCATATATACATGAACCTATATGCATGCTATATATATATATATATATAATTTAAAGTCCTGACTGACTGACTGATATATCAGAGCCCAAACCGTTGGGTCTAGAGATTCCAAATTTAGCATGTAGGTTTCTTATGACGTCTAGGGGTGCACTAAGATATGATTTTTCAATACTCATCCCCTAGGGGGGTGAAATGGGGGTCCAAAGTATGTATGGGGAAAGAAGATTAGTTGGACTATTTTATCCGAAACTTTACACGAGTACTTCTATGTATAAATGAGTAAACACGTGTTTCAGATTTTTTCTAAATTCTGAAAATCGTCATGAGTTTTATTTCCATGGAAGTTATTCATGTATTTTCGTCTAGAAGGCACCATGTCACTACTACTTACCAATTATTATAATTAATAAATAGATTAGAAAAAGTCAAAAATAACTATTACCTACCTCCTGAGATTTTTGAAGTCGGTGTAATTTATTTAAAGTTTGATTTATACTTTTTAAGCTGATGGAATAAGACTTGTGTTATCCTAATAGGTTTTTAAATTTATATTTGGCGTCAATCAGTGCTTATGAGATCGCGAGCGGCGCGGCGGGAGCGGGACGGGTGTAGTAGTTATCGGGAAAGTTCTTACATCCGTACTTATAACTTATAACTTTTTATAGTACAATTGCTACATGAAGCTACAGGTGCTACATGAAGTTGCGTTGCGTGTTAGATTTGGCTTGGATAATCTAAAATTCCCGAATTTCACGCGAGCGAAGCCACGGTGAAAGCTAGTTGAAGTATATAATTATATACTTCAACTAGCTTTCACCGTGTATAATTTTGACAAAAAAATAAATAAATACCTATGTGAAACTGTGTAACCTGTGTACAAAGCCAAAAACCGTCGATTTCGTATATGGGTTTATTAAGTAAATAAAAATAAAATAAAATATTAATAAATATTTCTGGACAAATTACACAGTGCCATCTAGTCCCAAACTAAGCAAAGCTTGTAGTAGATAACTGATATTACACTAAAATACATTTTTTTGTAAATATATTACATAGAAAACACCAGCACACAAATATCTGTCTTGCACGAGGATCGTACCCACGACCTTGGAGTCAAAGTGGCCATTGCTAAAATTGTTTCCAAACAAATTATTATAAACTATTTCCAAAATCTCGTTAATACATTCTTCAGACTAATTATTGGATAGTTTAGACAAAGCAAAAGCTTTTGATTGATTGGCATATCACTTCTCTCTAAGTTTCCTTTCTTAGGTTGCCCGAGAAACTTTATATGCAATATAATCGCCAATTTTCTCCCTGAACGATGCATCAAAGCCGTGGTTGACGGAGCATGCTCGGAACCGTTTCCCTTGAATGCTGGCGTACCACAAGGCAGTATTGTCGCACACATTGTTCCTTCTGCATATCAATGACTTGCTGCAAGTATGTAACATTCATTGCTATGCAAGTGACGTACGTTCGATACATTGGTTTTTCTCGAGATTACGTCAAAGAATACCGTACAAAACTTGTGCTTGAGTTTGAGACGTTCTTTGCACAGATATCGGATTAAGGTAGACTGAATTTTGTTTTGGTGTTTTTAATAATAACTCTACCATAGTAAAAATAGAGAAGTAAGACGACTCTTGAGTCGTCTTACTTCGGGGCTTGCCCCGAGCGGGCGATAATAGCCTAAACACGTAAGGCTGTCGCTTAATAGTTTTTTCAACCGTCAAAAATACTTAGTCAATCTCTATATACAAAATTAAGTAAGGTACAAAATTAAGTAGGGTAAGTATTAGGGATCTGTAATAAAAAACCGGCCAAGTGCGAGTCGGACTCGGTCACGAAGGGTTACGTACCAAAAACGACAAACAATCATGTTTGTTGTATGGGAGCCCCCCTTAAATGTTTATTTTATTCTGTTTTTAGTATTTGTTTTTATAGCGCCAACTTTTAACTGTCTAGCTATCACTCTTCATGAGATACCTACAGCCCCTGGTGACAGACGGACAGACAGATGGACACCGGAGTCTTAGTAATAGGGTCCCGTTTTTACCCTTTGGGTGTGGAAATCTAAAAAGCATAAAAAAGAAGAAAGACAATTCTGGATTTGACAAATTGTTATTGGAATATCCATGAACACTGCAATGTTTTTATGGCTAGTCGACATTGTAGCCATCTTTAACGTATTTGTAGTTATATACGACGTAGGTAGGTACCTGTATGTTCAAATTATTAACGAACGTCAGCGCAGGCACGAATCTTGCGTGCCTGCGCTGGCGCCCCATTAAACACCTATAAATGTTGTCAGTGTGTGCGTACTGCCATACGTACGGGCGCGCACACATATAAACCGCGCTCAGTGCGTTTGTATGAAGTTACCTTACTTCTCTATTTATACTATGACTCTACGGTGGAAACAAGCATACGCCACGCCTGATGGAAAGAACCTATATACACGTGTAACATTATTAAATAAGACGATTATTGACTTCAAATCAAAGCGAGCAATTATACATCAAACGGTAATAAACTAATTATTTGTTAACAAACAGTACATTGAGATCGGAAATTAATTACTCACTGTTCTCCGTCTCAACTTATAATTGTGTCCTTGGAACTAAATGAACAGAGCGCCACGCCCGACTCGCAATACTGGCATAGTAAAAAAAGAAAAGTAATCCATTTCCATACAGCAGCGTATCAATTCGCACCAATAACATTTATTCACACGTAACAAACGCGTATTATCCGTACGCAGCACGCAGCCACTACTTGCGGCCGATCATAACAATGTATAGGAATAGAAAGATTTAGGGGTGTATAGGTTCATCTACATCTTTGAACCAAAGTCAACCTCACCTGCACGTGGTGCGCTCTGCTGACTGACAGACGAAGCTCTGGCGAAAAGAGAGGTAGGGAATAGCGTATTTTTTAAGACTGGGGAAGTGCCTCCACCTCACAGAATACCGAACCCTTGAGGGTTGTTGTGTTGCTGCGAGTGAGTGCAGTCACCAGAAAGGAGTTGCTGCGTTGCAACGGGCAAGTGATATTTCATGTTGTGAGCCTTAATATGGCTACGGTAACTGCTTCACTTCAGGTGGGCCATATGCTTGTCTGCCACCCGTCATAGTATATATAAAAAAAAAAAGAAAACATCAATTTTATTTCGTTATTGCACGAGAAGACACGAATTTCTGGGGAAATTTCAAAATTGCGGTTTGAGAACTTACAAAGACAATATACAAATTATTACGAAATGTATATAATATTGTTGCCGTGTGGTTTCCGGCAGACTAGAATAGAATCACTCCGTTTCTTCCCGTGGATGTCGTACAAGGCGACTAAGGATACATTATCAAACATCGATCAAGCCTCCCCAACTCGTTTGGCCAGCGTGGGGAGTGTAGGCCAAATCCTCCTTCTGTCTGGGACGGATGAGTGAGGGTCGTGCTCCTGTAGTGGAGACTAAAATGACCTGATGATGATGATGATGATACAATACCGTAGTGTCTACCCGCGGTTTTCCACGGTTTCCTTAGAGAAAACTGAGAAGACTGCGCTTCGCTCATTGTAGCTGAGAGGATTCTCTAGAATACGCGCGACGCGAGTATTTCGTGTGTGTGATAATGCTCAAAGAAATTATTATTTGGCTGCGGTATTCTGTGTGGTCGAGGTTCTGCCCCAGTCGGGTAGCTTACAAAAACGCTGAACTCTACCTCTATTTTGCCTGAGCCTCTTTCGCTAGTCGGCTGGATGCACCACGTGCAGTGACCTACATCCCTCAATGATGGATTACTATTTGGTTTTTACTGTGCTCTAGCACAAATCCATTGCTTACATAGTGTAGGAACAGAAACGTAGAATGGAAGGCGATAAAATGGCTACATTTTCGAAATTCCACGAGATAAAAGCTAGTCTTTCATATTGTTTTTGAATCAGGTAGGGAACAGCGTATTTGTAAGCTGCCCAGCTGACACCGAATCTCCACCTCGCAGAATACCGCAGGCAAATAACAATCCCTTGAGTGTTATTGTGTTCCTGCAAGCGAGTGAGATCACCAAAAAGGAAGAAGTTGCTGTGTTGGCAGCTGGAGTTGCGGCTCCCGAGCGATATTTCAAATTGCGAGAGTTAATATGGCTACGATGACCGCTTCACATCAGCCGGGCTTGTCTGCATATATGCATGCGACATAGTATAAAAAACGTCGTCACCTCGTTGAGTTTGCACTCGAAATCCTCTCATGTGAATTGAGCCTTACGTTTTAATATAATGAAGATACAAAATATTTTTCTCCATGCTCCCGCTATTATTACAGCGGCGAATATGCTACAGAGTATTTATATTGTGATTTTCTCTAGATATATCTGGTAATTCCTATTAAGTGCCTCTTGTTATCGATATTGGGTGAACAAATATAATAGTATTATCTGTTTCTTGGAATATATGAAACAATAATCTTTATAATGGTGTCAATAATATAATATTAGATAAAACAATTGGAATTGTAATAATTTAGTATCGAAGCTTATTAATGGGAACAGCCCCCCTAGCCAAGTGTAATTCGTAGCGTAACGAACGTTAGATAGATCACGTGACATTTGTCAAAATCGAACATTTTAGTATCAGAATTGACAACTGTCACGTGATCTATCGAACTTTCGTTACGCTACGAATTACACTTGGTTAGGGGGGCAGTTGTGTTATTAGTACGCCGATACAGAAAAGGCAAAGCATGCTTTGGGTTGTGTATACAGAGCTGCTCGCTGTAAGCATTCGCCGCAAGCACACACGTTGCAACATCACAAGTTGAATGGTTTGACATACATACTATGGGATGTATAAACGTGGATGCTTGCTCTGAGCATTCTTGGCATACGTATGTTGCGGTGTTACATAGCATGTGTCACTCACAAGTATCGAATGATTCGCCATACATACTATAAAATGTGTGGACGTGGGTGCTAGCTGTGCTATTCGCGCCAACTCTTCCCCGAAATGTTATGTGCTTCCTCAGTGAAAATCGCTCTCAAAAATGGTACACGACCCAAGCGAGGCAAGCAACGCGACTGGCTTGACTTGAAGACAAAGAGCTTTATCTCCTATAATTTCGCTGTACACTGACAAGCTTTGATTAACTCATCCGTATGTTATGATGCTTTGGATCGACTACAGAATTAATTGCAAACAAGCTTTTTTTTTTTGCTACATCCCGTAACGTGTGATGGAACGAAACTACCTCAAAATGGCGGCGAGTCGCGCTCTGTCTGCGAAATGTAATTTCAAACTCAAGGTAAAGAATTATTTGATTAGTTAGATTCTAAGTTAACGAGTGATATAATCAAATTTCTTTTGAAAAACAGATATAGCTGGAACTTCAAACTGAATGATATAATACTAACATTAATTTTTAAGATAATTTTGTTACTAAAATTTTATAGACGAGAATTTCTGAAAATAAATGATTTTTATTTTGTTACCATCAGCTTCCTAAATCCCATTAGGGAAATAATTTTAGTACGTGTATGACTTCAAAAGAATTTCGCGTGTAGAGTTTGTCGGGACGTGTTTTAGGTGTTTGAGGTGCAATGTACAAAATAGTACCTTCATTCTCACTTCTTTAGCCTGTATATATCCGTTATTTCAAATTTGCCTTTCTTGGCTAGTAATTCTCGGAGCGTACAGAGATAGGGCACGGTGCCCGCTATCGCATTATGTTATCGCGGGCGATTAGTTCGTGCTCTGTGGATCCCTATTTCGATACTGAATTTTAAAGCGTGTTTACTTTTTATTTTAAAGTAACTGTAAAGGGAAGGGACGGAAGTTTTTTTAAGAACTTTCTGTTGCTATATAAATAAAGTTGTAAAGCAGGGTACGCTAGAGTCATCATCTTCAATTTAAACCGAAAGACATCCACTGTCTCATATCGGTCTATCACACAGCGCCGGTATTCTGCGATAGCCAACTGGTGCCGACACGAACCTCGTCGGCCGAGACCGATGTACCTTTCAAAAAATTGCTGCATCCAGGGCCGTCCAGCACGTATAAAGGAAACAGTTCCCTACAACAAGGGGTGTAAGTGGTTCATCAAGATCTTTGAACCAAAGCCAACTTCACCTGCACGTGGTGCACCCTGTTGACTGACAAACGAAGCTCTGGCGAAAAGAGAGGTAGGGAGCGTAATTGTAAGCTGGAGACTGGAGAATGTACCTCCACCTCACAGAATACCGCAGCCAAATAACAATTCCCTTGAGGGTTGTTGTATTCCTGCGAGTGAGTGAGGTCACCAGAAAGAAAGGAAGGAGATGCTGCGTTGGCAGCGGGGGTGGCGGCGCGTGAGCAATATTTTATGTTGCAAGCGTTAATATGGCTACGGTAACCGCTTCGCATCAGGCGGGCCGTATGCTTGTCTGCCACCCGACGTAGTATAAAAAAAAATACACATACCGAACAGACCGACGGCACCGGATGACGCAGTGTCACAGAATAATATACTCTAACAGAAGATTCACTTCCGACACAATTGGAATAATCACAATTAAAATATCAACCTTCGATACGCGCTAATACGGTCCAAAATAATTCTGCAGCTGTACTCGTATCTGAGTCTTTCAGCGGCAGGGACAATCGAAAGTAACCCCTATATCTAACGCGTTACGAGCGACAGCCGCTGCTTTTACAAAATGGTTTGTCTCGGCCTTGACGTAACTCGGCAGCGTGTCGCTCATAGGGTTGAACCAAAACGCTCGCGACCGAGGCGCGTAGATAGGTATAAATACATACGCTTGTTTATTAATGTTCAAATACATATACTTAAACTACCAAAAATTATAGTAGGTTTACGTATGTGTACGTTTATTACTCTGTTGTACTTACTTATGTTACTATATCATACTCTGTGATTATTAAGTACATAGGTAGGTTAGTAACAATAATGTTAGGTAATGTTGACACTGATAGAATGTATAATTTTAGTGTAAGTTTTAACAGGAATCATGACCGTACGTACTTACAGATCAGGTTTACTATTCACGTTGTCCCAATAATAGCTCGGATGTATCTTTAATACGGAAAGTATTTGTAACATTGGTGTAGGTATGTATTTTAAGTCTCTAATCTACTAAAGTCATAATGTCAGCAGAACTCACGCGCCGATAGATCAATTAGCGTACATTTTTTAACAGGTGCGAGTGATCGCCCGTGGCACTCACACGCTGCTTAAAATTAAAACTCTTTAAAATTTGTCTTCGTGCATCCGAATGCAGAACAGTAACGCTTTTGTTTAACCATCTTGGTCGCGTCGCATAGCGCGGGCGAGAGCGCGCGTAAGTGACACTCAACTAAATTGTGCTGCCGGCAGCGTCGGGCTTGTAGGTAAATAACTCGGACGAATGGCGGAGTGACACAGGCCTGGCAGTGTGTGACACAGACACGACTCTAGGGACAGCAGGAGAGTAGCTACCGCCGTAACAGCCGTATCAATGCCAAGGGGTGGCCCGGGCTACAGGGGTCCCAGCGTATTCGTTCGACTAGATAGAGCCCCCTTAGCCCAGGGGGGCTAGCAAAATGGCAGTTTGCGAAGTAGAAAAGCGTAGCGATCGCTAATTTGAACTGTGGAGCTCATACTAAAATGTTCGAATTGACAAATGTCACGTGATCTATCTAACGTTCGTTACGCTACGAATTACACTTGGGTAGGGGGGCTAAAGTGTTTGGGTAGAAGGGCCTACCACGAAATTCTGGTCAAGATTTCATTTCCGTGGTTGTCACTGTTAATTCTGGCTAATAGAGATAAAAAAAAAATTAACTAAAACGTTTAAATATATCCTGTGATAAGACGGAAAAAGTTTAATGGAAAAACTAACTTCGCATGCAGTATAATGCGAGTTCACCCTGCCGGCATTATTAGCAAAGGTCTTTAATAATAAAAACTTGTTCAAAGTTACTCGTTCGTTGCGAATACATACCCTAGCTCCAAGATTAAAAAGTGCGAGTGAAACAAGAATATATATTATTTGAGAAAAAAAATTAGCTGTCTGTAAAGTCGGTTTACGGACTATAATAATTTTATGTGATAACGTCATAAGAAAACATCGGCCGATGGAGTGGAAGAGAGATAGATGCGTCACAAGCCGAACGCTTAGGCCGATCGTTCCTTTATATCGCTTGTTCCGCGCTCTCGCTTGCACGCTCGGCTCAGGCGGAACGTGACAATGAGTCATGCTTTTTCGTGCGTTCAGCCGCCGTTCATCGATTTATTAGACGTTATCAAGTCGGGAAGTATAACTCGGTACGTAGTTCGATACTTACCTATTAGTACGTGTGTGTGTATACGGTGTCGTATCTTCCTAGATAAAAATATTGAATTCGAATTGGTTTCCCGCACGCTGTCCAATGTCTGACATTTCTGGTAAACGCCATTACGTAACATTAGAAAAGTGAATGTGATGGTTCAGTTCCTTATATTTTCTACTATTCCACTCAATTTTCTTATTTTTTTCTTTCATAGGAACCTTCTTCTGACAGTAATAAACACAACATAATTTTAACAAAAAAAAACGACTCCAAACATTACTCTACATTTATGTATGTAGATACAGGCTGGTGAAAGAAAAAATGAAAGGATGATGAAAGTATGGAACCAAACTGGAAGAATACTCTTTCTAAAAAAAAAGAAATTCGGGTATAAAATACCCGAAGCCAAAAAAAATCAAAAAGAGACCGGATGAGTCCGAGATCAATGTCCGAACACTGTCGAGCGGTTTTAAAAAAAAAATCGGAATTCGGGTATAAAATACCCGAAGCCAAAAAAATTCAAAACGTGATCGGAGGAGTCCGAGGTTAATATCCGACCACTGTCGATCACTCAGGCGCGATTCCCTTCAAAAAAAGTTTAATTTTACCCTGGGGAGCCATACTCAAAAAAAGCTGAAAAATCACTTAGCTATGTTACACAAACTACATAATTAGTAAACCAATTCACAAATATATACAGGGGTCAGTGGTGACCTTTGTTCAAACAAAAACCAAAAAAAAATCAAAATAACCACTTATATATGTTACACAAATTACATATAATAAGTACGCCAATTATCGCTTCATACGCTAGCCAATGCCTGAGAAAATGTGGGCGTTCTAACACCTTTTCGTCAAAACCCTATATTTATATTCTAGACCAACGAGCTATGGAGAGGGCTATGCTCGGAGTCTCTCTGCGAGATCGAATCAGAAATGAGGAGATCCGTAGAAGAACCAAGGTTACCGACGTAGCCCAGCGGATTAGCAAGTTGAAGTGGCAGTGGGCAGGGCACATAGCACGGAGGACGGATGACCGATGGGGTCGAAAAGTTCTCGAGTGGAGACCACGTACCGGCAAGCGCAGCGTGGGACGTCCACCCACAAGGTGGACAGACGACCTCATTAAGGGGCCAGATCGTGAAAACTGTGAAAAGAGTGTTACGATTTTTCATATTTAACCTATTTAGATATGATTGATATCAATGATAATTTGTATATATTACAATCAAAGACCAAAAATTATGGTATGATTATATTAAACTCTTAAAATCTAATAGTTGTTTTATAATAAAGGTCAACAAACGCACAAAATTGAGAAAAAATGCAAAAACATGCCTTCGTATTTTTCAGATTTAACCCAATAAATCAACACAAATTGATAAAAAGAAACACTTTTTGAACACTGAAGAAACCAATAAATATAACATATACTTTTTTTTTGTACCTTTACAAACAAAGACTTCCTCTTTTAAAGCCCTAAAATCTAGATATGTTTTACGTAAATTCTCCATAGAAAAATGTATGAAAAATGACGCACATTCCGATATTACGAATTAGTACTACTAATCGCCACTAATCGCCAGTGTGTTTTTATATGTCAAGGTGACACCACGCGCGTCGGATGCTCCAGCAAAATTACGTGTTGTGAATTTGTGTTTTTTGTGAAAAACTGTAAGTATAACTAATTTACCAATATAATGAATGTATATAAATCGTAAAAAATACAAAGAATGAATTAGATACTTTGTTGAGTAGGTTATTTTATGAACCTTGTAAAATATGTATCAATTCAGGCTTGAAACATGATTTCAACATGCTATAGCCAATATCATAAACGTATCTAGTCGGTAATCGAAGGTTTTTTTCGCAGGACTGATTGAATTTGAATTTGCCAGGGAAAAGAAAGTTTAGTACGCATTATAAAAATATGAAAGCCAAAAGATCTCGGAAAAAATGTAAGTTCCTTCCTACTTATTTATTTATCTGCCTACTTTACTACGTCTTGTCCTAAATACCTACCTAGAAAAAAATTACGAGATTTCTGTGAAAGTGTCATGTAAAAATCCTAGTTTTATTTGTGTGCTTATCCTGTCTAAGTAGTAATAATAATATAATTTATTTTCATTTGAACAGGGTACATTACAAAGCTAATACAATACCTATGTCATATGATTTAGATCGCTTGATTCAGACATATACAATAGCATGTAAATATTGGTTTGTATTATATAGTAATAAAGTCAATTTCTACCTAGTATTCGTTTTCATGTTCATCATTATTGTCTAAATATCAGATTGTGGAAGTAGGTATGTTTCATAACAGAAATAGCACGGGCACGCGGCTTTGTCGACATACTTACCGCCAAAGAGACGCGACGCGCCTAGGGTCTGGTGTTGTACAAAAATTACAAAATAATTATAAAGTGGATAATAATGATGAATAATATTTCCAGTATTGAAAATAAAGAAAACCTTCAGGCCGAGACTCCAAGCAACACTGCTATGCTTAGACTACACACTATAGACGTAAGTTGTTATACTGGTTATACGTAATTCTTGTAGACTTATTACACAAATAAACAAACTACCTTGGGGTGTAAGTGGTTCATCAAGATCTTTAAACCAAAGCCAAATTCACCTGCATGCGGTACACCCTGCTGACTGACAAACGAAGCTCTGGCGAAAAGAGAGGTAGGGAGCGTAATTGTAAGCTACCCGACTGGGGAATGTACCTCCACCTCACAGAATACCGCAGCCAAATAACGGTTTCCTTGAGGGCTGTTGTCTTCCTGCGAGTGAGTGAGGTCACCAGAAAGGAAGGAGATGCTGCGATGGCAGCGGGGGTGGCGGGGGTGGCGGCGCGCGAGCGACATTTTATGTTGCGAGCGTTAATATGGCTACGGTAACCGCTTCAGATCAGGCGGGCCGTATGCTTGTCTGCTACCCGACGTAGTATAAAAAAAAAAATACCTAGTTAGTGATGGACGAAGACAAAATCTCAGTAGGGTGAAGTCTTCTAGTATCGGCCTCCTCCTAATATCGGCCTTTGCGAGAAAATGGAATATAGGGTAAGTGCTCCATTGAATGAACCCTTAAGGGCATTCCAAACTTTGAAAATTACAGCCAGCTACTTATGAGATCCTAACCAAAAAATATTTTATTTTATTATGTTCACAATTTATTCATGATTGATACAGTATACATATTTTAGCAAAAATGCTGATAGTTATTGAGATAATCTGCATTTTATACAAATATGGGGTATATTTGTATAAAATGCAGGTTATCTCAATAAATTGAACACACAAATCACCAGAGAATGAACAAAAAAATCCAGTGAATAAACCTTTTGAAACCCATTGAATGAACTACCACTTTTATATATCAGTTCTATATATAAATTATTATGTAAGAGTTTATTTCGGGTAATTGTTATTGTAAATATATATATTTTTTTATTATATTAAATAGACGATATGATTACTATTATAATTGCGTGTTACTTGATATTTTATAACCTAAAGAGAACTATCTAACATTTTTTTTTATACCACTAAGGTGGCAAACAAGCATACGGTCCGCCTGATGGAAAGCAGTTACCGCAGCCTATGGACGCCTGTAACACCGGAGGCATCACATGCGCGTTGCCGACCCTGTAAAAACCTCTTCAAGCCCTTTTTGAAGAACCCCATGCTGTAGTCTCCTGGGAAAACCTCAACAGGCAATTCATTCCACAGCTTGATAGTACGTGGAAGAAAACTTCTCTGGAACCGCACAGTACGTGACCATTTCGGTTCTAAAGTGTGAGGATGAATTCCCTGTCGATGGCGAGCGGTGCGACTGTAGAAGGAAGCCGTGGGCATCATGTCAAACAACTCCTCTGAACACACCCCATTGTACAAACGGTAGAACACACAAAGGGACGCAAAATCTCTTCTCAGACTTAAAGGTTCTAAACCGTCTGTCAGTTTGGGATCGTCAACAATCCTCACAGCACGCCTTTGAATCGAGTCACAGGGTGCAAGCTGGTATCTAGGCGCTCCCGCCCATAGATGGCAACAGTACTCCATATGCGGCCGAACTTGTATAAGTCTTTGCCGCGGGTTGAAGTAATGTTTCGCCCTGTTGAGCACACCTAGTTTCTTCGATGCCAGCTTGACCTTCCCCTCCAGATGACATCGAAACTGGACGTCACTGGAGATGTCAACTCCTAGAATACCAATACTATTGGCGATGGTGAGGGGTGTGTTTTCGAAGTGTGGAGCCACAGCAAATGGGGTTTTCTTAGCGGTGAACGCGCAGACTTGTGTCTTAGAGGGGTTAAATCGCACTAAGTTATGTCGCCCCCAGTCGGACACTCTACTTAGTGTGCTCTCAATTTGCGACACAAGTTGTTCGCGGCTCTCCTCCACCAAAGAACGAGGGATATTTGCGCGGCCCGTGTAATAAGTGTCCCCGGTGCTGTCGTCCGCATAACAATGAATGCTGTCATTATACAACATATCATTAACATGCAGCAGAAACAGCGTCGGGGACAATACAGAACCCTGCGGGACGCCAGCATTGATGTCCATGCTATCGGAGCAACTGCCATCTACAACGGCTCTAATGCTTCTGCTGGACAAGAAGCTAGCAACCCATTCGCATAGCCCCTCGGGCAGACCGTAAGGCTAAGATGCCAAATGCTTAAAACATAATATTAATACTGGATGATTATTATAAAATATTTAATATTATTATTCATCACTTCTATGTTAGATTCTCCTTTCTCTTCTAAACTATTATATTTCTATAATAGAAGATTGGTTCTATATGTCATCATTATTTATTAATTTCTTTTTAGCTTGCATTTTGCTGTCTTTCCATGGTCGTTTTAGCTGAAAGGCACTTCTATGTGGAGATCTTTATTTATTTTATTTAATCAGTTCACTCCGTCTGGTTTTCGTCCTGGGCACAGTACTATTACTGCACTTCTAAAAGTTACTGAAGATATCAGGCTAGGTATGGAGGATAAACTGGTAATAATAAAAGAACACCTCGTTCGAATATTGGTCAAAAAATTGACAACCGTTTATAAAAGTTGTGTACAAAAAATTAGCCAACTGCATTAAGGCTAAGATGCCAAATGCTTAAAACTATAAAATAAGTCAATTCCTATGAATGAACCGTGTGTTCATTGACTAGATTTTCTTCAATTTCGTGATCCAATTATCGAACACCCCTATAATTTATTTATGATAATTAAAATTTATGCAATCTGCTTTTTGTAAGATAAAACAGTTCTTTTTACATCCTACTATCAAATTTTGTTAACACTATCACACTTATAGTGTCTACAAAGTGAATATCAAAACACGAAGTCTCAGCAATGCCCTAAATTCTGCTCCATACAATCAAAAATACGACAGAATACTTTCATTTTAGGCGGTCGCGATTTTGAAACTATAGGTCACAGGCAAATACCTGTGTGTTCAGTTGACGTAATATAATGTTTCGATTGAGAAAAAAATACTGGCTTGAGTAGAAAAGCTTAGATTTCTTATTATATTGAAAAATGTGTGTTTTGTTCATTCACTGGTGGGTGTTAATTCACTGGAGCACTTACCCTAACTATTAAAATAACCCTAAAATTATAATAGTTTTTATTCAAAAAGCGACTCTATATGCGAATAATCCATATTTTGGTGCGGTGCTTCAATATTTGAACGTTCAGTTGGCAATAGAGCACGCGCCGGTACGGACTTGTGTCGTTTAGTGGCAGTGGCGAGTCAAATCCCGGTTGCGAACGCATTGAGTTAGTTAGTATTTAAATGGAATTAAACATACCTATGGTATTTTATATTGTTTTTTATTGAAGAAAAACCAAGGTTTTTACATTTACTTGTCTTTTTTATGAAATAATCGCAGGGTCGAGGTTAGGGATCTTTATTTATTGATAAATCCCAATATCGGCCACCCGGCCGACATTAGGAAAATGCATGAAAACGCTAAACAACATGTTTAGCTATTTTTTATGTTAACAGGAATATTAATAAGGTTAAAAATGAAACAACAGCTTTTTTTATTAAAATTATTGTCCTGAACCGACTTTACAAACAACCAGTTTTTATTACGTTTATTTATATAAAACGTTCAAGATTTTGATCTAGTGTTATGTGTTTCAAAGATGTATTCTAAGGGAGTTCTTAGCTATGTTTGAAGAAATTTGGCCCATTCTTTTTTAATTATTTTTTATAAAAAAAAATAAAGCCATTATCTTTCTTTACAGGAACTAGTTATTGAAAACAGTCAAGAGGGAAAGGTGGATGAAGTGGAAGTTGGGCATAGAGTTATAGATATTTCTTTTTTTTATAAAGCTCTTCAGGCCATAGGGGACCACGGTCCAATGGATTGTAAGTTAAGTTACCTCAGTATAATAGGTGAAGTAAAAGTTGGTCTGGACTCAAAACTCATCATGAAATGTAGTATGTGTAGTATGAAGTTTACTGTGTGTTTGGTTGAAAAGAAAGAAGATAGCATGGAAGTGAATCATCAAATTGTATCTGGTATCATATCATCTGGTGGGAGCTACTCTCAGTTAAAAACATTAACTGCCGCAGTAACCGTTACCAATCATGTCACCTTCATTATACAATGAAATTAATAATACGGTTTGCGATTGGTGGGAAAAGACAGCAACACATTCCATGGCAGAAGCTGTCAAGGAAGAAGCAGAGTATAGGTAGTGTTGATAAAAATGGTACACCATTAATATCTGTTGCTGTTGACGGTTGTTGGAGGAAGAGATCTTATGGTAAGAATTTTTCCGCCTTATCCGGCGCAGCGGCGATAATTGGCATTAAAACTAATAAAGTATTGTTTTTTGGAGTTAAAAATAAATACTGCGTAGTCTGTGCACGAGCCGCAAAGAACAACAGTCAGCCCCCGGAACACCATTGTTTCAAGAATTATTCAGGATCATCTACCGGGATGGAATCGACCATATTAGTTGAGGGGTTTAAACGTTCCATTGTTGATCACGGTGTAATTTATAATAAATTTGTAGCAGACGGCGATTCTAGTACTTATAAAAAAATATTAGATTCGCGTCCGTACGATAATTTAATAGTAGAGAAAATTGAATGCAAAAATCATCTTTTACGAAACTACTGCAATAGCTTGGAGAAACTGTCAAAAGACACTAAGTATCCTTGCGAATTGCGGAAATTCCTAAAAGAAAGGTATTTGCGTTTAAGAACGGGTGTAAAATGCGCGATTAAATATTGGGCGGATCAAAATCAGTCACTCGAAGAAAAAATAAAAAATCTTAGTGAAGATATCCTAAATGGTCCACAACACGTATTTGGTAATCACCAACATTGCAAGGAGTATTTCTGTAGACCTGATACTCGTCGAATAGAACCTGTTGGATTACTTCCAACAATTGTTGGATGCGGATTAATGGACGCGGTAGAAATTTTAAGTAAAAGACTGTCATATCATTCTAGAAGTTTAATTCATAATTGCACAAGTAATATAGTTGAAAGTTTTAACGGAGTAATTGCCAAATTAGTTGGGGGTAAGCGTGTAAATTATTCTTCCCGTGGTTCTTATGCGGGCCGATGCGCAGCTGCTGTTGTGTCTTTTAATACGGGATCGATTCATAGTAAAACTCATGAAGTCATATTTAAATGTAGTCCGATTCCTTTGATCGCGAAAGTGGAAAATTGTAATCGTAGAAACCGTTTAATTGCTAAACCTAAATTAAGATTGAAAAAAAGCCACAACACTGTATCGAAAGACGCTCACTATGGACCAAACTGCGAAAAACCTGATCTGAGTCCAGAATTATATGAGAAAGCCAAGCCATCTTTTTTAGCCGATTTAAAGTTGTCTTGTGCTGAAAGATTTAAAGTTGTCATTTGCAAAGAAGTAGTGCTGAGTGGATGAGTACAAGGAGAAAATTACTAACCTCATCATCATTCGGGGAAGTTTGTAAAAAACGAGAGAGCACAAGTTGTGCTGCTTTTGTTGGTAAAATTGTTTATGGTAGTAATATCTCCAGTTTGCTTGCTGTACGGTACGGTATCGAAAACGAAGAAACCGAAATTAGACAGTTAGAAATTCAAAAGAATATTAGTATACAAGGTTGCGGTTTGTTCGTCGACGATCAATATGAATTTCTTGGTAATACACCAGATGGCATTTATGCAAACGGTTTAATTGAAATTAAGTGCCCACATTCTTTAGCTGGCATGACTCTTGATGAAGCAATGGCCAAACATACCTTTTGGGCAAGGCTTCCAAGAGTTATGTCATAAATAAAAATCATAACTGGTATTTCCAAATTCAGGGACAGGTACATATTACTAAAAGAAACGTTTGCATGCTTGGCATCTGGTTTGGTGCTACTGTACCTATGAAAGTTTATATTTTAGAAAAGGACGACAAATTTTGGAAGGAGAAAATGGAGATGAAATTAGTTAGGTTTTATTACGATTGCCTACTTCCAGAATTAGTTGATCCTCGGCAGTCACGAAGCATGCCCATTCGTGATGCGCCCAGTATCATAGAGGCTATGAAAGAGAGGAAAGAAAGAGCTTTACGTGTTTTGAAAGAGAAGAACGCCTAATGGTTTTGAAAGAGACTGAGGTAACTTAACTATCCAGCCGGTCGATTCACGTAAACACGCAGGTCCAAAAGTCGTTTTAACTTAGAAACTTAGAAATTTTAGCCTTTTGGTTTTCTGTTTTAAACGCACTTACTTATCTAGTCTTGGATTGTCATAAATCTTTCAATAGCTCAATTACTATACAATTCCTATACGATTTTGAAGAGTTACCTGGTGTAAAGAATCATCAAAATTGTTTCAAAAATACAGCGAATTGAGAATCTTCTTCTTTTTTTAAGTCGGGTAAAAGGGCTTAATTTGCAAAAAACGAAGTGACATTTTTAAGTCCCTACGCTACGGTTTTTATTACGTGAATCGGGCAGCTGGTACTCATTCTGTATATATATAAGTTTGTAAGTAGTAAGTATATATAAGTTTTGCAATAGCAATTGATTTTATCATCAAATTAGCAGAAATCAAAATTTGATCAGTAATCGAAAAAACATTAGAATTTTGAACTCATATTTTGTTATTGTTTACTTACTTTTAATTAGTATATTAATAATTTTTATACTTGTGTTTCATTTATTTTTGTACAACCCTAGCACGCTTTTTAGATGGCGACTCATATTTGTTATTGTTTACTTACTTTTAATTATATGAATCATTTTTATACTTTCGTATACTAGCGTAGCAAAAGTTATTAACTCAAAAATTACAAGCAAACAAAGTTTAAAAAAAAGTTGACATGGCCGATAATTGGTGCCACCACCCTATTTGAGTTTACGCAATAGGCACATTTCTTTGCGTAGAGATATACACTAGCGAGGAAAGCTCGATGTTATTTCGACCGTACTTCCTACTGAATTTGCAATTATTTTGTTGAATGAATATTTTACGAAATAAGAATAAACTTTGGTAGGAAAATTACAAATAAATACATAGTTGGAATTTTTGGTAAGTAGAATACAAAAAGGTCAGTCCGGACCTGCTCTTGATTGTTTAATATAAATAGAAAAACATAAAAATTGTGTCTCAACTACTCTTATTAATCTAGTAATTAATATTTATTATCATTTTATAACGAAAAACTAGTCTTAGAATATTTGACACTCGTCGTTTATTTCCAATAATTCAACATTTTTGTTATGCTGTAAATATTCAACTTCAATAACAATTGGAACGTTTGTCGCAAAACATTTTGAAAATCGCGCTGTCTTTGGGTCATTCACCCGCCCCGTCGGTTGTTTCAGTAAACAGTAGCGCTGCGGTCGCTCGAAACCGATTTCGCGCCTAGACAATCTGGGCCCTTAAGACCGTGGGATCGCGCTGGATGCAAGCCGCTTCCAACCGGTCTTATTGGAGATCTAGAGGGGAGGCCTATGTCCAGCAGTGGACTTTCAATGGCTGAGATCATCATCATCATCATCATATTCTAGACGGATACCGCCTAACAAAAAATATAAATCATGTTAAGGTTTAAAATAAGCCAAGACAGTGGCCTTTAGGCGGGTTGAATACATTGGTACGAGGCTCTGGCGAAAAGAGAGGTAGGGCATAGCGTATTTTTTAAGCTGCCCGACTGGGGAATGTACCTCCACCTCACAGAATACCGCAGCCAAATAACAATTCCCTTGAGGGTTGTTGTGTTCCTGCGAGTAGTGAGGTCACCCAAAAGGAAGGAATTGCTGCATTGGCATCGGGGGTGGCAGTGTGCGAGAGATATTTTATTTTAATTCTGTTCACACTTCATCAAAGTCTTATACTGTAAATAGACGTAGAGCATTTTTTTATTGTTCTGTCTACGTTCTCAATGATTTTAGAAATATTCACAGAATGCTCGTCCGCTTGATGTAAACGTGCTCGCTCTTCGAAGTGGTCTGTTCAAAGCGTTCTTGTGTTCTAGCGAGCAATAAGGATTCGTACGTCTGATCGTTAAAGTTTCTAGAGCAAGTGCAAGAATTATATTTCTTGATATTCTTTTGGACTGAACGCTGAAAACAAGGTTTCACTTACACTAAAAGATCATGAAAGAATGCTTTTGTTTTAGCTCTTGCTCTTAGTTCGCATATATATTTTTTTTATATGAGAGGGTGGCAAACGAGCATGTGGGTCACCTGACGGAAAGCAAATCATCACTGCCCATGGAGATCAGATACACCAAGGGGTCACCGATCCGTTTCCAGCCTATACTCCTTCCTTTCCTTCTTTCTGGTGACTTCACTCACTCGCAGGAACACAACAACCCTCAATGGAATTGTTATTCGGCTGCGTTATTCTGTGAGGTGGAATGAATGAATGAATGAGTTTATTTGCGTTTGTGGAGGTAATTCCCCAGCTTAAAAAATACGTTATGCCCTACCTTTCTTTTCGCCAGAGCCTCGTTTGTCAGTCAGCAGGGTGCACCACGTGCAGGTGAGGTTGGCTTTGGTTCAAAAATGTTGATGGACTTACACCCCAAATCGTGTCGTATAGTCTAAACCCACCTAATAATGGATAAAGAAATCCCGAGCATAGCTAGAGGGCTATAAGGAGAGCCATCGCTCGCTAACGCCTTTTAGCTTGTGAACCAGGTGTCGAGACGAATGTCCAAATCTGTTCACCGAAGGTCATAACGCACTTGAACTGGGTGAAGTCTTCAACTATGGGGTTACCAAAACATTCCAAAAGCTGCCCAGCCCAGTTGCACCTATCGCTCTCTTCGTTGAAATTACACAAGCTGTACGGCACCACTTCAATACCTGCATTTATGGTGCGTGCCTGAAAATTAATAAAGTCAAGTGTGAGAAAGTGACTCATAGGTAAAACCATCATCATCATCATCTGCCTGCCTTTAACCACTGCTGGACATAGGATCTTCCCTAATGCCTTCCACTACACGCGATCCTCCGCTTTCCATATCCAACCGCTTTCGGCCGCTCCCATCTGTCCATCTAGAGGGGGGCGCCCAAAGCTTCATCGCCCCATACGAGGTTTTCACTCTAGGACTTTCCTTACCCGTTTGCTCCCCCGTAGACTTGGCAGATGTGGCTGGCCCACTGCCACATCAGTCTACTGTCTTTGAGAGCTATGTCGACAACTTTGGTTTTTCGTTGAATTTCCTCGTTCCGGATTCAATCCTGTAGAGAAATGCCTCCATCACTCGCAGCGCGACTTTCAATTTATTGACCAGCCCAACGATCAGAGTCCAAGTTTCTGCACCGTAGGATATGGCAGGAAAGATAAGTAAGCATAGGTAAAATAGTAATCAATAACTCAGAAAAAAATATCCAAACTCCATCGGCTGACGTAGTCACGATACAAAAAATAAAAAAATGTAAAGCAAAAGTTGGTCGCGCTGATTAACCGAGGCAAGCGAGGCGTTTCTCAAACTTCCCGAGGGCTATTCAAACTTTATTGGTCGGATGGCGGACCCGATCGATTGGATGTTTTGCCTAAGCCCAGCCTCGACTCCAAATCATGGCTTTCGTTTTTTGCAAGTGTTGACTTAAATATACGATAATTTGACGAGTCCAGCGGTCGAATAGCTAGCAGATCCAATAGCTTTGCCTCCGAGGTCGCGGATTTGATCCCCGCACAATACATTCAGACAAACACCCAGACGAAGACAAACAGACATGACCATTCATGTCTGTTTGTCTTGGTTATTATTTGTATATGTGTTATGTGAAGCGATTAAAAGTCACTAGTACCCAAAGTACAAGCTTTGCTTAGTTTAGAACTAGACTACAGTGTGTAATTTATCGAGGACTTTTTTTTTATTATTTTTTATTTTATAAAAATATTTAAATAAATTGCGCCACAAACTACATGATCTATACGAATATTATAAAGCTGAAGAGTTTCTTTGTTTACTTGAACGCGCTAATGACAGATACTATAATGGCTTTATGTCAAACTATGTATGTCAACATATGTAGCGCATTCCAGAGTCGTGAAGATTGTAAAGTGAAAGACTTTACAATCTTCACGACTCTGAAATGCGCTACCCGATAGCATCAGAAGAATCGCGAATAAATTTAACTTCAAAAATAAAGTTTATGCTCAACTCTTGGACAATTTGCCAAAACTATGAATCATCCTCCTATTCATTATGTATATGTATGTGTATATTATTTTATATAAATAAATAAATAAATAAATATTGTTAGACAAATTACACAGCGCCATCTAGCCCCAAAGTAAACGAAGCTTGTGTTATGGGTACTAGACAACTGATAAACATACGTAAATACATTTTTTTTTTTGTAAATACATACTTATGATACATAGAAAACACCCAGACTAAGACAAACAGACATGTTCATGCACACAAATGTTTGGCGTATGTGGGAATCGAACCCACGAGCGTTGGTGTCGAAGCCGCGTCACTGACCGCTACGCCACCGAGCTCGTCAAAATCATATATTTTGTAGCTATGTAATGTGTGTATGTGTATGTATGTATATTTTCTGTTGTGCTATACAATATTATTCTTAATTTATTTTGTATGCCGCATTCATGTATATCTGCACTTCCCAAAGGTTGTCTGGTAGAGAATGCTATTAGCATTAAGACCGCCTATGTACCCTTAAATAGTGGTAATTAAAGTTTAAATAAATAAATAAATAATACTATTAGCACTAATTTAAGGTAAAGATAGAAATTCGCAATCAAAAATGTAATCATAATCGGCTTCAGCTTAGGCAGTAGGGCCCCGGATCAGGTAGGTCGTATGCTTGTCTGCCACCCAGAGTAAAAAAGTATTTTGAACGAGAAAATATGACGTGGCATCCTAGTGCTAAGCCAAGTCGAGTTCGTCTGTTCACCTGAGTCATCTAAATGAACGTGGTATCTGCCCTGGACATTCAGCATGATCTTTGTTTTGACCAAGTTTATTTTGTAATCTCGTCCTCCGTCGTCAATGCTTATTCATCCCTCAGCAAGGATATGGATCTTCCCTCAATCAAAGGGGTTAAATAGTATACTCCACCACACTACGCAACTGCAGGTTGGCGTAGGCATTATTTTCAAGCCGCCCGAAGGGCATTGACTTGGCTTAACGACTGAACCCAAAGAATAAAGAGCCTTTCGAACCCATTCATAGACAGGCTACGATCGACGATGTACGGACGCATGGCCTGCTTATAAGTAAAAGTAAGTGCAGATGACGTTGAAGCTTTATGTACTTAAAACAATATAATACAAATGAAATAAAAGAAAATTGTGAAACGGCGGACTTATGTCTAAAAGTAAACTCTGTCTGAGTATCTGTATGGTACGGGTTGGCGAGTGGCCAGGTAGTACAATAAGAAAAACGATAAAAGCGATTTAAATAAAATTAAACGAATAAAGAGTCGATGTATGTAGGTCGCTCTGGACGTAGGATCGGGAATGTAGCTCTCTTGGGAGGAGACTTTATGTTCAACAGTCGACGAATGTGAGTGACATGAGAATAATGATGAATAATACTTTTTGATTGTTCATAATATCATGATTTTTATGGGGATAGTTTAAGGTCGGGATAGTGACTCTTTGTTGAAATTACCCTGCAAAAGCCAAGCAGCATGGAGTGTCCGAAATAGACTTATTCATTTCAACAGTTGCAAAATATATGCAACTATTCAACGTGTAACTTCAAATACGCAAAACCTATAAATAGTTTGTTCGGAATCATGAGTAGAATCAATTCCATAATTTTCATCCATTTTTAAAGTAACTGGTTTTCAAAAATAATAATTATTATTTTTAAATGCCGTGTCTATTATTAAATTGCGTTCGACAATCAAGCCAGTAAATGTGAAGTAGGTAAGCAAGCGTAATACCGCCGCGTCCAAAAACTCTTAAGTGCCGGGCAAATGGATAAGAGAGATTGAGGTTATAATGATTGAAACCGCGATAGATTGATAGCAATATCTAATATTTATTTATTTAATTCAACATTGCATTACATCTGGGCCTTAATTATGGGCCTTTATTACCTTGTCAGGCATCGCAATGGTCGAGAGAGAGGTTAACACTACGAATTAAAGTATTCAGCGACCGAGTAGAAGGGTTTCCCTAATAAATGTTTTTTAAGAGAATTATAGAAAATCCTATCATTTGTTTCGTATTTTATATATTTGGGCAGTTTGTTATACACGCGCACAGACATGGGGTAAGGCCCAGAACTATGTATTTTTAGCTTAGATGTTATTTGCATCAAATTGTTAGGTCTCCGTGATTGGTAATGGCGCGGCACGTTATTTACGGTACGATAAAAATTCGGACTTTTTCTTACAAATTTGCACAGTTCCATTATATTTATATTTGGCAGTGTCAATACTTTGAAATTCCAAAAGTGTTGTCTACAAATTTATATGGATCAACATCATCATCAGGTCCATTTTAGTCTCCACTACATGAGCACGACCCTCTCTCGTCCGTCCTAAACGGAAAGAGGATTTGGCCTACACTCCCCACGCTGGCCTAACGGGTTGGGGAGGCCTGATCGAGATTTGATAATGTATTTCCCATAGTCGCCTTGTACGACATCCACGGGAAGAAACGGAGTGATTCTATTCTAGTCTGCCGGAAACCACACGGCCAAATGTAATTGATATTAATTATAAATATTTAAAAAAATCACCTACCCATCTAGGTGGGATTTGAACCCACGACCTCTCGATTACCGGTCAAGTGCAGTGCTATTCCAACTGAGGTACCATGAAACTTTGTGTTGGTGGCGAATTTTTGCATTTTATATTTTACTGCTGTGAAGTCGCAATGTGGCGCCATCTACATCATTAGGTATACACTACTAAACAAGGCTACTAGGCAGGGGAGGTGAATTTCTCCATTCTTAACATATTTGGGGTGTAAGTGGTTCATCACGATCTTTGAACCAAAGCCAACTTCACCTGCACGCGGTGCACCCTGCTAAACTGACAAACAAAGCTCTGGCGAAAAGAGAGGTAGGGAGCGTAATTGTAAGCTACCCGACTGGGGAATGTAACTCCACCTCACAGAATAACGCAGCCAAATAACAATTCCCTTGATGGTTGTTGTGTTCCTGCGAGTGAGTGAAGTCACCAGAAAGATAGGAGATGCTGCGTTGGCAGCGGGGGTGGCGGCGCGTGAGCGATATTTTATGTTGTGAACGTTAATATGGCTGCGGTAACCGCTTCACATCAAGCGGGCCGTATGCTTGTCTACCGCCCGACGTAGTATAAAAAAAAATTATAACATTTGGCAAGTTGGCTTATATCAACTTTTTAAATAATAATAATTGATATTGTATACATCTTAAAATAAGCAAATTAAGGAAGTAATTTATATTGCAAAACGGCATACAAAGCTAGGCACCCAATAATAATTAACACGGAAAACTCTCGTTAAAACTTCGTTGCATCCTATTGCAGTTCCGTTTTTAAAGGTATTCTGCATAATAATACGATTAGTGCATCCCATTTGGATTTGATTGTGAATTGAATATACTTGAAAAAGACGAGCCCGGTGATTGAATGGTTAGCGATGACTACCATGACTCCGAGGTCGCGGGATCTTTCCCCGCACAAGACAAACATTTGTGTGCATGTGCTGTTTGTTTTGGTTTGGGTTTTTTTATAAGTAACTGATAAGCATTTAAAAAAAATGTATTTAAGTATGTAGTTTGTAGGATACTGATAAATGCTTATCTGTTGTCTAGTACCCTCAATACATAAGTATTATGAGTAGTTTTGGGCTCTTGGCAATATG
Source organism: Hypsopygia costalis (assembly GCA_937001555.2). Lineage (NCBI taxonomy): Eukaryota > Metazoa > Arthropoda > Insecta > Lepidoptera > Pyralidae > Hypsopygia > Hypsopygia costalis. The sequence continues at coordinate 27,813,890 of OW443338.2, forward strand.
AAAGACAGCAATATGGCGAATATGGGGTGTAAGTGGTTCACGAAGATGTTGATCTTTGAACCAAAGCCAACTTCACCTGCACGCGGCGCACCCTGCTGACTGACAAACGAAGCTCTGGCGAGGTAGGGAGCGTAATTGTAAGCTACCCAACTGGGGAATGTACCTCCACCTCACAGAATACCGCAGCCAAATAACAATTCCCTTGAGGATTGTTGTGTTCCTGCGAGTGAGTGAGGTCACCAGAAAGGAAGGAGATGCTGCGTTGGCAGCGGGGGTGGCGGCGCGCGAGCTATATTTTATGTTGCTAGCGTTAATATGGCTACGGCAACAGCTTCAAATCAGACAGGCCGTATGCTTGTCTGCCACCCGACGTAGTATAAAAAAAAAAGAAAAAGACATTAAAAGCCTAAAGAGATGGCTAGTCAAGTGAAGCTTCACTGCCGTGCACCACGGATTTTAAATATCTAACAGTGGTTCTTAACCTATGGTCCGCGGACCACTAGTGGTCCGTGAGAGCACCTCAAGTGGTCCCCGGGCAGTATCGAGCACTCCTGTGGATATTTTATTCCTGCCTGAAATTTCAACCGAAACGAAACAGCTCTGAAAGTATACCGATAAGGCACTAAGTATATAAATATCGATACAGAAAGCAGATAATAGGCTGAAACAATACTGAAAAACTGATTAAGAATTATGAGGATAAAAGGCTTTTTATTTAAAAATGCTGAGTAACCCATTTTGGTGGTCCGTTACATTATAAAACAAAAATGTTGCATGATCCGCCATCGACAAAAGGTTAAGAACCACTGATCTAACACTATTGGGGACCTAAAACAGTAAGTTTGTTACCTAGCAATTAACCTAGAATTGCAAAATCGTCTGAACATATTTTTAATATTAATTTTAAACCGTTTTAATCCAGTTAGGTCGTTAAATAATCTTCTATAGTTTCTTTTTATCTGTGCTCGTGTTAACCTAGATACATTAATATTCTTAATGAAATGAACATTTTAAACTTTTATTCTTTGCAGACAGTAATGACTCTTTTTATCAGTTTAAATCCATTATCATTAGGGCGCTGGCGAGCGTCGATAGACAGCGCCTGTACTGTTAAGTTTTAAAATGAATAAGGCCCGGATCCACCAAAGCGATAGACGAGCGGAATGGAAATGTGTTTTCTAGTTTATGGATTTCTACTTTTCTCATCTTAAAAATTTTTGAGAGGACAATAATATTTTAAATTGACATCAAAATGGTTACTTTCACAGTTGACGTTCGATTTCGTTGTCCAACGAACTTAAAAAGACATTTATTTACGTTTTTTACACAAATACCAATGTTCATTAAAGTTGAAGAATGGATTCAAGAGTTATCGCTGCACAAACAAGTAAAAATGTTTTTTCACTCGGGGTGAGTGAAAAAACATTTTTACTCCACTGGCTAATGAGGCACTGGCAAGAAAGATGTAGGGAAAGTCGAGCGTTAATATGGCTATGGTGACTGCTTCACATCAGACGAGCCGTAAGCTGCCACCCGACATGGTATTAAAAAAAATGTACTCGTACATGACCGCGTAACGAAATCCTAGGTCTGTCATAAGACCTCACGACAGAAGTGAAAACTTAATTTCTCGCCACCTCTCCCTTCCTTCCTGCCGACTTTACCTGAACGGGCGTTACAGAGCCGAGCGTGACGTTTCAGTCTCATTCATTGGCAAAAAAATTGCACATTTTTTTTAATATGAGAGGGAGGCAAACGAGACTGTGAATCACTTTTTTTTTATTTATTTTTTATATACTACGTCGGATGGCAGACAAGCATACGGCCCGCCTGATATGAAGCGGTTACCGTAACCGTATTATCGCTCGCAACATAATATATCACATGCGCGCCGCCACCCCCGCTGCCAACGCAGCAACCCTCAAGGAAATTGTTATTTGGCTGCGGTATTCTGTGAGGTGGATGTACATTCCCCAGTCGGGTAGCTTACAATTACGCTCCCTACCTCTCTTTTCGCCAGAGCTTTGAGCTTTGTCAATCAGCAGGGTGCACCACGTGCAGGTGAAGTTGGCTTTGGTTCAAAGATGTTGATAAACTGCTTACACCCCCTTGATGGTCACCTGATGGAAAGCAATCACCACCGCCCATGGAGATCAGCAACACCAACGGGTCACCGATCCGTTGCCAGCGTATACTCCTTCCTTCCTTTCTTGTGACCTCACTCACTCGCAGGAACCCAAAAACCCTCAAGAGAATTGTCATTTGACTGCGGTATTCTGTTCCTTCAAAAAATAAAAATAAAATTTTTCTGTTTATCGGAGCATTCTGTCTTTTTCCGGTTTCTCCCCAGTGACGGTACCTAAGCAGGAAAATGATATAATTTGGGTGTACTTAACAAAAATTCGGGTGAATTATTGATGGTCGGTCCCCTAGGGCCGTGCCTCGGTCGGGCTGGCACGGTTCGGTCTCAATCGATTACGTAAACCTACCATCTGCCATCATCAATATTTAAATAGTCCGAGGTCAATGTACGAGAAGGAAAATTTCTTTCTTGGCACTTCTTTTTTTATACTACGTCGTGTGGCCCGCCTGATGCGAAGCGGATACCGTAACCGTATTAACACTCGCAACATAAAACATCGCTCGCGCGCCGCCACCTCCGCTGCCAACGCAGCATCTCCTTCCTTCCTTTCTGATAACCTCACTCACTCGCAGGAACATAACAACCTTCAATGGAATTGTTATTTGGCTACGGTATTTTGTGAGGTGGAGGTACATTCTCCAGTCGGGTAGCTTACAATTACGCTCCCTACCTCTCTCTTTTCGCCAGAGCTTCGTTTGTCTGTCAGCAATGTGCACCACGTGCAGGTGAAGTTGGCTTTGGTTGTTAAACCACTTACACCCCAAAATAATATAACTATGTATCGTCGGCAACACTTATTCTTCTCACTGTTGGGATACGAGTCTTCCTCAATTGAAGAGGTTTTGAGTATACTTCACGACGTTGCTCAACTGCGCCTTGGCGGAGGTCAATGTTTTCAAGCCGCCTAAAGGTCGCCGAGTCGGCTTAACGAAGGTCATTTTAATAACAACAGCCGGAATCGAATTCTTCTCGAGATAAACCCATCCATGGGCTGGCTAACGTCGGCGTTGCTTGACTTATGTGTTCGATTAGATAGACACGCGATACGGCGCCATTCAGCTCCTCCTAACTAGTTAGGCGCCGTATCGCCGTATAAACGTACCCAGGTACGTTTGACGAAAATTCGAGTAGATTTCACGAAATTAAACCTACTATGTCACGAAAACGGTAAAGTACTCTTCCAAGTTATCAGGAAGTTTTTGACTGTCACTGCACGAATGTCAGTGTGTGCGATACATATTTTTTTTCATCTATCTAAATCAATACATATAATAAAACAGTAGGAACCGCGTGTCTGTACATTTGATAAAATTAACAAAAAATGAGTGTGGGCGATAAAAAAAGAGTAACAGAACACAAAAAAGATTTTTTTGATTTTTTTGTCTGTCTGTCTGTCTGTCTGTATGTAATCGCTAATCTTTAAAACTACTGAACAGATTTTTACGCGGTTTTCACTAAAAGATTAAGGTCATCCCTGAGCAACATATAGGCTTTGTTTCATCGAAATCTGATGTCAGATTAAAAAGTTATCGTCATTTAAAGTTTAAAGAAAATTTTTCTTTATAGAAAATCACTCATCACAAAATCTAAGAAACTACAAGTGCTAGGAGTCTGAAATTTTGTATGTGGGTTCCTTTCAGGACGTAGATGCTCACTAAGACGGGAATTTGGAAAATTCAACTCCTAAGGGGGTGAAATGGGGGTCCAAAGTTTGTATGGGGAACCAAGATTAGTTGGACTATTTTATACGAAACTTTACACGAGATCTTCTGTAGATAAATGAGTAAACACGTGTTTCAGGATTTTTCTAAATTCAACCCCTAAAGGGGTGGAATGAGGTGCAAACGTCTGAAAATCGACATGGGTATTGTTTTTATGATTTATCGGGTCGCTGATTCCGAAAACAACAGCTATTTTATAATCTAACATAATCGACGTGACACAAGAGCACTCCTGTGGGGGTGCGATGGGGTTGAAATGTTACAATATCAATATGGGTGTTGATTCTATGGTTTTCTAAAATGTCAATTACGAAAATGGCATCGATTTGAAAACGTGGACACGAAATTTCCATCTCGGTATAAAAATCCAAGATTTGGAACACCTGATGCAGAACCATAATGGTTCAGCTAAACTATAAGAAATATAAAAATGACGCCTTAGCAAAAGTTGTTCAGCCTGATGAGTATAAATAGTTTAACAAAATATTGATTGTATTGTAAAAAAAATAACCACACGCAGTGCTACTTTTATTCTTACCTGCTACAAGTTAGACGCAATAGTCTTATTTATTTTTTATATATATAAAATATTGTATATATATATATCGTAAAATATTATATAATATATATATATAAAATATTATATATATATATATATATATATATATATATATATATATATATATATATATATATATATATATATATATATATATATATATTCTTAGCAACTCGTTAGTAAAGTATTTTTTTAAAAACAGTATTTAACAGCAGCTTTTTAAACAACTAATTTAATTCAAATAACAACAAAACAAAATTAAACGATCGGCAAGAGTTTCTACAAAAGTACTAAAATACGCTCCGATGTTCACGCTTCGACGACCAGCAACGGAATGAGAGCCGGCTCGTGTTCGCGCCGGCTTTTATACTCTTCTGGCTGTCACTTCCAACACGGCCTTTCCTGACAGGAGGCCGTCCTCGGGCTCCCTTGTTTTTCTTCAGCTCTGGCGGGTGGCTTCCAGTACCGGCATGGATAGTCCGGCATCCTGCTGTTCCTCAAACGGAACGCCGGGCACAGCGGCTGTAGCAGCACTAGGCGGCAACGCGTATAACTGCGTGCCGGAAGTGCTGGGCTGCGGCTCACTGTCCACAGCAGGCGTACCGCAAGCAGCGGCGAGAGCAGACTCCTCGTCCTCATTGTCTGCACCTTTAGAAAAACAACAGATAACGCGTATTTCTACGCATACATTCATAGTTCACATAAGTATATAGCAAGTACACCTTAGTTACACGAATGCATTGTGCACCATGAAACAATTGAGGAAAGAGGCACGACGTGAAGCTTTTTCTCAATAATTTCATGCAACTATCAACTTGTGCTGAGACAGAGGCACGACGTGAAGCATATCTCAAACACCAGCTAAGTTAGAGGCACGACGTGAAGCGTAACTTAGGAACACAAAAACACATAAACACATAGAAACTATTGAGGAAAGAGGCACGACGTGAAGCATTTTCTCAATAATTTCATGTGGCAATCAACTTGTGCTGAGACAGAGGCACGACGTGAAGCGTATCTCAAACACCAACTAAGTTAGAGGCACTACGTGAAGCATAACTTAGTTACAGGTCAAAACAGAGGCACGACGTGAAGCATGTTTTAACAACTCACCATCAAAGTAAGCAGCGCACACTTCAGGAGTCCACTCTCCTCGCCACGGAATCATATATTCTGCCGCTGCTTGCGTCGACTTCCCGTAGGAGCCGGCCAGGAGCTGTAGCTCATAACGCCCATGCGGTAGCACCTTGACTACACGATACGGGCCACGCATACCGGAGTCCAACTTTCCAGTCGCCTGAGCCTGCTTTCGAACAAAAACCAAAGTATTTAGTTCAAAACTTCGGGGTGATTTTCTACCCCGGTTGACATAACTGTCTTGATTTTGCTGGTTATGCTGAAGTCGTTCAGACGCCATTTGTCTGCTCATTTCTCGCAAGGTCTCCCTATTAGGGCTAGACCCTTCTAGCGCCACGTCGCGTATTAGGTTGCGAACCACAGGCGTCGCAGCGTCGATGCCCACCAGCAAGTTGAGAGCTGAATACTGGGTAGTCTTGTGCTTTGTTATATTTAGCACCAGCTGGATCTTCCACATAACGCTCGGCCATTCATGTTGCCGAAAATTCGTTTCAACACGGAGCATGTTAAGCACCGTTCGGCAATAGCGTTCGACTTGCCCATTTGACTGATGCATCTCAGGCGTAATTAAATGTACGTCACAGCCCATATTGTTAACCCAATTAAGAAATTCCGTGCTTTGGAACATGCGACCTCTGTCGGCTACAAATAATTTAGGAACTCCAAACAAGGAAATGACGTTATTAAAATGTCTCTTTAGCTCCGTAGCTTCTTGCCGGTACATTGGGTACAGAAGGCAAAATTTTGAAAATGCATCGACGACTATCAACACATAGCGATAGCCATCCACTTCCGGGAGTGGTCCCAGAACGTCACAGTGGATCGTTTCAAACGGTAGCTCTGGCTTTTCCCAGGAGTGAATGGGCTGCAACGGGGCCCTCGCTACCTTCTTGTGAGACATGCACACTAAACAGTGCGAAGTATATTTTTGAACAAAACCTCGTAACCCAGGAAACCAAAAATGTTTCGTAATTAAATCGATGGTTTTATCAACCCCGACGTGATCATGTTCGTCGTGAAATATACGAAGGAGGCTAAGTCTATGGCCCTTAGGTATGTAGCACAACAAGCGTGAAGGTTCACCAGTAGGCGAACATCGAACATATAGGAGGTCATTTTGAACAACATAGCGAGTAGCATCTAGTTGTCCGTCAGTCAGTTTTTGTATAAGAGTCTGAGTCTCCTCATCGGAAGCCTGTGCAATTTGCGCCCAGTTCCGTGGCCTTTGGATGGTGCACACATTGACAGGGTTCCGACTTAGATAATCAGCGTGTGACATAGAAGTACCTTTTCTATAGTCTAAACCAAAATCAAAATCTTGAAGGTACACCCACCAACGGGCTACCCTCGGCAGTAAGTCTCTCTTGCGTTGAGTGAGTTTCAACGCATTGCAGTCAGTAACTACGGTGAAGTGCATCCCCACCAAGTAAGGTCTGAAATGCTGCAACGCTTTGACTACGGCGAGAGTTTCGAGTTCGTACGAATGGTACTTACTCTCCGCGCCTTGTGTTAACCTACTGAAGTAGGCGACCACTCGCTTGCGACCACCCTCATGGGTTTGTAACAATACAGCTCCATAGCCGATGGAACTCGCATCAGTGTGGACTTCAATTGGCAAGGAAGGGTCGTAAATAGCAAGAACCGGCTCGTTCGTTAAACATTCGATTATATATTTGCGAGCAGCTTGCTGCTCACTTCCCCAATTGAATTCCACGCCCTTCTTAGTTAGGGCGGAAATAGAAACGGATTTCTGGGCAAAGTTCGGTATATACCTGCGAAAATAGCTGGCCAAACCGAGAAATTGGCGGACTTGCTTAACATTTTTTGGCTCAGCAGAGTCGACCAATGCCTTGATCTTACTATAGCTCGGCTGTACCTGACCTTGACTAATTGTCCGACCCAGATACTCAATGTGTGTTGCTAAAAATGAGCACTTTCTCAAATTGATAGAAAATCCTGACTTAGTCAATTCTGAGAGTACTTCACGTAAGAGAATGAACCCCTGATCTATGGTTGAACTCAAAATTAAGACATCATCTATGTATACTAGCACGTTGCCAGCATCAATAAATCTACGAAGCGTTTTTGCAATTATTCGCTGATATACAACTGGTGCATTGGCTAATCCGTATGGCATTTTGACGTACTCATAATGCCCTTCGGGTGTAACAAAGCCAGTAAGAGGTATAGACTCTTCATGTAAGGGTATCTGGTGGAACCCAGTTGCCATATCTAAGCTGGTAAAATACCTATTACGTCCCAAACGGTCTATGTAGTCATCGATTCGCGGCAACGGGAAACGGTCTTTTAATGTAACCTCGTTCAGTTTCCTATAATCGACACACATTCTATCCGACCCGTCCTTCTTTTTAACAAGAAGGATCGGACTCGCATAGTCAGATTCCGATTCCCGGATAATACCCTTATCGAGTAAGTCTTTAACAATCTCGCGAACACGGAGTGTTTCAGCGTGAGAAAGACGATAGGGCCGGTAATTCACAGGCGTGTGATTGTTCAGTCTGATAAGCATACTACCGGTATTAACGATAGAACTTGCGGTACCAGAAATAAAATATTCGGAGTACTCGTTAATGATACCCAGTAACTGCTGCAATTCATTGCCGCAAAGAGGCGTGTTAATTGGAATCGACACATCAGACTGAACTGCCATCACTACATCCGAACTAGCTATCTTTCTCGTGAGCAACTGAGAGTCCCGTGTGCGTATATACTGAACGCCCTCTCTGTTAAGAACATCCGTGCCCACTATAACCGGTATATTCATAAACTCTGACGCTACTATGAATAAGTCAACCTCAAGTGTGATGCCATCGAATTCGATTGGCAAAGTCACATAGGAGGTACTTTCAATCTCTTGACTGCCTAGTCCCTTTAGTATTCGGAAAGCAGGTTTTCGCGCACAAACAAAGTATTTCAATAATGATGACGAAATAAGAGATATGGTAGACCCACTATCGATCAAAACATCCACAGGTACGCCTTGGATAACAGCTACAATAACATCGTTATTGCGGGTAGATTTATTTTCAAGACAAAAATTTACTTCGTTTTTATTGCGTGTCTCGGATTTTTGTTTGGCAAAACAATGTTCAATCTTATGCCCAGGTTTTTTACAAAACGAACACAACTCGGGTTTCGATGGTACAAACATAGTTTTTGTGTTGGATGAACCACTAGTACCAGGAATTTCGCCTGAACTCATTTTAGGTTTCTTATTGCAAAAAGCCTGTTTATGTCCCATCGCACCACATGTAAAGCATTTACCGTCATCTAAACAACGTTTACGAAAAGGATTACTAGGGGTTTGCTTATTTTTTGTGAAATTATTCTTTGCGGTATTACGCAACATACTAGATTTTAAAGGTTTTACGTAGGTAGATAGAAATTCTACCAAGTTATTGGGCAATAGCTTAGCGTTTGTGGCTGATGCACGAATCTGTGGATCAGTGATACCACGAATAACAATAGCGGAAATCAATTCGTCACTGAGCCCCTGTACTATACGCAGTCGAAGTAACGATCTACGGGCGTAATCGGCGTATGTGGGATAACTATCCGAATTGGTACTCATCACCTCAAATAAAATATTCGCGATATCGGGTGTTTTCGGACACAAAGGTTTGAATTCCTTTTTGAAATTGCTCCATGTGCGATCACCGGTTACCCACTCATTCAACCACGTTCGAGCATCACCCTTCAAGCAGTTACCTATCCGTGAGAGGCACTCATAATCACCCCAGTTGTTTAAGGACTTAGCTCGGTCAACTTCATCACACCAATCGTTAATATTGTGCAAATTAGGGTCAAAGTTTGATATATAAAAATATTGGTTGGATCTCACCGAGCTGTTGATGGAACGAATAGCATCCACAAGTTGACTCGTGACCCCAAGTGGCATGCTCGCATCGCTGACGGCCTGCTCGGAGATGGACTCCGCAGCACGGGTAGGCTCCGCAGGCGCCTCGCTCGGCGGCATAGGCAGCAGGGACGCTGGTGGCGGGCAGATCCGCACCGGTGACTCAGGCCGCAGTGACTTCACGTGCCTGAATCGCGAACGTGTCCGGCGCCTCGACGGAGGCGACGCTCGGCAACGTGTACGAGCCGTTGACCGGCACGATGACTCGTGCCGCGTGTCAGATACGCGCTGAGACGGCGACTCGCGCCGTGAGCTCGTTGCACGCGGTGACAGCGCCGTGCGGGCTGCTGGCCGGCGCGATGACTCGCGCCGCGTGCCAGATGCACGCTGAGACGGCGACTCGCGCCGTGAGCTCGCTGCACGCGGTGGCAGCGACGTGTGTGCAGCTGGCCGGCACGACGACTCGCGCCGTGCACCAGACGCACGCCGAGACGGCGACTCGCGCCGTGAGCTCGCCGCACGCGGTGGCAGCGACGTGTGTGCAGCTGGCCGGCACGACGACTCGCGCCGTGCACCAGATGCACGCCGAGACGACGACTCGCGCCGTGAGCTCGCCGCACGCGGTGGCAGCGACGTGTGTGCAGCTGGCCGGCACGACGACTCGCGCCGTGCACCAGATGCACGCCGAGACGGCGACTCGCGCCGTGAGCTCGCCGCACGCGGTGGCAGCGACGTGTGTGCCGCTGGCCGGCACGATGACTCGCGTCGTGATGGCGGTGGCGTGTTCGACACGCTCGGCGAGCGCCGGGCCGGTGGCGTACGCGGCAAGGAAGCAGTACGGCCTGCCGACCACCTAGGCCGGCTCCCTGCACGCTCCTCCAACGCTCGCAGTCGGGATCGCATTGCTGCCATCTCCTGCAGCAGTTCGCTGTCTGGAGTGCGATCCCGGCGTCTGGAATCGCGACGCCGAACCTCGTCCTCATGACGAGCTCGACTACGGTCACGGTTCGACATCTAGGAAAAACCTGTAGCTGTCAAAGATAGAGCGGTTAATACAAACACGTGACTTCTATCCAACTTCTGATCTTAGCAACTCGTTAGTAAAGTATTTTTTTAAAAACAGTATTTAACAGCAGCTTTTTAAACAACTAATTTAATTCAAATAACAACAAAACAAAATTAAACGATCGGCAAGAGTTTCTACAAAAGTACTAAAATACGCTCCGATGTTCACGCTTCGACGACCAGCAACGGAATGAGAGCCGGCTCGTGTTCGCGCCGGCTTTTATACTCTTCTGGCTGTCACTTCCAACAATATATATATATATATATATACTAGCGGCCGCCCGCGACTTCGTACGCGTGGAGTTAGTTAATTGCAAATAATTTTTAATTACATTCGAAAAAGCTAAATACCTAACGAAAGGAAAAAGATGAAATAGTTAAAAACAATCAATATCTAGACGAATTTTTAGAATCAATGAAGTCGACGGATATTATTTTTTAAAACCTCTTTGTAAAACCTAAAGTACTTTTTATTGTTATAATAATACATCCCTCCTTATAATAGTAAGTATGTAGTTGTCTTCAATATTTCTTCATCATTCAATCCATCTGCCATAATTACTTTAACTCCAATAACATTGGATTTTCATACAAATTTCCAACCCCCGTTTTAACTCCATAAGTGGGTTGATTTCTAAAGATACATTATTAGTACACCTCCATACCATCTATAGAGCATAGATTTTAAATTTCAAGTCTCTTACTTCAAAAACATAGGACTTTCATAAAAACTTCCAACCCCCGTTTTAACACCAAAAATAGGTTGATTTCTAAAGGTACATTATTAGTACACCTCCACACTATCTATACATTTTAAATTTCAAGTTTCTTACTTCAAAAATATAGAGCTTTCATACAAACTTTCAACCCCCATTTTAACCCCAAAAAGGGGTTGATATCTAAAGATACATTATTAGTACACCTCCACACCATCTATAGAGCATACATTTTAAATTTCAAGTCTCTTACATCAAAAACATAGAACTTTGATACAAATTTCCAACCCCCGTATTAACCCCAAAAAGGGGTTGATTTCTAAAGATACATTATTAGTACACCTCCACACCATCTATAGAGCATACATTTTAAATTTCAAGTTTCTTACTTTAAAAACATAGAACTTTCATACAAACTTCCAACCCCCGTTTTAACCCCAAAAAGGGGTTGATTTCTAAAGATACATTATTAGTACACCTCCACACCATCTACAGAGCATACATTTTAAATTTCAAGTCTCTTGCGTCAAAAACATAGAACTTTCATACAAACTTCCAACCCCCTTTTTAACCCCAAAAGGGGGTTGATTTCTAAAGATACATTATTAGTACACGTCCACACCATCTATAGAGCATGCATTTTAAATATCAAGTCTCTTACTTCAAAAACATAGAACTTTCATACAAACTTCCAACCCCCGTTTTAACCCCAAAATGGGGTTGATTTCCAAAGACACATTATTAGTACACCTCCACACCATCTATAGAGCATACATTTTAAATTTCAAGTCTCTTGCTTCAAAAACATAGGACTTTCATACAAACTTCCAACCCCCATTCTACCCCCTTAGGGGTAGAGTATCGTAAAATCTGTTCTTAGCGGATGTCTACACCCATTAAGGAACCTACCAGCCATTTGCGGGACGCTAAGTAGCAAGATTTTGTGACTCAAAGTCTTTTAAACAACGAGGGGAAACTGTTTTTCTTAGATGCTTCAGGAGGGACTGGAAAAACATACCTGACGAGAGCAATCCTCGCTGAAATCAGGCGCCAAAATAATATCATACAGCAGCATCGCCAGGTATTGCAGCCATAATATTACCTCTAGGCGGAAGGACGCAAATACAATGTTCAATATTCTACTCGATTTATACAGAACGGATACACCGACATGCTTTGTGACACAAAACTGTGACAAAGCGAAAATGTTTCAGGATTGCTGTCTAATCGTTTCAGATGAATGCGAAATGGCCAACAATGTGGCTTTATCGAGGATTAGTAACGCTTGAGGTCTTTTCATATTAGCTCCCGAAGGAAAGACTCCCTTCATTTATTTTAAATTTTTTTTTGAAACTATGGTGACTATCTTAAATAAAAATAATAATTTGTTGACTTTTAACGTATAATACTGCCCCAAATATTTTCTTATGTATCTATGTACTTTAGTTCGTATTTGTATGCCGGAATCATAAAGTCCACGCGAACGAAGTCGCGGGCATCAGCTAGTAAATAAATAAATAAATATTGTCAGACAAATTACACAGCGCCATCTAGCCCCAAAGTAAGCTAAGCTTGTGTTTACTAGACAACTGGTAAACATACGTAAATACATTTTTTTTTTGTAAATACATACTTATGATACATAGAAAACACCCATACAAAGACAAACAGACATGTTCATGCACACAATTGTTTGTCCTATGTGGGAATCGAACCCACGAGCGTTGGTGTCGAAGGCGCGTCATTGACCGCTACGCCACCGAGCTCGTCATCTATCGTCGTCTATCTATCTTGTTATTTTCCGTTTCATCAATGTTCATAATAACCTTACAGCCTTGTAATGTTTATATCGAATAATGAATACGAGCAGATAATGAAATATTCAATTTCCACTTGAGAAAACGAAATGAAATAAATTTGCATCATTGAGAAAAATACACATTTATTTTCCTGGATTGAAATGAGATTCGGGACGTAATTAATTCTGGAAATGAAACGGAATCAGTATCTGAGCACACTGGTGACTTATTGGCCCCGGTGTTATAGGTAATGTAAACAGTAAGTAAATTTTCACAAACCGTACAGGCTCAGTTTCATTGGGGTCGCATGCGGAAACCGTTTTCTTAATTGACATGTCTATAAGGGGGCATCCATTAATTACGTGAGATGTTGAGGGGGGGATCGAGCCGAATTTTACTAAATCTCACTTGGGGCGGGAGGGGGCTCTTGAGCAATATCACGGTTTTTTTTGGATATGTTGGTTCTAATTTCACTCTTGAGACCGTGCACTCCATGGACTGAATTAGAATAGGTACATATTTTATTACTTTTCGTTTGAGTATTTATTATCTATTTTTATCACACATTTAAGATTACAGCAATATTCGAATATACTAGTCTGTGCTAGTCTTAAACAAAATAAATATTAGCAAATTATTATTTTTTTAGTTGAATCCAACGCTTATACACCCAACACTACACTACTACACGTGAGATTAGGGTAGCGGGAAAAGGGGTCGAAGAAAATTTTACAGCATCTCACCAAGGGCGGAGGGGGAGATCAAAACTCCTCAAAAATGCCTCACGTAATTAATGGACTAAGGCATTAAGGATAAGATTTTTACGCTTTCGGGGAATATTCGCACGCGATATCGATCAAGTTATGTACCTACCTAGACATAATCCCGCTTGCGGGGAGTTCCCGAGTTCTATACCTCGGGTTCCCGCATCATATATCTCGGATGAGTTCAACAAACAAAACAAATCAAATGGTGGTATTAATTCTACTTACTGTTGCATAATTTATCAATTTTCCACGTTATAAAGAAATCTGATTCACGTTCGACATTATTAAGTTTGATTTATTAAATGAATTAATTGGAAAATGTATGCGTAGAAGATAAGTAAGCGATATTGCCAGTGATCTACAAATTACTACCTAATAATAATTGCGACTGTTTACACGAGATATTTACACGCGTTGCCAACCCGTACATTAATAATTAGTCGTAATTCCTCACTTGTACCTGGGAAATTCCATTTACTTACGTACTCACCTGTAGTGCTCAGAAATGACGGCATAGTGCTCAGAGTTATTTTCTGATATAGTAACAGCCTTCTAAGCGTTATTCACGTTGGTTCATTTCACAGGTAATTTTTTGCCATGGGCTTGTAGTCTATAAGGACCATTTCAGTTCTAATTTGTAATCTCTGCCGATGCCGAAAGCGGTGCGAATAGGTGCGATTTTAGAAGGAAGTTGTAAGCAAAATGACTAATAACTCCTTATTGCAGTAGGTCTGCATTAATACCAAAGAAATCTTTCTTAAAATTTCTGTGCTTATGCCTATATATCGATGCCTTACAGCCGAAAAGGGATAAGCGGCATATTTCAAACTTTACAGGAGAGTGATTTAAAGTTAAAATTTTATGAAAAAAATTCATAAAAACTATAGTTTAGTTCCCGAGAGGCTGGAAATTTGTTAATGTTGTATTTAACATACTATCTATTGAATTACAGTGTTATTTTTTTATAATTCAACTTGCAACCCCTATTTACTGTCGGTAATCCTCAAATGATCTCATTTCACATACAGGCAAAATGTCGTAAATGAAAATACAAGAATTATTCGCTTCCAGCAAAAATGATATAACTACACCTCATCTTTCATTATAATTGAACTAAAATAGCACAAGTGTGTGATTATTGAAAATAAAATTGAAGAAATATGGTATAACCAGCTATCAAATGAAAATTTACTGAATGCGAAATTGTATTAAGTAGATTTTTTTAATAGGAATAATTTGCATATTAGAATACTCTTTCGATGTGTTTCTTCTTAAAAAATATTTTTTCGTGTAGAAAAGATTTCAGGTTCGCCCTAGGGGTACTAAAATGAAAAAAAAAATCAAATCAGTCTTTAGTTGACACAAAAATGAATGCCACATACTAAAATGTAATAGGTAATATTTAATAACAATTGTTTGTAAAAAACGCTCTTATTACGGTCATAAGTACCCGAGATCAAATCAACTTAGAATTATCATAATTGAAATATCTAGTCGAAATCAATTTTCATTTATCTATCTAAATCTATAAAAGAAGCAACTGACTGATGACTTATATATCAACGCACAGCCCAAGCCGCTGGGTCTAGAGATTCCAAATTTAGCAAGTAGGTTCCTTATGACGTCTAGGGGTGCACTAAGAAAGGATTTTTCAAAATTCTACCCCTAAGGGGGTGAAACGAGGTTCCAAAGCTTGTATGGGGAAACAAGATTAGTTGGACTATTTTATCCGAAACTTTACATGAGTACTTCTATTGAGAAATAAGTAAATACGTGTTTCAGGATTTTTCAAAATTCAACCCCTAAAAGGGTAAAAAGGGTTGTATGAGTCTGAAAATCATCATGGGTATTGTTTTTATGGTTTATCGGGTCGCTGATTACGAAAACAACAACTATTTTATGATGTAACATAGCCGACATGACATAAAATCACCCCTGTGGGGATGCGATGGGGTTGAAATATGTAAAAGAAGAAACTGAGTGACTGATGATATATATCAACGCACAGCCCAAACTGCTGGGTCTAGAGCTTCCAAATTTGGCACGTAGGTTTCTTATGATGTCTAAGGGTGCACTAAGAAAAGATTTTTCAAAATTCATCCCCTAAGGAGGTCCAAAGTTTGTATGGGGAAACAAGATTAATTGGACTATTTTATTCGAAACTTTACACGAGTACTTCTATAGATAAATTAGTAAACACATGTTTCAGGATTTTTCAAAATTCAACCCCTAAAGCGGTAAAACAGGGTGAAAAAGTCTGAAAATCGTCATGGGTATTGTTTTTATGGTTTATCGGGTCGCTGATTACGAAAACAACAACTATTTTATAATCCAACATAGCCGACATGACTTAAAATCACCCCTGTGGGGGTACGGTGGGGTTAAAATGTCATAATTATATTGATATACCCATATTGATGGGTATTGATTTTATGGTTTTCTGGGAAGTCAATTACAAAAATGGCATCGATTTGAAAATATCAACCCCTAAAAGGGTAAAATGGGGGTCAAAAAGTCTGAAAATTGTCATGGGTATTGTATGGTTCTATTGATTAATGAGTAAACATGTGTTTGCCCCGAATGTCACGCGAGCGAAGTCGGGGGCGAAAGCTAGTTAATTATGAAATTGAAGTTTACAACGTTCATTTAAGTATATACCTACAAGTATTCTTAAGATTAGTACACTGTTAATATCACAATTGTTTGTCTCAAGTCTTTGTTTTATTCATAAAACATCTTAAAGTATCAACTATATGAATGTAACAAAAATATAACTTGATCTTTATAGAATTATCATAATTGAAAGTTCGTCTTGTTGTCGCTTGGACCCGTAGTTTCAATAAAACGATACCGACAACTGACATTTGAAAATTATTATTGAACAGGTAAACGACAAAGACGTTGAGAATGGACTGGTATAAGGATAACTTTTAGTTCTACCTTTTTATCTAACCGCAGGAATCGTTTAATTATTGGGAGGGAAAAAAAGGATAAGCGACAAACTAATTCTAAATATTTACAGGGGCTATATGTAATAACCTCCTTTTTGCATTCTATTTATGAAACGGGAAAAATATACTAAACGCCAAATAAAGGCTCAAAAATGTGGCCTAATTACAATAAACGACCAATATATTTTATAAAGGAACAGGCATAAAATACTAACCCGAATTTAACAAATAATTATTTATAAGCAAAATATCATAAACGTATGTTTCTGAATGTTTGCTTCCAGCAAAAATAGGTTAAGGTTCTAGTGATTGAATATTACAGAGAGCCCAAAAAGCATAAGTTATTTTGTTTTCAAATATTCTTTGATCAACAACCAAAAAAAAAAAACTTCAAAATTTCTGTCGTTTACAGCGAATAAATTTAGCTCATGACCCTATTATTACTACCGCCTAAGCGACATAAAGTGTCACTTAGAAACATGTAACCCAGACCAAACGACGCAGAAAAAAAAGACGATTCTGGCCATATATATAAGTCCATTCTCCAAAAAATGGCGCTTATCCCTTTTCGGCTGTAAGGCATCGATATGTATAAAGGTACTGTTATGACTGTTGCTATAATGCTGTCCTTAATATAAAATATAAATTGATTAGGTATAGAATAGAATAAAATGTAACTTATTTGCATTAAATGTGGTAACAATTTGATAGTAAAAGATAGATTATATGACACACACTTAGTACATAATACATACAAAAAATACAAATGTATTTTTGTAGATTAGTATTTAGTAGTGTGAAGATTTGTAAACGCAATCGAAGTAAACAAATGTTTACTTCGATTGCGTTTACAAATCTTCAAGAAGATAGCACATTATTTAAAATTATTTTATATTATTATAAATGGATGTCAAATCAAGTTTATTCAATCTTCCATGAATGTATGTGTATTATTATAGATTTAGATATAAAATACCGAATCAATGTCTTCGTATACATGTGAATTGATTATTAACACATTCTTAATAAGAATAAGCGAAAAGAAAAAACATTTCTTGAAACATTATTTTTATTAAGTATCAATAAAAATGAACTGAAAAATTTTCTTACAAATGTTTTTGGGCACTGTTTTTTTCATGAAACCTTTTCTTTTGACATCCTTATCGCAGAGGGTTGATAAGGAAATTATAAATATCCATTTAGTGATGATCGTCACATTAGATAAAAAATGGCGATATTTAGCTAATCATTTAATGTCACGAGAATCAAACGAGTGATTTTTGAAATCTTCCTAGCAGCTTATTAAACGTTCTACAATTTCATACGAATAAGACTGTGAATTATTTTTTTATATAATAACATAAGTTTTATACAAAGTCGTGTCTTAATAAAGCCCACAAGTAAAGAGGCAATTATAGAACTTTAATTTTCATACCAGTCGTTTTGAAATTAATTCTCATTTACACAATTTTCATGTAACTTAATATGCTAAAATGTATAACTTTGTAATAGTCAGACTCAACTATCGACAATAGCTATAAGCTGGTTTGAAACTTTTGCTAGTTTAAATTCACTCGGAGCAGTTTTGGTTTCATCCGAGAGTAACTTATTCCTTCGTGAAGCTAGTAAAACAACTGTATAGCTCGGCTATTGTTCGACTGGTGTAGGTAAATATATGCAGAATGGAGAGTACTATTAGTTTATAGAATGAAAAATGAAGAAATTGAAATATAAAATTTGGGTCGAATGAAGAATCTGTCGAGTTTAGACGTAAAGTTTGAGATAAAACAAACACCAAAGCCCAACCTGCTAGGGATAAAAAATATACATTTAGAGAAAGTCTTGATTTACACTGTAGAGATTTTTCAAAATTCTTCCCCTTGGGTGAAGAAGGAAATTCCATTTATTCTTACACTTTCACTTAGATTTGTTTACTAAGGATGGTGCTTGCGCTTTGAAGATATTGGGAATAATGTTTCAGACATTATTCCCAATATCTTAAACGTTTACCTGACATAAAAGTGTTAAAATTCTACTCATACAGAGACAGTAAAGTTTGTATGGACACTTAAGAAAGAAACAACTGAAGTTAGGAATATATTAATTATTACTTTAGATTAAAGAAATATTTAAAGACGAAAATGGAAACAGGACAAGGGAATATGCAAAAGGAGAATTGGAAGATAAAAATGGAGGAGAATAGAGAGGAGAGAAAGTAAGAGGCAAAAAATGTTAGCTACTAATTTAAGACCAGATCCACTAAAACTTATAATTATGAAAAAAATATAATTATAATTAAGCAACCAAATGGCTAAGTATAGCGATCTGTGATAAAATTTAATGAAGGTAGCAAATGTTGCAGAGCCGCAGTTCTTCCGCTTCCGCAGCCAAAGAGAGATGTTGTCTTTCTATGAATTAGAGAGGTCACCTGAAAAAAGGAATGGGGCGGTATAGCCTATAATATCGGTTACGCATGAGGCGAACCGTATTTTTGTTAAATATATTAATACCTAGTATCTACTACTTCGAATTCTTGAGAAATTCATTATATTCATAAAAATAATGGGTCAGATAACGGAGCAATCCCCTGTAATAAATTAGCAGCCCCATGTTATTTTCGCTACTTATCGGAAAGGATTTGCAGTCGAAGGTTACTACGTAAAAGCTCAATTGCAATTGCTGAAGAAAACTATGCCTTACAGCTACAAAAATAATTCTCTCAAATGGCGTCGGAAAGCAATCGTGTTAGTAAATTACTAGTTAGTACTGAGTTAATTGCAAGTTTGTGTTAATCTGACTTGTGACGGCCCAAACTCGTATAATAGGCCGGGCCTGCTCGGGAATTAGCAACATAATGTGTAACTTGATTTATTTTGTTTGTGGAATACACCTATAGTTAAATTAACACGATCAAATTTAGAGGAACATCGTGAAGCTAGCCTTCGAACAAAAATAATTGTGTTGAAGCAATCAGTTCTACTTCAGTTAAATTATGTATATCAGTTAACTACTCATGCAAACAAGCTAATGTGACTGATTCTAGGAACTTGTTCATACATATTTCTAAAAATGGAAAAATTCACCTCCCCGCCGCCGGTGGGATTTGAACTCACCACAACCTCCCAATTACCGTTACTACACCATTTATACCATACCATTGATGAATTGTTGTCAAAATAAGCGACTCTATTCAATATTGTCAGACAAATTAGACAGCGCCATCTAGCCCCAAAGTAAGCGTAGCTTGTGTTATGGGTACTAGACAACTGATAAACATACGTAAATACATTTTTTTTTGTAAATACATAATTATTATACATAGAAAACACCCAGACCAAGACAAACAGACATGTTCATGCACACAAATGTTAGTACTATGTGGGAATCGAACCCACGAGCGTTTGTGTCGAAGCCGCGTCATTGACCGTTACGCCACCGAGCTCGTCAATATTCATGAATATTGAATAGAGTCGCTTATTCATTGGTATGAATAAGCATTCTATTCAGTTATTGAATCGCAATAAGAGTTGGTGGTAAGCCCCCAGGAAGGTTTGGATGGTGGCAGTTTGTAGCCGAAGAATTTTTCCATTTTTTTTTATATTTATAATATTCTGTCAAGTCGGTCGTTGTTTTAAATATTAATTGTTTATACTTAATGTTTAGAAGGATCTTTCATTAAAATATCATTTTTGCCTTATATTCAAATGAAGAAGAAAGGGTGTAAGTCGTCAATCAACATATTTGAACCAAAGCCCACCTCAACGGCACGTGGTGCACCCTGATGATCGCTAAACGTGGCTCTTGCGATAATAGAGGTAGGGCATAGCGTATTTTTTAAGCTGCCCGACTGGGGAAGTACCTCCACCACACAGAATACTGCATCCAAATAACAATTCCCTTGAGGGTTGTTGTGCTCCTGCGAGTGCGTGAGGTCACTAGAAAGAAAAAAACAAAGGAAGACGTATGGGGTGGCAACGCATCGGCGACACCTTGGTGTTGCTGATTTCCAAGGGCGGTGGTGTTGCTTGTCATCAATCAATCAAGTTGACATTGACGTTGACGTTGACGTGACATTGACGTTTGCCCTTATCTAATATAACAAAAAGTTATTTCTTATGGAGATGAATTGTTATCAAAATAACAATTCATCTAATGCAGCACCTCCTCACATCTGATAACGTCACTCACACGCATGAACACAGAAATCCTCAAACCTATTGTTATTCGCTGCGGTCTTCTGTAAGTTGAAAGTACTTCAGCAGTCGAACTCAACATTCCCTACCTCTCCTTCGCCAAAGCATCTTTCGCTAGTCGGTAGAGTCCACCACATGCAGGTTTAATCCGAAGAAATAAGTAGGAGTAGGAAGCTTTTGTTTCCATCCTGAAAGAACTCAACATCAAAGAGAGATTATCGTCGACTGTGCAATTACGAATCCTCAAGTTCTTTGGACACATAACCCGCAACGAGGACTCAATGGAACGATTGGTGGTGCAGTGGAAAATGGAGGGTAGGAGATCACGTGGGCGTTCTCCAACACGACAGACAGGTTAAATATCTGAAGCACTCCACTATCAACGATTGATATAGTTCCGCTAAACATTGCATGGCGGCGAATCGCAATAACAGCGGTTACACATGAATCCACCGAGTTGTGACCAAGACCACTCTGTCAAGAGTACACGACTAAGAAGAAGAAGGAAGCTTTTGCAATTTGACTTCCCCCATTGGCAATGGGACGGGGGCCCACCACACATTCCCACCACTGTGTCTCCTGTGTAGCCAGGATTAACAGCGGCGACCGCCAAAAAAGGCAATGAACAATGAAGTCCATTGCAGTCCCGGGGGTAAAACTACGGCTGTCTTGGAACTCACAACGAATTTAATCAGAAGAAATTAGTAGGAGTAGGAAGCTTTTGGAATTTGACTTCCCCTCTTAGCAATGTGAGAGACAGCAATATGGCAAATAAGGCATTAAAAGCCTAAAGAGATGGCTAGTCAAGTGAAGCTCAACTGCCGTGCACCACGGATTTTAAGTTTCTAACACTATTGGGGACCTAAAACATTGAGTTGTTACCTAACACATCGATTCCAATAATAAGAATTGCAAAATCGTCTGAACGCTTGGTAATTCTCCCTTGTTGCTACCAAATCTGAATAGTATACTACCCCGGATGCAACTTGCAATGAATTCAACATGTCATCCCGCTCCCGCCGCCAAAGATCACACTCCCAGAGAACATGGTGTGCTGTTTGATCGAATTCAGAATTAGCAGTAGAACACTCGCATAAGGGCGACGGCACTAATTTAAACGAAAAGAGTTTTGCCTTAAAATTGCCATGTCCAGTTAAAAATTGCGCAACGGGGTGGTCAACTTCTAACCACTTTTTCTTTAATCTATCTCTTACCGATTGAAAGAACAGATACAAGTGGCGTCCTTTGGTAGAAGTTTCCCACCTTTCCTGCCATTCAGACAGCAATGTTTCAAATACTTCATTAATAGGTTTAAACAGTCTAACTATTTTTTTACGATCACGAGTTTTCAAGAAATCAGGGACCATATTTTTAGATGTATAGTACATTGAAGCGCGGCGTTGTACTTCTAAGTCTACTGGTAACACACCTGCTAGCACGGGTAGTGCCTCGGTGCTTACAGTTCTATACGACTTACATAAAAATATCAGAGCAAGGCGCTGGCTTTGAAGCAATTTACGACGTGCTGCACCTATAGTAGCCCTATCTGCCCACACAGGTGAACCGTACGTAACACATCCTAAGTATGTGGCGGTATAAATAATTTTTAACGTTTTGAAAGTTAATCCCCACGTAGAGGTAGAAATTCGTGTTAAGGCATAGAAATTCTTTTTCGCTTTTTCACCTACTTGCTTCATGTGCTCGATATAATTAAAATTTCTATCCAAAAGCAAACCCAAGTAACAAACCGAACTTCTATTAGCAATTGATACTCCATTAAAATGAAATCGCGGTGAAACCTGTAAATTTCCCTTAAGCAAGAGTTGATATGTTTTATGTGGCGCAAAATCGAGACGATTACGATAACCCCAATCTGAAATTAAGCCTAGGCTAGTGTTGGCTAGTTTCTCTATGCTAGATCTTGAATTAGCATTGATTAATAAGAGACCATCGTCAGCGTAACCAGTTAACGAGCACCCTTCCGGTAAGGGTAGGCTAAAAAAATCATCAAAACCGATATTCCAGAGATACGGTCCCAACACTGAACCCTGGGGGCAGCCCTGCGTGAGCACCTTTGAAGCAACATAATGGCCAAGTTTTAATTTAGTTGTACCATTCAAAAAGTACGATCGAATGAGAGAGTAGATATTGCTAGGGCAACCTCTCACCTTAAGTTTCAGCAACAACATTGGCCACCAAGCATTATCAAAGGCACCTGAGATATCTAAGAAAATAGCTACAACATACTTGCTCTCCGAGAGCTCAACAACTTTGCGCACTGCGAGCGCAGCATCAACAGTGGACTTGCCAATGGTGAAGCCGTACTGATTTTTATGAAATTGCGGGCCACCGGGCAGCAACCGTGGCACAACCAAGCGCTCAAGCAGCTTACCCAACGACGGTAGCAGAGTAATAGGACGGTAGGACTTCGGATCGTCCGGTGGTTTATCACCGCCTTTTGGTATTATTTTTATAACGCCACTTCGCAAAATGCCAGGGAAATGACCTTCTACAATACACCGAGTAAGTATTGTTAGGATAGGTTCAGCAGCTACTTTACAAGCTTCTTTAATCATTCTATTCGTAATCCTATCATCACCGGAGGCTTTATTTGTAGGCAAAGCTTTAACAATAGACATAAACTCATCCATCGACGGTACAGTTGATATTGGAGTGGAAGGGCACAAATCCGCCGCGATCCTAACCTCACGATGGTAGTCACTGTCACTATCGGCGCAATCATCAGGAATTAACGCGTGCAGAATGGTCTCAGCAGTCTCTTCTACACCAAGGGTATGTGAATTATTAAATTTTATATTGGATACGTACGCCTGATCAATCCGCCTATTTGATTTAAATTCGTGATATAGGGGAGACCACGGGCCCTCACTATTTAATCTTTCTACAATACGTTTTAGTAAATTACCTTTCGATTTTTCAACAGCAGCGCGATAGTGAGATCTAGCAATACGCAAGTCACTTAGAGCGGTTTGATAGATTTCGCCTTCGACGTTACGTTTCTTTAACTTTGAGATTTTACGTCTAGCGGCACGGAAATGCCTACGCAACCTAACAAGGGTATCATTCCACCAGTCGCATCGTCTGTTATTAACTATAGGTTTTCGACCTAATGCAACGTCAGCGCAATATACGAATGTGTCAGACATAATTTCAACACTTTCCGTGACTGTAAGTTCACTACGAGTAAAATCTTTGGCGCGGGAAGCGAAAAGTGAAGCAAAACTTGCCCAGTCAGCGTTCCTAGTTTTATATTGAAAACCTATTAACTGTTGCGGATGTAAGTTATCAACAACTGGGGAGAACTCACACACAATCAGGCGGTGATCACTACAAGAAGCTTCAGGAAGAACGCGCCAGTTTTGTATTCGGACGTCTGCACTAGAAAGTGTGACGTCAATAAAAGACTCGCCCATTGGGCTACTAAAAGTAGGTGGTGCTTCAGGGGTATTGTGAATATGAAGATGCATTTCAGCAATGAACTCTTCAACAGCAGAGCGTCTGTCGGCGTCGGTCGCTCTCAACTTGCCGTGCCATAATGGTGATGATGCATTTACGTCTGCTCCTATAATAACCTTATGACCAGTAAGAGCATGCAATACTCTTCGTAGATGATACAAATGCGAACCCACAGGGTCAGAAAATTGAAAATAACAACTGACTACAAATACTCTTAAATATGGAGATGTTACTTCAGCTACCGCACAGTGAGTGGACATTAGGTGATTGATTGATGTTATAGTAAATCCGCCCCTTGGCGCATATATACCCGCGCGCGACTTGTTATTAAGTTGTATAAATTTACTGTTTAATTGAGATCTTTGATACTGCTCCTGAACTAAAACAAGGTCGAGCTTATAGTCCGCAACGAGCTTATCCAACTCAGATGTTGCAATTTTATCGTTGTGTAGATTTAGTTGTGCAATTACGACGTTATCCATAGGTGGTGTTTAAAATATTAAACTCTAACCGTGCTGCGTATGTGGGGCAAGACTCTGACCCGATCTTGTGGTCAGCAGGCTTTTTTTGACGCCTACATGCTGCGCATGTAGGTTTAAAGTCTGCTTCAGACTTCTTCAGACATTCCCGGGAGTCGTGTGCTTCGGCACAGTGGGCACAGGTGGGGTTATTTGCCGAGCAGTATTTGCTGACATGCCCATACTGCTGACATTTCAAGCAACGCACGACTTCTATATCGTCCACGAATCTACATGTGGCAAAATCTATAAAAATCTTATCTTTTGTCAAAATAAGGTGTTTACGTATTTCCGGGGAGATTTCGACTCCCATCCACTTCCTGCCGTAGGCTGTAGGGCGACGACGTACGATTTTTACGTCTTTTAGATATTCCGAAAATGTAATTTTTAATTCGTCTTTTATATTTTGATTATATAACGCGGCTAAAAATTTAGTGTCGTCCATTGTATCTGGAATGTCTTTTATAATAATACGCGGGCGGCGTCCTTTAGGCTTTTCGAGCTTAAGTCCAGCCGCTTTTATGCTTTCAATTGACTGCAGCTTTTTAATTTGAACGTCATTAGAAACGCGTACTACTACACCGGATTTCGCAGTTTTCTTGACCCCTACAATTTGAAATCCATCATCGGATGGCTTAATTGCTTTCATAAGTGCCTCTTTGGTTGCTTCGGATGTTGTTAATTCCGCCGATCGTTCTTCAGTTGGATAGGCTACGATGCAAGGTACTGGCTCGCGAGTTTGAACCGGCTTAATTTGCTTCGGCAAACGAAGTTTCAATTTATCGGCGTACGACTCGCTAGCCTTAGTTACAGGCACAACGGGATTATTTTTTGAATCTAATTTTAAGGCTAATAAATCTCGTTCGACAATCGCGAGCTTTTTTTCCGAGATAGCGAGATGTTTTTCCGCCGTGGCTGACTTTATGGCTAGCATAGATATCAATGAGGTAACTCGTTGGGTCATGCCCATTATCGTTGATTTATTTGCAACGCCAATTCGCGAGGTCTGCCCAATTATTATTTCATTAATTTTTGCCAAACATTCAGAGGATTCGCGAACAAATTCTATATAATCAATATTTGGATCAACAATTTCAGCTGAGGTGCTAAGACTTAAGTTGTGTAAATTGTCTATATTCTCTGTGCTTGCTGACCGCTGCAATCGCTTTTCATCGGGTGATAAATGGCTTGGTGATATATCACCAAATGTTCGCTTTGCATTAGTTGCCGGCGGTGAACGCGGCGTCAAATTACTACGGCCAAAAATTGGTGTCGTGCCACCAGGATCATCGGTATTACTTGACATTTTGTTTATGTAACCAGTTAATAGGAATAAAAATAAAATTACCTATCAAAATAAATTTTTCCCCGATTCAGGGGTAAATTTATAAAGGGACAACACTGAGAGATTAACGTATTTGTTGTACTAATTTTTATTAACACCAATAAAACACTAATAGAATAACAAAAAATGAAATTATTACGTACCTTTTACGGGCCAAACCTGTTTTACAACGATTGATGCAGCTGTGTTTAAGTAGCACAATTTTTTTTTTGTATACCTACTAGTTTGAAAACAATAATCACTGTATCTACTTATTTACAAATAAAACCTTAATAAGATCGAAATTTACAGCGAAAATTATAAATTCTGATCAGATGAACAAAATTCACCGAAATGCCCACACACTTTACGACACAAATTATGATAATTATTTAATTTGCAATATTAAATCGCACAGACAGATTAGTTCGACCGTCTTGCACAGGCGCGGGAGGGGGAAGTGCCCCATTGGCAATGTGAAAGACAGAAACATGGCAAATAAGGCATTTAATAAGAGGTCGCTAAAGGGACGGGGGCCCACCACACATTCCCAACACTGTGTCTCCTGTGTAGCCAGGATTAACAGCGGCGGTCACCAAAAAACAATGAACAATAAATCCATTGCAGTCCCGGGGGTAAAACAGACACAGAGAACTCGCAACAAATTTAATTAGAAGAAATTAGTAGGAGTAGGAAGCTTTTGGAAATTGACTTCGCCTTTTAGCAATGTGAGAGACAGCTATATGGCAAATAAGGCATTAAAAGCGTAAAGAGATGGGGCGGGTCGCTAGTTGAGAATAAAATTAGGCCAATCATCTGGTGCCTTACAATTTACGTAAAAACTAATTGTAGAAGCTGCTGTTCCACCCCTAGGTCACTGGCTCGGCAATGCACGCACATACACTCATACAACGTCCACACTCACCCGCGGCTCGCGTGTACTGACGTTTATGCCAATATGCACGAACACACGAGACAATGTATGTATTGTCTTAGTTGGACATACACTACATCCCTCCCTTATTTATAAATTAAACTAATGATTTTAAACTAAAAATCATTTTAATATGAGCTACTATAACATCATCCAATCAAATACTAACAATAATCAAAATGCTTTGTAACACTCAGACAACTACTTAAATTAGGCTTCATCATAAGTATTTATATTTCCTGGTTCTGATGCTGTCCATTCGCCTTGTATCTTTTTCAAATGCACCACATTTCTTCTCAATACTTGTCCTGTTTCATCGTTTTTTACTATGAAGTCTCCGTGATCGGACCTTTCGACCGTGTGGGAAGTAGGATTGAAATTTGAGCTGAGCTTATTCGTTTTCTCCATATTCTTGACGTACACTTTATCTCCTTTAATCAAGTTTGAATGAGTAGCTCGTTTTTTCATATCCCCATACTCCTTTCCTTTTTCTTTTTGAATCTTGTCTCTATCTCTTACATCCGTGTCAACTTCTGAATTATCTAATTTGTCGAACGATGGAATTTTATCTCTGTTTTGGCGTTTGAAAAACAATTCTGAAGGGGATTTGCCTGTTGTAGAGTGGGGTGTACTATTATACATAATAAGATATTCCCACAAACTTTCTCTGATATCCCTCTTTTCTAATTGACTGATCTTTAAACGCTTCAAAATGTCCCGGTTCTGTCTCTCGACCTCGCCATTTTGTTGCGGCCAATATGGAATTGTATTGTAAAGAACTATATTGCATTCCTTACAGAATGATCTAAATTCGTCGCTCACAAATTGCCGCCCATTGTCTGCAGTAATTGATATTGGATATCCTAATCTGCTAAAAATTTCCTTGAGAATTTTTATAATATGAGAGCTTGTGATTGATTTTGTGATCTTTACCTCCTTATAACGACTGTAATAATCTACAACCACAAGTAAATAGTCCTGATTGGGCAGTGGACCGAGTAAGTCCATTGCAATGTCAATCCAAGGAGCTAACGGTAGCTCACGGCGCTTCATTGGTGCAGGAGGATTTGGAAAACTTACTAAGGTGCAGCTTTTGCAAGATTTCACTAGATTCTCTGCATCCTTATCAATTCTCGGCCACCAGACTTTTGACCTCAATCGACCTTTCATGGCCACTATGCCTGGATGGCCCTCGTGTGCGGCATCAAGCACACCCTTCCGTAATGTTTCTGGAATCACTATTCGGTTCCCTCTCAATAAAATGTCGCCATAAAAACAAAATTCATTTTCAAAAATCTTGTAACCTCTAACAGATTCGCTCCATTCTTGCTGATATAACCCCTTCTTCACGTCGATAATTTCTTTATCCCTTCTGGATGCTTCTGTGATATCACGCAACGCTACTGCCTGAGGTCTATATTGTTCCACTATTTGGTGAACATACACGTCCTGTCCTTTAGCAGGGGTCTCCAAATGTGCACACAGTCGTGATAAGGGATCAGCTATGTTGGTTTTTCCTGGCTTGTAAATTACCTTAAATTTATATGATTGTAATCTAAGTACCCATCGCTCTATTCGAGCACACGGCTTTGATTTTGGACCAAATAGCACTTCTAATGGCTTATGGTCCGTTACTAAGTCGAATTCTTTGCCAAAGACGAATATATTAAAATGTTCGACGGACCAAACAAGGGCTAGAGCCTCTTTTTCGGTTTGGCTGTATTTTCTTTCGCACTCTGTCAATGTCCGGTTCCCATAAGCAATTATTCGTGGACCCTTTGAATCCACCTGTATTAAAATAGCACCAAGTCCAACTGGACTTGCATCTGCGATTATCTGGGTCTTATCTTTAACATCATAGTATCCCAAGGACTGTATATCTGTTAATATCTTCTTTAGGTCTTCAAAAGCTTTGTCTTGTTCATTAGACCAAAATGGTTTGAGCTCAGCATTTTTGCAGAGTTTCTTTCGCAATAATTCTTTTAAAGGTTCTGTTTTTGTAGCCAGATGTGGTATCCATTTGTTAACATAATTTACGAGGCCTAAAAAACTTTGTAGTTCTTCCACGTTCGTAGGGGTTCTAAAATTCGTAATGCTATCAATGTATTTTGTAAGAGGTTTTACGCCTTCTGGAGTTAAATCATGTCCCAAAAAATGCACCTTCTCCACTTTGAAAATGCACTTTCCTTTATTGAGCAAAATGTCATTTTCTTTGAGAATCTTAAGCACTTGTTGCAGTCTAATATCATGTTGCTCATCGTTGTCTCCGTAGATTAAAATGTCATCGATGAAATTGACGACGCCTTCGCATTTCAATAAGACTTTCTCCAGTATCTTTTGGAAAATTTCAGGAGCACAGTTGATACCGAACATTAGTCTTTTATATCGGTAAAGTCCCTTAGCCGTAATAAAGGTTGTGATGTGTCTGCAGTCTGGGTGTAGTTCAAGCTGGTGAAATGCATTTTTTATGTCCAATTTACTGAAATATTTGGATTTCCCAATTTTCGGCAACAGTTGGTCCATACAAGGCAGTGGGTGATTCTCTCGCATGATTGCAGTGTTAGCACGTCGCATGTCGACACACAGGCGCAAATCGCCATTCTCTTTTAAAATAGGCACCATCGGGGATACCCATCTTGAAGGACCATGTACCTCTTCAATGATGTCACAATCCAGTAGCTCCTGAATCTTGCTTCCTACTTTAGCTTCCAGTGGAATAGGTATACGTCGATATGGCTGCGACACCGGCTTTACTGTGTCATCTATTGGAATTTCTACTAATACATTTTTAATTTTAGGAAATGGCTTGGCCATGGCTATATCTTCAATTTTGTTGATATCCATGCCAATTTTTAAGACGCCTAAGCGTGTGGCTGTTTCTTTTCCTAGCAAATCTCGAGTACCTCCTGCAATAACGTATACTGTGGCACGTTCCTTACGATCCTTAATACCGATAATAGTTTCGAAAGATCCACTAATATTTAGTGGCGTATTACTTCCGTAGGCTAACAGCGTTTTATTAGGCTTTTCTATTTGATTTTCCACTTTGACTTGCTCCTTTTTCAAGATCCTCCATGTATTCTGAGTTATCAAGTTGACTTTACAGCCCGAGTCGACGAGCATGTCAACTTTTACGCCACCTATGATGCACTCGACAGTCACATCATCTTCGACATTAAATACGTAATCGACTTCTATCCTCTTCTTCTTCTTTTCTTCCAAATTGTTGTTACCTGTTCTCTCTTTTTCGTCTAGCTTCCTCTTTATACCTATTTTTACAGATCTGCAATACTGACGAAAATGTCCCATCTTGTTACAATGGTAACATGCTTTTACTCTTGCAGGGCAGTCTCTGTCTTCTGATCGATGTTTACTGCTCCCGCATCTGCTACAGGATTTCGTCTTGTTTTTCTTGTATAACTGTCTATTTGTGTTTGTTTCTTCTTTTTCTTTGTGGTTATATATCGCGTTAACTTCCTGACTTTCTGGTTTTTTATTTCCATATTTTTCCATCTGATCATTAACAACCTCCAGCGTATTTGCTGCGGTTACAATTTGATCGAGAGTGATTTCATCACCGATCGACAAAATTTTTTTTCGTAGCTCTGTGGAAGTACATTTTTCGCTTATTTGATCAATGAGATGATCATCTTTCCGATCAAAATTACACTTATCTGCCTGTTTCCGAAGTCGCAACAAAAATCTTTCAAATTTTTCTCCTTCTTCCTGTTTCATGAGTCGAAACAAGTGACGCTCGTATACTCGGTTCTGTTTTGGAAGAAAGAATTCGTCCAATTTGTCGATAGCTACTTGAAAGACGTCAATGTTGGCGACAGCTTCAACATGGGCACCAGGTAAGTTGTAGTATATTTCTTGAAGGTTAGTCCCCCCAAAATGCAACAATGTTGCTCTCTTTTTCTTTGGAGCCTTTATGTCAGATGCATCTAGGTATATAAGCAAAGCTCTTTTCCATTTCTCCCACCTATGTCCGACCGAGGCTTGGTCACCTTCTACATCTAGCCCTTCCAAAGGTGGTAATGGATTAGCCATTATTTATTCCCGTTGGGGTGATCTGAAATAAATAGACTTTAGCTGTTACCAAGCTATTCATTAGACCTGTCGTCCAAGAAATAAATAGAGGCCTTTATTATATTTACAGCCAGACTTCCTAATGGACGTTCATATATATTTTTTTTGAACCAATTCCCAATTTAATGGAGGTAGTCTACAACATGTTTATGCTACCATAAATATTTCCAATTTAATGGGGTCTTTATCAACCAATTCCCAATTTAATGGAGGTAGTCTACGACATATTTCAGTGAAATAGCATGCTACCATAAATGTTTCCAATTTAATGGAGGTCTTTAACAACCAATTCCCAATTTAATGGAGGTCAACGTCATGTCAACCAGTTCCCAATTTAATGGAGGTCAACGTCATGTCAACCAGTTCCCAATTTAATGGAGGTCAACGTCATGTCAACCAGTTCCCAATTTAATGGAGGTCAACGTCATGTCAACCAGTTCCCAATTTAATGGAGGTCAACGTCATGTCAACCAGTTCCCAATTTAATGGAGGTCAACGTCATGTCAACCAGTTCCCAATTTAATGGAGGTCAACGTCATGTCAACCAGTTCCCAATTTAATGGAGGTCAACGTCATGTCAACCAGTTCCCAATTTAATGGAGGTCAACGTCATGTCAACCAGTTCCCAATTTAATGGAGGTCAACGTCATGTCAACCAGTTCCCAATTTAATGGAGGTCCTCATAGTATTTGAGGCCAAATTATATTCCAATTTAATGGAGGTAAACTTAACCAAACAAATAAGTTCTTTTTTTATTTTTTTTTATTATTATTATTTTTTTTTTTAAAAAGGAAGCGTTCAATTTTCCTTCAATATATTCAAAACTATTCGTTGGGATTATTTCCAATCAAATGTAATAACTAACGATTTCATTTCGATTTACCTACGATAGCACGGACTTTTTTTTTTTTTTTTTTTTTTACGTGCTATATCGAGCCATATTAAATAATAATAATGTTCTTATCAAACATATCAATTACATTAACTGTCTTAAAATATGTATCAAATATGTTATGAACGCAGTAGGTATACTTGTAACTTATAATAACAAGTCGACGATGTTGTTTACATTATAAGATAACTCTGATCCGAGTCCAACTCTACTATAATGCGTATACATAGTGCCGCAGCTTGTTCAAAATGTAAACATTTCTAAAGTTATCTTACTCTATA
Source organism: Hypsopygia costalis (assembly GCA_937001555.2). NCBI lineage: Eukaryota > Metazoa > Arthropoda > Insecta > Lepidoptera > Pyralidae > Hypsopygia > Hypsopygia costalis. The sequence continues at coordinate 27,846,333 of OW443338.2, forward strand.
TTCACTAAGATTTTCATGCAATATCAAAACATTAACGTGATAAAAGATAACATTTGCAATGTTCGTTAAGAATTAAAAAATATAAAATTGATTTATAACAATTAGAACCCAAAACGTCATAACATTTATTTCTCTTTAATTTTATTTCTTTGTTACCTTTTGACTCGTCGCCACTTGTAGAAGCTGCTGTTCCACCCCTAGGTCACTGGCTCGGCAATGCACGCACATACACTCATACAACGTCCACACTCACCCGCGGCTCGCGTGTACTGACGTTTATGCCAATATGCACGAACACACGAGACAATGTATGTATTGTCTTAGTTGGACATACACTACACTAATGAACCTTTTTACAATAATGACCTGAATATCCCAATCGCCAGCCGTTTTTTGTTATAAATGAACGGTCTTCGTCAATCTAGGACAGCTAGGCCATTAAAAAATCTTTATTATACGTCCCAGTCGAGTTTATAATTAAATTGTATCAGGCTTGTTATTAACTTGGATTAATTTTCTATTTTAAAATTTTACTTTTAATATCAGTCTTCTCCGCTTTCTTTGCTATTTTAATATTTTTTCTAGTACTACTTTCCACCACCACTTACACCCCGTAAGTGGTTCATCAACATCTTTTAGGGGTGAAAGTGGTTCATCAACTTCTTTGAACCAAAGCCAACTTCACCTGCACGCGGTGCACCCTGCTGACTGACAAACGAAGCTCTGGCGAAAAGAGAGGTAGAGAGCGTAATTGTAAGCTACCCGACTGGGGAATGTACCTCCACCTCACAGAATACCGCAGCCAAATAACAATTCCCTTGAGGATTGTTGCGTTCCTGCGAGTGAGTGAGGTCACCAGAAAGGAAGGAGATGCTGCATTGACAGTGGAGGTGGCGGCGCGCGAGCGATATTTTCAATGTTGCGAGCGTCAGGCGGGCCGTATGCTTGTCTGCCACCCGACGTAGTATAAAACAAAACCCTCAAAGAAATTGTTATTTAGCTGCGGTATTACAATAGTTAATGTATTTATATTTAACTGAAATCTAAACCTGAGCATTAAAACTAACAACATGGGCACATGAAACCGGTATGCGGTAATTATCCATTTAAGTAATTGCTAGGTACATGTTTCGTGTCTCAGCCACAATACTCATATTAAACTATTATGTACTAACTATTGTACTTAATTGCAGCATTCTCGGCTTACATGTTGAAACATAATTGAAAGTAACTTTGGTTACTTAATTTCAGTTTTAACAAACAACATCTGTATCGTTGTGGATACTGTAGTGAAAACTGGAAATTGCTCAAAACTATATCAAAGTGTCAATTTAATAAGTATTATGTCAAATAAAAAAACCGGCCAAGTGCGAGTCGGACTCGCGCACGAAGGGTTCCGTACGATTATCTAAAAAAACTGCAAAAAAAAAAATCATGTCTGTTGTATGGTAGCCCCCCCTTAAATATTTGTTTTATTTTAATTTAATTATTTATTTTTAAAGTTAATATATAACTAAATATCCTGTGAATATTTCAAGCGTCTAATTGTTGCCGTTATAAATATCGAGCAAAAACGAGCAAAAAAAAAAACACGTTTGTTGTATGTGATTCCTCTTACATTAATTTTATTCTGTTTTTTAGTATTTGTTGTTATAGCGGCAATAGAAATACATCATCTGTGAAAATGTCAACTGTCTAACTTTTCAACATTACTCCGGACTACCAGCGCCCTACGTTCCCTCTCAATGTCCAACAATGTTTATGTTGTGTCTTCAGCAGGTTCTTATGAAAAAAAAAAGGTGCGGGGAAAATTTGAAAATTTAAGAAAACTGAACGATCTAACTTTTCTTATGTAACTTTATATCGTTTGACGGAACTGTCAGTCATTTGACAGATTGCGTGAAACCAATTCGAATTGGCCGTGTGGTTTCCAGCAGACTACAATTGAATCACTCGGTCTCTTCCCGTGGATGTCGTACAAGGCGACTAAGGGAAATACATTATCAAATATCGATCAGGCCTCCCCAAACCGTCTGGCCAGCGTGGGGAGTGCAGGCCAAATCCTCCTTCCGTCTAGGACGAACGAGAGAGGGTCGTGCTCCTGTAGTGGAGAATAAAATGGACCTGATGATGATGATGATGAATTCGAATTCATTATTTATTATTAAGAAGACAGGAAAACGTCTGTTGGCTCAGCTAGTTATAAAGATAGTAGTAACAAATGAGTTTATACTAATTTATTTGTTATGTAGCGGCAATAATTCATTTATATAAGAAATAAATTAATTTACTCCTAAGCCAAAAATGTTTGTGTAGTGAAAGATCCTTCCAGACATAATGTATGAGGAAGCTAGTTGAATCAATCACCTTAATTGGCTCAACGCAGAGCCGAAACTACCAAAGTTAGTACGTCTAAAATTAGACAGTAGAATCATTTTATGGCCTAGGCAAACAATAAGAAAGGATTTTTAGGAAATGCAACCTCTGAATGCGATATTTCAATTATCATAATTAAGAAATTTGACATTGACTACGAAAATGAAATAAATACCACAATTGACATAATAGTTCATTGGATGGAATGTAATAATTTAAACATTAACACTAATAAAACTAAAATCATACAATTTTACAATAAAAATGCGAAGCCGTCGAGTGTAACAGTAACTAATCGAAACGAGCCCATCGCTGAAGCGAAAGTAGTGAAATTTCTATGTATAGTTTTAGATTCACAGCTAACCTGGAGACTAAAACACGTAGAGGCAGTCTGCAAAAAAATAAACAGGTTTGTTTTTGCCTTGCGTCGTCTGACTCAATTTATTTCTTATGTAGATGATTTTTTGTCGCTAAATAACAAATGAATGCCATCAAAAACATAACTTGTAAAAAAACCAAGTCTCGCAACTCAGTTCTTCTACCGTAAAAAGTTGTGAGATCCATGTAATACCAAGTCGGTTAATTCATTCAGTCCCTACTTAAGGGACCTTCCCTCTTAACTTATTACGTAATTAACTATCCAAACAACATCTTATACTGACCAAATCAATATTAAAAATCTTTTATGTTTTAAATAAACAGATTGACTTGGCCATCGCACTAAACAATCTAATTTAATATAATATGTATCACTTGTGAGATACATTTTCATGCGATTTCACTTATATACTTCCTAGTCTATTGTATAATTAATAAAAACTATTAACTAGTATTTGTATATCTATCATCATAATCATTAGCCTGTATCTACCCAATGCTGGATATAAGCCATCCCCAATGCTCTCCACCAAATACGATCCTCCGCCTTCCGCATTCAGCAGCTTCCAGCCGTTTTCTTAAGGACATCGGACCATCTAGAAGGAGGGCCAACGCTTCGTTATCCTACGCGCGGGCTCCTAATGCCTTCCTCCGCCATCTGCCATCACTTACCCCGGTAGATGTGACCGGCCCATTACCACTTCAGCTTGCAAACTCTAAAGGCTATGTCGACAACTTTGGTTCTTCGTCGAATTTCTTCGTTCCGGATTCGATCCCTCTGAGAAATCCCGAGCATATCCCTCTCCATCGCTCGCTGTATATCTATAGATATACTATAATATTTTTGTGTATGGTAAATATATCTATACAATATTACAAGCCCGCAAGGCAGCTTATGGCGAGTTGTTGGGGAGTAACAACACCACGGGTATCGAATCTCCAGAGGGCCTTCGTCCCCGGCATGTCTTCGTTGGTCGGAGTGGAAACACAAGAAGGCCCCCGCAAGACTCAGCTCTGGCTTGAATTCATTGGCCATCAAGAGAGGAGTCATTAGAGCTATATACTCCTGGGGTGGAAGTGATAAAGGGCATAATGCCGCAAGTAACTTCGGAGAAAGCGCAGCACACCTATGGACACACCTGAGTTACTCACACCGGTGTTGCCCTCTGGCGATTTCCTGGCAATTCGGGTGCCCATCTAGTAAGTGGCGAGCCACCGCCTGCTGCACATAACGATCGATAGTCAGTCCATTACGTAATCCACCCAAATCTCATGTCCATAGACCATTTATTTTCTAACACACTTAGCAATAGTTCTAATACCTACCGAGACCTGCTCATGGGTATATTATTTTATTGATATATCCTGGAACGGGTCACGGCGGGTGTACAACATTACATTAAACTTCTCTAAGGTGCCTCTACGCGTTGTATCCATATCCCGTGCACGCCTATAAATGACCGGGTTAGTCCGTGGAAACATAATAATATGTCGCGTACTTTCGTTTTACTAACGGCGAATACGCGTTTTTTTCCACCACTTTTTCATCACATGCACATGATTATACTTCTCTCTCTTCCTTGCGCAGACTGTTCGTTTACAACTTCGTGTGATGCTACGTTAAGATAAGGAACTATATAGTAAGCAATGTTTGAAACCAACTTGTTGATATTACTGTAGAAAAAAAATTTTTTTTTTTCTACAGTAAGAAAAAAAATTTTTTTTTTTCTACAGTGCGTATGTTAAATAAATCGTGGTCTGTATTTGTGTGTATACCTGGGATATCGCAGTAAGACCCAGAGGACGTGCAGGACGGGAATCGTGATAACCGCGGCGGCGCAGGCGAGCCACCTCCGCCGGGCGCGGTTATGATTATTAGTCTTTTTTTTGTCCTGGCAATTTAGTCTATTTAATACGTTGCAGGATTTTGGTACAACTTCATAATACATGTCCCATTCTTGCTTTTTCATTCCGTTGACCATTTTACCCTAGTCAAGTGACTTTTGAACATACATAATTATGTGCCGGTACTATCTACACCTATAATTCCATTATATTATACATAATAAATAAATAAATAAATATTGTCAGACAGATTACACAGCGCCATCTAGTCCCAAAGTAAGCGAAGCTTGTGTTATGGTTACTAGACAACTGATAAACATACGTAAATATTTTTTTTTTTTGTAAATACATACTTATGATACATAGAAAACAGATTCATTTACCTACTTTATTTACACGTATACTGATTCATTTACCGCAAATGTAACTTTGTAATCCCATATATTTGTATGGGATTACAAAGTTATTTATGCAGTTAGTGTATCTAGAAAACTGGACGGAAATTGCAAAATATTTAAATTTTTCCTTGATTTATACAGTAAACACGAATTGTATTCTAAATTTGAAGCTTCTATGTCTGCTAGAAGTGCCTTAGAATTTTGATGATCGGTGAGTCAGTGAGTGAGTGACAAAATTAAGGAACTTTGACTAGTTATAATTCTAAAACTACTGGGTCAAATTGAATGAAATTTTAAATATACCGTGTTTATACAATACCTCCTTGGTTACTAAAAAATCAGACTCCTAGTTTTATCCACAACAAAGTTATAGGGGGTTGAAAAAGGCCTGAAGTGCTTCGAGAAAAGGATGGTATGGTACGGCCGTGCCGCTTTTTGCTCGACTTGGTGGGGGCACTGCCGTGCCCCCAGATTAGTATTAACCCACGAGTTACTACTATTCTTTACATATCACAAGCTGACCCGACAGACGTTTTCCAGCCCCCTTACCACCATCTCTTATTGCGACTATAGAGTCGCAATAAGAGATGGTGGTAAGGGGGGCATAGGCCATTTGAAATAGAGTCGCTTATTTATTGGTATGAATAAGCATTCTATTATTGAATCGCAATATATTCTGTTATTGAATCGCAATAAAAGATGGTGGTAAGGGGACTGTCTTCTTAACAATAAATATTGAATTAATTAATAGTCTTCATCATCATCAGATGATAAAGACTATTAAGGACTTAAAACAGTGAGTTGTTACCTAACAGACGGAACGATCTGTAAGATATACTCTACAGAATCTGAAGCCATAATCGGATCACTGCTGTAGTACTTAATTCAATGCGAAGTATCTTTAGAGCTTCCACAAGACGTGCTCGAACAACTTAACGGCACTTCAATTACTTGTTTTATGGCTTAGACCCGTGTGTAGTTGGCGTCAGTTTGACCAGGGCTTGACTAGAACTTAATGTTCAAACTGCAATTTGGTCAGTTCCTAGTCAGACAACTAGTCATCTAACTAACGTAATAGAGTAAGAGCCCGTCACTCCTACACCTTCGTTATTTTACAAAAGCTGAAAGTTTCTCTGTGCCATTATGGCTAATTTTTCTAAATCATTTACGTCGCTTACTGCTAAAACTGTTCGTACATGCACTGGCAATTGACGCATCCAAAGTATGCTCAACGTACCCTCGGGAATTTTGTCGTTTGCCAAATCTTTCATCTGCCTTAAAAGCTGAGAAGGCTTTTGGTCACCTAACTCCAGCAGTGCATGTCCCTAGCACGGGTAAAAACTATCAGCTAGTATGGAGTTTAGATCATCGTGGCTTTAGCAGATAACAGGTAACTAAAGTGTAATAAAAATTAAATTAGTATCGATACTGTCTAGCTACAACGGAAACATCTTTTGATAGTTCCTCAAGTAATAAAAAATTCTACTTTTATACTATAACGTAACTATAACTTTTTTTTTTTTTTTTTTTTTATACCACCAGTGTGGCAAACAAGCATACGGCCCGCCTGATGGAAAGCAGTTACCGTAGCCTATGAACGCCTGTAACACCAGAGGCATCACACGCGCGTTGCCGACCCTGTAAAAACCTCTTCACGCCCTTTTTGAAGAACCCCATGCTGTAGTCCCCTGAGAAAACCTCGACAGGCAGTTCATTCCACAGCTTGACAGTACGCGGGAGAAAACTTCTCTGGAACCGCACAGTACGTGACCACTTAGGCTCCAATGTGTGAGGATGAATTCCCTGTCGATGGCGAGCGGTGCGACTGTAGAAGGAGGCCGTTGGCATCATATCAAACAACTCCTCTGAACACACCCCATTGTACAGACGGTAGAACACACAAAGGGACGCAAAATCTCTTCTCAGACTTAACGGTTCTAAACCGTCTGTTAGTTTGGGATCATCGACAATCCTCACAGCGCGCCTTTGAATCGAGTCACAAGGTGCAAGCTGGTATCTAGGCGCTCCCGCCCATAGATGGCAACAGTACTCCATATGCGGCCGTACTTGAGCTTTGTAAAGCATAAGTCTCTGCCGCGGATTGAAGTACTTCGCCATGTTGAGCACACCTAGTTTCTTCGACGCCAGCTTGACCTTCCCCTCCAGGTGACAACGAAACTGGACATCGCTGGAGATTTCAACTCCAAGAATCCCAATGTTTTTGGCGATGGTAAGGGGTGTGTTTAGGAATTGAGGAGCCACAGCAAAAGGGGTTTTCTTAGCGGTGAACGCGCAGACTTGTGTCTTAGTGGGATTGAAATGAACCAGGTTCGTTCGCCCCCAATCGGACACACTATTCAGTGTGCTCTCGATCTTCGACACAAGCTGTTCGCGGCTCTCCTCCACCAGAGAGCGGGGAATATTAGCGCGGCCCGTATAATAAGCATCCCCGGTGCTGTCGTCAGCATAGCAATGAATGCTGTCAATGGACAACATATCATTGATATGCAGCAAAAACAGCGTCGGGGACAATACCGAGCCTTGCGGGACGCCAGCATTAATGTCCATGCTATCGGAGCAACTGCCATCTACAACGGCTCTAATGCTTCTGCAGGACAAGAAGCTAGCGACCCATTCGCATAAACCCTCTGGTAAACCGTATGCAGGCAACTTCGAAAGAAGACCACGGTGCCAGACCCGATCGAACGCCTTCGCCATATCAAGACTGACAGCTAATGCCTCACCTTGACTCTCCACGGCTGAAGCCCAGCGATGTGTAAGATACACTAGAAGATCACCAGTCGAGCGACCATGGCGAAAGCCGTATTTATGGTCGCTGATTAAGTCGTGCTCTTCTAGGTATTTCAGGAGCCGGTGAATATACTATATACTACGGTATATATATAATAACTACAATTTATTAAAGTTTAAATATATCTTGGTAGATGATTGGTACACACAACACAAAGTGTCTGACAATATTTTTTATTATCCAAATAAGGTGGAAAATAAGCATACAACCTGCCTAATGGAGACAGTCATCGCAGCCTATAGACGGTTGCGATACCAGAAGTTTCACTTACGCGTTGCCGATCCTGTAAAAATCCTTCACGCCATTCTTGAAGAATCCTCTGTTGTAGTAAATGTTGTGGTAATTTATTCCCCAACCTAAGAGTCCACGGAAAAAACCTGTCTGGAACCGCACAGTTCGCGACCATTTTGGCTCCAATGTGTTAGGATAATAATTATCTACTTTGAAGATTTTATAGAGTACTTTTTTATACCTTTTGTACCTGTTACCTAAGCCACCATGGTCTAAATTCCATCGCGTCAGTCGCTTGACGTTCTTATCTTTGTTAGAGGCGTTCACAGAGAAAACTTCAGCTTTAATAATATAATGAAGGTCTAGCAATCACGAGCCTCCTGAGCTATAAAACTATTTTCATTTTAATGCTAGAGGAATCAATCAATCAAATAAAGCCACTGTGTTTTATTATTCTATTTTCACATCAATGGTCGTTTAGTAACATCTTTGAACAAAGGCCAACCTCCCTTGCACGTGGTGTACCCTGTTGACTGACAAAGGAGGCTTTAGTGAAAGACATGTAGGATAGCGTATTTATAAGCTGGCCGGACAGGGTCAGTATCTCCAGCGTACAGAATAACCCCTAATAGTTATTTCCGTGAGGGTTGTTGTGTTCGTGCGAGTGAGTGAGGTTACCAGATAGGAAGGAATTGCTGCGTTGACAGCGTAGGAGGCGACTCAAGCGCGATAATTCAAGTTACGAGCGTTAATATGGTTACGGTAACCGCTTTACATCATGCGGACCGTATGCTAGTCTACCATTCGACGAAGTATAAAAAAATAGTTTGCTGCTGATAATGGGTTTTAGATGGAGCACAATGCATACTACATGCAGTTTGCAGCGCTCCGCTCGCCGACTTAATGACCAATTATCTACATGTGCTGCGTTGGTTTATAGACTACGGTAAACGATTGAATTAGATTGGTTGTATGCTCGTTTGGCACCTAGTGTAGAATTTTAGGGGTGTATTCGTGGTGGGTTTGTTCGTGGCTCACCATGATATTTAGATGTACAACGTATGTAAAGTGGTTACAGTAGCTACATTAACGCTCGTAACTTGACTTATCACTCACGCGCCGTCTCCGCCGCTGCCAACGCAGCAACTCCTTCCTTTCTCGTGATCTCACTCATTCGCAGGAACACAACAAACCTCAATGGATTTATATTTGGCTGCGCTATTCTGTGAGGTGGTGGTTGCCATATTGGATTAAAAATCGCAGGATTTAGTGAACGATACATTGCCACGAGAATCCGACGAGTGTGCAACATTTCAGCTAAATCGAACACTGGAAAGTGGGGCAAATTTAATTAGACACCGAGTTGAAACTAAAGTTGATACTGTTGATTGTTGTCACTTGGTGGAACATTATTATCATAATGTTATAATAAAGCGCTTGTACTGTTCCGTGTAATTATATTTATTTTTACCGACCGGTTTCGCCGCTAGGGCATTATCGAGGTACAGATGGTGTTTGTGTTTCTACCCTATTTAGTTGAAACTAAATATAAGTTGTTACACAAGAAATTATCAACCAAGACTTAAAAACCCGACTGAAATTCTAGCCTGATTTTTTTTTTGGTTTTTGTCCTCTAATTATTTTTTCGCTGCAGATGCCATAATAAACACATCCCTATGTCATTCTCACAGCTGAGACGAATTATTATTTTATTATTTTCATTATTATATAACCCTTCATTCTTCGTCACTTGGGTAAAAAGAAGCCTGTACACTATACTGCCTGTGTACAAGTTACTCAACACACTCGTGAGCCTCTAGCAAACACAAATAAGCACTAACATAGTAACACATCTAAGGCGGTAAATCTCGCATGTCAGCAAAATATAGAAAATTTCTGAGCAGGAAAACTATAATCGTAGGTACTTTGACTCCTTCGACAGCTATACGTACGAAATAATAAGTTGCCCGTTCACGAAAATCTATTTCATACAATCTTTTACCTCGTTACGAATTATTGCGAGAACAGGGAATGGGGAAACAAATATCAAAGAGACTACTCGACTAGCAGAAATTGAACAAAAAGTGAGCCGGGCAGGGTTATTGCGTGTCTCGATATAACGCTAGCGATGCGTTTTCAAAGTACGCTTCATACTTTTTAGGGTTCTGTAACCAAAGGGGAGAGCTCAATGGTGTCGTTTCCGTCTAATCGATCCCGAAACTTGACTAGGGAATGCAGTCTCAATTCGCGAGATCCCGATCCAGCGAGATCTCGCCATATTTTATGAGATTAATCTCGAAGCATAATATATAGTCAACTTAGTTGACTAGCTTCATCCATAGCCTGTTCGTGGGTGATTTTATTTACCTCGAACCCCTCCGTGCATTAAAGGGCACTTCGTCGCCGTCAACCCTTATTCTTCCCACTGCTGGGATCGAGTCTCCTCAATCGAAGAGCTTTAGAGAATAATCTACCACGCTGCTCAACTGTGGGTTGGCGGAGGTTAGTGTTTTCAAGCCGCCTAAAGGCCACTGACTTGGCTTAACGACTGTCATCTAACGACAACAGCCGACACCGACATTTTAACGTGCTCTCCGAAGCACGGATGAGCTCGAGATAAATAAACCCATCCAAAGTCAGGCTATGGTAGACGTTGCTTGACTTGCGTGATCGCGCCATTGAGCTCCTCAAAAGCGGCCTTTGGTTGGCTAATAAAAAAACTGGGCACTGCTAACCCACAATTGAACAGCGCGATGGAGTAAACTTTAAACCCCTTCGACTACGGGGACACTAACACTAGTGTCCTCTCTGCTACTTCAACTCGCTGACTCTGAGAGTTATGTCGACCACATTGATTCTCCGTCGAATTTCTTTGCTCCGGATTCGGTCTCCTAGAGAAATTCCAAGCAGCGTCAGCGTCCAAGTCTCTGCACCGTATGTTCTGGCGGAGAGGACGCACTGATTGTTGGGATACCCCAGCAACGGGATAAATATTAAGTTAATTACTCGTAAATAAATTAAACGGGTCACTCACGTCTTTTTGTCGGGATAGCCGATTAGTTTCGATCTCAAAAGGAGACCTTCATCAGGGCGAATGTCCAGAATGTACACGTCCACCCTTTGTCTCTCGGGCCGGACACTGCGCGCCAATGCGCGCGCCGCCCGACTGGAAAGGGTGGTGGGGGGTTGGTGAGTTGATTGGTGGAGCGCTTCCCTCGACGATGACGTAGTGGTAGCCGGTGGATCAAATTCTTCTATCTCTTCGGGCGCGTGGGATAAATATTGGTAGAGCCTTAGCAAAAGCAAATGGGCTTTACTAGTAAGGATTTCCCTACCTGTCCGTCTGCCACATGGCCGTATCTTTATAACCGAAATTTTGCAAGATTACATGTTATAAATACTATACGATGGTGTGGAACCCTTCGTTTGCAAGCCCTACTCGCACTTGGCTTGTTTTTTAAGTACCTATTCAGCGAGTCCTTAACATCGCGTTCGCTTCGCCTATACAGAACGATACAGCGCTAAACACTTGCTGTTTGTTTTTTTTATATGAAAGGGGGCCAAACGAGCACGCAGGTCACCTGGTGGAAAGCAATCACCACCACCCATGGAGATCAGCAACACCAAGGGGTCAGCGATCCGTTGCCAGCCTTTTAAGAGAATATAAAGACTCTGTCGTAATTGTTCGGAAATAACGCTGAAGGAACTTGATTCCACGATGTCCGTAGACCCAGCGGGACCCTTCGCTGTTTTACTGTTCGTGGTATAAAATGTGTGCGAATGGAAGAAGGAATTCCATATATTGGATAATATATTTTTTCCATTCCGCTCAAATTGAATTGTTCGACTTCAATGATTCAACTATTTTCACATAGCCAACATTGGACACAGTGCACAGAGAGCAAATAAAATATTTAAATATACCAGTATTTCAAATATCTATTTGAATACAAAATACAATTGTAATAAATCTTGAACTGCTTATTTTTAGCGATTGTGTTTTGGCAATAGTTTTGGCAACCCTACCACACGTAGGAAAAGAACCAAAAAAGAAAATGCGACATCGCATGTAAAGTGAAATAAATAAACGGTGGCTTAGCATTTTGAGACCGGTCGCCGATTTCTACAACTAATAGCCCAAGGGAGAAATTCGATTCGACTATGTTCCGACCTCTTATTCTTTCACATGGAAAACGAGAAGGACAGAGAATGCTATATCGTGTTGTAAAACGTGGAAAGCTGTATTGGTACAGAGGGCAGGATTTAAAGGGAATGTTTACGAGCTAGTGAAGTGTACCGCAATTCCTCACATGCGACTTTTCCTGTCTGCGTGCCGTTGTTAACTAGGGCATCGGTTGCAATGTCCGCTGTAATCGAATGGGTTACTTTATTTCCTTTTCCATTCGATCTGGCAGTCTTTATTCTTTTTTATTAAGAGGAAAGTCTAGGTAATAAGTCCCTATGTATAAACTATGACATATGACTTATTTGCCATATTGCTGTCTCAGTCAAATTCCAAAAGCTTCTTACTCCTACTAATTTCTTCTGATTAAATTCGTTGTGACTTCCTATGCAGCCGCAGTTTTATCCCCGGGACTGCAATGGACTTCACTGTTCATTGCCTTTTTTTGGTGGTTGACATCACATAATATAGACGCGCCATAGTCGTACATCACGCACGCCTAAAAGTAGCAAATAAGCGCTCAAACACGCAGTACGCGAAGATAGAAAAAGATCGTGAACGATATGCCGAACATGTAATTATAAAGAGATGAATGTATATTTATAATTAAGAACTCCTAGAGCGATATCAGCATTCAGCATGTACGAGTAACTTTCTCATGTCGACACGACGGACGCGACGTTTTGATATATTTAAATCAGTTTAAACAATGCTAATGCATTTTTATGCGTGATAGTAACAGCATCTAAATTATAGATATTTAAAAAAAATATTAATAAAGCACAATATTGAATTGTTTGTACCCAACGTTCATACTTAATTAGAAGCATTCTATTGCTTATGTATTCTCTTGTGATTTACCTCAGTCATCCAAATCCCTTTTTCGACATATAAAATTACACTACAAATACAAATAAAATTATATTATATACCAAGCAAAAAAATAATAAGCCATTTCAGGTCATTACAATAATGAAGGCTATAGAGCGTGACAGCGTGTGGGCGACGAAGCACTGGAGTATCCTTGCCGACGTAGTGTGCCTAAAAAGAAAATACTAATTTCTCTCAATAATATTAATTTCCGCCTCTCACTGAACGGAGAAATGTATGAAAGGGAAGTGGGAAGCAGCGTTTCTTTCTCGGGCAAATTGGTCCGAGCATCGCTAATCGAAAATCAATCCAGATCCTTTCCTACATTTTTACGTCGTATTTGATTGAATTTTCTTGATTGCCCTTTGTTCTATTATTTTCTATTCTAACCATTTCATTGTACTATGGCTTCTAGGTTTTTTAATTGATCGTTCTTTCACTTTTAGAAGAAATTTTATTCACAGGCAAGTGAATAAGATTTTCTTATATCGGGCCGGGTCCGATGTAAAGCGTCTCTTTACGTCTGATGACTTCAATCGTTTGCAATCTAACGGACTACATAAATTCTAAATTGCTACCTTATGTATATACTTGTACTTATCTATTCAGGGTACAGATTCTCCCTTAAGTAGATGCCGCATGTTGGATATTTTCATACCGGTTCGATGTCACTTAATTAATCAGACTACGTGACTGGAACGGGAAGCGACCTGTCTCATGCAATTGGTTATTTCAATTAGATAAACATTTTTGTTAATCACATCAACATGCACCAGTTTGTTGGCGTTTCCAGCCAATATAACTTGAGCTCTCATAGTGCTAATTAAATACATGAACTACTTACGATTTGCACAGGTCTAATGTCTGGCTGACACTAAATACGCCCATCCGTGTCTTTAGTTGTATCTACCCGACTGCGGTTGACAAAATAAGGAGCATTTAAAGTTGTTTGAACTTTGACACAAAAAACATATTTAAAAGTCAATATACAAATGGTTCTAAATTATCTGCTATCGCCCCCGGGACAGTTCTCAAACATAACTGTAATTTAATCATTTATTCGACGTTGACGGTTCGCTATATTACCGTCCGTATTTATTTGACAATAAATGTTTTTTTTTTTTTTTTTAAAAGAAATCTGAATTCGGCAAAATTTAGGATTCGGCAATTGAACACGTTTACCATTTTGACTTAACTGATACTTAATTTATATTTGACTAGGTAGCTGGTACTCGTCACTTCATCGGCGTGAAATTTCAACTCTAATTCTAAAAAAAAGTCACTACTTTTGCTATGCACTTTTAACAGGCGAATTTCAATAAAATTCTATATGACAGACAATAACTCTTTTCACTGAGATCAAGTATTCATGAAGTAAACATACAGATGTTGCTTGAACCTGAGCTTAATATATTTGTGAAAACCGCTAATAATCTGTTGAGTACTTTAGAAGATTAACATTCAAACAAACAGCCACACAGACAGACAGAAATAAAAATTGTGTCTTACTCTCTTCTTATCTCCTACACTATTATTTTGATTAATTTATTAAATGTACTGTTTTATTATATGTATATTTTATATATTTCTTCTTGTTTCTATTTTGTTAGATATTGTCCACTAGTAGTGTTTATTTATTTATTTATTCTTTTCAAAATTTCATAAGGGTGTAAAAGGCGAACTTAATTTTAGAAGCATCACTGGTAAAGACCAGTAAATCTTTGAAAATTGCAGAAATTCACAAATTCTATTCCAAAACAAATGGACAGAGGTCTAGGAAATAAGTAATAGGTCTAAGTAAAGTTCGCTGCATGACAGGATTGCTTGCGTGAGAACGACGAGTTATCAGCAATCTAGGCTTGCGCTACTCTGGATAAAACCGTCCTGCGCTGAACGAAATTCTTCTTCACGTTATTGTTAGCCAATCATCAAACAGAGAACGAAGGCGTGGTCCATCTAGCCCATACTATTCCGTTGTTTTTCTTATTTTTTTTATACTACGTCGGATGGCAGACAAGCACACGGCCCGCCTGATGTGAAGCGGTTACAGTAGCCATATTAACGCTCGCAACATAAAATATCAATCGCGCGCCGCCACCCCCGCTGCCGCTGCCAACGCAGCATCTCCTTCCTTTCTGGTTACCTCACTCACTCGCAGGAATACAACAACCCTCAAGGGAATTGTTATTGGCTGCGGTATTCTGTGAGGTGGAGGTACATTCCCCAGTCGTGTAGCTTACCATTACGCTCCTTACCTCTCTTTGCGCCAGAGCTTCGTTTGTCAGTCAGTAGGGTATACCGCGTGCAGATGAAGTTGGCTTTGGTTTAAAGATGTTGATGAACCACTTACACCTCAAATTACGAGTATGTTGAGACACACAATGGAGGGTAGCTTGCCTTTGTTCTCTGTATGAGCAGACCATAGCCTAATATTTATTTGGTTAATGTTATTTGGCAAATGGATAAGAGAGTTTGAGGTTTCAATATAATGATTGAAACCGCCATAGATTGATAGCAATATCTAATATTTATAGGATCATCATCATCATCAGGTCCATTTTAGCCCTCACTACAGGAGCACGACCCTCTCTTGTCCGTCCTAGACGGAAGGAGGATCTGGCCTACACTCCCCACGCTAGCCAAACGCGTTGGGGAGGCCTGATCAATATTTGATAATGTATTTCCCTTAGTCGCCTTGTACGACATCCACGGGAAGAAACGGAGTGATTCTATTCTAGTCTGCCGGAAACCACACGGCCAATTTATTTATATAGATATTCCTGGACAAATTACACACGGCCATCTAGTCCCAAACTAAGCAAAGCTTGTACTATAGATAACTGATATTATATTTAAATACATAGGTACATATAATACATAACACCCAGACCAAGACCAACAGACATGTTAATGCACACAAATATTTGCCTTGTGTGAGAATCGAACCCGCGACCTCGGAGTCAAAGTGGGAAGTGTTAACCATTCGTCCATCGAGCTCGTCAATTATTGCTACCCATAATACAAAATAATTACACTACCCAAATTTGACTTGTCTGGTGAATGAATGTAAATATAAGATTTGCCCACGTGAAAAAAATCGTGATCTGTTAATTAAAATCTTTATTAGGGTTGTGGTTAGGGTTCCCAACCCTCCCGGATTGCCCGGGAGACTCCGGTAATATTGGTTAGTCTCCCGACCTCCCGGGGAACAATAATTTCTCCGGTTTTTTCAAAAAATTATACTCTTCGTACTACATCTCGTTGAAGAAAATAAAATGGATTTACGCTGGCTTGACATCCATGATAAATCCATGTTCTAAAATTGAAAAAAAATTTGTCACGTTTGTACTTTCTATTGCTGTCTCTTGATTCTTCTTACGAGAGTGTGTTCAGCATAATGGAACAAGCATGGAGCAAAGAAAGAAACCGAATGAGTATTTCTTTAGTAAATTTAAAAAATAAACTTATATATGTTTATTCTACTCCCCCTCCCATTTTACATCCATAAAAGTCTCCCAGATTAGAGTTTTCAAGAGTTGGCAACCCTAGTTGTGGTGGCTTTATTTGGCCGAGGTATGTTAATTAAAGTATTAATTAAGGTTGCTTACGAAGTAACTTTTAAGTAACGTGTGGTCTGAACCACAGTATTGACCTAAGAATGACACATGAAACTTGAACTGAACCTAAAACTTCTAGACCTCGATGGAATTTTTAACAAATTCTGGGACACATGACGCATCTGACAACTTTTTAGGAATTTGTCTACTGGTTTAACAAACTTTCCAACGATTGCCCGCAATTTATAACCTAAAATGTGCCCATGTGTAGCAAATTCGAAAAGTTTTTTATTAAATTACATTTTTAGATAGGAGTCCTCGACATTAATATCTAAAATGACTCTAAAGCAGCGGTTCCCAACAGGGGTGGTACGAAGACCACTTGTGGTCCGTGAAAGCTAAATCAAGGTCCGCGATACAGAATTGTAATGTTAGACATTAAGCAATACGTCCACCCACAAGGTGGACAGACGACCTCAATAAGACCGTAGGATCGCGCTGGATGCAAGCCGCTTCCAACCGGTCTTATTGGAGATCTAGAGGGGAGGCCTATGTCCAGCAGTGGACTTTCAATGGCTGAGATGATGATGATGAAGCAATCCTAAACCAAATATTGTATTCTCGAAATACAGTATAGTAGATTTATAGGGCAGTTGGGTATCTACACTCATATTCATATTTATTTATTGCTTTTATGTGGTAAATACATTGACCTTAAGAGAAAAACAGGATCCTTACATGAGCCCGGCAAGGGCGTTGATACAGTATGTCTTTACATTAATACTTTGATTTCAAAATTTATGACATAAATGAATTGATTATACATTATTATTATTATACATTATTATGTATCTCTTTTTAATCCCGGGTCAAGCCCGGTCATTTGATTGGCGTGCGCGGGGATATAGATCCAACGCGTAGAAGCCTCTTTGAGAAGTTTGATGTAATGTTGTACGCCCGCCGTGACCCGCTCCAGGATATGTCAATGGAACGGTATACCCATGAGCAGGTCTCAGCAGGCGTTGAGACTATTGCCTCAGCATAGTAATACAACCAGTACTTTAACTTCATACTAGCGCCCAAATCGGCGCACGCACACAGCCAAGCGTCATTTACACGACCGCTCAGAAAGTTTTGATGCGCCGCGTACCATGTGGCAGAAGTACATAAAGACTGCGAACATTATGTGTTAAAATATCGAATAAATAGTTGGTCGGCTAACCAGGCACTAACCAGGGACCTGGAAGTGGTCCCCGAACAAAAAAAAAGTTGGGAACCACTGCTCTAAAAAACTAAACTACAGTAAATAAACAAACGTTTATTACTAGAACACTAAGGCTACGCTACGAAGTCCGATATGTAATTACTTTGGTATTAGGTAGGAGAGAAATAAATAAATATTGTCAGACAAATTACACAGCGCCATCTAGCCCCAAAGTAAGCCAAGCTTGTGTTAATATAAATACATAGAAAACACCCAGACCAAGACAAACAGACATGTTCATGCACACAAATGTTTGTCCTGTGTGGGAATCGAACCCACGAGCGTTGGTGTCGAAGCTGCGCCATTGACCGCTACGCCACCGAGCTCGTGAAGGAGATCAAAGCAAACTCAAATGCGTATCGATTCCGATGCGGTGATATGACATTTCAATGGGAAATAGCTTACAATTTCAATGGGAAATAGCTTACAATTTCAATGGGAAATAGCTTACAATTTCGGGGAAAAAATGGCTTACCACGATCTTTAGAGCCAAAGCACATGTTTTAAGTTCATTTATTCTGACCAGGAGCCCTACAGGCTAAGCTGAAGCCGATTGCTATCGGATTTTTTGACTGCCAATATCAAATTTCAATTTAGATTTATGGTACATGTGTGTAATAACTGTAAACTGCCTGACTATCAAAATGTGCTACGGGTTGTTAATTAATAAAAGTTACTTTCCGAAAATGACTCCTTTTATTACGCCACAACTGTTACACTTTTCTCAATTTACAAAGTACGTAAACCAATAATTTTAACCAATAATTTGACCAATAAATTTGACTAATAACTTGACCAATACTGTCGATTGAAGAGTGTGTACTTGGCAAACCTACTTTTAGCCTAAATGGTAGAAACACTGGAGCTCTACCAACTAACATGAAAATGTTTGTGAAAAACTAAAACGTAAGACCTATTTTTCGAATCAAAATATTCAATGGTAATCGGCTTCAGCTGGTAGGGCCCCAGGTTTACCTTTACGGTACAATTCTGGTAAACAGATAATATTTGTGTCATCATCAGCCTGTATCCACTGCTGGTCATAGGCCTTCCCTAATGCCTTCCAATATGCCATCCTCCGCTTTCCACATCCAGCCGCTGCCGGCCGTTCCCTTGAAGGCATCGGTCCGTTTAGAAGGGGGATCCTTCGTCGCCCCATACGAAATCTGGAGTTTCCTCCCACCAAACCACCAAAAGCTCTGATGAGAATCCAGGAAATCACTGTTGATTAAGACGCCCTTGCCTATCAACGTATTTGATTATAACTTAACCATATGATTATTATGAGTATTAACCCACCATAATTGAGCAATTAAGTAGTATATAGCAGTAATGTAAGCTACTTACATTTTAGTTGACCGATAGGAGTAGTATTTTGGGGTGTAAGTGGTTCATCAACATGTTTAAACCAAAGCCAACTTCACCTGCACGCGGTACACCCTGCTGACTGACAAACGAAGCTCTGGGGAAAAGAGAGATAGGGAGTGTAATTATAAGTGTATTGTGCTACCCGACTGGGGAATGTACCTCCACCTCACAGAATACCGCAGCCATATAACGATTCCCTTGAGGGTTGTTGTGTTCCTGCGAGTGAGTGAGGTCACCAGAAAGGAAGGAGATGCTGCGTTGGCAGCGAGGGTGGCGGCGCGCGAGCGATATTTTATTTTGCAAGCGTTTATATGGCTACGGTAACCCCTTCACATCAGGCGGGCCGTATGCTTGTCTACCACCCGACGTAGTATAAAAAAAACCGCTTCCCGCCGTTCCCTTGAAGTCATCGGTCCGTTCAGAGGAGGAGGGAGGCGACGCTTCGTCGCCCCATTCGAAGTCTCCACTCTAGGACTTACCTCCCACCAAACCACCAAAAGCTTTGATGAGAATCCTGGCAGTCTTTGTTGGCCAACGCCCTAGTCTATTAAGGTATTGGATTCTAGCTTAGCCATATGATTATTAAGGGTACTAACCCACCATAATTGAGCAATTCAGTAGCAGTAATGTAAGCTACTTACATTGTAATTGACCGATAGGAGTGGTTCAATAGAACCTCAAAGTTGACCGTGTTATATTCATGACACGTAGCCTGGATAGCTAGCTTGATTGTACTTACTACTAACTATAAGTTAGATCCATTATTAATTTCAGTTTACCCAGCAATGACAATGTGAGAGGCTCAACAGGCAATTATAATGAATATCTTAAGTAGGGCTTTTTGAATAATTATTATTCATTTAATGGGGATAAACCTTAAGGGAATTATCCCTTCAAATAACTAGCCAATTCAGGCTTTACTTACGTTGGGTATCTACGTCATTTTAGTTGCTTGATCACCTATAGTGAAGCAGCTGGTAGTAACACGCGATTTTTATTGACAACGCATGAGTGAGCGTCATTGTAAGCTACCCGACTGGGGAATATACCTCCACTCCACCTCACAGAATACCGCAACCATATAACAATTCCCTTGAGAGTTGTTGTGTTTCTGCGAGTGAGTGAGGTCACCAGAAAGGAAGGAGATGCTGTGTTGGCAGCGGGGGTGGCGGATCGCGAGCGATATTTTATGTTGCGAGCGTTAATATGGCTACGGCAACCGCTTCACATCAGGCCGGCCGTATGCTTGTCTGCCACCCAACGAAGTATAAAAAAAAATGCTCGTGTCCTCATGTTTTCTATGAAAAAAACAGTGGCACTCCGGGAGTGTCGACAGGAGTGAAAACTTGACCAATTACGTGAGTATTTTTTGAATCCTCAGGAAATATATTGCACTACTGAAAGCATTTTTCTAACTCTCGTACGTGTATTTCGGGAACAACAAAGGTCGATTGGTGAACCAATAGCGCACAAGCAAGCATGCGGCGTGGCGTGGTAGTGGTGGTATAGGCCGTGTGGTTTCCGGCAGACTAGAATAGAATCACTCCGTCTCTTCCCGTGAATGTCGTACAAGGCGACTAGGGGAAATACATTATAAAACATCGATCAGGCCTCCCCAACCCGTCTGGCCAGCGTGGGGAGTGTAGGCCAAATCCTCCTTCTGTCTGGGACGGACGAGAGAGGGTCGTGCTCCTGTAGTGGAGCCTAAAATGACCTGATGATGATGATGATGAAGCATGCGGTGCGGCAGACCTCATACCGCATCAAATACACCGGTGTCGGTTACGGGAACAGTGTCGCAAGTACAATGGTTTTTTTTTTCTCCTTTCAAAAAACTCCCAACGCGTTTAAAGAAATTTTCAAAAATGTAACAGGTACGTTCGTTCCGAATATAACCCTGTGTTTTGTAGTGAATTAAAATGGTTTTATTTTAACTTCACGTTGAGCTAATAAAAAGTAATAAATAGTCTCATTTTGCCTCGGGGAATACCCGAATAAATCAATTAAAAGTACAATAGATACAGTAATATCAAATATTCTTCGAAAAAAAATTAAAATATCAGCGATGCGAGCATTGTCCGCCGCCATTGTTTCAGCCAGATGGTCTAATTGGGGCTTTTATGAAACAAATGATATACCTTTATTTGTTGAAACTGCTGACTTTCAAGGTATTAAAATTAACTTTTGCAATTAAACGGTCTGTGGTTTTAAATATATTTTTTTATACTACGTCAGGTGGCAAACAAGATACTACCCGACTGATGTGAAGCGGTTACCATATTAACACTTTCAACAAACAACATCGCTCGCGCGCCGCCACCCCCGCCTACAGCGCAGCAACTCTTTCTGATGAACTCGCTCACTCGCAGGAACACAAGAACCTCAAGGGAATTGTTATTCTGTGAGGTGGAGGTACTTCCCCAGGCAGGCACCTTACAAAATACGCAATGCACTTTCTCTTTTCACCAGAGCCTAGTCTGTCAGTCAGCAGGGTACACCACTTGTAGTTGTTCTCCCAAATAAATGCTTGTTAAAAAGTAACTAAATCAAGTTAACCTATATACATTTTGGGGTAAGTGGTTCATCAATATCTTTGAACCAATGGCAACCTCAGCTACACGTGATGCACCCTCCTGACTGACAAACGAGGCTCTAGCGAAAAGAGAGGTAGGGCTATTTTTTAAGCTGCACTACTGGGGAAGTACCTCCACTTCCCAGAATACCGCAGCCAACAATTCCCTTCAGGGTTGTTGTATTCCTGCGAGTGAGAGAGGTCACCAGAAAGAAAGGAATGAATATAGGCTGTTAACGGATCGGCGACCCCTTCGTGTTGTTGATCTCCATGGGCGGCAGTGATTGCTTTCCATCAAGTGATCCACATGCTCGTTTACCCGCCTCTCATACAAAAAAACATATATACTATTTAACGTAACATCAAATAAATACATTGCAAACCTAACCTAACCTATTTTGCACAGCAAAAAATACTTATTGCACATCAAATGCACAATTTGACGTGCGATCAGATTAATTTGATGCGCAAATCTGGTTTTTTTAGTGGATCAATTTAATATTTTCCAAAAAAAAATGTAGGCTAAATAAGGTATAAGAAACGATTTTCGAAAATTCTTGCATGATACTTGATACCCTTGTACGAAGTCGCATGGGCAACCTAATTACTAGATAGTTGTAAAATTCTTGCAGGATACCGGGATACCCTAGTACGAAATCTCGTGGGGAAACTAATTAATTGTTAGTTATAGTGGTCTAATGATAAAGCTCTAGAGATCGTATTTCGAAGTTTAGTAAAACAATAGTAACCCGTCATCAGACGGGTTGTGAAGTTCTGCCGTCGCTCACAATCAGAGTTGCGGAGGAGGCTCACATCAATAGCAGTTACGAAGACACATCTATGGGAACTTTCGCAGTTTCCAACGATAATGGCTGTTGAGGATCTACAATAAATTACGGACTGTAGTTAAGATGGGATGACATTTTGGCAATTGGGGTGGGAAACAAGCTAAAGTCTGTGTGAGTGTGATAGAAACTAATCTTCCAAAGTGCCAACAAAACTATGAATACCAAAAAAAATTTAACCGGAACTCCAATTCTTTTTTCGCGGACGCCATATTAAATAAATAAATATTCCTGTTTATTTACACACGGCCATTTAATCCCAAACTAAGCAAACCTTGTACTATGGGTACTAGATAACTAATATTAATACTTAAATATATATACCTACATATATATATATATATATACATGTATATACATTCATTATAACTATGTTGACGTGGACTTATTTAGCATTTAGACAAACCTCGTTGATGTTATAATGTTAATTATATGTATCTGTTTAAGTGAACTTGTAAATATTTAATAAATAAATAAAATGTAATGTATATATGTACATATAATATCACTCCGACTCTATTTAGATATAACTACGCACGTAATATCTAGTTTTTGTGATTACTTCACTTTATTAGCCCTTTCGCATCCCGAGCCCACATACGACCACTGTTATTTATCTAAATTACTTTAAAACCCTCACGTGTAGATATAATAGGCCCGTATTTTTTGAATTACTGAACTCTTCAAAGAAATAAATAGGCTTTCACACACGAGGCCATTTCATTTGTGTTATAACAGTCGAAAGGCCCTAGTAACTTTGTATGCATTACTTTGTGAGCGAAATTAATATAGAAATGGAGTTGCTTTTAAATTTCAAAAGTTTAATGAATATTTGAATAGTTTAAAAGTTACTTTATACAGCAGGGGTGTCCAAGGCACGGCCTGCGGGCCGCATGCGGCCCTTCGGTATATATTTGTGCGGCCCGTGACGTGTTTTTCATTTACCGGTTTGTACAGTTTTTACCACTATAGGTTTTTTTACAACAAATTGATTGAAAATTATATATTTTTAGAAAAGTTAACGTTTTATAACTAGTTATAACTAATAAGCTTAATCTTTCAAAGTAGGTAGTAAAAATATCAGGTAGGTATTTGTTTCTGCGGCCCGCTAATTTATTGAGTAATTTGTAATTGTCCGGTATTGTATATGGTTTGGACAGCCCTGCTATAGAGGATTAATTTCTGATGAAGGATTGATTTCAGGAGCTCGATGGCGTCTTTGCGCGTGTCAGTCTAATCGAACACGCAAGTTAAGCAACGTCGAGCGTGCCAATGGATGGGTTTATTTATCTCGAGAGAGATCTCCGTGCTTCGGAGGGCACGTTAAACCGTCGGGTCGTATCTAACGACAACAGCCAGGGTGATATAGTAAACTAAGTCAGTGGCCTTTAGGCGGCTTGAAAACACTGGCATTTGTGTAAGTGGTTCATCAACACCTTTGAACCAAAGCCAACTTCACCTGCACGCGGTGTACCCTGCTGACTGACAAACGAAGCTCTGGCGAAAAGAGAGGTAGGGAGCGTAATTGTAAGCTATCCGACTGGGGAATGTACCTTCACCTCACAGAATACCGCAGCCAAATAACAATTCCCTTGAGGGTTGTTGTGTTCCTGCGAGTGAGTGAGGTTACCAAAAAGGAAAGAAGGAGATGCTGCATTGGCAGCGGGGGTGGCGACACGCGAACGATATTTTATGTCGCGAGCGTTAATATGGCTACGGTAACCGCTTCACATCAGGCGAGCCGTATGCTTGTTTTCCACCCGAAGTAGTATAAAAAAAAAAACTGGCCTCCGCCAACCCGCAGTTGAGCAGCGTGGTGGAGTACGCTCTAAACCCCTTCGATTTATCCCATCAGTGGAACGAATAAGGGTTGACGATGATGGTGATGGCTTCATCGTCATTATTGCTTACTGCGAGTGAGTGACGTCACCAGAAAGGAAGATGCTGTGTTTGAAGCGAGGGAGGCGGCGCCCGAGCGATATTTTATGTTGGTACGGTAACCGCTTCACATCAGGCTTATGCTTGTCTACCACCCGTCGTAGTATAAAAAATAAAATTGACGATGATTCATTTGTGACTGAAATGTAATAATATCAAGATATTATAAACATATATAGAATTTATGAAATGTCTTTACGTATGTTAGGTCCAAAACTAACTTCACTTGGTAATTAATTATCGAGGTCGCAGGAACACAACAACCCTCAAAGGAATTGTTATTTGGCTGCGGTATTCTGTGAGGTGGAGGTACTTCCCCAGTCGGGCAGCTTACAATTACGCTCCTTTCGTCTTTTTTCGCCAGAGCTTTGATTGTCAGTCAGCAGGATGCACCGCGTGCAGGTGAAGTTGGCTTTGGTTCAAAGATGTTGATGAACCACTTACACCCCAAAAATACTCTTTTGTTTATTGTTAAAGTCATAAATTAAATTAATTATCGACGAATTTCGACCACTTGCGAGCACTAGTTAGTATTAACTCGATATAATAATTGCTCTGTGTTTGCACAACACCAGAATTCGACGTTATTGGTGCTAAATTAATTAATTATATTAAACGACTCTTGGCCGTGTGGTTCCGGCAGACCAGAATAGAATCACTCCGTCTTTTCCCATGAATGTCGTACAAGGCGACAAAGGGAAATACATCGATCAGGCCTCCCCAACCCGTCTGGCCAGCGTGGGGAGTGTAGACCAAATCCTCCTTCTGTCAGGGACGGACGAGATAGGGTCGTGCTACTGTAGTGGAGACTGAAATGACCTGATGATGATGATAATGATTAAATGACTCACTCACGTATATTTATAGGGAAAGCCGACTAGTTTGTGGTTTTCATCGCGATCGAGAGGGGGTGGACGCGCCTCGACACTCGCGCTGATGAAAGTCTCCATTTAAGATTGGAACTAGTTGGCTTTCCCGACAAAAATACGTGAATAACCAGTTTAATATAATTGTCTATTATAATGTCTCACGCGAGTTTTCACCGAAGATGAAGCCGATTACCATCGGTATTTTTGATTCCAAAAATGGGTCTTAAGTCAAAGTTATTGACTAACATCTGCAGCTTAGACGTTAGAGCTCTAGAGTTTCTACTAGCTGAGCTAAACATTATTATTAACAATCAAATCAGTAGTTCCATTATCGCTTTCAAAAAATCCGATGTAATCGGCTTCACCTTCGGCGGTAGGGTCCCTGTATTTCTTATACGAGAATATACGTTTGTAGTATGCAATGTAGTAGGAAAGGCCCTACCTCTTTCCACAAATAACCAAGACTGCGTTACAGAAGTTTGGTTGTAAAACGCTGTCATTTACCGTACAAAATGCTGCTGTTGACGTAGTCTAGTTCAAAAGTAACCTATCTGCCACGGGAAGAACATACCTATTACACATGGCTTACCGTTTGTTTACGTCGAGTTACTAATTTAAATTCCGGGTAGTTCCAAGCGGCGGCGAGAGGTGGTGATGTCGAACGTTCCACGAGGGTTCTTTGGCAGCTCGCCAATCCAACCGGTCAATAATCAACTTGGCTTTAGATCGTGTTGCTACGAAGGGTTAGTTTGGCCAACCTTGCCAACATTTGGCATACGTAACGAGGAGTAACTTGTGGGTTTTTGACAAGGAATGTCGTAGCTGCTCGTGCTGCTTCTGGCAAATAGACAAAAACAGACACCGTGTAACCAACAATGTAAGAATGGGCAAAGGCTCAGCTCAGTCGCTCGCAAAGACATCAACACCCTTTCTCCTTTGCCTCTGCCAATATTAGCTACACAGGACAAATAGTGGTAAGTATGTATGGTGGGCAGTTCCATAGTTATTGTTGTATAGATATTGTTTTTTTTTTTTTTTTTTTTTATACTACGTCGGGTGGCAGACAAGCATACGGCCCGCCTGATGTGAAGCGGTTGCCGTAGCCATATTAACGCTCGCAACATAAAATATCGCTCGCGCGCCGCCACCCCCGCTGCCAACCTTTCTGGTGACCTCACTCACTCGCAGGAACACAACAACCCTCAAGGGAATTGTTATTTGGCTGCGGTATTCTGTAAGGTGGAGGTGCATTCCCCAGTCGGGTAGCTTACAATTACGCTCCCTACCTCTCTTATCGCCAGAGCTTCGTTTGTCAGTCAGCAGGGTGCACCGCGTGCAGGTGAAGTTGGCTTTGGTTCAAAGGTGTTGATGAACCACTTACACCCCCAAAAAAATTGTGAAGACATAAGAGTAAATAAATGATTTAAAAAAAAATTAAACCGACTTCAGTTGACGAGCGCAGCTTATTGGTAGAAAAGTTATCGCGTGACACAAGATTCCTTAGTCGCTTTGTACGACATCCAGCGCAGAGCAATGGAGTGGCACGATTTTATTCTGCCGGCTACCATAGGGCAAATTTAAGGGTTTCCCTCGATTTTTCTGAGATTCCATCATCAGACCCTGACTTGGTGAATATGGAACCACCTCGTAATTACCCTTTCAAATAAAAAAAATGAATTTGACCATACGTGCTTATAAAATTTAAGGGTTTCCCTTGATTTCCCTGGCATCCCATCATCAGATCCTGACTTGGTGAATATGGGACCACCTTGCAATCATACCCTTTCAAATAAAAAAAGAATTATGAAAATCGGTTCACAATTCGCAAAGATATCGAATAACATACATACAAAAAAAAAAATATTCAGTCGAATTGAGAACCTCCTCCTTTTTTGAAGTCGGTTAAAAATAGAAAGGAAATGTTGGTAGAACATTAGGCGAAACCGCTTGAAAAAAATAATTTTAATTACGTAGAACAGTACAAGACGACAAGTGCTTTATTAATAACAGAATATTAAGTATTACTTTACCTAATAAGTTTTATTAGGTAAATATTTGTCGAATCTCCCAGTAAACCATTTAAAAAAACTCAGTTACCACGTAAGGAACGACAAGCAAATTGTATATTTAAAAACCAATCGAAACTCCATTGGCATAAGTCTTTTGAATAAACTCGTTTAGCAGTCAATTCGCGAATTCGACTAAGTTCAGTGGAACGCAAGAACGGGAATGTATTGGTTAACCCACAGTTATGTCCTCCGAAGGGTACAGCGTTGCGAACCTTAACATTTTTTGAAGGTATTCACAATAACAAGAAAAATGTAGCTCCAGTATGTCTACTTATTTAAACGTCTGATTCGAATATTAAGAGGAAGTGTGATGCGCAAGTGGCGCCTCTTTTAATAAAAAATAATATCTTATTATTAAGGACGACGACGCCAATGACCTCCATTGGCGTCCTTGCATGTGTTAGTCTGATCGAACACGCAACGTCGACCATAGCCTATCCATTGATGGGTTTATATTACTTAGAGCTCCTTTGTGATTCAAAGGGCACGTTAAGCAGTCGGTCCCGACAGTTGTCATTAGATAACAGTCGTTTAGCAAAGTCAGTGACCTTTAGGCAGCTTGAAAAGTGGAGTATGCTCTCGTTTCCATCCCTTCCCTTCCCTTCCCTCCCATCCCTTCGTTTGAGGAAAGACCCATATCCCAGCAGTGGGATGAGCAAGAGTCGTCGTCGATCTTAGGATTTAGGATGAATATCTGAAATTCCGACACTCAGTTTGTTAACAAAATAAAGTATTTTTATATATAAATATATATTTTACACCAGCCCCCTTACCACCATCTCTTATTGCGGATCAATAATTGACTAGATTGCTTATTCATACCAATTAATAAGCGACTCTATTTCATTTGAAATAGAGTCGCTTATTCATTGGTATGGATAAGCATTCTATTCAGTTATTGAATCGCAATAAGAGATGGTGGTGAGGGGGCAGAACTCAAAATGTATCGTTTTAGAAATTATAGCGATAAGTGCTAAAAACAACTGATTTCAGAAGTCTTCTCTAAAACATCGAAGCTGCCTCGTTCTGATTGTAATTTTAGACAAATTTTGTTACTTTTCCTCACTTAACAAAAGAGTAATTTTGTATGAAATAGATATTGAATAGGAACATAAAATATGACGTCACTTGTTCAGCCATAATAATAACGTCAGCCAAACCTAAAATCCTTTTGAATTGCAATATAGGTGTTATGAATATTGACCATGTGCACGACAATGCACTTAACACTGACTGGTCGGAAATTATTAGTAGGCTTCTAACGTCATCGAATAAGTTGAGCTATTAATGTCAAACTGTTGAACATTTATGACGAATTATATATACCCTTCACGAAACTGTACTGTTTACATCCTTGATAATATGCCATCGTTTAGCACCTTAATTAATGGAGAATATTCAAGGACAGTCTTGACGAATTCGGCCCATCACGCACCTGTACATTCGTGTCATTCTAATAAGGCATCTTTTAGCACCTTAATTAACGGAGAATATTTGAATATTCTTCTTTTGTCCTTGATTACACGCCTGAAGAATTCAACAAATCTATCTAGATTAAAATTAGAGTTTGAAGTTAGTCGCAAAATTTTTGTTTCACTCCAATCATTAAAACGATTACAAATATTTTCTTCCACTAGACCAAGACTATTCTGGCTCGTACCTACTCTCCTGCTGCCGCTGCTTGACTATCACGTCTCTGAATTTCGCCAGCGATTCAAGTGACTCCCAATTCGGGACCAAAGAAATGTGCATATCCCATCTCTGCTGTATAAAGTACTCTGTAATCCAACAGCTCCTAAATACCTCAGACATAGAGTAGACTTTCGGGATTTTGATAGTCGTTTGCGCTCCAATGGTAATCCTGTACTCAACATACCACCGCACAACTCTGCAGTGTATACGGGATCATTCACAGTGATGGCAGCTGAACTTTGGAACACACTGCCTTTGGATGTAAGAAGAGCCCCCTCGGTAGACTCCTTTAAGTATCGACTTACGCAACTGCTCGAGAGCTAAAATAAAAATATATTTCATTGATTAGTTTGGACTTTATTTTATGTGTATTTATCCTTCTGGAATTGTTATTCATTTTATTGTTTTAAATTAATTCTTCTTTTATTTATTATTATTACTTAATAAAGCACATTGAATAAGAGAAAAAAAAATATCAGTATATTATTATATTTTTTTTCTCTTATTCAGTGTGTTTTATTTATTTAATATATAATTCTACTGGAAGAGATATCTTTCAGAGATAACCCCGCCTTTATATTGTTTAATTTATTTATCTACTTTTCTTTGCAATGTTTTGTGGTATAAAGAGATTACATATAACATCACTCGCAAATGGGAAAGTCCCTAAAAAGTTTCCTGTCGAGGTTTTCCTTGAAAGCTACAGTATGAGGTTCTTTCAAAAGTCGGATTGAGAAAGGTAAAGATAGATTATATTATGAGGTATAGATAAGGCATAGGATTGTAAGATTATGTGGTGTTTCGATCGATCGAGGAGTTCGTTGTTACTTAGATACTGTTTTATTATATTTAACACTGCTATAAGCCTCTGAATCCTCGAGGCGAAGAGAGACGAGGAAACTTCATATCTTAAGCCCACTTTAAGCACCAGCATTCCCTATTTCGAAGAGGAAAAATAAACTTATAAATCAAAATGTACAATACTGGAATACCTACTTCTAAAAATATAATAATTCGAAACACGTAGGTACATGCATTGTCGTCTATACAAATAAATAAATTGAAAGTGTCTTTTTGTAATGGCAAAATAACAGCTAAATACTAAATATATCACGGAAATCCGTGCTAATATTAAAAATGTGATTGTGAGTATGTTTGTTACGTTATCACGCCGAAACTAGTCAACCGATCATCATGAAACTTTGTACACATATTCTCAAAAGTATTAGGAAGGATATTGGATACATTTTATTAGAAAAAAGTAAAATAATGAAAGTATACAAGAAGCCTAATAACAAAAAAATATTTTTGTCTACCTGTTTGTGGAGGCTGATTTCCAATCAATTTTAGCGGGATTTTCACTGTGAATTACCTGATATTAGAAAAAGACACTTGGGCTACTTTTGTTTTAGAAAAACAGTAAATATGATTAATCGCAAGTCTAAATATATAAAAAAATCTCACTGATTGATCTGTCAACGCAAAGCTCATACAACTGGAAGGATCGGGCTAAAATTAAAAAGAAAAAAACTATAACTACAAAGTTATATAAAAACTCTGTCTATACAATGAGATTTTCTTGCGAAATTTGCGCATATGAACTGGCGGGCGAAAACTAGTAAGTACTTTTCACCTTTATTTAATTTGAGATTATTTTTAGGGTTCCGTCCTCAAAAGGAAAAACTGAACCCGTATAAGATCACTTTGTTGTCCGTCTGTTCGTCTGTATATCGAAAATGCGTGGAGGTATCAAGCTGAAATTTGAACTGTCTAATCAGTCTACGGTCCCATGTAGTTGTAAAAAAATCAAACTGCTAAGTTTACGTAAAAAAAAGATACGACCGTTTATTCAACAAAAAACACATATTTCGACATATTCTTAAGGGAATCGAAACTCATAGGGTACTTTCCGTTGACCTAGAACTATGAAATTTGGCAAGTAACATCGTTATAGACTACAAGTTCAAGAACAAACCTCAAAACTATACATTTGTAATTAAATCTTAAAAAAATAGTGGGTCTATATTATTTTATAGGGGATCGAAATTTAAAATTGAAGCTACTAGTTCAAATGGGGTATCATGATATCAATCATATGAAAGGGTTTGATGTGTACATTGCAAAATATATTTTATTTATTTTTTCCGACGCATTATTTCTTATTTATAATGAAAAATATCAAATTTATAATGTACGTACGGAACCCTCGGTGAGTAGTCAGACTCGCACTTGTCTGGTTTTTTATCTTTAAATCTATTGATTTTTTTTATTACATATTAAGTAAATTCGTAGTGTTTTTGTTATATTATATTTTTTTTGTAATTTTTGTTATATTTATTTTGTAATTTTCGTATCAAAATCGGAAAATTTCTGAAATAAGAAGTATCCTATACATACTATATAAACTCCTTTACGTTCGTTTGAAAATCTCGTCAAAATTGGATTAGTCGTTCCGAAGTTTATCCCAGATAACAAAACAAACACATCAATTTTATTTATATTGTACTAGTAGCTGTATATAAAATCTAATCTTCCTCGCCATTATTGTGAGTTATTTTTGTTTAGCGTAAATGCGAATGAAAATATGTGGGGAGATAAAAAATCATGAGTAAAGTGAAAACGTCATATAGGAGTAATAAAACGCCAATTGCTATTGTCTCTCAAGCGCTCTCCTACTTCTTAAAAGGATTGAGCAGACTGGATACTTTTTGTGGCGCGATTTAACGTTTTAATTGTGTCGCTATCGCTTACAGTATGATATGAAGAAGTTTTCAACCTCCTAAAGGATGGCTCACGCAACGCCAAGCCGGGCACGAGCCGAGCGAGTGCAATAAAAAATAAACCTTATTACCAGAGAAATACACGATACAATGATTTGCTCGGTAGTGACACGGACATAACGAGTCTTGGCCATCCGGGTGGGACTGCCGGCATTGCAATCGTTGCGTTTATATATTTGTAATAAAATATATTTTTCATTGTACTTGACTCGTGCCCGGCCCGGCGCAGCGTGAGCCATCCTTTAATCGAAGGCGATTCAAATTAGATTCAAAAATTAAAGTTCACTTCAGTTAGTGATTATTAAATCCTGGAGCACAGTGAAAAACGAAGGTCTTGATCGAGCTGTCTGACCGAGCTGACTGTGGAAACTCTCTGCTCCTCCTGTTCCCTATCTGGACCTTAACAAATATATACTGCGTCAAAAAGTTATTGTCTTTTTATACTACGTCAGGTATCAAACAAGCAGAAGGTCTTCGACAACAACATATAATTATCCCATTGTTAGGATACGGTCCTGCCATTAATCGAAGAGGTTTAGACATACTCCACCACACTGCTCAACTGCGAGTTGGTACAAGCATAAGGCCCGCCTAATGTAAAACGACCTATGATAACTCGCAATAGAATAGATGAGTATTGCTATATACAAACTGGACCTCTGGTGTTAGTGCAGTATATCCTTACGTCTGGTAACCTCACAGAAATATAGCAATTCTCAAGAGTATGTTTGGCCTCCCAGATGAAAAAAAAACGTCGGGTGGCAAACTAGCATACGGCTCGCTTGATGTGAAGTTTACCACAGTCATGCAAATGCTGGCAACACGAAATATTGCAGCCAACGCAGTAATTACTTCCTTTCTGGTGACCTCACTCACTCGCAGGATCACAACAATCCTCAATAGAATTGTTATTTGGCTGCGGTGTAATTTGTCCCGAAATATTTTTTTTTTTTTTTATACTACGTCGGGTGGCAGACAAGCATATGGCCCGCCTGATGTGAAGCGGTTGCCGTAGCCATATTAACGCTCGCAACATAAAATATCGCTCGCGCGCCACCACCCCCGCTGCCAACGCAGCATTTCCTTCCTTTCTTTCTGTTTTTTTTAAATTAATTCAATTAATATTATGTTATGTAAAATTCTAATTTATAAGCACATATAACTTATTCTTAAGTTATATTATTATTAAGTTATATGTGCTTATAAATTAGAATTTTACATAACATAATATTAATTGAATTAATTGTCTAATTGTCAAATCTTCATACATTATCATCTAAAATTGATGATATTGCCATTGTCTTCAAGGTTTGAATCTTTGATGCATGTGATTTAATAATAAAGAAACATGACATCTAATTTTCTGAATCACGTTCTCGCCACTAACTTTCAACAAAAAGTTGCAAGTCTATCTGAGCCCTTATAAAATGAGAGACATCTCGTTTGTCTTTTAATCTAGATAAAAGCAAGGAATGTGTTTATATACTTTGTATCCTTGTAGCGAATGAAAATTTAACGAATTCTAAAGAGTTATTCGATTACACCATCTCTTTTCAACTCCATTGAATTGGATCTTTCTATCCCTTTCTTTTTACGACGTAAGGTATTCCTGCTGCGGAGTCATTACAGAATTGAGGAGCCTAATGAAAGTTTTTGATTAAATTATGCAGTAAACAGCGGTGGAAAAGGAAGTACTCAACCTACCTAATCTGGTTGGATAATAAAAGGTTGGTACATAAGGTATTGACAATGGGAGTGACGGTGATGTGATGGTGGTAACCATATAATCCGATCAAATTAAGCCGAATGTGGGCAATTAGGGGAAAAAATCGTGTAGTTTTTACTAGACTCCGGCAAAGCAAAATGCAGGGTTATGATTTTGACCGATATGTATGTTTCTTTGTGGGTAATTATGTTCGTCTGTTCCATCGTAACTTCCAAACTACTTGTCATAATTTGGCAAATGAAGTATCATTGGAAGCGTTTTGATCATCTGCTGGATCGGCTACGACGTCACATTAGATTGAATGTGGCGCCCTCTAAAAGGCATAAAGTCAATAAAACAAATAAAAATGCTCGCTGGGCATCAAATTGATTTCATTAGCACATCCCCAAAATATATATAATCAGGTGCATGCAAGTAAAGCGTTTACCGGCTAGGGCGTCACATTGACACATCAAGGCTTTAATGGTCTCGTTAGACCCTTTGCATGTTCTGCACTCTGGGCTATCAATAAGATGGCTCTGGTAACCGCTTCACATCAGGCGGGCCGTATGCTTGTCTGTTGTTTATACTACGTCGGGTGGCAGACAAGCATACGGCCCGCCTAATGAGAAGCGGTTACCGTAGCCATATTAACGTTCGCAACAAAAAATATCGCTCGCGCACCGCCACCCCTGCTGCCAACGCAGCATCTCCTTTTCTGGTGACCTCACTCACTCGCAGGAACACAACAACCCTCAAGGGAATTGTTATTTGACTGCGGTATTCTGTGAGGAGGAGGTACATTCCCCAGTCGGGTAGCTTACAATTGCGCTCCCTGCCTCTCTTTTCGCCAGAGCTTCGTTTGTCAGTTAGCAAAGTGCACCGCGTGCAGGTGAAGTTGGCTTTGGTTTAAAGATGTTGATGAACCACTTACACCCCAGATACCTATACATGCAATAAAAAAAACCTTTTAATTCTTGAGTTAAGCAATAATGTTACTAGCTGATCCGACATACATCGTCCTGTCTTCTTTACAATGAATATTGAATTTGAATTGATTTCGCGCAATCTGTCAAATATAGTAAAATATAGTTCAGTTTTCTTAAAGTTTCTAATTTTCAGCGCAACTTTCTTATTTTTCTCGACGGACGAGCTCGGTGGCGTAGTGGTCAATGACGCGGCTTCGACACCAACGCTCGTGGGTTCGATTCCAACATGTCTGTTTGTCTTAGTCTGGGTGTTTTCTATGTATCATAAGTATGTATTTACAAAAAAAAATGTATTTACGTATGTTTATCAGTTGTCTAGTACCCATGCCCATAACACAAGCTTCGCTTACTTTGGGGCTAGATGGCGATGTGTAATTTGTCGGACTATATTTTTTTTTCTTTTCCATAAGAACCTTCACCTGACAATAACAAATGCAACATAAATAGTGAGAGCTCCAGACGGGGATTAATTGTAAAATAAAAGATTCACTGCAACTGGAACACCTTTTATTATACTGCCGTATTATTACACCTATTTTAACAGACTTGGTGCAAACGTACATTCGGGCAGAGCTTACGCCCTGGCCAAGAACACGATCGTAATGCCCGCTGAGAGCGATGGCTGACCGTTATAAACGATTTTCCCCACTGTCACTTTTAGGATCTATTCACACCTACCTTGAATCAGTGTTGCTACCAATTAAAAGGTAAGAGTCGTATTCTACCATAGATATTTTTAGGGTCGATACACTATGCTATATTGGTGATGCTATCGAGGATTATTTTGTACTATCGATATTTTTAAGGTCGATGCACACTTACGTTACATTGATGTTGCTATCGATTAAAAGGGGAGTTTGTCTCTAATTACAATTATACGTTACAGTCGGCCATCCTCCTCAAACGAGTCCTCTCGTTTAACACACACAAACAAAAACAAAATGTAAACAAAAAAAAAACATTAACAAGTCGGCCAAAAGGCCCAGTATATGTATTAACAGAACTTAATTATCTCAATCTGCGTTTATTATTATTATTTTTACTAAGTATAATCTCATTCTAGTACACAACGTATCACAACATATTGACAGTTAAATTTATATATTTATTTATACATGTTGACTACACATTTTCTACGGTTTGTAGTGTTCTTGAATTGGTCATCTCAAATGACCGCACTAGTCATCCCCAATGACCACATTAGTCATCTCAAATAACCGCATCAGTCATCTCAAATGACCGCATCAGTCATCTCAAATGACCGCATCAGTCATCTCAAATGACCGCATCAGTCATCTCAAATGACCGCATCAGTCATCTCAAATGACCGCATCAGTCATCCCAAACGACCGCATCAGTCATCTCAAATGACAGTTTAGACCATCCCAGATGGTAATTGAAATAAAAGGAATCATCTCTAATGATACTTTACATGTTTGTCGTCAACTAATTTGTCATCTCGAATAAAGCCATCTCTAATGGCGATTACAAGGATGGTATATTCTTTAATACCATTTCAATCATCATGTACGAGTATTAATCAGCAACAATGACTATGTATGATAATTAATTCTAATTGTAATCAAATCAATAATTACATTTAAGTATGACTGCCAAGTGAACATGAAAATACTATTCTTCATTGTTATCCTCGCTGGAAGAAAAGTCTGCATTATAGCTTAGCCAAGGGAAGATCTTATCTATTGACACAACCCCTTCGTACCGTCTACCTTTCCTAGTTAGGGGAGTGTCTACTACAATAAAGCGATCATGAGGTAAAACTTTTTTTATTTTGTAAGGGCCTTGACATTTTGATTCTAGCTTTTTAGACTGTCCTGTCCCAGATGGAATGGTTCTAATTATCCTAACCAGGTCCCCCTCTGAATATTTAGTTGCTGGCTTCCTGCGTTTATCGAACCTTTTCTTATTAGCTTCTTGGTTCTTTCTAATAAGATCACTCGCCTCGCTCCTAATCTTATCAATATCCTCCTCCATTCTATTTCCTACCTCTCCAACTACCTCATTCAGTACTCCTTGAGAAGTACTTGCTTTTTTCCCAAACAACAGCTCAGTCGGGGTTTTCTTAGTAACCTCATGCATTGAAGTGTTAATACCTATTTGCACTTCTGGTACATACTCGTCCCAGGTGTCAGTACTTTTATCATGAGTCATGGCACCCAATGCTGACAGGATGGTCCGGTTGTACCGTTCCACCTGGCCGTTTGCGCGCGGAGTAGCTACTGCATTTAAAACGTGTTTTATACCAAGAGATTTTATAAATGACTTGAACTTTACACTTGTAAAACTCGTACCGCGATCAGTAATGAGGCGCGACGGCATTCCAAACAAGCTAAAATAATGGCGAAATACTTTGATACTTGCTTTTGATTTTGTACTGCGTACCGGTGTTAAATTAACATATTTAGTAAACGAGTCTACAATAACTAAGAGATACGAGTTTTTTCGTTTACTTCGCACAAACGGACCTAGGTGGTCGGCATGAATGGTATGAAAAGGGACCTCGACCTTGTGTATTGGATGAAGTTCACCCTCCTTCATACCTGAGGGCACTTTGTGGTGAGCGCAACCTAAACATGACGTAACATACTTTTTGACGAATTTCCGCATTTTGGGAAACCAATAGAAAGCACGGATTCTTTCGAGTGTTTTTTCAAACCCAAAATGCCCAACATCGTCATGGTTTGCCTTTAATAGCTGCCAACGAACCCCTCTAGGTACAACCCACCTCTCAGTCTGATCATCAATAATACGAAATACACGACCATTCTTAACCTTAAAATCTTTGTGCACTGCTGAGATCTTATCAGTTTCTGGGTCTAGCAGAATGTCTGAAATGCGTTTGATTTCGGTATCCGCAGACTGTACTGTGGTGATCCAGTCCTCTGAGTTTATTGTTAATATCTCTAAATTGTGAATCTCATTGTTATCAGTCTCCACTGGATTTCGGCTCAAGCAGTCTACATGTGTCATTTTCTCTCCGGGTCGATATTCAATGGTGCAATCAAATTCGAGAAATTGTATCCACCACCTTGAGATGCGAGGGATAAGGTCTCTTTTCGTGAATGTGGATCGAAGGGCATGGCAGTCGGTAAAAATTGTGAATTTTATTCCTAATAGGTAGACTCTAAATTTATTTAGTGAATTCACGACGGCCAGTGTCTCTAATTCGAAAGAGTGGAGTTTCTGCTCATCTGCAGTAGTTTGACGACTAAAATAGGCCACGGGTCTAAAAGGTAAAGAATCTTTTCTCTGTAACAGAATACCGGCCAAGCCGATCTGGCTGGCATCAGTATGTAATTGTGTTTCGGCGGCATGATCATACAGTATTAAGACAGGGCGATTCATTAAAGCTTGTTTTAGGGTATCAAAAGAGCGAGCTTCGGCATCAGACCACCGCCAAGAAACGTTCTTTTTCAAAAGATTCGTAAGCGGTCTCGCGATTGATGCAAACCCTCTTACAAATCTTCTGAAGAAACTGGCAAGGCCAATAAATCTCCTAATTTCATGTGGATTGACTGGAGTTTTAAACCCAGCTATCGCTTGCGTTTTCAAGGATCCTGGTCTAATTTCACCCTTTGAAATTTCAAATCCAAGAAAATCAATAGATTCTTTAAAGAAATGGCATTTCTCCATTTTCAAAGTCAACCCACTATCTTTAAGTGCTTGTAGGACTTCTTTTAATCGACCCAATCCCTCTTCAAAAGAACTGGACGGTATCAATATGTCATCCATGTAGACTATTGTGTGTTTAATTTTGGCTTTGTCTAACACTTTATGAATTAATCGCTGAAAAACAGCCGGAGCATTTGCTAGGCCAAACGGCACGCGAGTATATTCGTATTGACCGTCTGGTGTAACGAACGCAGTTTTATCTATAGAGTCCTTAGCTAATGGTATCTGATGATAGCCGGATGCTAAATCAAGTGTCGTAAAGAGGGATTGTCCCGAAAGTTGATCCAAAAGGTCGTCTATTCTTGGAAGAGGATAGTGATCCCGCTTAGTTCTGCTGTTGAGAGCACGAAAGTCCACGCAAAGGCGGGTCCCACCAGTTTTCTTATTAACCAGAACGATTGGACTCGCATAAGGCGAATTTGATTCACGAATTATTCCGCACTCTAACAGCTCATCGACTAAGCCCTGCACTTTCTTTCGTTCGCTATAAGATAGTCTATACGGTCTATAAACTACTGGGTCTGTATCTTTAAGTTGGATAACCATTTCGGTTTCAGTTGTATACCCTAAATCATGCATTCCGGAAGAAAAACACTCCTTAAAACTTGCAAGTAAATTGTCTAACTGCTGCTTACATTTGTCGGTAAGTTGATCACCGCAGTTTATAGTTGATTTATTGTTATTGCTATCTTCTGTTACAATGTTGATTTTTAAATCTGTATCTATGGCTGAAGCACGAGTAATTAAGGTGCCTTTTAATAATGTAATTTGATTATTTCCTAAGCTGTGAGCTAACAATGTGCATTTACCTTCTGACATTTGATATTCGCCAGGCAATAAATAATATTCACTATTTGGACATCCTCTGACTGTACCAGAAACATATATTCTGCGATTATCATGATTATTAGAAACGACATGAATTGCTTTAAATTCCCCTATATTGATAGTAATGTCACTAGCCGCTACCAGAGGGACTTTGCATTGTTTATCGAAAACTCTTTCAACCACTACCTCGGTAGACGTTTTAATAATACGTATATTAGGGCGCTCTGAAAAACTATGACCTAGTAGCACAGGATAATTAATCAAACTATCGTCTACCACAAATACCTCTACATTTTTTTCGACCACTCCTTGTACATTTATTGTTACATACAATCTCCCTATTGGTAAATATGGTACGTTACCTAGTCCTTTCAAAAATGGTCCATTAACAACTGTCCAATCTAATCCTAATCTTAAGGCATCTGATATACGTAACAATGTAGCTTCACTACCTAAATCGATCATACTTAAAATTGGCTGATTGTTAATATGAATTGGCAAATTGTATTTATCTTTACAACCATCAGCCAGTATTTTATCAATATTATTGACATCAGTATTGAGAACAGAATTAAGTGGTGTTTTGGGTTCATGCATCAATACTTTTAAGACCGCTTTTTCCTTACTGTCTGGGCTAGAATTAGTTTTCTTGCGGCACACTGATTCTGTATGTCCCATTAACTGACAATAATTACACTTTACTAAGGGTTTAGGGCATTTAGCGCTTATGTGTCCTTTTTCCTTACAATTAAAACAAATAATTTGAGATTTAGTGTCTTTAGATGTACTTGGTTGCTCATAAAATTTTGAACGTGGAAATTGGTTGGAGCTGCGTTTATCTTTCTTATTATTTTCGCTACTATCGCGCATAGTCCTAAAAAACTCTAGAACATCTTCTGGTTTTTTGAATTTTGCAGCCTGAGCTCCAACTCTTACCCCCCTATCATCAACACCATGTAATAGGCAGTCCACCGCATTGCGACCAAAGATTTTGCAGCGATTCAATAAATTGATTTTATTGTAGTAATAAAGTTCAAGAGAATCACCAAAGCGTGCTCTCTTCCTAAGCATTTCGTTTAGTAGTTCTGCGTAATTTTCAGAAGATGGAAAAGAGTCTGTCAATAACCGTTTCCATTCTGCCCATGTATGCTTTAGAGATGGAAGCCCCTGATACCAAAGTTTAGCATGACCAGACAATTTCGGCAGTGCATAGTGTATGACCTGTTTGTCTGACCATCCATAGATTTCTGCACACTCGTCCACTTTGCCTAACCAACTACTAATCGTTTGTTCTTTTAGCATAGGGTCAAACTCGGGAATAACGTTATTTAAATGAGATGGGAAATTATCACGTTCACTTGGCTTGTTTTGAAAAAACTTAATAAATTCTTTAAAGAAAACTGTTGCTGATTCATACCTGGTATCATCATCTGGTGCTTCTTTGCTTCTCTTTTGCGGACGCTGATCTTCTTCTTGGTGACGGCGTTCCCTTTCACTACGTAGCTGGCTCTCCAACACGGCCAACCGCTGTTTTTGTGCTTCATATTCTTCTTCTAACTCAACGTTCTGTCTCGGACGCCCTTCACGCAGTGAACTGCGACTTCGACTGCGAGAATTCTGGTGGTTATTTTCAATACAATCAATGCGAGCGCGCCTGGTCGGATTACGCTCTGGGGTGCGAAGGTGCCGATCTCGTTTTCTAGGTAGGATAACACTCCTGTCACGACTTCGCCCCCTTTCCTCCGTCTCAGAATCTTGCTCCATTCCCTGAAACTCGAAACAGCATTATATAAGTAAACATTATACAAATTGACCTGTACGCGTTGATCGAAATGAGCAATAGAAACAGTACTTATTAAACAATTCACCAGTTTGACTTTTGAATAATTCAAATTTTAATAACAGTAATAGCTTTCAACTTTTCATGATTGTAACCTCAATATTCTTTGAAATGGTGCTATGTACTCAACATGTACATACACAAATACATACATATTATATACCCATATACACATACACATACATATACACATACACATACATATACATATACATATACACATAAATATACACGCACATATACACATACATATGTAAACATGTACATATTACACATTACATACACTTATGTACAGCCACATAATGTGTAGTCATGTCCATCTGAAATAATCTATACTTTTATTTTTAAACGGCGAAAGGATTTTCTATTGGTTACCACTGCATCCATTTGAAAACCATTATTTTTAGGGTTTACCCTTCACACACAACTCACAGAACCACACTTTTTATACTGAGAGACTAAAATCTACACTAGGACTTTGGCAGGTATCTTAACACTGTAGGTCCCGCTTGAAGGGCCATATCAACATTTTTTTCAATGTAAGGGACAAAGGAGTGAAAATGTTGATGCATTGCAACTAATATTGGAGGCAATCTTTTCGAGCTTTGACTGTCTAAGAAGCTATGTAGTTAAAATTATGACTAACGCATTACGTATACTAAAATAAAATCATGATTCGAGCTGTAATTGCTCAAATAATTTCACCGAAGCAATAAACGAAAGAAAAAAAAACGCATGGAAAATTTGCTTACCTTAATTTTTCTTATTTGGGCGTGTAATCCCACTTACTGAAGGCTGAGAGCTCCAGACGGGGATTAATTGTAAAATAAAAGATTCACTGCAACTGGAACACCTTTTATTATACTGCCGTATTATTACACCTATTTTAACAGACTTGGTGCAAACGTACATTCGGGCAGAGCTTACGCCCTGGCCAAGAACACGATCGTAATGCCCGCTGAGAGCGATGGCTGACCGTTATAAACGATTTTCCCCACTGTCACTTTTAGGATCTATTCACACCTACCTTGAATCAGTGTTGCTACCAATTAAAAGGTAAGAGTCGTATTCTACCATAGATATTTTTAGGGTCGATACACTATGCTATATTGGTGATGCTATCGAGGATTATTTTGTACTATCGATATTTTTAAGGTCGATGCACACTTACGTTACATTGATGTTGCTATCGATTAAAAGGGGAGTTTGTCTCTAATTACAATTATACGTTACAATAGAAATAGCGAAATCGGTCAAGTCGTGACGTCACGTGTGATGCCATGACCATGGGAAATATGGATTAATTTTTATATATACAGATTACCTATTTAGCTCAATATTAGGTGACCTGCCGGCTGTCACCGCTCCACGTTTAGGATTTAATGCAACCAGCACAAACACGGCGGCGGCGAACTTCGCGCCGGTTCTGCCAATATTGTGGGCAGAGTCAACAGCGGCACCTGCCGTGTTTGTCTGGCGTGATGTAAATGTACGTAATAAAATGGACGTTCTGCTTACAAAACGTTTAACTTTATTAGTCAACCTTTGGGAAAAGGAGATAAAACTCGAATACGGTTCACAAAATAACAGTAATGAACATACACATAATAAATGACTATGAAAACTAAAGACTGGTGAAAATAAGAACACTGAACTGAACTAGTAGAGATTATTAAGGGTACAAAATACATAAAATAGGTGTACAAAAGGCGGACTTAATGCTAAGAGCATAAAGTTTAAAATAATATTAATGACATGATGAATTTTATATATATTCGCTCAGCATACTGCTTCGCCCAAGTCCCAATCGCATCGGCAACGGACAAGCAACCTTGATGTCTTGTCAGTTGACGCTGCCATGCTGGCCTACAAGATGCTTCTTCACGCTTCGCTTGAAGGATCCCATATTGTATGTATAAGGAAATACATATGCCGGCAACGCGTTCCACTTTTTAATAGTGCGACATAGATATTGATCGTTTACCATCAACCTACGAAGTTAAGCATTGCTGTCCGTTATAAATTGTTCGAAGTGGTGGGGGTAGGAAGGATTATATCTTCTGGTCCAGATGTTGGACAGAGACGACCAGCAACGGCACTTGCATGAATCTACTGATGTACAATGGGTACCGATCGGCAGTTGTTTGCATGAACTAACTGTTGGCCAAGGCACGTAGGAAAAGTACGACTGGCTGAGAACTACAACTTCCTAAAAGGGTATCTTCTTAAATCGACAACTTTCTAAAATGTCTATTGCAAAATAGACAGTTTCCGAAAATTAAAAATTCCGAAAATTACAATTTACTAAGGGGGCTTTGGACTGAGAATGACAACTGTCCGGGGGGTTTTGAGCTACTTCTGGGACGAGTTTGGAATGTTTCCGGATAATTTTGGAATGGTTTTGAGATAGTTTTGGGATCAGTTCTTGCACTCGCTTATTTATAATATTCCTATGCAATGTTAGCTACGATCGAGCTCGTAAATTAACCCTAAAAAAACCGGCCAAGTGCGAGTCGGACTCACGCACGAAGGGTTCCGTACCGTTATCAATAAAAACGGCATGTCTATTGTATGGGAGCCCTCCGGCTCCCATACAATAGACATGCCGTTTTTATTGTTTAACTATAAACAAATAAATAAAATATAACAAATATTTAAGGAGTTAAATAATTGTTATATTTTAATAACTAAACTAACTAACTAACTAACTAACTAACTGTCTGTTGCCGTTATCAATATCGAGCAAAAATGAGCAAAAAAAAAATCACCTTATGTTGTATGGGAGCCCCCTTAAATAATTATTTCATTCTGTTATTTAGTATCTGTTGTTATAGCGACAATAGATATACATCTGCTGTGAAAATTTCAACTGTCTAACGATCACGGTTTATGAGATACAGCCTGGTGACAGACGAACGGTCGGACGGACGAACTGACGGACGGACAGCAAAAATCTCAGTAATAGGGTCCCGTTTCACCCTTTGGGTGCGGAACCCTAAAAAAGATCCAGACTCGTGTGCCGCTGCTGCTGCTTCTCAGCCTGAGAGTCCCAAAGTAATGTAGATGAAAGTGCCTGTAAATTTGGCTTCCGCAAAATAACACCGGTATCAATTAACTATGTTTCGCAATATTCCTAGTAATTTCTTTCGACATAATTCGTTGTAAGTTAAGGCAGTCGAAGTTTTCTCCTGGGGCTACAATGCTTTTACTGTTAAGTATCACTTTTATGGTTGACGCTGATCTTGAGGGCGGTGGAAATATGTTACTTGTGCGAATAAAAATAATATAGTATAGCATTCTTCGTTTCGTATTCGTCCCTTAAATTACATATGTAACACATTTTCACTTTTCGCGAGTCGAAAACTCGGTTTTAATTAGACCATACAATGTCTAATTTAAACCTGGTTTTCAAGTAGTATTACACGTATATTTTTATGAAAATTAATAATAAATTCTGAAGGACGGTACGTTCGACATACGAGTATATCGGGCATGCCACCGTCCCGGAGAGTCACTCAGACATGTTATCTCCGGTTATTCTATGCTTGCTAACTCCGAGTACTTGCACAGGCACAACTAAGTAGCCAAGATAGTACACCAACAGCTTGACCTGAAGTATGGTCAATCACAATCACAATACAGGTACAATCCACAGCTAGTTCTTGAGAACAGCCGTGCCAGACTCTACTGGGACCGATATATTATTACAGATAGGACTATTATGGCGAATAAACCTAATATGAACCTGATATGATTCAGCGATTATTTTTCCGGTAGTGATCTCCGTTCACG
Source organism: Hypsopygia costalis (assembly GCA_937001555.2). Classification (NCBI taxonomy): domain Eukaryota; kingdom Metazoa; phylum Arthropoda; class Insecta; order Lepidoptera; family Pyralidae; genus Hypsopygia; species Hypsopygia costalis. Next base: position 27,891,227 of record OW443338.2, read on the forward strand.
GCTTAATAACGAAGAGCTTCGATCGGCACCTTAAGAAGCTCTCGCTTGGCACCTGGCTCAAGAGTAAAATTTAGAAGATCGTCGTACTCGATACAGCTCGTATTGTGCGCCGGTTCCTTACTCTGGAGTCCTAGCCGCTACAGGAATAGGTTTAGCCTTTCCTGCCTCGGTTTTGTGTGCCTTCTATATATTGTTATTTTTAAAATTGTATTTTTTTTCTATGTAATATTATTAATAACAATATAGACAAATATGTAAAAAAAATAAAGAGAATAATATTAGGTTGGGGAAAAAGTCTTTTCGTATTTTATATGAAAATTCAAAACATTTTTTAATAAAGTTTATTTACATTTAACTAAAATATGTAGGTGCCATTTTGTTCGATAACTTTTTGCCATCTTGTAGGTAGAGACAAGATCCCATTACTATAGAAATTTTGGGACTTCTGTTCAAAAAACCACAACAAGTGGTTTTGGCAGTCTTCTCGTGATGTTAACCTGACATTGCCTAAAGAATTCTGAAGAGACCGAAACAGGTGGAAATCAGAAGGTGCAAGGTCAGGACTATACGGCGGATGCATTAACACCTCCCAGTCAAACTCTCTTAATTTTTGCTGAGTGGCTAAAGATGTGTGAGGTCTAGCGTTATCATGATGAAAAATCACACCCCTTCTGTTAATTAATTCCGGCCGGTTTCTCTCAACTTTTTGCTTTAATCTCATCAGTTGTTCACAGTAGAGTTCAGAATCGATAGTCCTGCCTGGCGGTAACAGCTCATAATGAATAATGCCCTTCCAATCCCACCATACACAGAGCATCACCTTATTGCAGGTTAACCCGGGTTTTGCCAGAGTCTGTGAAGCTTGAACGGCCTTTGACCACGACCTTTTACGCACGTTCTTGTCGTACGTGATCCACTTTTCAGCACCAGTTATAAGCTTCTTCAAAAACGGTTCGCTTTCATTACGTCGTAGTAAAGAATCGCAAATGAGTACACGGTTCAGTAGGTTTCTTTCAGTGAGATCGTGAGGCACCCAAATATCGAGCTTTTTAGTGTACTCAGTTTTTTTCAAATGCGCCAAAACTGTTTTGTGGTCAATTCCTAATTCTTCAGCTACGTCGTAACTACTGATATGCCGATCTTGCTCCACTTTTTCAAAAATGGCATCCATTTTATCCGTAACAGGGCGACCAGAGCGACGTGCATCTTTCACATCAAAATTTCATGATTGAAAACGCTTAAACCAAATTTGTGCTACTCTCACAGACACTGCACTAGGTCCATAAACGTCACAATTTTTTTTCGCAGCTTGCGTTACATTTTTACCTTTTTTGTAGTAAAATTTTAAAATGAATCGAATTTCTTCATTAGATTCACTCATCTCGACAGTAAAAAAAACAAATGAAAATCACACATTTACCTAATTTGAATTTGGAATTATCTTTTTTAAAATTTAAACTTTTTAAAAATATCAAAACCTGCCAGATATAAATGGTATAACCAAAGAGATTTTATTACAAGTTCGTACATACTATAATGCGAAAAGACTTTTTCCCCTACCTATTATTTCCCTGTTTTGCATATTAATAGTCGTGAAACTGCCATTTATTTTGGTGTTTTTTTTTTATTGTAAAATACGGCTCCAGATAGCCAAAATCCATTGCTTTTGCGCCGATTTATCGAATATTTGGCTGTGTTAACTATTTTTTGACATTAAAAATGTCTATCAAATCCTTTTCGGCCAATAAGCTATTTTCGCTATTCGCTATATTTCCGAGGATAATGGAGATTTCGCCATGGAACAAGTGTCCCCAGGTTCAGAATTCAATTGTGGATCCGATAGTGAAGGAATTTTGAAAGTTGGCTGGATAGTTTTTGAGAAATTTTGAAAATTGTAAAAAAATCGCGAAAAAAAATTTATCTCTTTTGCGTGAAAAAAATTATATTTGACATTGAAAAAAAATAAAAATTCTTTTCGCAAGATTTGTTTTATTCTTAAATTCATTTTCAATGCCTCCGAAGATTGCGGGAACTGCAGGGTCTGTGGATTTTTCTCAGCAAATTTATATATGTAATGAAATTCATTAATTTAAGGACTTTTTAACCCTTAACCGGAATCGTGGGTCCATTTTGACTCGACAACTACCAAAAATCCTTTACGAGCGTAAAACCCTGTAGTATTGTTACATTTTAAAGCTTTTTTGTTTTTATTATTATTTGGTATGGTCAAAACCTAAACCTAAGATATAAGGTAAAAAAAAAAAGATGTATAATTTCAAGATGTAAATGAATAAAAATTGATTTATATATTATTATTATATAAAACTTGTTTTAATGCACTTATAACCCGTCTAAGTGGTAGTTACATCCATATTAGAAAATAACTTGGATTTTAATTGATGGGTCCATTTGAACCCAAGATTCCAGTTATAATTATGTTCTTCTGTTCTACAGTGTAGTATACCTTCTGTAAAACGAAGAGAAAAAGTTGAGATTTTTTTTACAGAATCGGCCCCATTTCATATACGGATTAAGTAAACTTAAAACGAACAGTTCCTTGGCCTATTTGGATAACTATAGATACGGTAAATACGACTCGACCCAACGCGGAAGCATCATAAAATGACATATCGCCAACCCTCGCTTTACAACAGCTATCCCGTTGTCCGAAGACTAAATAATTGTTCACTTCTAAACCATAACTCTTTCTATATACCTATACATTGACGACTATGTCCAACGTTGCTAACACATGTAGAAATAAAACCATCAATGCATTTTAAATAACACGTAATATTAGTGAGAGTATGAGACAGGCATTGTAAGCAAAGAGCCGACAGTATAAATAATAATGTAAACTTATAGTGCGGGAGCAAGTTTGCACATTTTATGGTACCATAAAAAGACGGGCACTCATTTATTTAGAAGTTTAATTTTGTTTATCGGATCCAGTTTAATGGTCAAATAAAACGGACTATGCCGTGAATGTTTAATACCTGAGGATATTTATCAGGATTTTAGCACGTAGTTTGTTGTTTCGTTGGATTATTTCGTGCAGATTGCTTGATAAATGTAATTGTATTCTGTGAACCGTTTAAGCAACGTTCGTGTTGTTGATTCATGTTTCTTATCTGTGGAATTCAACAGCTTTACTATTTTGATGTTTTTGACATCAAAATAGTAAAGCTGTTTATGTTAAAAAAGAGTTAGGTATATAGGTATTCTCATCATAATATTTTTTATATACCACTAAAGTGACAAAAAAACATACAGCCCGCCTGATGGAGAGCAATTACCAAAGCCTATGAATGCCAGTACCACCAGGGGCATCACACGCGCGTTGCCAACCCTGTAAAAACCTCTTCACGCCCATAGCCTCGGTAACTGCTTTCCATCAGGCGGGCGGTATGTTTGTTTTCCACCTTAGAGATTTAAAAAAATCTGAACTCCACCATCCCTTTAAGGTGTATGTGACTTACCAACTTATTTGAGCATATTCTGCTGTCCGGGATGAAAACAAATCCCACAAATCAAAGATCATAAAAATCGGTTTTCTTGAGTTATAAATGTGTAACTAACCCGACATTATTATATACTCGTATATAAAAGATATATTTTTGACGAGCTCGGTGGTCCAATGGTTAGCAATGGCCACTTAGGCTCCGATGTTGCTTGGTCGACCCCCGCACAAGATAGATATTTGTGTGCATGAACATCTATTTGTGTGGGCCTGGATGTTTTCAATGTATTACATGTATGCATTTGCAAAAAAAAATGTACATATTTAACTATAACATCAGGTATCTAGTACCTGTAGACACGCTTTACTTAGCTTAGTACTTTTTTTATATATATAATTAGCTCAGCATATTGGTTCCACTTCGCCTGATGGTAAGCAAAAAGAGGAGCTCCCAATCGCACGCCAACGGACAAGAGACCTTGATGGACTAGATGGCAATGTGTAATTTGTCCAGGAATATTTATTTATATTATACTAGCGACCCGCCCCGGCTTCGCACGGGTGCAATGCTGATACTAAATGTACTACAGATTACAGAAGGTCTTTGCGCTTTGTCCTATCCAGTCCTTCCCCAGTTATAGGCACACGCCGCCGGCTCCGCGGCCGGTACCGCCACAGCCGTTATGTCTCTGCATTTTAAATGTGTAATATCTTCTAAACTATTCATTTAAATTACATGCTGTGAAGGGCCATATTGATCTATATTAAATGCGCAATGTATTTAAGGTACTTAATTGGATAAGGATTAATTCTGTATTGCTTAAAATCGCTTCGTAAATAAGGCATTATTTCTTGTAAAAAGCAAAGGATAAAATAACGGTTATTGTGTGTTACCACTAAGAGATAGACATATACCATCGCGAACTTTTTTGTAGACCATTTTAAGGTGAACAATACTGTACTACATTATTTTGATCTATCTCGTTGGGTTCAGCCAGCGTTTGCAATGAAAGAGCAAAAAAATGTGTTTATTTACGACATCACATTAGAAACCTCTAAATTATCAGTGTTTTTCTACTATGTTATGCATATATTATACATATAAACTTTCCAGTTGAATCACTCTATCTATTAAAAAAAACCGCATCATAATCCGTTGCGTAGTTTCAAAGATTTAAGCATACAAAGGGACATAGGGACAGAGAAAGCGACTTTGTTTTATACTATGTAGTGATAAGAGAAAAATAACATCACAAAATTTATTCCAAATAAATAAAAAAGTCAATTAATTGCAACAGTTTAAAATAAACTGAACACCGGAAACGTGCATTTAATTGATCATTAATACGCCCTTGATTCCGTAATCGCATATTAATCTGCTCGCTCGATCCATTAAACGTGTTTTAAACCCTTGATCTCATATAAAACGGCTCGTCGCCGATATTATTCCGGGCATAAATTAAAAGAATATAAATCTCATCTCGAAACTCGGCCATTAACGGCGCTCAATCGACTAATATTTTATTAAGCGTCAAATTTGGATAATCCCTAAAAAAGCGAAATAGAAGGGTCCACGTGCCGACAATTTGCAAATGGACGCACAACCGCTGTGTGTTCTGAACGTGTCAATATTATTTCACAGTAACTTATTACGAACTCTGTAAACCCGTGTATGCACGTAAAAACAAAGTTCCATTTCATGATACGAAATAACTTTGTTTACATATGCGCTAACGAACGTCAACACATGAAATGCATGGAAATATGCTCACCCGACGTATTGTAAAAAAAAAAATCTTGTTTATTTAAATCTTGGGGTGTAAGTGGTTCATCAACATATCTGAACCAAAGCCAACTTCACCTGCACGTGGTACACCCTGCTGACTGACAAACGAAGCTCTGGCGAAAAGAGAGGTAGGGAGCGTAATTGTAAGCTACCCGACTGGGGAATGTACCTCCACCTCACAGAATACCGCAGCCAAATAACAATTCCCTTGAGGGTTGTTGTGTTCCTGCGAGTGAGTGAGGTCACCAGAAAGAAAGGAAGGAGATGCTGCGTTGGCAGCGGAGGTGGCGGCGCGCGAGCAATATTTTATGTTGCAAGCGTTAATATGGCTACGGTAACCGCTTCACATCAGGCGGGCCGTATGCTTGTCTGCCACCCGAATTTGCTGTTACTCGCTACTTTGTATTTTTAATAGGTACTAATAATTTAATAATAATAATAACTTAATAACTTTATATTTTTTCCGTTTTTATTTCCATTCAGGAATCCTAATATTTATCAGAATATTAAAGTACCCTATGTGTATCTCTATGATTCCGTTGACTTACAGTTAAAATACCAATAAGATCGGATTTGATGGTACAAAATACTAAATGACCACAGAGGGGCAATTCTCGTAATTAAAATATAGTCAAAATTCAGTTTCGATCTCACAAATGTCACATTTGATATTTTCGTAACACAATATGTAACTTCAAAATTAAATTTAAGCGGGATTATATCGAAATATGAGTGAAAATTAAACAAACGAGGAATGTTACTTTACCAATAACAAGAATTGATAATAATTAATTAATTAAATCAAGTATATAATTTTAGTCAATTCACTATTCAATCTCTATTCGTTCAACTTTCAATCTGCGTTCGTAGAAAAATTACGAGAATTGGCCTTCAGGTGGCGTACTGGATGTCAGAATAGGTATCAGTGAAATTAATATTTGATATTAGTTTACGTTCCAGGAACCGTGCCGTGTCACTAATAACATTCCGATTTAATAAAATGATGAGTTTCTTTTAAACAAGAATGTAATTAAACTGGAGGATTCATTATCATCATCAGCCTGTATCTACCCACTGCTGGATATAAGCCTTCCCCAATGTCTTCCACCAAATACGATCCTCCGCCTTCCGCATCCAGCCGCTTCCAGCCGCTTTCTTAACCTCATCGGACCATCTACAAGAAGGGCGTCCAACGCTTCGTCGAACTGGAGGGTTATCAGATAGTAATTACTTTGTTTTTCCATTTAGGCAACCACAAGCACGCCCGATTCAAAGACAGTCGTGCCATGAAGACTCCAATTTAAAATATTCGTGTATTATAGTTGGTTGTGGACAGGGTTCCCAACCGTCCGGTTTTCGACCGGACTGTTGGGTTTTATAAGGAATTATTGGGGTCAGGTCGCTAACTTCCGACCCCATGCAATTTGTCCGGTCAGATAAAGAAAAAATAATTTTCATAAGCCTATATTTTGTTTTTACCTACCTGTTAAGTTGATATATTTGCATATTCCCAATAATACTTAACGTGTCTTTTTTTCGATTTTGACCAATTAGGACCAGATTAAATTTGGTGTTTCAACCGCCATAACCGGGTTGGAAAAGTTGGCAACCCTGGTTGTGGGTCTCAAGCGGGTCACTATTATTTCTGAGTCAAAGCCAACCTGTACGTAATGCACCCTGCTAACTGACTAACGAGGTTCTGGCAAAAGACAGGTCGAGCACATTACATTTATAAGCTGCTCGATTGCGTATGTACATCCACCTCACAGAAGACCGTCAAATAATAATTCGTAGAAGCCTATAGAGTTGCAGTGTTGCTGCGAGTCAGTGAGTTCACCAGGAAGAAAGGTTTTCTGGGTGGAGGGAGGTACTTTGCATGAGTGGCAGCGAGAACGATACTTTATATTGCAAATGCTTTATACAGCAGTGGCCGCTTCACATCAGACAGATCATATGCTTCATTAGAATAAGTATCAAAGTTCCAAATATTATGCTAACTCAGAGAAAAGTGCTGCGCGCATCTCCCGCGATTCGGCTCATATGTCCGCTAGGTCGGTGGAGCCATGGGAATGTTCCAAACATGCTTCTTGTCGGTCATCCGACGTAGTTTTTGTGAAGATACGACAGAACAATTTTATTGCAAAACCCAACAACCCTTTAGCTCTAGATTTTGCAAAATTGTAGAAAATTATTTGCGAAATCGTTTCGATTTATGTAAAGAATTTATTTGACTAGCTGCCACCATAGACGTTATCCTATTTTAACTATGAATATTGAATTTGAATTGGTTCATGTGATTACTATTGTCCACACAATTTCTATATTTTTCTCTTTATTAAAACTTTCCGTGTGCCCTAAGGAAAATACAAAAATAGAATTAGCCGAATTGGTCGAGCCTTAGGGTGTAAGTGGTTCATCAACATCTTTGAACCTAAGCCAACTTCACCTGCACGCGGTGCACCCTGCTGACTGACAAACGAAGCTCTGGCGAAAAGAGAGGTAAGGGGCGTAATTGTAAGCTACCCGACTGGGGATGTACCTCCACCTCACAGAATACCCCAGCCAAATAACAATTCCCATATGGGTTGTTGTTCCTGCGAGTGAGTGAGGTGCGAGTGAGTGAGGTCACAAGAAAGGCAAGAGATGCTGCGTTGGCGGCGCGCGGCGGAGGTGGCGGCGCGCGTGCGAGCGATATTTTATGTTGCAAGCGTAATATGGCTACGGTAACCGCTTCACATCAGGCGGGCCGTATGCTTGTCTGCCACCTGACATAGCATAAAAAAAAACACGCCCATGGAAATCAGCAACACCAAGAAATCGCCAATGTGTTAATTTTGTCCACAATTTGATCTACACTATTTTGCATGCTTTCGCCACCAATTAGTTCATGCAAACTACTGCCGGTCGGCACCCACCCACTACCGTTAGTAGATGCACGCGACTGCCGTCGCTGCTTTGGTCTCTGACTCTGACTCTTAATCTTAGTCTCTTAGTCTTTAGTCTCTTAGTCTGACTTTTATACTCTGTTTTGCAGGGTCCCATATCGAATTTGTTTGGAAACATCGCTGAGGAAAGTTGAATCGAGCATTACTTTCAATTGTAAGATTTTCGTCACCGAAAGTCTTTACAGCGTGGGTACAGGAACTAATGAGATGTAAGGTCTATAAAGTGAAACCCTTCGAGCAGTGGCACGGCCTAAACCTAACAAATTTACATATAAACGACAACTACAAACTATGTCCGAGCCACCACCGCCAGCCCCGAACCCTTCAACGATCCAGACTTGCTCACGACCGATCAATCGATCACAATGTTCTACACGGGTAAAACTTTGCTAGTGTTGAATTAATAAATCTTGTGGGATATAGTTTCTACAGTTTATTTATTTATATTGTAATATAATAAATAAATATTGTCAGACAAATTACACAGCGCCATCTAGCCCCAAAGTAAGCGAAGCTTGTGTTATGGGTTCTAGATAACTGATAAACATACGTAAATACATTTTTTTTTTGTAAATACATACTTAAGATACATAGAAAACACCCAGACCAAGGCAAACAGACATGTTCATGCACACACATGTTTGTCCTGTGTGGGAATCGAACCCACGAGCGTTGGTGTCGAAGCCGCGTCATTGACCGCTACGCCATCGAGCTCGTCATATGATATGATTGAAGACTACAGCCTGTTCTGAATTCCAACGCATTAATGGACACAGATAGTACGCCCCGTTATGTCCATTGTGCGTTAAGGGTCATCATCATCATCATCCTGTATCTACCCACTACTGGATATAAGCCTTCCCCAATGCTTTCCACCAGATACGATCCTCCGCCTTCCGCAATCAGCCGCTCCCAGCCGCTTTCTTAAGGTCATCAGATCATCTAGTAGGAGGGCGCCCAACACTTCGTCGTCCTACGTATATATACCTTCCCCCCCATCTACCATCACTTACTCGGCAGATGTGACCGGCCCATTGCCACTTCAGCTTTCAAACTCTGAAGGCTATGTCGACAACTTTAGTTCTCCGTCGAATTTCTTCGTTCCGGATTCGATCCCGCAGAGAAACCCCGAGCATAGCCCTCTCCATCGCTCGCTGCGCAACCTTTAGCCTGTGGACCAGTCCGATGGTCAGTGTCCAAGTCTCTGTGTCATATGTCATTGCAGGGAGGACGCACTGGTTGAAGACTTTAGTCTTCAAGCATTGGGGTATCTGTGCGGTGAAGATGTGCCGAAGCTTTCCAAAAGCTGCCCAGCTAAGTCGAATGCGTCCATCGATCTCTTTGTTGAAATTACCCCGGCCAAGCTGTATGGAATGACCGAGGTAGACATAGTCTTTAACTACTTCAATAGCTGCATTCTCTACGATAACCGGGCTAGGAATGACAAAATGGTTGTACATGACTTTCGTCTTATCGAAATTCATCCCCAGCCCCGCACGTCGCGATGCAGCATTGAGATCGACCAAAATACGACCGAGGCGGATAATTTCTTATAATTGTCTAGTTATTTTAGGTTGTTATTGTAGCCTCAATTCAATAATTATGTATGTTTTGTAAGTAGAATACGAAAACTTTGTTCTTTAGTTTAAATAAATAACAGCTTGTTTCAAAACAATAAAATGAGTTACAAATATTTTAAAAATGAAAAAATTCCCCGCCGCCTAAATGGGATTCGAAGCGATGACCTTTCGACTACCGATCGAGTGTTCTTTCCAACAGAGGTAATAGGAAGGTGGCAAATGTTTGCATTTTATATTTACTGCTGTGAAGTTGCTGTGTAGCCACCCATCTACATATTAAGTAATAAAATATACACCATTAAGCAAGGCAAGGCATTGCAGTCCATCGTTGGAGATGAAATTCGGTATTTTTTTGTTATACTACGTTGCGTGGCAGACAAGCACACAGCCCGCCCGATGCGAAGTGGTTACCATATTAACGCTCGCAACATAAAATATCGCTCGCGCGTCGCCACCCCCGCTGCCATCGCAGCATCTCCTTCCTTTCTGGTGACCTCACTCACTCGCAGGAACACAACAACCCTCAAGGGAACCGTTATTTGGCTGCGGTATTATGTGAGGTGGAGGTACATTCCCCAGTCGGGTAGCTTACAATTACGCTATCTACCTCTTTTTTCGCCAGAGCTTCGTTTGTCAGTCAGCAGGGTGCACCGCGTGCAGGTGAAGTTGGCTTTGGATCAAAGATGTTGATGAACCACTTACACCCCAAATCCTTTTTTGATAACACCAAAGTAAGAGCCCTCAAACGGTAATCTAGAGGTCATGTCATGTTCGAATCCCACCTAGGTGAATTTTTCCATTTATAAAATATTTGTAACTTTCTGGACAGTCGCCTGAAATCAATTATTTAAATAATAATTAAACATTGAATTATTTTAAAACAATTTCAACATACCAAAAACGAATGGAGCGATTTCGATGTTCATTGAACAAACACGCAAATTGAATTATCTACCTACTTATTCGCAAAGTTTAATCAAAATCCAATTAGGCCTCAATTCAATAACTCAATATTTATTTTCATATAAAATTTCACAAACGCTGAATGGATTTCGCTGTCCAACTAGTTTAAAACTGTCTTAAAGTTTTCTATCTACAAATTGTTATTAACATCTGAGTTGGTCGAATCTAGATTGAATTATGAATTGACTAAAAATTATAAAATAAAAAGAAGATATAGTACAAAAAAATATGTATAAAAAGAAAAAGAAAACACCCAGACCAAGACAAACAGAGATGTACATGCACACAAATGTTTGCCTTGTGCGGGGTTCGAACACACGACCTTAGACTCAAACTAGCTATTGGACCACCGGGCTCGTCTATCTATCATACTATACATACTAATATTATAAATGCGAAAGTGTGTCTATTTGTTACCTTTTCTCTACTAAAGGGCTGAACCAGTTTGAATAAAGTTAGGCTTGGTCATAAATTATATCCCGAGGAAAAACATAGGTTACTTATTAGAGCGATATAATCGACATAGATGCGGTAGACGCCGCGGAAGTAAGCTTGTCAAGTTATAATTAAATTTTGAAGATAAATGTATCACGTAGTTATGAAATGTAAAATTTGTGAGATGGAGACTGGTTACTGATTTTAAGTACATAATTACATTCTGTCAGAGCTTTAGTTCTGGAATTATTGCAACAAGAACATTCAAGAACTTTTACTCGGATAAAAAACAGAAAATTAATTTTGTTTCACAAAACAATACCGATTTATTTTGTGAAACCGAATTGTTCTTCGTTAGATGCACCGCGAGCACTGCAAATCATCGTTTTCTTCAGACATCTACAAATCGCCTGAGCATGCCTGGCATCGAGAAACACGTGTCGCAGAAACGACCACGACATTCAGGACACGGACCATATCATCATCATCATCGTCATCATCAGGTCATTTTAGTCTCCACTACAGGAGCACGACCCCCTCTCGTCTATCCCAGACAGGAGGATTTGGCCTACACTCCCCACGCTGGCCAGACGGGTTGGGGAGGCCTGATCGATGTTTTATAATGTATTTCCCTTAGTCGCCTTGTACGACATCCACGGAAAGAGACGGAGTGCTTCTATTCTAGTCTGCCGGAAACCACACGGCGGACCATATGCCTCCAGCTAATGCGCCCCTGTGCACCAGCCTCCCGGTTATATCACAGGATTGCGAGTCTCTTCTCGTCTAGTAAACCAACCAGACTAGAGGACCTTTGCACCGCTCTTGCGCTTGGTAAACCAACCGAACACGCAAGCAGACTGGTATCCAGGACAGTGACAATAAAAGCAGTGGCTTTTTTTTTAATGTTGGAGATCCACAGAGACGACCGCAGTAGCTGGAGTAGAGACGACCAGCCATGACAGTCACATGCATCTACTAATGGTAGCGGATGTGTGCAGTTGAATTATAGTTCGCATGAGCTAAATGGCGGCGAAAGCATGCAAAGTTGATTGCCTGTAAAGGGGATTTGGTGAGTGTTGAAGAAGTACAAGAAAAAAAGAAACTTATTTATTTACTCACTTTAACACATCAAACAATACTAATTATGCATTAACAATACTAATTATGATTATAACATGCCTTATTTTCAGTTAGGCTCACAGAGACATAATGAACTAGACGGCATTAAAAAAATGTCATTTTTATAATCAAGTTTATACGTAATATTACCATTCCAATTTTTTTTTATACCACGAAAGTCCTACTGACAAACAAGCATACGGCCCGCCTGAAAGAACACCTGTAACACCAGGGCCATCCCTGTTATAACCTCTCGTTGCCGTCCCTGTTATAACCTCTCCACGCCCTTTTTAAAGAACCCTGTGCTGTAGTGTCCCGAGAAAACCTCGACAGGCAGTTCATGCCACAGCTTGACAGTACGCAGGAGAAAACTTCTCTGGAAAGTACGCGCTTACCAATTAGGCTCCAATGTGTGAGGATGAATTCCCGGTCGATGGCGAGCGGTGCGACTGTAGGAGGAGGCCGTGGATGTCTCTAAAATGTCAACATCGACCTTATACAACTGGCTAATCAGAGACACAGGAAATATGGAAAAAAAAATTAATGCTCAGTTATACATCAGGTATATTATTATTTTCTTTTAATATTGTTCAGTTGTCTTAAAAGTTAAGGCACCTCTGTCTTAGAGTATCGGGAAAAGAAAGCAACATTTTATTTATTTATTTTTTTATGGAAAAATTCACCTACCCCGCTCGGTGGGATTTGAACCTACCGACATCAACCTATTAAGTAATTACACTACTAAACAAGGCATAGCAGTCCATCGCTGTAGATGAAATTCGGCTTTTTTTTGATAACACCAAACTAATTAAATTATTATTATTTAAATAGTTGTCTTGGCCAATTTGCCAGAATATTATATTTTTTGAAAAATTTAAAAACATTGGAAGAACACTCGACCGGTCATCGAGAGGTCAGAGGTCGTGGGTTTAAATCCCACCTAGGGAGGCAGGTGAATATTTCCATTTTTTCAAAAAATATAATATTCTGGCAAGTTGGCCAAGACAACTATCTATATAATAATAATTTAAAGAAAGCAACATTGTTTCTTACTTAGGTTGTTTCCAGACAACCAGCCACTAAAAATAAGGTTGCCTTCAGTAGTGCAGTCTGTACGTGACATTGATGGGCATACCTCTCTGGAAATCTTGCCGTAAAGTATACAGTTTTATATACCGCTCCTAAGATATTTTTACGCATCTATAGAGATGCGTTCCTGCCAAAACAAGGTAATTGCCTGGCATTCACTCTGTTCCCCGCAATTTACTGTCGCAGCAAGACGTTACCATTATTATATTTTTACTGCGTTATTATATTTATGCGTTTATTATATTTTTGTTACCATTATTATAGGTTATGTACCCAATTTTTACTGCGGTGATGTTTTTCCATAGCCTGTCTATGTATAAAATGTCATGTACCGCTTACAGTACAAAGTTTGCCAGATTAGCCCCGTTATACAGGCAGACAGCTTTGCTCCAAAGTTATGCATAGACTTTGAAACTTTGTAGGCATGAAATACTGCTTTATAATAAAGATACAAAAAAACATACTCGAAAATTGGCTGGTAGAGATCTCTTACAGAGATAAGCCCGGACATGATCTCTGTGAATATTGTATAATATACAATATTAATAAATATATTATATTTATGTATTCTTTTTTGTAAAACTTTTTTGATTTTTTTTTTTTTGTAGATAATACAAACAAGAAATAGGACCCCCCTATTTCTTGTTTGAATTATCTAAATTCTAAAATATAGTAAATGGAGAATCGAAAAATTCATAACCCTTCCTTGGCAGTCAGGTAAAAAGACAAACAAGAGACATGTTAGGATAAAATCCTTGCAAGCAAAACAGCCGAGTAGAAACCCATACTTCTATAAAAATATTCTATCTGTAAAAATATGTTTGTTTATTTGTCTTTCTTTCAAACATTAATGTCACACATAATAGATTGACATTTTGATTATTAAATATAGATTAGATATTACAAATGTAACGTCCTCTACATCCTAAATGTATTTAAAAACTAGGATTTGCACCACTTTCGACAAAATCGTCGCAAAATTTCAATTCGATAGGAAACTTTGGAATAGGTGTTCCACTTTTTAAGACCCGTTCCGGACGATCATAACTCGGAATTTGTTCCAAAAACTGGTAATAACTGAACTCGAAAGTGCTTTACTGAAAGGAAATTTACGAATTTGCCTTTTCGAGCTCCCAAATAAGCCTTCGTGGAGAGTCAGCATAAAAACTGAAATCTATATTATTATTAATTTTCTAAGTTTAGTCAATATACATATTATTATGATAAATGTATATATATAAAATAAGTTTGTTCAAGCTTAGTCTAAATTATTTTTAGGGTTCCGTACCTCGAAAGGAAATAAAAGCGGAACCCGGTTATATGATCGCTTCCTTGTTCGTCCGTCCATCCGTTCGTCTGTCAAGACCCTTTTTCTTAGGAAAGCGTAGAAGTATCAAGTTGAAATTAATATCACATTCTCAGGTCTGCAACCTCTTGAAGCAGTAAAAAAACCAAGCTTAGAAGCTTCAAAAGATACGGCCGTTTATGTTCCATTTAAAACATTCGCAAAGGGAATCAAAACTTATAGGGTACTCCTCCTCGGGTCCTGTTGACCAAGAATAATGAAATTTGGCAAGAAGCAATGTTTTCATGTACAAGGAAAAATCCGAAAATCGCAAATTTATAGTTATTTCACAAAAAAAAAATTGTTTTTGGTGAATATAGCTGCACATTTTTTGCCTAACTGCTTACACGGAAACCGCGATGCGCGAGTCCGACTCGCACTTGACCGGCTTTTTTTAAGTTATATACATATTTTTTTTTTAATTTTATATAATTTCTATGCGACAGTTTTTGCAAAATTGGCGAGAGATTAGTGCGCTTGCCCTCTGGGTCTCGTGCGTTCTGGTCGCTCGCCAAGGCTGTTCAAGGTAACTTCTGTCGGTCGTCGTTTCCACCATTGCACCGAGTGGATGACTCACTGGCCCATACTGCAAGGGAAAAGGCCGATCTTCTAGGACTTCTCTTTGCGTCTAACTCGACTCTCGATGATCAGGGAGCAACACCGCCAACCATCACACGGTGTGAGAGCTCTATGCCAGACATTAAGTTCTCGCAAAGAGCTGTCCGTAGAGCACTGTTCTCCCTGGACATCCATAAGTCGAGTGGGCCGGATGGCATTCCACCTATTGTTTTAAAAACGTGTGCTCCAGAGTTGGCTCCGATTTTAACACGCCTATTTCGGTACTCCTACTCACTTGGCGTGGTCCCCTGCTCATGGAAGGAGGCTTTAGTCCACCCGATCCCTAAAAAAGGCACTTGCTCAGATCCGTCCAATTATAGGCCTATTGCGATAACTTCCATATTTTCCAAAATCATGGAAACTATCATTAACAAACAGCTGGTAGCCTACTTAGAGGATCACCAGCTGATAAATGATCGCCAATATGGTTTCCGCCATGGTCGCTCAGCTGGTGATCTTCTGGTATACTTGACTCACCGTTGGGCGGAGTCAGTGGAAAGCAAGGGCGAGGCATTGGCTGCTAGTCTAGACGTAGCAAAAGCTTTTGATCGGGTGTGGCATAAAGCATTACTTTCCAAGCTTCCTTCTTTTGGGCTACCTGAGAAGCTTTGCATATGGATTGCCAGTTTTCTATCTGAGCGTAGCATCAAAGTTGTAGTTGACGGAGCACGCTCGGACCCACTACGCTTGAATGCTGGCGTACCACAAGGCTGTGTATTGTCCCCCACGCTGTTTCTTCTGCATATCAATGACTTGCTGCTTATACACAATGTTCATTGCTATGCGGATGACAGTACAGTGGACGTAAGATACACTGGCCAATGTAATGTTTCTCGGGATTGCGTCGATGAGTACCGAACAAAACTTGTGTCTGAGATTGAGACGTCCCTTGGACACGTCTCGGATTGGGGTAGATTGAATTTGGTGCAGCTAAATCCCTCCAAGACACAGGTTTGTGCGTTTACCGCTAAAAAGTCTCCATTCGTCGTAGCTCCTAGTTTGGAAGGTACTCCCCTTAGTGTAAGAACTAGCATTACCATCTTGGGTGTCGACATATCGAGTGATGTTCAGTTTCGCGGTCACTTAGAATGCAAGGCCAAACTGGCTTCCAGGAAGATTGGTGTGATTAGTAAAGCCAGGCGGTATTATACACCCCGACACCGCCTTCAACTATACAAAGCCCAGGTTCGACCTCACATGGAGTACTGTTCGCATCTCTGGGCCGGTGCGCCCCAGTACTTGCTTGCTCCATTTGACCGCATACAACGAAAAGCAGCTCGAATCGTCGGTGACCCAATGATCTCAGATCGATTGGACTCTCTCTCTACACGCAGAGATGTAGCGTCTCTTTGCGTTCTATACAAATTATATCACGGGGAGTGCTCCGATGAGCTGTTTGATTTGATACCTGCCGCTGAATTCCACTATCGTACAACTCGCCATAAATTAAAATTCCATCCATATCATCTTGATAATTGGCGATCTACTACAGTACGTTTCCTAAGACATTTCATACCACGAACAGTGAAACTGTGGAATCAACTTCCCTCAGCGGTATTTCCGAACAACTACGACATGGGTGCCTTCAAGAACAGAGTTTTCATTTTCCTTAAAAGGCTGGCAACGGATCGGCGACCCCTTGGTATCGCTGGTCTCCATGGGCGGTGGTGATTGCTTTCCACCAGGTGACCCACATGCTCGTTTGCCCCCCTCTCACATAAAATAAAAATAAAAAAAAATAAAAAAAGAACTTACAAGATATTGGCCAATTCATTTATTATGCATATACTTTTATTACAAAAAGATATTTAAATAATATGGATCATTCACGTCGCGTTCGTACAAATGGTAAATATTTGCTGTGTTCGAAAACAAAGCGTCTTTCATTGAGCAGAGCATTTTAAAATGATGTAAATCAATACCTAATAATACTAACTGATATAAAACAATAAATTTAAAATAATAGGCAGTTGCCAATGTTCTAAAATTATAAAAACTATTTATCAGTATCGTAAAATACACAAAACTAGAAAGATTTGCGATTTTAAAATTTTTAAACTTAGGTCCGACTTGTTTTATGGTCGATCAAAGTTTGGTGGGAAATTCCATTTTAAAGGGATGAAATTATTTTAAAAAAACATACCCATTAGAAAAACAATAAAAAACACTATAACTTGTGTTACGGCACTAGCTACATAAACGTAATATATAACGTACATATTTCAGATTTAATGCATATAAAATAGCAAGGTATGACGTCAGAACGCGGTGGCCTTTAGTATGGAACGTATTCGGGATAGTCCAAAATTATGATTTTCAAGTGATGATATCTCGAGAATTTTTTATGCTATCGAAATAATTCTTTCACATTATATTGACGTGCTTACATCATCTTGAAAAAAACGTGGTTCACAAGCTGAAGTTATGTATAACGAAATACTATAATCTACTATATAAAAATAAGTCGGGTTTTCCTTCCTGACGCTATAACTCCAGAACGCACGAACCGATTTCCACGGTTTTGCATTCGTTGGAAAGGTCTCGGGCTCCGTGAGGTTTATAGCAAAGAAAATTCTGGAAAAATTTGAAAAGAAAAGCGCGAAAATCTTGAAGCCATCTGGTGGCGAAACGGAGTTCGCCGGGTTTGCTAGTGGTATTATATTCGTATGTAATGAGTGAAAAAAAGAACATAATGTGCAAAAACTTTTGCAATAATTTGACGTTATTTTTGAAATTATAAAGGTACCTACAAGCTTCCGCAGCTTCACCCCGCGTAACTGAATACCTGCAAGAATCAAAAAAACGTGTCAATCTAGAGACCCGGATAAGCGGATGCTAATTTCCCATCGGAATAACTAAAGAACTACTCCTGCAGAAATTACCCAGCAACCTTTTTTTTTTATACTACGTTGGGTGGCAGACAAGCATACGGCCCGCCTGATGTGAAGCGGTTACCGTAGCCATATTAACGATCGCAACATAAAATATCGCTCGCGCGCCGCCACCCCCGCTGCCATCGCAGCATCTTCCTTTCTGGTGACCTCACTCACTCGCAGGAACACAACAGCCCTCAAAGGAACCGTTATATGGCTGCGGTATTCTGTGAGGTGAAGGTACATTCCCCAGTCGGGTAGCTTAAAATTACGCTCCCTACCTCTCTTAAAACATCTAGTCCCAAAGCAAGCAAAGCTTGTACTATGGGTACTAGATAACTGATGTTATACTTAAATATACTTTATTTGTAAATACATATATATAATACATAGAAAACACCCAGGCCAAGACAAACAGACATGTTTATGCACGCAAATATTTGTCTTGTGCGGGTATCGAACCCGCAACCTCGGAGTCAAAGTGGCCATTGCTAACTATTCGACCACCGAGCTCATTAATAAACTATTAATAAATTATTATCACAAAAAAATACTAAATATTTTTATTCCGACCTTCCCCGTTTATAATTTTATAGTCATTCTCCCAATTCTGAATTCACAGATTTATTAATAGCTGTACTAATGGCTAATTAGTCATTTAAGCCCGGCTTATTGAATTTGAATGGTGTAAATACATCCTCGTAATTGGCATTGCGAAATTAATTAGTTCGATTAGAAACAGGGTTCCGGCAATTAACTTTTGTACATAGTTTTCTAATCACTGTGTTTTGGTATATAAATTAAATGAAATTATTTATTCTGCCATTGTTTCGCCATTGGCTCTTGTTTAGACGTGCTTACGTTTTTTTTATAAGTATATTCTTATTTTTTTGTATTTTTTAGGGTTCCGAACCTCAAAAGGAAAAACGGAACCCTTATAAGATCACTTTGTTGTCCGTCTGTCTGTCTGTCTGTCTGTCTGTCAAGAATTTCTATTTCGAGAATGCGTGGAGGTATCAAGCTGAAATTTGAACTGTATACACAGGTCTACGGTCCCATGAAGTTAAAAAAAAATCAAACTGCTAAGTTTACATAGAAAAAAGTTACGGCCGTTTATTCAGCAAAAAACGCATATTTCGACACACTCAAGGGAATCAAAACCTATAGGGTACTTCCCGTTGACCTAGAACTATGAAATTTGGCAAGTAACATCGTTATAGACTACAAGTACAGGAATAAATCTCAAAACTATACATTTGTAAATAGATCTTAAAAAATAGGGGGTCTATATTTTTATAGGGTGTCGAAATTTCAAATTGAAACTACTAGTTCAAATGGGGTATCATATGAAAGGGCTTGATGTACACATTGCAAAATATATTTTATTAATTTTTTCGACGCATTATTTCTTATTTGGGTAAAGCTCAAAATAAATGTACGTAACGAAAAAGTCGTCACTAAATTGTGTTACGAAATAGTGAATATAGTTACGAAATAGTAAACAATAAGGTGAGTATACACTTGTGCAAATTTTTTTTACACATGAATAAGGTTCTAAGTTATTGTATTAGGTAAGCTCAATAATTTCGAATGAGATTGGAGAAGTAATTAAACAAAATTTTGTTGTCAGTTGTTTTTTTATTTTTAAACATTTTATAAATCACAATCTCTTGTAGTAAAGGTTAAGGTAACCTATAATTATTATATTCCTAACACTTTACTAGCAGTAATAACAAGTAGTAATTCTCAAATTATTTTAAAACAATTAAAAAATAATAATTAAACGCTTTCAAAAATCGGCTTAAAATTTTTCCTGAGATAAAAGACTTATTACGAATAATCATAATCAGTTTATACTGATTATTTTTTTCCTTGATTGAAACTGATTACTCTTATGAGTAATCAGTTTCAATCAAGGAAAAAAGGGAAAGAAACTAGGACACTCAACCTGTTCTTCTTGCCTTGGTTGGCACCAACTATAAATCTAACTTAGATCGGTCTTCTAAGGAGAATTATTTGAAACTATTATTAGAAACGATTTTGGGAGGCGGTTATTAAGATAAAAGAAGTTCAAAAATTATATCAAGTATTAGAAAATACGTGCACTTTCTACACAAATAATCATTTTGGAATTAGGAAACCAAGTTGCACATTAAAAATATATTTCATCTTCGTCATCCATTAAAATGTACTGTTCAGGACAGTCACATATCTGAAGTAATTCAATTTTTTTAATTATATTTATTTCAGGGACACAATCTCGGTCTTCAAACTTAGGAACTATAAATTTCAGATTTGGTTTTTTACCGCTGATTTTGTAATACGAAATTGAATATTGCTTATTATTAAAATCAACTTCCTTAATTACTCCAACATAGTACTTCCATGACCTAATAAAATATCGAGTTAAAACCGTATCTCCACAATTAAATATCCTACAGTCTGAAGTTTCATCGTCTTTTTCGTCACAACAAACTTCTTTGGTATTGAGATCTTTCTGTGTTTTTTCATCTTTATTGCCATTATCTAAGCATGTTTCTTTTACTAAAATCAATTCTGAATCAAATTTCTTCTCATCTGTAAAGTAGTTATTAGCCTGTAACGTAATGTTTTCCTTGTTTGCCGAAATTCCATTTTGTTCATCATCATTAGTGTCTAATTCATTAAAGTCATTTTTAAGTAATTCTAATTCTTCTTGTACCTTACCCATCTTATACTTTTTACAAGTAGATATATCAATGCTTGGAGTAACACTCAACAAATTCCAGCTTTTTATACCAACAAAGGCACAGTTTTCAGGGGTAAATTTTACTGAGGATATAATAGTAACTTTTTTATTATTAACGATTTTGTCTTTGTTCTTACAAATTTGTTTGCAAATAGTACTCTGTATTTTCTCCTTCTTGTCTGTATTTATCTTGTTTATCATTATCGAGTCTTGTAGACCATCGTCTTTATCAGTAGTATTTTCGACATCAAGATATTCATTCCATACCTCTGAATCAACATCTGAATCGTCGTGAATACTAATCGTGACATCGCTGGTTGTTGAAGCAGAACTCTTTGATCTCTTAGACCTTTTAGCAGGCACTCCTCTTTTTTTCTTGGCTTGCCGCTTTTGACCTGACTGTGTTCTGTCATTTGAATTATTGCATTGTCTATCAAGCTAATTTGTTGTGTTGGATTGTATAAGGTTATGAACCTTCGTGTAGTAGCAATTGCAACACACGTTTCTCTCACAGTCAAAGCAGCTCAGCCATTTATATTTGATAGGTCCATTACCGTCAATTATTATTTGGTGCAGTTTCATGGTGCCTTTCACAGGAACCACATTATTTGGTATAATTTTTTTCATATTTTGAATGTCGTTTTCTGGAACATAAAATATTTTCACTTTGGTGTTAGTATCCTTTAAATAGTCAAACGCTTCCTTCGCATTTGTGATGTCATGTCCATGTGATATGTGATTATCAAGTAGTCGCTTTATTGCGGCACCAACTCCATCCGCTGGTCCTTTGCCATGCGCGGCTTCTGAATAATTCCATGTCGCAAACTTAAATCCGTAGTCAGCAATTCTTTTTTGAAACATATAAAAATTGTTTTTTTGACGATATTGTGTTGCAGGACTGTCTGAGAATATATGTACTTTTTTTACTTTTAGTTCATCATTACAATATTTAAAAATTGGATCCAAATGGGCCCAGATAGCTCCAGGGCCGTGTTCATTGTCCGGTGAAATTGAACATATTGACAGAGGTTTCTCATTTTTTTTGTAAAGTACAACTGTGTGAAGTGTAATTTGGCTTCTGGATGACCCGAAATGTACAGCCTGAATTTCTACAGCTTGCTTGCATACAAAGTTTTCTGAGAAATCACATATGAGAGCGATTTCATCTTCTTCCAACTGTTCTATGCATTTAATCCGCGATTGGTACTGATGTGTAATATTGAAAAAGTGCGTTTTAAATTTTTGCAGATCTTCTAAGAAATCATTAATTAAATCGTTTATCGTTCCTTTGACTATTTCTTTTGAATACTTCTTTTTCTGTTTCTCTTCAGATTTTTCTTTGTTGATTTTAGTATAGGTACAGATCTTAATTTTCCATTGTAGCCACTGCACTGTAGTGTTTGTATCTATAGTTAAGTCAAGTGTCGGTTTCCTATATTTGCAGTTCATACATTCTGAGTACATACATTTGAAGGATTTGCTGCATGTTATTTCTCCCATTAATTCATCAATGTCAGACGTTTTAAGCACTCCCAGTTTTTTTAGTGTCGCAATCTTATAGGAAATGTTGCTATGTTTTATGCAAGCGCATGTGTCTCGATCTTGAATTCTTGGTTTCACAACGTAAAATGGTCGGTATCGTTTAAAAGTTTGCAAAGATGCTTTTCCACCTTCCGATTGATATTTTTTATGCAGCTTGTATATTGGACCAAGCAAGTGTCGTTTCTGCACCTTGATTTTATTTTTGGTCTTGCACTCCTTCTTTCCAGCGCTAGGCTGGCTTACATCATCCCGATTATAGAAGTCTTGGATAGCATATTTGTAGTTCTTGCCAAATTTGTGTTCTGCTTTCACAAATCTTATTCTACCCTTAAGGCCGAGAATTTTCGTCAATTTTGATTTTAATCTGTGTTTGTTAGCCATTTCATTAGTAGCTATCCTTTTTAAAACTTTTTTTTTTTCATTAGTATTTGCATTTTCATACTCGGTCTTTAGTGAATCTGTAATAGTATTTAATAATACTAACTTCTTTTTCACTTTTTCTTTTTCTTCATTGGATATGGTTGGTACAGAATGTTCCAAGAAAATATTAGCTTTCGTTAACGGGGTGTCGTTAGCAGTTGCAGTGATAATATTAGCTGGCCCACTGCCAAGAACGATGTCTGTATTGGATTTAGTTGCATAATCTAATTTTTCTCTTAGAACTAACAATTGATCTTTAATGCGATATATTTGTCGTTTCAAATTAGAATTTTTTCTTTTTAATTCTGTATTTTCATTAATCACCTCTTGTAATCTGCTATTTTTTTTTGTAACTTTATTTTTAATATTGGGATTCACTACTGATGTACATAGGTTATCATCATTCTTCTTTTCTATTTTTGTTTTACTTTTATTTTCGGCTCTATCTGCGTTTATCTTCCTCCATTTTTCACGTTGATTTTGTTTTTCTTTTTCTGTAAGACTTTCATTTTTTCTTTTAATATTTTCTTTTACTTTTTTTAGATGTTTAATTCGAATTTCTTCATATTTTTGCGGATTCTCCTTTTTCAACTTCTCTCTATATTTTTTCTGCCTTTCAGCAGCAGTTTTTGCAGCCATTACTGGAAAGAGCACAATTATTATTATAATATTAGTGGGAAGAACGGTTCCAATATTGTAAACTATGAGTTTCCCTTAATAAACTATAATCCCGTATAAAATATTTTATTTATTTAGCTATTTATATTAAACTTCGCTCAAACATTCATGTGGATGGAGAACTTAATGCCTAATAGAATTGTCTGCCAATCGATCTTTAAGAATGAAGTAATTAATAATTATAATAGCATTAATTAGGTATATTTTAATTTATTACTGTTAAATCTTTTTGCATTTATAAGCCAATTTCAAATTTGACGAGCTCGGTGGTCGAATGGTTAGCAATGGCCACTTTGACTCCGAGGTCGCGGGTTCGATTCCCGCACAAGACAAACATTTGTGTGCATGAACATGTGTGTTTGTCTTGGTTTGGGTGTTTTCTATGTATTATATGTATGTATTTACAAAAAAAATGTATTTAAGTACATATATCAGTTGTCTAGTACCCATAACACAAGCATTGCGCTTAATTTGGGACTAGATGGCGCTGTGTAAATTGTCTAGAAAAAAAAAAAAAAAATTAAGTTTAGTAGTAAGTTAAAATAGGTTTTTTTTTTTTTTTAATACTACGTCGGGTGGCAGACAAGCATACGGCCCACCTGATGTGAAGCGGTTGCCGTAGCCATATTAACGCTCGCAACATAAAATATCGCTCGCGCGCCGCCACCCCCGCTGCCAACGCAGCATCTCCTTCCTTTCTGGTGACCTCACTCACTCGCAGGAACACAACAACCCCTCAAGGGAATTGTTATTTGGCTGCGGCATTCTGTAAGGTGGAGGTACATTCCCCAGTCGGGTAGCTTACAATTACACTCCCTACCTCTCTTTTCGCCAGAGCTTCGTTTGTCAGTCAGCAGGGTGTACCGCGTGCAGGTGAAGTTGGCTTTAGTTCAAAGGTGTTGATGAACCACTTACACCCCAAAACACACTTAGGCATGATATAGTTTGGTACCTCTGTTCAGTCACATTATAATTAGTTTTTTTATGTATAATTTAGCAGTAGTTCGAGGTGACTCAATGTACACATAGCTTTACAATGTACTTTTTCTTCACGTTACGAAATGCAACGAAAAAGTAATAGAAAAATAACCTCTAAGGACTATAGAGGGACAAAATGTTTGATAAAACGTAAAAAGGCGTATGCAAATCGCTAAACAAATGAATAATCTACACAGAAAATATTTAGTTATATAAATCAGCAACACTTACCTTGCAAGAAGTGAGATTATTATTTTTGTATCGAAAAAGTACACCACGGTTCTAACCTATGAATCACTTTAGTTGGAATGAAAAAAAATGGCGGGGACACATGGCCATCAGCCAATCAGGAGCATTTCGGTGTTGCCATTACAATAGACTACGGTTGCGTTCACAAATTAGAAAGAGTAGGGGAATTTAACGTTACTAAAAAGTATGTTAGTAAAAAGTAATAATACCGAGACATTGTTTCATTGCACTTCACCCCTAAAAATTAATAGGAAACCATATACGTAGCTACTCAACAACTTGAAGTTCATGTCATATGGTACTAAATAAAAGGACATGAGTGATAATTACTTTTTTTTTAAGTATTTTATGACCCGACAAATACGTTAATGTATGAAGTGACAGCTAGGTTTTTATATGAAATGACAATAACAATGTTCGCAAAAAATCCTTTGCATGCTAAAAGAATGAGAATTACAGCCTAAGGTTTTATAATTATAATAAGAAATACATTTGCTTTAAATTTTTTATGTATAATTTAGCAGTAGTTCGAGGTGACTCAATGTACACATAGCTTTACAATGTACTTTTTCTTCACGTTACGAAATGCAACGAAAAAGTAATAGAAAAATAACCTCTAAGGACTATAGAGGGACAAAATGTTTGATAAAACGTAAAAAGGCGTATGCAAATCGCTAAACAAATGAATAATCTACACAGAAAATATTTAGTTATATAAATCAGCAACACTTACCTTGCAAGAAGTGAGATTATTATTTTTGTATCGAAAAAGTACACCACGGTTCTAACCTATGAATCACTTTAGTTGGAATGAAAAAAAATGGCGGGGACACATGGCCATCAGCCAATCAGGAGCATTTCGGTGTTGCCATTACAATAGACTACGGTTGCGTTCACAAATTAGAAAGAGTAGGGGAATTTAACGTTACTAAAAAGTATGTTAGTAAAAAGTAATAATACCGAGACATTGTTTCATTGCACTTCACCCCTAAAAATTAATAGGAAACCATATACGTAGCTACTCAACAACTTGAAGTTCATGTCATATGGTACTAAATAAAAGGACATGAGTGATAATTACTTTTTTTTTAAGTATTTTATGACCCGACAAATACGTTAATGTATGAAGTGACAGCTAGGTTTTTATATGAAATGACAATAACAATGTTCGCAAAAAATCCTTTGCATGCTAAAAGAATGAGAATTACAGCCTAAGGTTTTATAATTATAATAAGAAATACATTTGCTTTAAAATTATATCACTTCCTGCAACAAAATGTATTTAAAATATTATTTTTTTTGATAATAACTTTTGCGACATTTTGTTTTTCCATAATGTACAGTTATTTTGAGCTTTACCCATTTATAATGAAAAATATCAAATTTAATAATGATACTACGTACCTACGGAACCCTCGGTGGGCGAGTCCGACTCGCACTTGTCCGGTTTTTTTTATAAATAATATACTTATTTTATTGTATTTTTTTTGTAAATATTATTCTTATTTTTTTGTATTTTTTATAAATAATATTCTTATTTTTTTGTCATAACGTCTTATAAATCGATGAACGCCGGCTGCACGCACGAAAAAGCATGACTCATTGTCCCGTTCCGCCTGAGCCGAGCGTGCAAGAGATAGAGAGGCACGATCGGCCTAAGCGTTCGGCTTGTGACGCATATATCTCTCTTCCACTCCATCGGTCGATGGTTTCTTATGACGTTATCATATAAAATTATTGTCCATAAACCACTACCATAAACAATACAAATAAAATCAATGAACTTCGAAATTGGTTAAGCCGAATTGAGATTTAAAATATCATTCGCATGATTGCATTCTGCAAAAATAAATTCTTAAAATTATTTTCTGGAGCAAAATTAATTTTAAAAATGCGAACGCACGCGCTACGCGCCGCTATTCACAATTACTGCAGTATTTCATTAATTATTCCACTTCAATTTTAACAAATATTTTTAATTCGCTATTGTTGGGTAATTAACATTCCATAATGTCCAGGCACGTAGTTCAGTTACAGAAGTATTTATTTTAATGTTTATTAACTATATATATATAGGGGCCGCCAAGTCAGGAGATGGGAAGATGACTTGAAACAGACAGCAGGACCATTCTGGTTGAGAGTAGCAAGAGACAGGATCCATTGGAAGGAATTGGAGGAGGCCTATGCCAAAAGACACACCGAAGTTAGGGACTTTTTGTAACCCTAGGTTTAGGAATAAAAGGTTATTATTATTATTATCTCTCTTAAATCGCGTTGGATCTATATCCCCATATAGATCCAACGCGTAGAGGCCCCTTTGAGAAGTTTGATGTAATGTTGTACGCCAGCCGTAACCTGCTCCGGGGTATGTCAATGGAACGACATGCCCATGAGCAGGCCACGGCAGGCGTTGAGACTATTGCGAAGTGTGATGGAAAATAAATGGGTTATGGAGATGAGATCTGGGTGAACTTAATACCGGGCTATTACAGATGAGGGACGGACTCCTGCCATAACTGCTTTTATTGCTAGTTATTTACGGCAGGCGGTGGCTTGCCACTCACTAGATGGGCCCCCGAAATGCCAGGAAAACGGCCGGGGGCAACACCGGTGTGAGTGACTCAGGAATGTCTACAGGTGTGCTGCCCTTTCGCCGAAGTTACTCGCGGCGTGATGCCCTTTAACACATTTCCACCCCTGGAGCATATAGCTCTAGCGGCTTCTCTCTGGACGGCCAATGAAGGCAAGCCAGAGCTGAGAGTCCTGCGGGCCTTCTTGTGTTTACACTCCGACCGATGAAGACACGTCGGAGACGAAGGCCCTGACCGACTCTCTGGAGACTCGGGTCCGTGGTGTCGCTACTCACACAACAGCTCGCCACAAGCTGCCCTGCGGATAAGCTTATTATTATTACCATTTATTTATTTAGTTTTCTTTTTTACAAAAATTTGTATTTACAACATAAATATAAAAACATAACATTATAAATACAAATGAATATAAAAAGAGTTACCGCCGGCGCGGGATATATACCAGCGGCGCCGGTGGTCAGGGCGACAGACTGAAGAACCTCCGCACAATACGTGCAGTTCCCAAAATTGCTGCCTTCTGTAACCGGCCCTTGACCCAGTAGCCTAGCGAAAGTCTCCTGAGGTGTGAATTGAGACTTTTCGCTATGAGACCGTTTACCGACACGACTATCGGGACAGTTATTGTTGAATCAACGTCCCACATGGCGGTAACCTCGTGAACTAAGTCCAAGTACTTCGACAACTTGTCATTCTCAGCTTTCACGAGGTTCTCGTCGCATGGCACGGTGATATCAACAAGAAATGCCCTCCGCTCTAACCGGTCTACCAACACGATATCAGGCTTATTAGCGATAATAGTCCTGTCCGTGATGATAGACCGGTGCCAGTAGATTATTATTATTATAATATAACTATATATAATGTTTAATAAGCAGTGGAAAAATCGACATTGGAGTCATTGGAAAAGAACCAATACTAAACGAACACTCGACTCACTTTGACGAGTGCGGTGGCCCGATGGCTAACAATGATTACTTTGACTCCGAGGTCGCGGGTTCGATCACAAAACAAACATTTGTGTGCATGAACATGTCTGTTTATCTTGGTCTGGATGTCTGTCTTATCTAGTACCCATAGTACAAGTTTTGCTTAATTTGGCACTAGATAGCGCTGTGTAAATTGTCTAGAAATATTAATTAATTTATTATTTACACTGTTACTGCTAGAAAATAAAAAAGCCTATATTTTTCTTCACAATATCATTGTATGGTTTAGCATTTTTATTTTCCACTGTCGTATAAAAGTATGTACATCAGAGGGAGGGTCACATTCCCTCAGCGGTATTTCTGTACCTGATTCAGTGTAATTTAGTAAATTTTAATGATGTACATTTTGGAGAGAAAATAAATTATTTTGTATTGTATTGTAATTACGACGTCGATGTAAGCCTTCAAGAACAAAGTCTTATTTCCTCAAAAGGCCGGCAACAGCTCGGCGACCCCTTGTTGTTGCTGATCTCCGTGGGCGGTGGTGATTGCTTTCCACCAGGTAAAGCTCGTTTTACTCCCCATCTGATAACGTATTTTTAAAGCTTTTGCCACCACAAACAAATTGAAATTTCAAAATCTGTATATACTATCGGGTCCTTGCAGTGCCTCCAAGGGCATTGTCTTTAGGGTTTCCTTTTTCACAAAGGAAAAAAACACTTCGTTGTCCGAAAGTCTGTCTGCCTGTCAGTACGTCTATCAAGACCTTTAGAAGAATGTGTGGATGTATCAAGTTGAAATTATCAAATACTGAGGTCTACAATCCCCAATAAATGGAAAAAGAAAGTCCCTTGGAACTGTAAAAAAATTCAACTTCTAAATCAACGCTTTGTCAAAAATATATTCGTTTTTTCTACTGTTACTTACAAAAAATTATGTATATAAATAAATATCCCTGGACAAATTCACATCGCCATCTAGTCCCAAACTAAGCAAAGTTTGTACTATGGGATAGTTCCCAACAAACAAAAAGATGACGGATATATTACTTGTATATTTTTTTTTGTAAAAACATACTTATAATTCATAGAAAACACCCAGACCAATACAACAGGCACACACAAATGTTTGTCTTGTGCGAGAATCAAACCCGCGACCTCGGAGTCAAAGTGACAATTGCTAGCCATTCGACCACCGAAGCTCGTCATATAATTTCTTCTTCTTTTTACTTACAATATCAATTGATTGATGTCTGTATAAATCAATGAAAAAGTTTTGACTTCCGCAAAATAACACCTGATTCAATTAACTATCTAACATAGGTAAAAACCTATTACAATACAATTACTCTTAGTAAAAATGAATATGCGTAGACAGTATGGAAATTGCTTAACAAGCGAAATTCACGGACGTTACACACATTATAATAGTTGCCCACTAAATTAATTTAAACCCAGTTAAACATGAATCATAAATCAACATGACATGACCTTTGACAATGGTCCCAAGTGTTGGGTGACGAAACCCCCCTTGCCCCTCCCGCATCTACCCCTACATTCCTCACCCCTGACAGACATAGCACACAGTAAACATATATGAAGTATTTCAACTCAATATCATAAGTCGACTCACACAATACAGACACACCACCGCTCATTCGACAATTCGTGCTACCATATATGAAGTTCAAATCAAACATTAATAAAACTGTATGTTGCTTATCATCATATCTGAGCCAAAGTCAATCTCTGCATGTGTCAATCTCTGCAAAAGACAAGTAAGGCACAGCGTAGTATATGGCCCCAGCGAAGTAACGAAATAATACGTGCGAAAATGTGTCATATTCCCAAGGCAAAATATCCAAAATTATCCGCAGATACCGTCTAGATTTCGTGCTTTGGAGGGCACGTTAAGCCGGTGGTCCCGGCTGTTATCGTCAGACGACAGTCGTTGGCCTTTAGACGGCTTGAAAACACTGACCTTCGTCAATTCGCAGTTAAGCAGCTGCAACCCCTTCGATTGAGGGGTGACCCGTATCCCAGCAGTAGTGGGGTGAATAAGGGTTGACGACAACCGTCTAGACAGGTTTACGCGGTCAATAGGTTTGTTTTGAGACAGGCTCTTGTAGCGAATTATGAAGCTCATGCAGCGGCATACTGAAGTACCTTAGTCGATTTCTGACGTTTTTACTGAGTAAGCTTACTGGTTTATATGTCTACTTGGTTCCTTGACAAGACTCATTATCTCTCGTTACTTCATTTACGTTATACCCCGAAGTTACACCCGTTAACCATTATCTCGGACGGAACATGTAATATGTAAATACAAATATATAACATATTAATTATTTATTGTCTGTTTGAATCTTAATAGTAGTTTATGAAACTGTTGCATAATAAGGGTTATTAAAATACGAGTGTGAGTTTAAAACATGAGCCAAAGGCGAATGTTTTAATAGACCACACGAGTATTTTAATACCTAATTATGTGCAGTTTCATACACTACTTTATCTAATCTCATGAAATATCTGATAATAATATTTTAAATACAACTATGAAGTTAATTTAACAGCTATAATTCTTACTTAGAAATCCATTTGCAGATCGTGCATGCGTAGTGCGCATGCGCGACGCGCCGCGCGGCGCCGCGTTCACAGATTATGTAGAAAAATTTTGCATAGTTGCAATGTATTTGCATTGCAACCTGTTCAAAATACCTGTATCCAGGGCTGAAGCTGTATCGTAATGGTAAAAAAGTTATTTTACGATACAGTTGTCCATAGAAGAGCTGTATCGAAAAATAACTTTTTAAATTCATTTTGATAGCTTGTGCGTAAAGACTGTCATTAAGATACTGTGTTTAGTTTTTTAATGTGTAATTTTCAGTATGAGATTAGATAAAATATATTTCGATGCTGTCAACTATTATGCTATTGATACTATTAATATTAATAGTTTATAATTATATGAAAGTATGTGTGTATGTATATGTGGATGTTTGCTACCCTTTCACGGCTGAACGGATTTGGATGAAAGTTAACATACATAGAGAATATCAATTCCCTTGAGGGTCGTTGTGATAGTGCGAGTGAGTGAGGTCAGGAATAGGAGTAGCAGCATTGGCAGCGAGGGCAGCAGCGCGATATTTGCAATATTTCATATTGCGGTTTGAGAGCGTTTATATGGCTACGGTAACTGATTCACATTAGGCAAGCCGTAAGCTTATCTGCGACTCGACAGGGCAAAAAAAAGATATTCATGTCCTTCAAATAGCTCATGCATCACCGACTCATTCCCTTTAGCTAGGTGACCCTGATTTAGTACAAAGTAGGTATCCAACATGCGAAATATATTTAGCTAGCTAAGCTAAACTAAGCTAACTAGCTGAGACGTTGTCCTGTGTTCATAACGATGAATATTGAATCCGAATAGGTTTTGCGCAAAATGCCAAATGACTGATAGTTACATTAGAAAAGTTACATTAGAAATGACATAAAGTTACATTAGAAAAGTTATTATGGTCGTTCAGTTTGCTTAAATTTTCTAATTTTCCGCGCAACTTCTTTATTTTTAAGCTATTGCACAGCTTTTATCGCGGGCTTGGCGCGGCGACCGAATCAAGAAATTCCGTTACGCAAAAAACCTAACACCCCCCAATACATACTCGTATTTCGGCAGTGAGTATTATCGAGTCAATGGCGCCGTTGTAAATGTGTGACTAATTTGAACTATCGTTTCTACGATAGCGCCTCGATGTGGTCATTACTCTTTTTGTAACTATAAGACTTTTTTTTAACTTTTTCGCTATTATTATTTTTGACATTCGATTTTGACATAATTATTTTTGACATTACTGATTTTGGGATAAAATTTAATTTTTAATTTTTTTTTTTTTTGATAAAATTTATTCAACGGAACGAAATCGGAGTTTGACTGCTACGGGTGACTTACTATATACAAGCTCGACACGAAAATTCGATTTTGACATATAGTTTTTCGGGCGTTTAACCTTACTTTTCACGAGAGCTTAAGTGCTACCAGGGACGGCAGGGACTAGAAATAAAGGACCAGCTATGTTCATATTAAATTGCGTACATGGGAATTTAGTTACTCTAAAGAGCAACAGAGGTCGCTAAGAGTCTCAAATTAGTTATAGGTAATTTGATTAGTAACAAAATCAGTACACGAAGGTTCAATTTGTTTAATTATGCTTTTCTGTTTTAATCAAAAATACTACCACGCTAACAATGCTTAAGTACCTACCTAGTACCATAGCACCTACGTACCGTTGTATCAAAAATGGGTGGGCGCGCTCCGATGGCTGAGAGTTTTTAAAACCCCACGTTCCGTTTTACGTACCAATCGCTTGACACAAGAAGTCATGTGCTGTAAATAGAATGATTTAATAAAATGAAAAAAAGTTTCATACGACAATATTATATAAATTATTAATAACAACGATATTTTATCGAAAGTTCTGTTGCGTAAATTGGACTTTATTGACACGGCGCGTAAAATACCGTAAGAGTTTCGGATTAACATTTTATTTCAAATATATGTATGTTATTTTCAATTCTATATCAGTTTGGGTTTTGTATGACTACTGAGAAGATGTAAATGTCTTATTAAAAATACTGCATAAATAAATAAATAATTATAAGTCGATAAAAAATGCTATGCAATAGCTTTACCGCGGCAGTACCCGAGTGCCACACGTATTTTTAAACGGTTTTATTTAGCTCACCCCGTTTGTTTTATTTTTTATTATTTATTCTTGGGTCAAATTTAGTAATTGAAATTTGACCCCCTTCCTGTTGACAGATTGATCTGAAATTTGGTACACACCTTTAGTTCTGGTGACAATACAATTAAATAAATTCTGTTTCATTGTAAATCCAAGATGGCCGCCGCTACAAAATGGCGGTTTACAAATTTTGTCACGACTACCTCAATATGGGTATCAAATGAAAGGGCTTGACTAGTAGAACACAGTTCACATGAAAAAAAAATGAAAATCCAAGATGGCTGCCGCTACAAAATGGCGGTATACAAATTTTGTCACGACTACCTCAATATGGGTATCAAATGAAAAGGCTTGACTAGAAGAATACAGTTCACATGAAAAAAAAATGAAAATCCAAGATGGCTGTCGCTACAAAATGGCGGTTTACAAATTTTGTCACGACTACCTCAATATGGGTATCAAATGAAAGGGCTTAACTAGTAGAACACAGTTTACGATGAATATTATAAAATCCAAGATGGCCGTCAACAAAATGGCCGGTTGGCGCGGTTACATATCGTCTCAATTTTCAATATGGGTATCTTTTGATACCCATTTTTTCAATATGGGTATTCATTTGAATACAAGACAAATTTAAAAGTAAAAAAAATAATGACAAAAGTCAAATCTAAACTTAATAGAACGAGAAGTACTATGTAATGAAATTAGAAACTAAAAACTTGAAAATAAAAATTATGTAAAAAAACTTTTAATTTAAACGGTTTTATTGAAAATAGTGTACTAAAAGCTAAAAAATAATTCGGTAGGTCGGACGTTTCAGTCATCACACCCCTCTCCCTCATCAGTCTAAGGCATTGATCAGACAAAATAATAAAATCGTTGGGCCCGTGTTTTCATCCAGTCAACTCAGTTTACGCTACGCCCAACGATTTTATTATTTTGTCTGATCAATGCCTTAGACTGATGAGGGATAGGGGTGTGATGACTGAAACCTCCGACCTACCGAATTATTTTTTAGCTTTTAGTACACTATTTTCAATAAAACCGTTTAAATTAAAAGTTTTTTTACATAATTTTTATTTCTTTCATAACCACTCGCGTGTCCAGGTTCGCAACCCAAGGAGGCCTCGCATGTCCGCCGAACGGTTATGCCCAAAATACGAACGATCGGCCGCGGACGCAAACAAAAATCGTTATAACTGGCGTAATACTACAGCTATATTGAAATAAAAAATACCTATGGATAGCTTATAATATACAGAATGAGACTACATTGTCACAAATTGCTATAATTGAAGCTAAAGTAAAAAATAAACAAAGTAAAAGTCAAGTATATCAACATTTTGCTCGAAAATTTTTTTTCGAACAAGTTTTTATCAATAAACTTTTCATTTCGAAGCAATCAGACTTATATTGAAATAAACTACACTATTTCAGCTTTAAAATGACATATTAATATCTTTCGTAGGTTTACACAGCGTGGAGAAATAAAATAAATAGTATCAGTACTACTCACCAGTCACGGATTCGTCTCCATACAAAAATCACGACGAAACCCGGCGGGCGCGCTGACATAAAATGTCATTATTTACACATCCCACTATATTTCTGTTAAAAACTATTTTTTATATGTTTACAATACACTATTATTCACTTATCTTGCTTTTAAAACACTAAAATAGCATATTAATTATTGTAAACAAACAAACACAACACCGACATTGTTCCGTGTTCCGCGCGCGCCCACTTTTCGTGTTCATAAATAAACATGAGTGTTTCGAAACTCATTTAACTAAACACACACACGAAGTACACATCACAACGATTCTTTTGATATATAATAACCGTAGAAAGAAACACTTTAATCACAATAAATAGCTAAAATACCCGTGCCGCCCGCCAACCGTAAAGGCGGCGCTTTAAAAACTTGACAATAATAGACAAAACTTTTGGTTTATTAAAAATTTTGTATTGCCAGTGTCACTTTTTAAATTTTTGACGCGTAGTAGACTATATCCATCTTATTCTTAATAAAAGTTTCAAGGTTCTGGATAATGAGAAGTTGGAAAAATAAATTTTTGAAATAGGGTCGGCGCGCTGGGATAGGGGACTATGCCCAGATCATGCGGGTCTACTTTTTTCTCGGGATAGGCGGGAATCCCAGTACACGCGAACCTTTTCTTGACAATAACAAATACAATTGATATAGAAATAGCGAAATCGATCCAGCCAATCATGCGTGATGCCGTAATCAAAGGAAATAGGGATTCATTTATATAATATATAGATTATTTGTACATCCTTATACCACAGAATAAATAGTAGGGTCTTCTAATACAATAAATTAATTATCATTACCGACAAACGAAACTAAAAGTTAAATACATACATAGATATTGTATATTTTATGCTCGTACAAAAGAGTTTCCGACCTTTAGATCTGTAATTACCGCATTATTACTGCAGGAAGCGTAATTATTCCAACCGTAGTATTTTTCCTTTCTCTGAAAGTCCTTTTGTGCACAGCGATAATTTAAAAAGGTATATTTACTTTATTCACTACAATATATGCGCGAGTAAGTCAGTTTTTTTCAACGTTATAGTTGGACGAGAAACTGTTTCTTTATTTTCAAGTATATCAGTCCTATACTTAAATATTTATTTATTCGACTACCGTTGAACATTAAATGACCTATACTATATTTCCTCAGGACGAGTAACTTTTAGGTTTGTTTTAATTTTAATAATCTTAGAGACTTTTTCGCGAAATGGTTCGCTACCGACTCTGTGCATGGATTTGCTTCCTGCATGAGCGTAGTATTCGCGTCATGGTCAATGGTTATACGTCTGAGCTCAAGCATGTGAACACTGGAGTCGCCCAAGGTCCCATGCTGTGACCAACCCTTGTACATCATATATATATATATGATGTATATATATAGCATATAAATGACCACTGTTATGTTATTTTTTGAAAAATGGAAAAATTCACCTGCCCCCCCTAGGTGGGATTTGAACGCACGAACTCTCGATGACCGGTCGTTATGTTGATGACACCACGGCACATATGGAATATGAGGGTCATGTCGGGATCCAGAGTTTTAGGCACTGCGGGAATCTGTAATTTATAGGCTGAATGATGTCTTGAATGTAGTGACTTGCTACGGTGATCTAAATCTCGTTTCCTGGAGTCCAGTGTCCTGCGGCGCATCAGGCAGGCGCCGGTTGTCACATGTCGTGTCTCAATAAAAAAATAAATGAAAAAGATGCTAACGTATTTCCTGAGTATCATTAGCTTTAAGATCATGCGTAACGACGTAGCGTTGTTGTACTGTATTATGTATAATGATAATATTGTATGGCTATTTAAAAAAGACCTATATTGACAGAGTTTCTTTCGGCATTTCTTCTCGTCAATGGTCATTCCGAAATGCTGGTAGATAAAAAAAATATACCTAATTGTAAAAGACGTGTCTAAGTGCCCGCGAGGGCCCACAGAATAAAGAATTTTGACTTTGACTTTGACTTTGACGTCCGCCTGTGCGAGTTCGTCTATTTTTTATTTGAGAGGGGGGCAAACGAGCACGTGGATCACCTGTTGGAAAGCAATCAGCAACACCAAGAGGTCGCTGATCCGTTGCCAGCCTACACTCCTTCCTTTCTTCCTTTCTGACTTGACTCACTCGCAGGAACATAACAACCGTCAAGGGAATTGTTATTTGGCTGCGGTATTCCATGAGGTGGAGGTACTTCCTCAGTCGGGCAGCTTAAAAAATACGCTATGCCCCTCTCTTTTCGCCAGAGTCCCGTTTGTTTTGCAAATAAATAAATATTCTATTCTATTCTATTCTATTGTCAGTCACCAGGCTGCACCACGTGCTGGTGAGAATGGCTTTTGTTCAAAGATGTTGATAAACCAATTACACCCCGAAAACTCAGACGTCTATCTGAAGGTGGTATACTGTTCTATATTTAGATAGTACTCCAATCGATAGCAGGCCGATATCGGAGCTGGTAGGTACAATAGTCAATAGTGGAGCCTTTTATCGAATTTGGCCATTTCAGACTCTTTCTGATAAATTTAATGGAGCAATAAATTTTGACGATTTATGGAGCAAATACTATTTGATTTCGTAGGTTGGTGTTGTGGAATACTTTAATTGGCAAACAAGTCTACGGCCCGCCTAAGATTTTTATTCGCCCTTTAGGTCTTAAAAGACTAGATATTCAGACTATATTTAACAACCCCGTTGGTCTAACTACTTTGACTCCGGGGTCACGGATTCGATACCCGCATGAGACAAATATTTGAGTGAATCTGTTTGTTTGAAAAAAAAAAATAGACAACTTACATTATACTTAATGTAAGTTATCTATTTTTTTTTTATTCTACGTCGGGTGGCAGACAAGCATACGGCGCGCCTGATGTGAAGCGGTGACCGTTGCCATACTAACGCTCGCAACATAAAATATCGTTCGCGCGCCGCCACCCCCGCTGCCATCGCAGCATCTCCTTTCTTTCTGGAATCCATCTAGTACCCATAGTACAAGCTTTGCTTAGTTTTGGGACTAAATGGCTGTGTATAATTCGTCCAAGAATTATTTACTTCGTCCACTCCCGTAACTAAGTTTCATAACTAGCCAGTTTCGTCTCACTTACACTTCACTAATACTAGCGAGATGGCACCATAGTGGACCATCGGAAAACCTTGTAATGTAACACGCCCTTAATACGAAACGCACGAGTAATATACCGTACGTAGCCTATGAACGCTTGTGATACAAAATGTATCGATCGAGCAATACTATTCGAATAGGTCGATAGGGTCGATAATCGAATGGGTCGAATAGGCTTCGTTGCACGTGTCAGTTGAATCGAACACACAAGCAACGTGGACCGTAGTCTGTGCATGAGTATATTTATCTCGAGATCCTCAGTGGTTTGGAGGGCACGTTAATCCGTCGGTCTCACTGTTGTCGTTAGATGACAATTGTTAAAAAGAGGCCTCAACGTCATTATCTATATATATGCATGTAGCTCAATGGCTGGTGGTGCTTCTGGTGGTGTAAGATTTTCATTCAATTAATTATAAACGGAGGAGCTTGATAGCGTCGTTGCGCGTGTCAGTCTAATCGAACACGCAAGTTAAGCAACGTCGATCCCTGTCCATTGATGGGTTTATATTATCTCGAGCTCCTCCATGCTTCGGAGGGCATGTTAAGCCGTGGTCGTAGCTGTTGTCGCTAGAGGACAGTCGTAAAGCCAAGGTGGCCTTTAGGCGGCCTGAAAACACTGACATCAGCCAACCCGCGGTTGCATCGTGGTATGCTCTAAACCCCTTCAATTTAGAGGAGCATGAAAACACAATGTATCTCACAAGTGATATTATATTAAATTAGATTGTTTAGTGCGATGGCCAAGTCAATCTGTTTATTTAAAACATAAAAGATTTTTAATATTGATATGATCAGTATAAGATGTTGTTTGGTTAGCTAATTACGTAATAAGTTAAGAGGGAAGGTCCCTTAAGTAGGGACTGAATGAATTAACCGACTTGGTATTACATGGATCTAACAGAGAGAGAGAGCGAGACTTGGTTTTTTTACAAGTTATGTTTTTGATGGCATTTGTATTTTTGTGTGTATGTTTGTAATGAAATAACTCAAAAACTAATGTGCCGATTTCAAAAATTCTTTCACTATTGGAAAGCTACATCATAGTATAAATAGAGAAGTAAGGTAACTTCATACAAACGCACCGAGCGCGGTTTGTA
Source organism: Hypsopygia costalis (assembly GCA_937001555.2). Taxonomy (NCBI): domain Eukaryota; kingdom Metazoa; phylum Arthropoda; class Insecta; order Lepidoptera; family Pyralidae; genus Hypsopygia; species Hypsopygia costalis. The sequence continues at coordinate 27,930,070 of OW443338.2, forward strand.
TGTGAGCGCGCCCGTACGTATGGCCGTCGCACGCACACACTGACAACATTTATAGGAGGTTATATGGAACGCCAGTCGGGGTCGGAGCTGCGCCGTACGCAAAACCGCGCAAGATTCGCGCCTGCGCTGACGTTCGTTAATAATTTGAACATTTAGGTACCTACCTACGTCGTATATAACTACAAATTCGTTAAAGACAGGCTACAAAGTCGACTAGCCATAAAAAACATTGCAGTGTTCATGGATGTCTCAATAACAATTTGACGGATACCCTAACCATTCGGCCACCGACACTCCTAATAATCACATGATAAGTGTGTAAATTAAAAAGTATTAAAAATAGTTTAGTGTAAAAAATAATATATAATAGGTACTTAATAAAAATATATTTTCATAATAATTTAGATTATTTGAATAAATATTATGATTCAGTAAAGCTACGTTTTAATTAATCGTATTCCTATTTAGACCGTAATTTTTCAAATGGGGTGTAAGCAGTTCATCATCATCTTTGAACCAAAGCCAACTTCACCTGCACGCGGTGCTCCCTGCTAACTGACAAACGAAGCTCTGGCGAAAAGAGAGGTATGGAGCGTAATTGTAAGCTACCCGACTGGGGAATGTACCTCCACCTCACAGAATACCGCAGCTAAATAACAATTCCCTTGAGGGTTGTTGTGTTCCTGCGAGTGAGTGAGGTCACCAGAATGCAAGGCAGCTGCGTTGGCAGCGGAGGTAGCGGCGCGCGAACGATATTTTATGTTGCGAGCGTTAATATGGCTACGGTAACCGCTTCACATCAGGCGGGCCGTACGTTTATCTGCCACCCGACGTAGTATAAAAAATAAAAAAAATCACTAAACAAATAACATGAAGTAGGTTTTATCAAATGGTAGGAGTCCGCCTGGGTGAGGACCACTGCCTTATCCATTTCTGCCGCCAAGCAACAATGCTTGCATTGTTGTGTTTTGTGTTCCGGTTTGAAGGGCAACGCACCTGCGATTCTGCATTTTTGTTGCCAACAGCTTGAATGCGTGTATCGTGGATGTTATGGGCGACAGTTACCGCTCACCATCAGGTGGGCTGTCTGCTCGTTTGTCACTGAGTAAGCATGCATTAAAATGTAGGTAATGAAAAAATTGCAGTCACTCCTGGTGTATGTACAAAAATATTTTTTGACGTGACAACGTCTTATAAATTGGTTAGCCGGGTGACACTTCAAGAAACGCGCTCACGTTATGCGCTCACAATGAGAGCGAGTGAGAGGCACGCGTCCCTTCTAAGAGCGAGAGAGACAGACATAAAAAGTGAAAGGCATGCGTCCCTTCCACTCGAAAACATTTTACCACTCAAAGTCGTTGTCACGTAAAACTTTCGCCCGTATACCGACTTTACAGGCAACCAATTTTTTTTTATTCTTTTTAGATTTCCACACCCAAAGGGTAAAAACGGGACCCTATTACTAAGACTCCGGTGTCCGTCTGTCTGTCCGTCTGTCACCAAGGGCTGTAGGTATCTCATGAACCGTGGTAGCTAGACAGTTAAAATTTTCACAAATGATGTATTTCTGTTGGCGCTATAACAACAAATAATAAAAACAGAATAAAATAAATATTTAAGGGGGGCTCCCATACAACAAACGTGATTGTGTGTCGTTTTTGGTACGGAACCCTTCGTGACCGAGTCCGACTCGCACTTGGCCGGCTTTTTGTTACAGATCCCTAACACTTACCCTACTTAATTTTGTATTTTGTACATTACTTAATTTTGTACAATAGAGATTGACTAAGTATTTTTGACGGTTGAATAAACTATTAAGCGACAGCCCTACGTGTTTAGGCTATTATCTCCCGCTCGGGGCTTGAGTTCTCCTACTTCTCTATTTATATTATGGCTACATCCACCCTGAGTAACATAGGTTTACACTACACTAAAACTCCAATAATGTAAAAAAAATCATTAAACCGCGTGCGCTGCGAAAACTATTGATGATAGAACAAAATAATATACTAGGACTTTGCCGAACACATCATTATCTACAAAAAGTCTCGCGACGGCATATGTGTAGCTATTATAATTTTGACACAATAAGTATTCTTTTATTTTTTAAATTCAATTGAAATGCCGCCGCTAAAAAAGTCCCTTTATTTGTATCATGGTATTAATCCTTATCAAAATAAATTACTTCATATTCAAGACTGCTTCAATACCTTTATTTATTTTTTTATTTTTTTTATACTACGTCGGGTGACAGACAAGCATACGGCCCGCCTGATGTGAAGCGGTTACCGTAGCCATATTAACGCTCGCAACATAAAATATCGCTCGCGCGCCGCCACCCCCGCTGCCATCGCAGCATCTCCTTCCTTTCTGGTGACCTCACTCACTCGCAGGAACACAACAGCCCTCAAGGGAACCGTTATTTGGCTGCGGTATTCTGTGAGGTGGAGGTACATTCCCCAGTCGGGTAGCTTACAATTACGCTCCCTACCTCTCTTTTCGCCAGAGCTTCGTTTGTCAGTCAGCAGGGTGCACCGCGTGCAGGTGAAGTTGGCTTTGGTTCAAAGATGTTGATGAACCACTTACACCCCATTTATATAACTTTTTGAATTATTCAATTCGGACATTCCATTCAAAAGATATCACGTGTTTAAAAATATAAGTATTAGAAAAAAACCCCGCTCGGTTAGCTTTATACTAAATGCGATGTAGGGGCGTCACTGGGGTACGGGAGGGGGAGTCAATGTCAAGAAATAAAGTGCCGCGCGACTGGGCCGCGCGCTCGCTACGCAGCGGTCGTGCGCGAATTCGAATAATTTTCTCTTGGAAATATTTTGAATTCGTTTAGTACGTATATTTAAAAGTTCTTTTCAGAACTAAACCTATTTATTTATATTTTTTTCAATAAGTAGGTGCTACCTGATAATAAATATTTGCATTGATTTTTTAAAAGTTATTTTCTGAACTAAATGCCCCCAATTATTAAGCAAAATTAATTTTCGCGTTCCAATTCGTTATCCTCGTAGCAAAATTACCCCACTTATTCCTCCACTACGTAAAACAGTATTTGGTTCAAATTCCCCAATATCAAGATTTGTAAGCTGGTAAATGAATATAGTGACATCTTGGATATTCACTTTGACTCCCCCAACAGGCTCTTCAAAGTCATAAATGACCACTTAATTGAATAGCCGGCATAAGCTGGATTTTATATGTTGATTGAACTTAAATTTATATATTATCGTGGATTGGTTTAATTTTGTTTTATTTAATTTAATTTGAATAAATTTCATTTCATTAATTTATTTAATTTTATGCAATTGGTATTTATTACGTAGTAAAGATTTATGTTCATTACAGTACAGGATTTAATAATTTTAATAATTTCAATTGTTTTGATTTAACTCAATTTAATCTGTAATCTAATCTAATTCATTGTAATTCGCTCGTATAATATGAATAATATTATCTACTGAACCGAGCAATAATGTGTATCAGATTATCTATATTAAGTAATAATAATAAATTATAGTGCATGATGTATTTACCTATAAGTATTTGTTACATTTGGCTAATATGTAAACATACTATTGTTAATCTATGAAATAATGTATACAAATGTTGGTAAATCAATAAATAATAAAAATAAAAAAATACTAAACCCATTTATTTATATTTTATTCAGTACGTAGGTATGTAGGAAGGCGGAGGATCGTATCTGGTGGAAAGCATTGGGGAAGGCTTATATCCAGCAGTGGGTAGATACAGGCTGATGATGATGATGATGAGGTATGTACTACCTGATAACAATTATTTATATTGATTATCTATCCAAACAGCTTAGTGACTTAGTAGTTATTATAATATTTCAATAAAATTTTATACAGGTAATTCCTGTACAATTGTTAATTTTTGATGTAAACATTGCTATAATTTTCCACGTTATTCCTTTTTTTTTTTATTTGAACAAAAATTAGATTTTTTTGCAAATATTTTTTTAACATTTTTAAAATGCCCAAAAGATTAAGATCTCAACTGTCTAGAAATAGGTTCCAGGTGAGGGCATCAAAAATACGTTGTCATGGAGAATCTTCATCAGAAACAGAAAACCGTCTTGCAATTCAGAGAGAATTTTTGATTTTTTTGTTAAATACCCGTGCGAAGCCGGGACGGGCCGCTAGTAATATATAAAATGACTGAAGACGCCATAGAAGGAATAGGCATGTAATGCGATGCGATAGAAATCACGTGGTGCAGACTACACTTAGCCTCCCCGAGATCAAAAGAGGCAGTAGACGCTCCCCCGCTACCCGGTGGTCAACAGTATCCAATCACCTAAAGCAGTTCCAAGTGCCTAAGGAGACAACCCAGGACAGAGTCTCCTGGCGCAGATGTACGAGGAGACCCGACCCCAAATAATGGAAAAAGGGAAGGTTAAAGACGAAGAAGACTATCCACATCGTCAAGACAAATACTATTAAAGAAAATACACAGCAAAACTACCAAAATCTTCAAAAGGATTACCTCCCCTAAACCAATCAGCCTCATAACATGTAATAAAATTCTCTGTGATTGCATTATCAATATAAGAAGGGCACGGCAAATCCCGCGTATAATGTTACATTATACACATAGCTGCTTATACGCCCGAGTCGGATAAAAAGGATTTTCTATACTTTCCACGGACGCACGTGACCCAAGTACAGACTCTAGCAAAGAGGCGCATTAGTACAAAACACACGGGTGTTAAAATTGAAAACAACTGCCACGGTTTTTAAATTGTCACGTGTTTATGATACAAATAGTTTTAAGGGACTAAAATGCAGAACGTCATCGGACTAGAATCTAGTCCGACGACGAATTTTAATTCAATAATGGCTTATAACATTAACGAAAATTGCTCCATTGAAAATGAGAGTTTTTAAAATAACAGCCCTGTTTATCCAGCTGCTCCATTGAAAATTAGAGTTTTTAAGATAACAGCCCTGTTTATCTAGCTGCTCCATTGAAAATGAGAGTTTTTAAGATAACAGCCCTGTTTTCTAGCACTAGATAAACAGGGATGTTATCTCAAAAACTCTCATTTTCAATAGAGCAATTTTCGATTAATGTTATAAGCCATTATTATTATTATTTTATACTACATTGGGTGTCATACAAGCTGCCTACGTCCATACTAGCATATCAGCATACGGCCTTCTTGATAGGAAGCGTTTACCGTACCCATATTAACGCCCGCAACAAGAAAATATGGCTCGCCCGCTGCCACCGCGACAAATCCTTCCTTTCTGATGACCTCTGACCATTTTTTATACCACAATAAAATTACTGTTAACCAAGCATACGGGTTCACCCATGGTTCACCGTTATACTATTAACAATCTATCGTTAAAGGTGGAACCGCACTTAAGCAGCGCGGCGCGACACCGCAGCGGAACGGCGCTGCTCGAAAAATATTATTTCCACTATTTCTTATGAATTAAAACGCACTTCAGCGGTACTGCAGCGAAGCAGCGTGACGCGGTGCGGCGCGGCACGGCAGCGTAGCTCCCTAGAGAATATTTAGTCGCGCCGCGCCGGGCCGCCGCGGTGTCGCGCCGCGCCGCTTAAGTGCAGTTTCACCTTCAACCTATTTAGAAACTAGAACGAAATTGTCCGAAGATATATTATATGAAATATAAGATTTTTGCGACGCGCGTACACAAAATTTCGAGACGTGTGCGCACACCCTCTTGCCCTCCAACCAGAAAGCACTCTTTCCGCGGCCACTCGTAAGGGCCGGCACTTTTTGTTCGAGCCTCGAACCAATCGGCTCATTCATGTCGCGGCTAAGTAACCGAGTGATTTAAGCAATCGATGAAAGAAACGCTTTGAAGCCCAGTATCTAACAGACCCTGCCATTTTAATAGACGTTTGAAACCCTCTAAGGAATATCTTAAAAATATATTTGCTTTTAAAGTAGGCAACAAAAGGAGCGCAGCAAGAAAGGATGGTAGTCATTATTCGACATTTTTCCAATGAATGGCTCAGTAGCACAGCTGTACTTCTTTTGACCGATACACCTCGCTGTTTTTTCTATTCAAATATTTTGAAAAACACTATTCCTTACGAGTATACTGTACCGGCCAGCGCATTAGGAAACAATTCGATATCCCACGTGAGTGTGTACTGATTCAAAAAAAAATCCCCGCTTTAGATGTAGAGTAGGTAGAAGTATACGATATCTGGTGCCAAACAAGCCTTCAGCTAGCCTGCTGTAAACCTGTTACCATACCCATATAAACGCTAGCAATACAAGGAGCTCTCGCGCTGATACCTCTAATGCCACCGCGGTATCTTCTCACGTCTGGCAATCTCGAACACAACAATTCTCAAGGTTAATTGTCTGCGGTATTTTGGGAGGTGGAATTTTTTTCCCGGATCAGGCTCGACATGCTGTACTTTTCTTTCGATAGAGCCTCGTTTGATTAATATCCGGGTACATCTCTGCCATCATCAGTTGAGCAGCGTGGTAGAGTATGTTCTAAACCCCTTCGTTTGTGGAGAGACCCGTATCTCAGCAGTAGGATGTATAAGGGTTAACGACCACATCACGTGCAAGTGGCTTTGGATGATGCCCTCTACATCCAATACAATATTAAATTTAATTGCTGGCTGTACGCTTGTATGGCACCCGATGTTCTATAAAAAAACCTTACTTTGTACCTTAGTACTTGTTCTACATCTAAAGTCGGGATTTTTTTTGTAATTAGTACACTCTTTCACGTAGAATGTCGAAAAGCGGGGGTGTCGGCTTCCCATCAGGCTTCACCGCTTCACATCAGGCGGGCCGTATGCTTGTCTGCCACCCGAAGTAGTATAGCAAAAAGAGGTTAGGGCACAGCGCATTTTTGGGGAAGTACCTCCACCTCACAAAATACTGCAGCCAAATAACAATTCCTTTGAAGCTTCTTGTGTTCCGCCGGGAAGTGAGGTCACCAGAAAGAACGGAATGAGTATAGTCTTGCAACGGATCAGCGACTCCTTTTTGTTGCTGATCTCCATGGGCGGTGGTGATTGCTTTCCATGAGGTGACTCTCATATAAACATGGAGATTCATAATTTCTACTTACATTAACTCCAATCATTTGGGTACGAATATCAAATGAAAGGGATTGATGGGCGAAATATAACTAAATGCAAGTTTAAAAAAAAACTTGTTGACATAATATTGTTTATTTATGAAATGAGTATCTGAAATTTATGAAAAATCATAGGTGTTTGTGAAAAATATATATTTGTTTAATTATTATTTTTACTGCACATACTTAATGATCATTGCGGCACGCAGCTTGTGTTTACAATCACGTAACGATATCTCATCAACATCGTTTTACGCAAGAGTAAATCGCAAAATTACGTGTACCATTAATATGTCAACAGAAATTACATATATGCCAACGGTATGTCCTAGGTGTGCAGCGCATAGCATTGCATCGCGACATCATGTCTATACTCTGGCCATAACTACCGTATACGTAATAGTACTTACATACATTTTGGGGTGCTGTGGCTCACCACTATCTGTGAACCAAAGCCTTACCTCACCTGCACGTGGTTACACTCTGCTGACTGACTAACGATGATCTGTTGAAAGAGAGCTAGGGTGAGCGTAAATTCTAAGCAGCCCGATAATCTGTCCTCAGAGTCGAGAAGAGTTTGTTCAAATTCAGAAGAGTTTGTCTGCACCATATACTCATTAACTATTTTCACAAACACACGTCATTGTTTATGTAAATAGTTATCGACGCAGCACTTGTAAACAGTGACCAGCCAGAGTGTCCAACTCATTACACCTGAGTCACAACATGCGACCTCGCAACAGTGAAGCCATTTATTTAGATCATCAGTATCATCAATATAATTACAGCCAAAGGGCATCCATTGTTGAACATAGGCATTCCCTTAGACTACCACAGTTATCGATTTTGTGACATCGGTATTTATCAGAGCGTCTGTTCATCGAATGGGGAATCTTCCTACACTGCTTTTTTAGTCCGTGGTCGCCGTTCCAGACCCCTTTTCGTCCATCGGTCAACTTTGGTTCACTGTGGCCTGGCCTGCCCACTGCCACTTTAGCATGCTGATCCTTAGGTATCTATGTTGATAATTCTAGTTCTAGTACGAATATTCTCATTCGTGAGTATATACTCATCAGTAAATAGCTTATTCAATGTTTCCTAGATTTTATCGCAATTCACTGCCCACCTAAGACATCCTGTGAAAGCATAATAAGTAATAACATATACGACGCGTTCTAAATTCATTCCCTTCGCAAGAACCCCTAATAAGGGGAATAAAATGTGAGAATTATGCGTCTCGCGTCCCCGGGATTATAAACGAGATTGCCGGAGAAAGTAGACTCGATGAAACTTCATAAACTTGGATTATTTATACTTACGCAGTATTTTTATAAGCCCAAGAAAGTGACAGGTCACATTGATTTTGCTTTGACTGTCTTTAGTAATGTCATCCAAACTTGTCAAAAAAGCGGATCACTGATTCGCGGGTAATAGCAAAATATTTATACAAATACAAATCTTTGAAAAAGTTGTAATAAATTAATTTTCACGTTACCGCCAATTTGTGTATACTACTGATCCGATTTCGTTGTCCAAAGAACGCTAAAAATTATGTCAGATTCAATTTTCTAACTAGAACTAATTAAAAAGTTATAATGTCACGAACATACAAATAACGATTTTTCGTCCTAATTCGATTTATAGATCTCCCTCGGTTACCTAATAAAAGTGAAAGCTTGTGAGTAAATATGTATATATAGATGTTGCAGTTACTTCAAGGGCTGAAAAGATTTTGATATTTTTTTTTTCTAAGATTAACCTATAGGTTATATGGCCGTGTGGTTTCCGGCAGACTAGAATAGAATCACTCCGTCTATTTTAGTCTCCACAGGTCATTTTAGTCTCCACTACAGGAGCACGACCCTCTCTCGTCCTTCCTAGACAGATGGAGGATTTGGCCTACACTCCCCACGCTGGCCAAACGGGTTGGGGAGGCCTGATCGATGTTTGGTAATGTATATCCCTTAGTCGCCTTGTACGACATCCACGGGAATAGACAGAGTGATTCTATTCTAGTCTGCCGGAAACCACACGACCAATAGGAGTATTTATTTATTTTATTTTAAATACGATACACAGCAGTGTTGTCAGCGATCGATTAATACTATTTGTAATTTGTTTATTTATTTAAACTCTTTACTGACCACAAAAAGACGAATGGTATAAAAGGCGGACTTAATGCTAAAAGCATTCTCTACCAGTCAACCTTCGTGAAGTGCAGACATCCATGTAAGCATCCAAATGCTTTGATAATCGCTTTTCATAAGGCGGACCGTATACTGTAACGTCAGGTGCAAGCGTTACTTACTCTTACAGTAAAGTTAATAAAACAAGAAATTATTAACCAGAACTCCAAAATTCTAACATATTTTTTTTGTTGTTCTTCATTTCTTTTTTCATAGACGCCATATTGAAATAATATACCTTATGTCACTCCCACCGGTGAGCTGAATCTAATGACACATCATATATGGAAATCTATCAAGCGGTTTAGGCTGTAAGGCGTACCAAAGAAATTGACATACTTGTATACACTCGAAAAACATAACCCATAAGGTTTGAGCGAGCGGAACACTTATATACGCCGAAAAGTTTTTTTTTTTATACTACGTCGGGTGGCAGACAAGCATACGACCCGCCTGATGTGAAGCGGTTACCGTAGCCATATTAACGCTCGCAACATAAAATATCGCTCGCGCGCCACCACCCCTGCTGCCAACGCAGCATCTCCTTCCTTTCTGGTGACCTCACTCACTCGCAGGAACACAACAACCCCCAAGGGAATTGTTATTTGGCTGCGGTATTCTGTGAGGTGGAGGTACATTCCCCAGTCGGGTAGCTTACAATTACGCTCCCTGCCTCTCTTTTCGCCAGAGCTTCGTTTGTCAGTCAGCAGGGTGCACCGCGTGCAGGTGAAGTTGGCTTTGGTTCCAAGATGTTGATGAACCACTTACACCCCAAAAAGTCACTTTTAGAAATGAACGGGCTCCGAAACAGCTGAACCCATTTTGATGAAACTTGTCACAATTATAGACCACGACATACTTGAGGTTTGTGTCGAAAGAAATTGAGATCGATCATGTCCTTGAGGAAAGATCAATGGAAAACATCCACTCAGCGAATCTTAATCAGCGACCATCAATACGGCTTTCGCCATGGTCGCTCGACTGGTGATCTTCTAGTGTATCTTACACATCGCTGGGCTTCAGCCGTGGAGAGTCAAGGTGAGGCATTAGCTGTCAGTCTTGATATGGCGAAGGCGTTCGATCGGGTCTGGCACCGTGGTCTTCTTTCGAAGTTGCCTGCATACGGTCTACCAGAGGGTTTATGCGAATGGGTCGCTAGTTTCTTGTCCTGCAGAAGCATTAGAGCCGTTGTGGATGGCAGTTGCTCCGACAGCATGGACATTAATGCTGGCGTCCCGCAAGGCTCGGTGTTGTCCCCGACGCTGTTTTTGCTGCATATCAATGATATGTTGTCCATTGACAGCATTCATTGCTATGCTGACGACAGCACCGGGGATGCTTATTATACGGGCCGCGCTAATATTCCCCGCTCTCTGGTGGAGGAGAGCCGCGAACAGCTTGTGTCGAAGATCGAGAGCACACTGGATAGTGTGTCCGATTGGGGGCGAAAGAACCTGGTTCATTTCAATCCCACTAAGACACAAGTCTGCGCGTTCACCGCTAAGAAAACCCCTTTTGCTGTGGCTCCTCAATTCCTAAACACACCCCTTACCATCGCCAAAAACATTGGGATTCTTGGAGTTGAAATCTCCAGCGACGTCCAGTTTCGTTGTCACCTGGAGGGGAAGGTCAAGCTGGCGTCGAAGAAACTAGGTGTGCTCAACAGGGCGAAGCAGTACTTCACTCCGCGGCAGAGACTTATGCTTTACAAAGCTCAAGTACGGCCGCATATGGAGTACTGTTGCCATCTATGGGCGGGAGCGCCTAGATACCAGCTTGCACCTTGTGACTCGATTCAAAGGCGCGCTGTGAGGATTGTCGACGATCCCAAACTAACAGACGGTTTAGAACCTTTAAGTCTGAGAAGAGATTTTGCGTCCCTTTGTGTATTCTACCGTCTGTACAATGGGGTGTGTTCAGAGGAGTTGTTTGATATGATGCCAACGGCCTCCTTCTACAGTCGCACCGCTCGCCATCGACAGGGAATTCATCCTCACACATTGGAGCCTAAGTGGTCACGTACCGTGCGGTTCCAGAGAAGTTTTCTCCCGCGTACTGTCAAGCTGTGGAATGAACTGCCTGTCGAGGTTTTCTCAGGGGACTACAGCATGGGGTTCTTCAAAAAGGGCGTGAAGAGGTTTTTACAGGGTCGGCAACGCGCGTGTGATGCCTCTGGTGTTACAGGCGTTCATAGGCTACGGTAACTGCTTTCCATCAGGCGGGCCGTATGCTTGTTTGCCACACTAGTGGTATAAAAAAAAAAAAAAAAAAAAAAAAAAAAAAATAAAAATAAGTCAATGATTGGATCCGCAAATTGACATAAAATAAATCAATAGTTTAAAAAACACTAGAATAACACGCTTTTATAAATGCACCTGATCGTGTTCAAAGTCCGTTACGTGGCCTTTCTCACAAGTGCAAACACGACAATGATACGAATTCCATCATGGAATGCCAGTGCCTATCTTCCCGCTTCATCATCAGACCTTGAAACCTAATCGTGGTCAAAGTTCATTACAAGACTTTTCTAAGACATCCAAAAACAGCTATGATACGATGTTCCATCATTAAGTTCCAGTTCATATCTTTCGGCTCCATCATCAGATCAGTTCGACAGTACCATATTATTGTATTGTCATCACAACTACATACAGCTGTCAATTGTCATTACGCTACGATCCTTGGAAGATGGTTAAATTAGTAACCTTAGATTCCATTACATAGTTACATACAGGTCGACCTAATAAAAGTGTGTTAAAAAAATTAACAGACACTTCATGACACGCTACCCCAAATTCTCAGTCAAGTATAAATTTCAAATTACTCATTACATCATAAGCATTAAACCTACCTATAAGTAATTGACGTAGGCAACAAACTTTGTAGAAGTTCCCAAACACTTATTACCAACTCCAAGTGTTGGCAACGAGGCGGTGAGTAACAGCGGATTACCGAGTTTCGCAGGTAATTAAAACATCCATAGGTAATGGTTAACGAACAAGCTTAAATATGTCGCAGGGTTATTGTAAAAGCCGTTTTATTCATTCATTTTTGAGGTGTAAGTTTCTTTATGTATCTTTGAGCCAAAACCAACCTCATCTGCACTCTGCTGACTGACTAACTTTGGGGTGTAAGGTTCATCAACATCTTTGAACCTAAGCCAACTTCACCTGCACGCGGTGCACCCTGCTGACTGACATACGAAGCTCTGGCAAAAAGAGAGGTAGGGAGCCTAATTGTAAGCTACCCGACTGGATAATGTACCTCCACCTCACAGAATACCGCAGCCAAATAACAATTCCCTTGAGGGTTGTTGTGTTCCTGCGAGTGAGTGAGGTCACGAGAAAGGAAGGAGATGCTGAGTAGGCAGCGGGGGTGGCGACGCGCGAGCGATATTTTATGTTGCGAGCGTTAATATGGCTACGGCAACCGCTTCAAAGCAGGCGGGCCGTATGCTTATCTGCCACCCAACGTAGTATCAAAAAAAAAAAAAAAACTTACCGTAACCGTATTAACGTCCGATCATTTGGATCGGACAGAATGTTTGAACGGTTGCTAAAACATTGCTCATAAATAAATGTTATTGACGTGGTTACGTCTTATAAATCGATGAACGCCGGCTGCACGCACGAAAAAGCATGCCGCATTGTCACGTTCCGCCTGAACCGAGCGAGAGCGAGAGCGCGGAACATGCGATACAAAGGCATGATATGTGTTTCTTATTTTTTGACGTTATCACGTAAAATTATCGTCCAATCCAATCGGTTTATGGACGATAATGTTAATTGTAAAATATATATAATAAAAAATGGTTGTCTGTATGTAATAAAATATAAATACAGACAACCATTTTTTAGGGTTCCGCATCTCAAAAGGAAAAACGGAACCCTTATAAGATCACTTTGTTGTCCGTCTGTCTGTCTGTCTGTCTGACTGTCTGTCAAGACCCTCTATGTCGAGAATGCGTGGAGGTATCAAGCTGAAATTTGAACTGTATACTCAGGTCTACGGTCCCATGAAGTTGTAAAAAAATTACGTAAAAAAAGTTACGGCTGTTTATCCCGGAGAGACGGGATGACGCTGGAAAGACAGATGGCTGGTGGAAAAGACATCTGACGGATGGAAAGACATCTGACTGCTGGAAAGACAGTCGAGGGTGACGGCCTAGCGAGCCAAGCCCGGGAATCTTCAATTGCTAAAAGTCCGAAAAAGAAAAATACCCCTGGGACAGTCCGAGAGGGGGGGCGGAAGATCTGTCCACCGGTCGATAATAATGACGACCCTGGCGCGAATACGGATTTGAGATGCCCTACGTGCGGGAAAACATACAAGAGACGAGCCTGGTACAACAAGCACTTAAAGACACATGATGGTGTTGAAGCACGACAGCCGTCGGTAAGTACTTCGACAAACACTACGGATAGAGTTGACCCTCATAAATCCCAAGGTGAATCATCAAGTGAAAATTACCAGGAGTCCATTGACATCAGGACACGTCTTAGCATCCCCAGTCTAAAAAACTCCACCTGGAAAGTTCATGACCAAAACTTGGCGATCCTTTTAGAACATCCTGGATCAAAACAAGATCTAAACAGCCAAGTAGAAACTCTACAGGATACTATCTATACATACTTCTCTGAGCATTATCCACCACAAACTTATTGCGCTCAAAATAAAGAAAACACATTTAAAATGAAATTGCGGAGGAAGAAAAGAGAGTTAATAAGGAAACTTCGTGTAGCTAAAACCATGGGCGATAACAATCTAAGTCACCAACTGTCCAGGGCTCTAAGATCAATCCTCAAATTAATACAAGGGATATCACTTCAAACCACTAAAAATCGCGATAATTTTAACAGAGCTAAACATGAAGTAGACTTCGATAAAAATCCTTTTCAATACTCGAAAAACATTTTCAGGGAACAAAAGGGAAAGCTTCTCTTGACCAACGCGCAAATTTACGATCACTGTAAAAACACATACGAAGTGCCTAAACGCGGGAACTCATACGTAGATCCAAAAATCCAAAGACCTAATGATCCTCTATTTAGTTTTCAAAGTGACCCACCCAATGAAGAGGAAATAAACTACCATATTAAAAAGAAAAGTTCTAAATCTGCTCCAGGCCCCGATGGCATCCCTACATAGTGTATAAAAAGTGTCCATCAGTTCGTAAACACATTTTAAATATATTTAGTAAGATCTGGTCAAGAAAGCAAGTCCCAGTAGCATTTGGAAAGGCAGTTTTTGTCCTCATCCCTAAAAAAGATGAAGTAACTCATCCAAAAGACACCAGACCGATAGCCCTAACCAATACAATCTCAAAAATCTTTTTTAGTGTATTACAATCAAAAATGACAAAATTCATGATCAGCAATAGGTATTTCAGGCCCAATCACCAGAAAGGCTTCTTGCCTGGAATTTCTGGATGCCTGGAACACAATACATTACTAGCAGAAAGTCTGAAAGATGCCAGAACACATGAGAGGCAAATATCAGTCTGCTGGATAGACCTAGAAAACGCATTTGGTTCCGTGCAGCATGAACTTATGATATTTGCACTAAAATGGTATAACTTTCCCGATTTAATTGTTAACATAATTAACTCTTATTACTCGCATTTAAAATTCGTCATAGCAGTAAACAAGGAATACACAAAGCCACTACAATACAGTGTGGGACTATTCCAAGGGTGCTGCTTATCACCGATAGTATTTAACATAGTTATTAATATTTTAATAGACAAATTGATATCATATGAAAGGAAATGGGGCTACCGTTTTAAAATCAACAACAAGTACACTGAGTCAATCTTAGCCTTTGCTGACGACCTTGCAATACTTACACGTAATCCCAAACAGTGTCAGGAGTTGTTAAATGAAGTCGATGAGTTCTGTACATGGACGGAGGGATTGAGGGCGAAACCAAGTAAATGTTATTGTTTATGTCTGGGTAGACGAAATACCAAATACACTTCTTACGACCCGGAACTCTCCATAAGCGGCCAAAAAGTTGCTACGATTGCAGAAACAGTGCCTTTCAAATTTCTTGGTAGAAAGATAGATTACAAAGGACGCACACCATCATTGGGGGAAGTTGTCGAAAATTTCATTAACGACCTCAATAAGGTAGACCAACAGCCTATTAGCAATATTAAAAAAGCATGGATATACGACAACTATCTCACATCACGACTCACTTGGCCTTTCCTAGTATATGACTTCGGCAAAACCCTCTTGGCAAAGTTAGATGCTAATGTCATAAAGATATTGAAGTCATGGTTCGGACTGGCACATCCGGCTGATCCCTCGACTCTATTTAGGAATCACAATAGTTTTGGGCTGAAATTACAGAAACCTTCTGAACTCTATAAACACCTGAGAGTTACAAAAACGCATGTTTTGCAAAAGTCGCAAGACGAATTAGTTAAATCTCTCCCAAAAGACAAAAATGCCACAGACCTTGAATCTAGACTTCAATTCCACAAACAATTTATGGTAGGTGCACAGGCAAATAGAGCTGGGTTGGGCGCGAGAAAGAAAAGGGAAGACCGAGACATAGTAAAAACCTTTCTACAACAAGACGAAAATGACAGTTACAAAGTGCACGCTATGAATTTAGAAATGCAAAGTGAGTGGTTAACCATAGGCGAGTTTTGCATCCCGTTAGCTCTGAAGTGGCGCACCTTGCTGTATGACTGGTCTCCTGCCTTATTAAAATTCTATCTTAATGCCTTTCAAATGACCCTCCCTGACCAGAGTAACTTAGTTAGGTGGGGAAAAGCCTCTGAAAAATGTTGCTATACTTGTGGAGAGGCGATATGTACAGCAAGGCACCTATTGGTGGGATGCAAGGTGCTCCTTGATAGGGGTCATTACTCACATCGCCATGACAGAGTACTTCAAATCATACGTGAAGCCATAAGCCTTTCAATAGCTAGAGCCCAAAAAGGATTAACGACAAACAAAAGACAAATTAACTTTATAAAAGGAGGCTCAACTTCAAACTCCAAGAACAAGCCTTACTCAATCCTCAGTGCAGCACCTGACTGGACTATTTTAATGGACACGTATGAAAAGCACTATAAAATCCCAGAAGATGTGTGTGTTTCGACATCCAGACCGGACATATTCCTTTTCTCCAGAGCTACAAAGCGTATAGTACTTGTAGAGCTTACCGTACCGTGGGAAACTAACATACCCAAAGACCACGCGATAAAACAAAACAAATATTATGACCTCCTAAACGAATTAACAAAAAGCGGCTATGTAGTTAATCTATACGCTGTAGAAGTAGGAGCGAGAGGTATACCAGCAAAATCTCTCTATAACCTGCTGAAAGACCTTGGCTTGTCCAGAAGTGCAGTAAGTTCTATACTAGAACGAGTATCTAAAGCTGCATTAGCAGGTTCATACCAGATTTGGCAGGGCAGGGAGAGAAACACAAGTAGTGAAGGTGAGTGTTGATGTACGTCGGAAAGGGGCCCCTTAAACCTACACCCGTGTCACAAGTCTCGGGATCTGCTTGGGTTTCTCTCTCTGCCACACGATGGACCCGGCACCCGCACGGTGAATCCATGGAAGCTAAGAAGTTCGTCTCTGTTAGTCAGTAAAAAACGCATATTTCGACACATTCTCAAGGGAATCAAAACCTATAATACTTCCCGTTGACCTAGAACTATGAAATTTGGCAAGTAACATCGTTATAGACTACAAGTACAAGAATAAATCTCAAAACTATACATTTGTAATTAAATCTTAAAAAATAGGGGGTCTATATTTTTTATAGGAGGTCGAAATTTCAAATTGAAGCTGAATGGGGTATCATATGAAAGGGCTTGATGTGCACATTGCAAAATATATTTTATTTATTTTTTCCGACGCATTATTTGAATTATTTCTTGTTTATAATGAAAATAGCAAATTTATGATGATCCTACGTACGGAACCCTCGGTGGGCGAGTCCGATTCGCACTTGGCCGGTTTTTTTTATACATTAATCGAGTTTTTCAACGACAAGAACATTGGCACATCCGGCCAGTCCATACTAACGTCGCGTCGCGTCGTTTATTACTACATAAACAACAACGTCTGTGTGGAGTGTTAATACGCGTGTGTGCGTGCGGCGCCATACAAACTGTTCCAGGTCTCAGAGGGGAGGTGAGGTCAACACGAGAGAGCGGCAGGGAGTGGCCATACTGTAGAACTTTTACTTATACTGTGACATCAGTCTACCTGCCTTATAAGATTATTATGCCCTGCCAGGGTTATATGTAAACCTATGCATATTTATTTACCATCTGTAATATTTATTAATTACACATATGAATACAATAAACAAATAACGAAGTTCTCACAAAAGAGAGGTAGAGTGAGCGTAACTGTATCCTATCTGTGGAAGTACCTCCACCTCACAGAAGAATTTCCGCTAGAATTCGTGTAGTGCATATATTGCGTGTAGACGTGTTCATTAGAAGAATACAAAAATCACGCAGCCGCCGGCGCGGGTTTCAGCATCCAACTGTCTAGGTAAGTGGCTCTAGTTATCAAAGCGGGTGACACAGAGAATTTAAGATATTCAACCCTTTTCCATCGCCCATCCCTTGGCTAAATTGTTTTTGACGTAATTTAAAATATATCCAGCTAATATACCTAGTCCAATATTGCAAATTTTATGTGACAGTATGTCGCACTGTCTGCAATGGCCACTTTGACTCCGAGGTTACGGGTTCGATTCCCACACAAGACAAATATATGTGTGCATGAACATGTCTGTTTATCTTGGTCTGGTTATTTTCTATATATTATATGTATGTATATACAAAAAATAAAGTATTTAAGCATAATATCAGTTGTCTAGTACCCATAGTACAAGCTTTGCTTAATTTGGCGGCGTTTACTAGATGGCGGCGTGTAATTTGTCCAGGAATATTTATTTATTTATTTATTTACTGTCTTTGCAGCAAATTTCATCGGTTCAACTTTACGCGTCAATAAATCACAAACATTCAACCATCTTCACAAACCAATTTTCAATCCATCTTTTCAACTCATACGAGTACAACAACTTGAACAATAACTTCAAAGGAGCTCTTTCCGCCTCGAGAGAACACATAACCTGAGCCCCGTTACACACTTCCTCCAAGGAAATATCATGTACATATCACACAAACAGACGTCACTCAGTCATAGTAACAGACGCGACTACGTTAACGTAATAAATAGCAGATAAACATAGATAAACTAATTCAAAGCGAGGCATCAATCTACGGAGGACGCCGCCGGAGCTGCGCCGCGCAAACCCTGGTACGAAATAACCCCACAGGACTGATGTAATCTGGCTCATACGGATTTATATTTACACTGGAAGAGACATCGTTTTTACTACTATAAACTGGGACGATAGTTGATATAAGGTGTGTTCGCGTTGTCGCGATTATTAAGGTTAATTTTCTCTGTCTGTAACGATGGACTGCTATGCCTTGTTTAGTAGTGTAACACTTAATAGGTAGATGGCGCCACACTGCGACTTCACAACAGTAATAAGTCTATTGTGACAGTAAAGTATACAATGTAAAAATTCGCCACGATCACTAACCTTCCTAGTAGCACAGATTACATAGTTACTACGTAACAGATACTTCACTCAGTAGAAAATTTCCAATACCTACTGCTATAATAGCCTACTACGTCGCGTCAGCAACCGCTGCATGCTAAAATGTGCCTAAATGCTCAAGCGTACAGTTGTGATTGCTTCGCACCGCGCGATCCCACAGCAATCGCAGGGCCTGAATTTGGTCCGCAAACGGCCCGAGACCGCTCGGCCGGGCGGTAGGTAACTATACGGAGGCCTGCTAGTAGCGCGCTTGGAAGAGCACTCAACCGGTCATCGAGAGGTCGTGGGTTCAAATCGCACCTAGAGGGGGAGGTGAATTTTTCCATTTTAAAAATATTTATAAGGTTAGTTTTATTTTAGTATTATTTCGTTTTAGGTACTATTATTTTTATAGTAATATATTCTGTTCCATTAAACACCAATGTTTTAAATATATATATATATATATATATATATATATATATATATATATATATCTAGTACGACATACTAAAGTGGTTAATAATGTTGACTGGTGCATAAAGATTAAATAAATAAATAAATAAATACATAGAGGTATATATATCACGCGCCCCACTAGCCTGCACAGTAACGAATTATAATTAATTCGCGACTCGCGCGGCATTGCCGTGACGCGTTAAAAAAATGGCTATGAGTTCCGAAAAACTCATAGCTAACGAGTTATTGGCGTACATCCAATATGCCATCGACACATTCGATGAGGTTAGCATTATGCAGATCTGCAAGTCGAACTTCAGCGAAGAAGACATTAGTAGTGGCAAGAAGCTGCTATTTGAAGAGCTCGGTAAGACCGCGCAGATGCCGTCTCGAAGGAGAGATGGAACCGAGAGGAGTGTCCAAGACATCATCACTCTTCTCAAGGAGACAGATCCGGACGACGTGCCCACCTTCGTGGCGAAGCAGCTGAATAAACTTCCAGCTGTGGACTTCGAACACGTAGACGTCACTAGGTTGCTGAAGGACATTAGGACCCTGAAGACGAGCCTGGAGGAAGTGAAAGGTAGATTAGAGGCCTCCGAATCTACTATTAGCCAGCTACGTACCGAATTATTTTCGTTGCGCGGCGCTGGCTCGGAAAGTAGGTCACACGAGGTCTCTGATGTGGATGCACGACACGAGGCGCAACCTGCGGCTGTCAGCAGTTTTGCGTCGGCCGTCACTTCGCCGGTGACACCGCGTCCCGCACCCCGTACTTCGGCCCCGCCGTCGGAAAGGTCACCAATCGGCACGACTACTCCCGATCGTGCTTACGCCGCCGCCGCCGCTAAGCCACCTAAGCGGCTCACAACACAAAGGGAGAAACGAAGTCCTCACAAGCCCTGTATAAATGCGCTCCAGGGCTCACGAAAGGACCAGTGCGACCCCGAGGGCTTCATAAAAGTGGAAAGAAGAAAGAAGCCCACCAGCCGCAACAAGTGCGGCACCGCACCGACAGGACCCAAACACCTGCTGCGTCCGGCCGTACCGACGACGTTGCTGTATGTGTCCCGCCTGCATTACTCTACAAAGGACGAGGAGATTGTAGAGTACATCCGAGTGAAGACCAACTTCAATTGTAGAGTCGAAAGGTTGGAATCGCGCCACCGAGTGAACTTCAATTCCTTCGTGGTGAGGGTTCCAACAGAACATTTGTCGACCTTCACAAAGGAGGAGTTCTGGCCGAAAGGTGTTTTGTTCCGACGCTTTCGTGGTCGGTTACAGGACATCGTCCGGAGTAAGGTGACAGTGCCGACTATGCGCGTTTAATTATAGATTTATATAAATATATATTTTAGTTTAAGGTATTTGTTATATGGACTTGTTGTGTTTACACTGCTAAATGGTCTGAAATAAATGATTATTATTATTATGTATCTCTATTTAGTCACGGGTCAAGCCCGGTCATTTGATAGGCATACGCGGGGATATGGATCCAACGCGTAGAGGCCCCTTTGAGAAGTTTGATGTAATGTTGTACGCCCGCCGTGACCCGCTCCAGGATATGTCAATGGAACGACATACCCATGAGCAGGTCTCGGCAGGCGTTGAGACTATTGCGAAGTGTGATGGAAAATAAATGGGCTATGGAGATGAGATCTGGGTGAACTTAATACCGGGCTATTACAGAAGAGGGACGGAAATATTAATTATTATTATTATTATTATTATATATATTTACGTATCTCCATATACTACATAAATAAATACATTAACGTTTCATAGTTTGGCAGACCAAATTAACTTACAATGTACGGTTTCTTAAATCACCTCTCGGTAACACGTAGCCACGTAGTTTGGATCCTAGTTTTAGAGCCCATTAGGTAATAGTTTTTAGGATCTAACGAAAATAAACCCACTGACCAGAGAAATAAGGGCGTATACACATTGCCAAGACAAGTCACATCGAGCTCAAAATAGATACTAATTATATATATTGTGCAATGGGCGAAGCCGAAAAGTACCACGTATATAAAGTTTTATAATATTGTCAGACAATATTATAAAACAACGTGGTTTATATCACTAAAGTAGCAAACAAGCTCACACCCATATAGACTGTTATTACCATAGAAATAGGAACATAGAACTACATGAGCTCATGGTTTCAAACAAAAGTTAACTGTCTGAAACTACTTGAAAAACTGTGACTATTTGAAAAAAAAAACATTGTACAAGAAAACTTCTGGTACAATGTTTTTTTAATAAAATTATGAAACTTTGTGATTTTTCAAGTTAGAAATGTGAAAATTTATAGTAGAGCTCATGGTTTGAGACAAAAGTTTACAGAATCACTTTTTTATGAAAATTCATTCTGTAAGGACGTAAATTATGACTTTTTTGGGCGATTTCAAAATTTTTTGTACCCCTCAATTTTGGCATGTCACACTTATCCCATTAATTTTTACGCAAACACTTAGAACTCTCCCAGTGAAAACTGTTTGTAGAAATAAATAAAGAAAAAGAAACTTTTGAAAGAAATAACAAGTTATATTAATATAGTTATCCTTATTTTTAAAAAAATATTAAAATGTTTCATGTCCATTGAATTTCGCTTGTCCCACCATAATATCGGTAACAAAAATTTATGATTAAAGTCATGTTTTGGAATGTTACCAGTGTGATGGAATTGCAAATGTTTGATTTAATCTATAGAAATTAAAAAAACACTGGCATTGTTATTGTAAATCTGTAATTTCTAACAAAAAACATGTTTTCTAACTAAAGTCGATATTTGAGTCACCCTGACATGTCAAGTTTTGTTACTCATTTTCCGTAATTCTGTAAGACATTAGGGCTGTTCTTAATTTATAAATGCCAACACAATGGCAACTACTTTGCAGCCGCCATAAAAACAAATCTTATTAACAGTGTTTTGAGCGGTTATGTTCGTTGGCGCCAAGTGCCTAAAAAATTGTGTCAAGATATGTTACTGTTATGAAATTAGATTTAAATAATTATTTCATATATGTTTTTTTAGGAACATAAAGTGTATTAGAGGAAACTACATAAACAAATATTAAGTCGCTTAGTAATATGAATATTATAATAGTCATTATTTCATAATGTAAACAACAAAATGTTACGTCAGGTAACAAACCTGACCTGATTATACATGTGGTAACATTTCCTATGGTGCTATAAAATTTTGAAATCGCTCTTTTATACTAACTACGTCACAAGCATACGGCCCGTCTAATGTGAAGCAGTTACCGTAGGCATATTAACGCTAACAATCTCCGCTACCAGCGCAGCAAATTCTTCCTTTCTGATAACCTCACTCATTCATACGAACACAACAACCCTCAAAGGAAATGTTATTTGGCGGTGGCATTCTGTGAAGTACCCTAAGAGCCTATTCCAATAGTCGGCATGATGTATCGCGTACAAACGAGGTTGGCTTTGGCTCTAAAGGTCGTGATGAGCCACTTACACTTAAAGTTTGTTTAACACTCTGTCATTTATTTATTATATGAAATGTTTGCAAAAGTGTCAAAATTTATTAAAAACTCTTACAGGATAACGGGCTATGTCCATACTAAGCTGAGGCTTTACTATCTTTATTTCAGTTCCATTTCTCATTGAAAATTAAAAATTACATTAAAAATTATAAGTAAGAAGCACTCAAAAGTGTCGGTAAGCGTCAACGATTGTTAAAAGAAA
Source organism: Hypsopygia costalis (assembly GCA_937001555.2). Taxonomy (NCBI): domain Eukaryota; kingdom Metazoa; phylum Arthropoda; class Insecta; order Lepidoptera; family Pyralidae; genus Hypsopygia; species Hypsopygia costalis. Next base: position 27,953,153 of record OW443338.2, read on the forward strand.
CAAATTACACCCCGCCGTATCTCGAGTTTCAATTTTAGCCCCTTAGCGTGCTCAACCCTTCAATTATCCCCGCTTTTTCCTTATAAATTTAATTTAAATCTCCATCCGCACCGCTTTTCTGGAAAAAAAATGTCGCTTCCTTATCGGATCTTTACTTTTTCGTTTTATAATATGTAATTTACTTTACGGAAATTATAATGGGAAATTATTTTTAAAGCAGCTATTGAATAGCGCACGACCCGTGGCGAGTTTGGAAAAGAAGTTGTATTTGTCTATAATCTTTTCAGGGCTCCGAACCTGAAAAGGCGAAAAGAACTTGTACTTGTGACTGTTTGTCTCTACTCCTCACAGTGTACCCGACTGTGGGGAGTTTCGCAGGTGGAACTACGGGTCCGCCTGTTTGGATCACGGTACCTCGGGGACTGGCGGCAAGCCCATAATTTGCCAGTCATGGCTCCGGATTCGAGGTAGCTTTATGTGCGTGTAATCACTCACGTGCATGTGGTGTAGCTACAGAGGTTGGGCATGTTTCTTTGCCAAATTGTCTGCCTTGCCAAATTGTCGGCCGGGCGTTCAACCTCGCGCGTAGCGAGCTGGGGATCACTGGCCTTGGGCGAAGGGCCGCCACAGTGGTTCACAACGGGGCTTGGAGCGGCCCTTACAGCGGTGTCGGCTGCCTAATTTGGCATACTTGCCTGCTGAGCAAGGAGGATGGCGGGCGATCGCTTCCGTCAACCCGGTCACCCTACCATAGGCCTGGGGTATGCATCCTTTTTCGAAGGACGTCGTGGTCGGGAAGTGAGCGTGCCTTATACAGCTCCGGTACCTGTCAAGGAAATCAGGGAGCCAGCTAACTGGCGCCCCAGTGTGGGTGCAGAAACACTAGACGCGCTTGTACTTGTACTTGCGCGTCGGGAAGTGAGTGTGCCATACAGCTCCGGTACCCATCATGGAAATTGGGGAATGTGGTGGGGCCCCGATGCTTGGTGCGCCGAGCGTCGGTTCACGAGCTACTCGACTTAAGAGTACGCAAGTAGCATGCAGGTGAAAGCGGATTAAGACCTGCTAATGTTCGGCTTGCGTGCTCGATTGGTTTACCGAGTGCATGAGCGAAGCAGGTAAAGGTCCTTCCATCTGGTTGGTTTACTGTACGGGGGACTCCCAATCCTGTGATATAACCGGAAGGTTGGCACACGGGGGGCGCACTAGCTGTTAGGTATAGGGTACGTGTCTCTGTTTGTCTTTCTCTCTCTCTCACTCTCCCCACAGAGTACTCGACTGTGGGTAGTTTCGCAGCTGGGATTACGGGTCCGGCTGTTTGGATCAGGGTACCTCGGGGACTGGTGGCAAGCCCATAATTTGCCAGTCATGGGTACAGCTACAGAGGTTGGGCATGTTCACCTGGCTTGCCATATTTGTCGGCCGGGCGTCCAACCACCGCGTAGCGAGTTGGGGTTCACTGGCCTAAGGCCGTAGGCCAGGGGTAGGCGCCCTCAAGTGAAGTGGCGTCGGGAAGTGAGCGTGCCTTATACAGCTTCGGTACCTGTCATGGACATCAGGTAGCCAGCTAACTGGCGCTCCAGTGTGGGTACACAAACACTAGACGTACTGGTACGTCGGAAAGTGAGCGTGCCTACAGCTCCGGTACCCATCAAGGAGATTGAGGAGTGGTAGTAAGAGTACCTAAGTAGCCTGCATGCAGATGAAAGGGGAGTAAGACCTGCTACTAATCTGCTTGCGTGCTCGGTTGGTTTACTGAGCGCAAGAGCGGTGAGGGTAAAGGTTCTCTCGTCTGGTTAGTTTACTAGACGAGAGACTGGCAATCCTGTGCTGTAATAGGAAGATTGGCACAAAGGGGCGCATTAGCAGTTAGGTATAGGGTACGTGTCTCTGTTTGTCTGTCTGTCAAGGAGCTGTTGCTAATGTATGGAGGATAACAACCGCAATATTTATAACCTTCGATGCGCGACTCCATCTCGGGACCAAGCGTGGGGCGCCTTATTTCTAGATGGACTGACGACGAAAGATAAGGATCGCATATGATGGTTAGAATTGGGGAAGACATATATCCAGCGATGGGTAGATACAGGCTGATAATAATAATGATGATAATAAAAGTTATACATTATGCTAATTATTTACCTACAAACATTTTTGAACAGTAAGCGGCCGGTATGATGAAGTTACACTAAATGTAATAAATAAATAAATATTCCTGGACAAATTACATACTGCCATCTAGTCCCAAACTTAGCAAAGCTTGTACTATGGGTACTAGATAACTAATATTATACTTAAATATATATTTATTGTAAATACATACATATTATTATAATACATAGAAAACACCCAGACCAAGACAAACAGACATGTTCATGCAGACAAATATTTGTCTTGTGCGGGGATCGCACCCGCAACCTCGGTGACAAAGTAGCCATTGCTAACCATTCGATCACCGAGCTCGTCTGTCGTAATAAATTGATTTACTTGGGAACCATTCGAGGGAAATTTAATAAATCGAGATTTTTGCGGTCAGGTGAACTTAGAAACTCGAGTTTTCCTGTTCCATACCCAGAATGAGCCTTGCGTCTTGCAAGTTCATTATAACCACACCCCGGCCACTCCATACAAATGTCGCATCGTTCACTACTACAAAAACAAATATGTATATGCCTCTGCATATATTTTAATGAGCGTTAATAAGCGTATGTGCGTGCGGCGCTATATAAACTGTTCCAGATTTGTCTCAGAGGGGAGGTGAGGTCGACATGAGTCACCGGCAGGGAGTGGCCATATTGTACGCAGTACTATTACTTATACTCGTACTGCGTTATAATTAAGCTAAAGTACATCACTTCCATGTGAATATACGTCGTTGTAGCGGGCACGTCGCCGCGGGAGCAATCATTATCATACCCGTCTCCCCGCCGTTTGGTGAGCGATATCGCCGCTCACCAAAACACCGCCGTCTATAGCTCCTGGCTGTCGTTTATCATCACTGTGCAGTTTAGATACATTTCTTTAGTCAAAAATATATGTCGCAGTTTCATTGGGTAATTCGCTTTTGTATAAAACTACTATTAACTTAATAAACAGCGCCGTTTTGGTTTACAGCAAATAGACATTTGGGTAATGCCGAATGATATACGCGATTTACATAATTCAGTATTGCACTCTGCTCAATATTTATAAAATGAATTGTGAAATGATCTCTATGTGAAACTCGTTTCAGTTTCGGAATTCGCTAAACAGACCAATATTAATACACTGCCCTATTTACTTATTTATAAACAATCAAATTTGTAAACAGTAAAGGCTATCAATATTTTACACCGCAAATTTATTCCATTCAATAAAGTTTATTAATTAAAGTTTATCATTTTAGGTAGGTAGTGTGTATTATTTTATTAAATTATTACATTCGTTAAAATATTTCATCATCATCATCATCCTGTATCTACCCACTGCTGGATATAAGTCTTCACCAATGCTTTCCACCAGATACGATCCTCCGCCTTCACCTACATAAAATACTTCTTAATTATAAAACAAACAACTGTTCAGCGAAATTTATTGAGCTTATAAAATCGTCCGGTCGTTCTGTCTGTCCGTCCGTTGCAATAAATAATAAATAAATAAATATTTCTGGACAATTTACACAGTGCCATCTAGTCCCAAATTAAGCGCAAAGCTTGTGTTATAGGTGCTAGACAACTGATAAATGTACTTAAATACATTTTTTAAATACATACTTATAATACATAGAAAACACCCGGACCAAGACAAACAGACATGTTCATGCATACAAATGTTTATCTTGTGCGGGAATCGAACCCGCGACCTCGGAGTTAAAGTGGCCATTGCTAACCATTCGACCACCGAGCTCGTCTCGTCGTGCAATGAAACTCAAAATTTCGAAATTCTGACTTGGGATTCGTGTAGAGCATCAAAAAGTAGTAATGTAAAGTGACCTTGGTTCTGTCTGTCCGTCCGTTGCCAAGAAACTCAAAATTTCGAAATTCTGACTTGGGATTCGTGTAGAGCATCAAAAAGTAGTAATGTAAAGTGACCTTGGTTTTCCGATGTCAATTCGGGAAGGTGGCCAAAATAAATAAATAAATTTCGCTATGGTGGCGCATGCTGCGCGTCCGATGTTTTAAGTTTAAAACTATATTGAAGTTAATCCGGCCAATTTGTACTTACAACTTTATATGCTGTATGTTCCATATAGTAACATAGTAGACAATACTATGACTAAGTTTATTGGCGAGATGTGAGTACAATATCACAACTGTATCACCTTTGTATATACCATATCTTATGCAAATAAAGATGTATTATTTACTAGCTGTTACCCGCGGCTTCGCCCGCGTGGTCCAGGGATTTGTACATATTTTTTTCTTGTTGTATTTTTTTTACTTCGTGGGATAAAACCTATTAAAAATTATTATAAAGTTTATTTTTCCCATGGGATTAAAATGTATTTTCTTATGTCACTCTCCAGATCGTAATCTATCCCCGTTGAAAAATCATGTCAATCCGTTCGTGACTTTCGACGTGAAAGAAGGACAAACAAACAAACACACTTTCACATTTATAATATTAGTATGGAGTATTATTTATTAAAATTATGGCACTGCACTAACTAGTAAGAAAAGGGTAGACCAAAGTTTGCTAGGAACATTTATCCTTCAAATATTCATTTGTTCTTTTATTTTCTTTTCCCACATAAATGAATCACTACCATCAATTTTTTTTACGACTGACAATGCAAATATTTTCCAATGTATTTACAAATTCACCCCTTATTAGATTTAAGAAAACAAATATTTCATCCCCATTCTTCACCAAGTTGGTTAATTTCCTCTGTTTTTCCCTCATTTCTTTCGGCAAACGCGCCCTCTGCACGCTACTTGTTCCCATAAAGTATTAAGTACCTACGTTATGTGTTATTGCTTATTACTTTATAGGATTTTTATGGTTTCCTGTTAGAATATAGTTGGAATTGTTGTGAAAAAATCACTCGCACATCAATTTTAGTATATTTATATTCATTTAAAACAACGAGAGGTACAACATGTGGACATGCTCTATTTCGCCAGAGCCTGTTGGCAGGGTACACCACGTGCATGTGAGATTAAAAGAAATTTATTTATTCACACAAAACAGACTACAACTATTACAAAATATACATACGAAAACCTTAATAAGTTACAATCTAGGTTGTAATCCACTGAAATGTGTGTTCATACAAAGTTATAAAAGAGGGTTCATTGACAATTACTCTTTGATATACATATAACAACAAAAATGTGTACAGTTAGCTTTGCAAAGTTATTATAACAGCCACTTTCCACCGTTAGAGGGGGGAGTAATTCCTAAGTACAATCACAGCATAAATCAATGCCTTACTACGTATAATGCAGGCTCACGCTTGCACCGCTGCTGTTACAAACGTGAGCTTGCAATATTATTATTATTTTTGCAATATTGGATATCCTTTAATATGCTTACAGGTATATGAAACTATATAAAATATCGTCATCCACCCATAATCATCCCACTGTTGGGATACGGGTCTCCCCTCATCGAAGGGGCTTAGAGCATACCTACTTCAGACGTTGGTCAACTGCGGGTTGGCAGAGGTTATCAAGCCGCTCAAAGGCCACTGACTTGGCTTAAGAACTGTCATCTAATGACAACAACCGGGAACAACTGCTTAACTTGCCCTCTGAAGCTCGAGACAAATAAACCCATCCGTAGACATGCGACGGCCGACGTTGCTTAACTTGCGTGTTCGATTAGACTGACACGCGCAACGACGCCATCGAGCAAAGACAAATCATGCAATTAAAATTTTATTCAAACCAACTGAGAAACCTTTTTATTGGTACATTGTCAGTGATTTCAGACATACCATCCAATTATTTAATCTGCCCGCCCAGGCTGAACGGTGCCTACTGCATGTTAATTCGATACACGTCCGCCACGAACTGACAGGCTATCAACAACAATAAAAAGGGTCACAGGGATCGAATCCTGGACCCCCGGACGACCTACCGAGTGGTTTCTGTGGTACAAGTTATAAGTGGTCCTGGACACATTATGGTTGACCACAAATGACTTTACCGTGGTGAAGTGAACCTGTCATCTGGGACCTGGGTAGATGTACACGTAAGTTCTCATAGTTCTCATAAGACGTACCTCAAGTCTAGAATCCTACCTTTAACACCGATATCGAAAGAAGTGGATGCCAATAAAAATCTCTCAATACTCAGTTATTTATAAGTCGAATATAACTGACGAGGAAACTCAAGGTTGCAAAATAGGGGTTAGAAAATTTGTTTTCTGAAAAGAATTTGTGTTTCACTATTAACTTATTATGAACACGTAATGTATGTTTGTTGATTTGAAGTTTATCAAACGAAAGAACAACGATTCAACATTGCATTCTGATCAACACTGATTCGGCACTGCTGGATCTCTCTCAATGGTTTCCATCTGTATGGACACATTATGCTGGATCAGCGTTTTTGGGGTGTAAGTGGTTCATCAACATCTTTGAACCAAAGCCATCTTCACCTGCACGCGGTGCACCCTGCTGACTGACAAACGAAGCTCTGGCGAAAAGAGAGGTAGGGAGCGTAATTGTAAGCTACCCGACTGGGGAATGTACCTCCACCTCACAGAATACCGCAGACAAATAACAATTCCCTTGAGGGTTGTTGTGTTCCTGCGAGTGAGTGAGGTCACCAGAAAGGAAGGAGATGCTGCATTGGCAGCGGGGGTGGCGGCGCGCGAGCGATATTTTATGTTGCCAGCGTTAATATGGCTACGGTAACCGCTTCATATCAGGCGGGCCGTATGCTTGTCTGCCACCCGACGTAGTATAAAAAAAAAAAAAATGACATAGAGATCCGGCCCGCGGGCAATCAAGCCAGTCGTCCCCGGGAATCCGTGCTAAATACACTACTCGTATTGGTTTTTCACATTATCCGATCCGATATCGGTGTAGGACGACGACAGCCGATATCCGACAGCCGACACCATGTGCTGTTTTCACATATTTCCGACAAAATCGTTCCGATACGGCCATTTGCTCGATAGCTTAGTGCGGGCAGGTCATAATGGCAGACTATAATAGAAAACTTTATTTGCTGTATCTACGACGCAAAAAAAGAACTATCCATAGACAGTACTGGATACATCCCATTGTGGAAGCTAGATATTCAGAGGGAGTATTTTAGCAAGCTACAAAACGCACCTAGAAAGTTTTTTAAATACTTTCAACTATTCAACTACACACAGAGACAATATAGATACACGTATAGCACACATACAAACATTATCGTCCGACAGCCCACGGGCGTCCGATGTTGCCGCCAACATATCGGTGTCGGCTCCGATATCCGATATCGGGCCGGACAATATGAAAGACGGGTTCATATTTCATACATTTTAAATGCCCCGATATCGTATCGGCGCCCGATACCGATATCGGATCGGATAATCTGAAAACGCTCTAAATTTATTGTAAAATTATCGGTTCAACTATTGTTTTTATGTACATAAAAATTGTGAAATTTGTATAAGTGGTGGAATAATAAATTAAGACAATTTGGGAAAATAACTTTTATTAATTCACAACCTTAGCACCTTCGATAGTCAGACAGTTTACAGTTATAAATAACCACAACAGTGGTGACCCCGACGTGATCTGAGTTTTTACACATCTAACGCGATCCTCCGCGTTCCTCACCAAGCCACTTCATGCCGCTGCTGTTTTGAAATCAGTACGAAGAAAAACTCCAATATAGCTTACATGTTTTCCTAGCCATAACACGGTGAAATTTACGTGGTTGTTTTCCCGGATAAGGATGATTTGCCTTCAGCAGTACTATCAATACATAGAGTAAATTTGAAAAATACAATGTTTCTTTATTTTAAAATAAATAAAAAAATATTCCGAACTCGAAAGCGTGAGAAACAATAGTACGAGCCGTCGCAGCGCGATGCTGAAAGGTCTCCGTCTGCCTTCGCGCGCATCTTTTGTAATGCGCGCGCCGCCTGCTTTGTATACGCCGGCCGGATCGTGCCGAGCGTCGCAGTCGCACCGGCGCGAAGCGGAAGCATCTGTTAGTTAGTCGACCCGCCGGTTCCGTGCGAGTTACACGTGAAACACGCGTCGCGCCCGCGCGCGCGGGCGCGGGCGCGACGATGGACGTCCGCCACTACGTTTATTCCAATTTGGAATACCTTTCTATGGTGCAATTATACGCTAGTGCTAATTATGACTCTCATTCCGCCGTACGACTTTATGCTGATCCGCGACATTTAGAGTCGCTCCGTCTTCGTGGAATTTTGGACCCCCAAGTACCACAGGCTCGGACGATCGTAGCGGCGACGCAGCGCCTCCTCGATCACGGGCAGTTCCGACCGCCGGCGCATGCACAGGGTAGAGGTCAACCCCGTTACGCCCCAGAGCTCGACGAGTACATCATCGAGTATTTCGAACGGGACCCTCGTCGAAGTACGCGCATGGCTGCGACGACCTTTGGCGTAAGCCAATTTTACGTGTGGAAACTTCTACCTACATAGTGAAAAATTGCATCCATACCACTTTCGTAAAGTTCATACCCTCCACGAAAATGACGCAACGGCCAGAATTGCTTTTTGTGAGTGGCTAATTCAAAATGATAATGCCACTATTTTGATACCATTAGACGTGATAGAGACACCTTATTAAAACTAAAAGACAATCAAATAAAACGTGCACGACTGTGTATTGAACGCAGTGGTTTACACTTTGAACAATTACTTCGATACCGCGAAGTATAAATGCCTGCGTACGAATCCTGCCGTTTATCAGTAGAGCAGGTAAGTTGACTAAAATCATTGTAAATAATTTGATTCCAATTTTTTTAATACTCGTCTATGATGATGCCATTTCGATGCTTCAACACAGATATTTTTTTTTCGAAAGTTTTATGTTTATAGTAAACTAGCGACCCGCCCCGGCTTCGCACGGGTGCAATGCTGATACTAAATGTACTACAGAAGGTCTTTGCGCTTTGTCCTATCCAGTCCTTCCCCAGTTATAGGCACACGCCGCCGGCTCCGCGGCCGGTACCGCCACAGCCGTTATGTCCCTGCATTTTAAATGTGTAATATCTTCTAAACTATTCATTTAAATTACATGCTGTGAAGGGCCATATTGATCTATATTAAATGCGCAATGTATTTAAGGTACTTAATTGGATAAGGATTAATTCTGTATTGCTTAAAATCGCTTCGTAAATAAGGCATTATTTCTTGTAAAAAGCAAAGGATAAAATAACGGTTATTGTGTGTTACCACTAAGAGATAGACATATACCATCGCGAACTTTTTTGTAGACCATTTTAAGGTGAACAATACTGTACTACATTATTTTGATCTATCTCGTTGGGTTCAGCCAGCGTTTGCAATGAAAGAGCAAACAAATGTGTTTATTTACGACATCACATTAGAAACCTCTAAATTATCAGTGTTTTTCTACTATGTTATGCATATATTATACATATAAACTTTCCAGTTGAATCACTCTATCTATTAAAAAAAAACGCATCATAATCCGTTGCGTAGTTTCAAAGATTTAAGCATACAAAGGGACATAGGGACAGAGAAAGCGACTTTGTTTTATACTATGTAGTGATAACATAATACGGTTAATAAAGGAGGTAAAAGTATTTATGACGGTCCTAAGCCCGTAAAGTATGAAGGAAAAATTGTATTATTTTAGTATTTTGTTCTTCATAGCATTTTATAACTAAGTAAGCAAACATTCAATCAGCTGGGTGCGAGAGGTTAATAAACGCGCACGGTGGCGCGCCAGCCGTTGCCCCCGCGCTCGCGTGTCTGTGCCTGTGCGAGCGGTCCTACTATTGTTTCGCGCTTACTTTCGAGTTCCGTTTTTCACATTTGTTAATTTGTTACTATTTGTTTGGAATAAAAAAAATATTACATATGTATAGTACTACTAAAGGCAAATCATTCTGCCGCGGAAAAACAACCACGTTAATTTCACCGTGTATATAACATTGTTAAGTGTTCCGCTACCTCCTATGCTTCAGGCCATGTATTGACAAATCGAACGAACTTCCCAGCCGGACCGGGACTGAGGTCGCGGCTAGAGCGTACATCACAAAGACGTGCCAGTTTAGCCCCGGATATCACGTCATATTGTATTTTAGCATAATCCTGAATGACTCTCGGGCAGACACAGGGATAAAATGATACGTCCACGCCGGTAACCAAGTAACGGCACAAGATTTACCAGCGCTGAAGTAAAATAAAAGCTTGTAAATATAATAGTTATTTGTTATGCAAGGCTGCAAAGTTAATTTTTGGCGCGAGTACCTTGTATTGAAACCTGAGCAAGCGAAGGATTCTAGGATTGAGCCACGAGCGAAGCGAGTGGTTCAAATATAGAATCCTGAGCGTAGCGAGGGTTTCAAAGGTACGAGACGCTAAATAACTTTGCTGCCGAGCGCAACACACAACTTTTCACCTCACTAAAGCGAGGAAAATGTTAGGTGCAAGAAAAACAGTTTTAATAAATAATCATCAATGGACTGGCTGCAGAGAATATAAACTATTACGAAACCAATGAGGTTCTATATATATGTAATTTATTGTACGAAACCTTTATTGAATAAAAATATTCGAATTTTAAAAACACTTTCCACGCTAACGGATAAAGTGCGATTTTCCACGCAGATTTCGAATGATAAACAGAGCTTTTACGAGCTAGTGAGGTGAAAATATATTTACAAGATTTTATTTAGTTACAGCTCGATCCCTGAACCCAAATGTTGCAAGTTCAATTTGACCCACTTCCTTTCAAAATTTATGAATCATCATCATCCTGTCTCTATCCACTGCTGGATATAGGCCTTTCCTAGTTCCTTTCACCATATGCGATCCTCAATTCTTCGTATCCAGCCGTTCCCGTAAAAACTGGACGACTGCCAAAGTATCTTAAGGGCTACTTCGCCGTCCTTAAATATGCCTTACTCTGCCGAACAAATCGAAGCAACCCGGAGGCGTCTTCAGTCTTTAGGCATCCGATGACTGCCGAGCCCTGCTGATAATGGGCGCCGGGCCTTAGTTAGGTTTGATATGTTACCGTTAGTCACTAAGTTAATAAATTATAAGCACACAATTTTATAATTTTAGATGCGCGTGTCAATCTAATCGAACACGCAAGTTAAGCACGTCGACCGTAGCCTGTCCATGAATGGGTCTATTATCTCGAGCTCTTCAATCCGTCGGTCGTGGGTGAGGCCAAACGAGCGTAATTTTGAGAGTTATGAGTCGCGTAATTAACGCCGTTTTCATACAATTGACGAACTCGTTACGGAATTAGTTTTACGTCGTCACTGTACATTTATTTGAAACCGGCGTAAATTACGCGACTCACAACTCACAAAAATTCGCTCGTTTGGCTTCACCCAGGTCGGCTGTTCTCATTAAATGACAGTCACTAAGTTAAGTCAGTGGCCTTTAGGCGGCTCGAAAACACTGGCCTCCGCCAACCCGCAGTTGAGCAGCACGGTGGAGTGTACTCTAAACCCTTTCTTTTGATTAGAGACCCGTATCCCAGCAGTGAGATGAACATTTTGAAATAGTACAACCAAGCGTGAACGATGCCACTAGTCATTAATAAATCGTTGTTATATTAATACCCATTTTGAAACTAATATATCAGAGCCCGGTTAATGTATAGTTCCGAAAATTGTAATACAAAACAATATGTTATTTGGGGGTAAACTGACATTTCTGTTTGATTTACGTCTGTTGCCAACTTCTGCTTGATTCCGGTTGGGAAGTGAGCTCGATTTGTTGCTATGGCATGTCACGCGTGTAATAATACTAGCGACCGGCCCCGACTTTGTCGTCGTGGTCTCGTAATGTGACACAATATAATAACATATATACTAAATAATGTGAAACTGTAAATAAATTGTAATGCTAAGGAAGATCGGAGTCATTTTCAATTTCTATTTAGTAATTACCTTATAAGTCGCCGAATAATATATATATATATTTACGGCATCAACCCATAATCATCCCACTGCTGGGATACGAGTCACCCCTCAATTGAAGGGGTTTAGAGCATACTCCACCACGCTGCTCAACTGCGACTTGGCGGAGGTCAGTGTTTGCAAGCCGACCAAAGGCATTGAGATATGAGTACTACGTAGTACTGGGCCGAAACTGAAGTCGATTACCATCCCATTTTTAGGGTTCCGTACCCAAAGGGTAAAAAGGAACCCTATTACTAAGGCTCCGCTGTCCGTCCGTCCGTCCGTCTGTCACCAGGCTGTATCTCATGAACCGTGATAGTTAGACAGTTGAAATTTTCACAGATGATGTATTTCTGTTGCCGCTATAACAACAAATACTAAAAAATAGAATAAATTAAATATTAAAGGGGGCTTCCATACAACAAACGTGTTTTTTTTTTACTTGCAATTGATAACGGCAATAGGTAAACGCTTGAAATACTCACATAATATTTAGTTATAATTATATTCACTTAAAAAAAATTAATATAAATAAAACAAATATTTAAGGGGGGCTCCCATACAACAAACGTAATTTATTTGCCGTTTTTATAGATAATGGTACGGAACCGTTCGTGCGTGAGTCCGACTCGCACTTGGCCGGTTTTTTTTTTTTGATTGCGAAAATCTAACTTTAGCTTATATTGGCGATAATTGTGTTTAGCTTAGCGGGTAGACAGCATAGAGCTCTACCGACGAAGCTGAAGTTGTTTCTCATCAATTTAAACCAAAGATCTATTTTCGCGATCAAAAAATCCGATGGTAATCGGCTTCAGATTCGGCGGTAGGGCCCCTGGTATCTCAATGATATCTCAATGATATCTCAATGATATCTCAATGATATCTCAATGATATCTCAATGTTATCTCAATGATATCTCAATGGTATCTCAATGATATCTCAATGGTATCTCAATGATATCTCAATGATATCTCAATGTTATCTCAATGGTATCTCAATGATATCTCAATGATATCTCAATGATATCTCAATGTTATCTCAATGATATCTCAATGATATCTCAATGCTACACACACAAAGTCCACTGACTTGGCTTGGTTCCGTCTGTTGTATTTAGACGGCAGTCGTTAGACTCGTCTAAAGATAACAGACGGAACCACAGTCGTGCGACGACCGGCGCGACGGTTTGACGTGCCCTCCGAAGCACTGAGGAGCTCGAGATAAATAAACCTATCCATAGACAGGCTGCAGTCGACGTTGCTTAACTTGTTCGGGTTCAAAAAAAATGTGTATGAAATTCCGAGTACACAATTTCACAATCCAAACATTTTTTGTAAGTGAAAAAATATATTGATTTACACATTTTTAACTGGGTCGCGAATGTGGGTCGGGTCGAAAGAGGAAGCAGTAACGACGGCCCAGTGATTATTGGGACGCACATGGATTTACTGTGTCAAGATATTGGACACAAATTGGATTTCGACGGAAGAAAAAACATTGTGATATTTTTGTTAGAACAGTGTTTTAATGCTATATTTTAACGTTAATACGTCTTTAATGGCCGTGTGATTTTCAGCAGACTAGAATAGAATCACTCCGTTTCTTCTCGTACAAGGCGACTAAGCGAAATACATTATCAAATATCGATCAGACCTCCCCAACCCGTTTGGCCAGCGTGGGGAGTGTAGGCCAAATCCTCCTTCCGTCTAAGACGTGCGAGAGAGGGTCGTGCTCCTGTAGTGGAGACTAAAATGGACCTGATGATGATCATGATGATGACGTCTTTAAAGTTGCTTCCATAGGGCGTCAATTAAAACAAAAACGAATGATAACAAAATTGGGGGATAATGTTTGGTGTTGCAGCTACAAATTTCCATCCAAAATTCAATCGCACCACTGGATAGATGAAGGATCAAAGAATTTATTACACTAAGTATGCTACACTTTGTATAGCTATGGAACATCGCGTGCGGGGGAGGGGGAAGCGCTGCCATTTTGAGATAATTTTAGTGCATATAACGTATTCACGTACAACACACGGCCGTGTCCATGACACAGCTACACTCTATTTTTTTTTATTGAAAAACTTAATATAAACGAAAAAATTATGAAAAAAACATTTTTAATTTAAACGGTTTTATAGAAAGGGCGTAGCGTAAACTGAGTTGATTGGATAGAAACACGGGCCCAACGATTTTATTATTTTATTATTTTGTATGATGCCTTAGACTGATGAGGGAGAGGGGTATGATGACTGAAACCTCGGACCTACCGAATTATTTTTTAGCTTTTAGTACATTACTTTCAATAAAACCGTTTAAATTAAAAATGCTTTTTTCATAATTTTTATTTTCAAGTTTTTTAGTTCATAATTCCATTACATAGTACTTCTCATTCAATTAAGATTAGATTTGACTTTTGTCATTTTTTTTTTACTTTTAAATTTGTCTTGTATTAATTTGATGCCCATATTGAAAATTGAGAAAATATGTAACCGCCAACCGGCCGTTTTGTTGACGGCCATTTTGGATTTTATTATAATATTCATGAGAGCGACGAGCGACAAGCTGTGTTCTATTAGTCAAGCTCTTTCATTTGAATACCCATGTAGTGGTAGTCGTGACAAAATGTGTAAACCACCATTTTGTAGCGGCGGTCATCTTGGATTTTCATTTTTTTTTATGTGAACTGTGTTCTACTAGTCAAGCCCTTTCATTTGATACCCATTCAATATGGGTAGTCGTGACACAATTTGTAAACCGCCATTTTATAGCGGCGGCCATCTTGGATTTAATTTTTTTTTTCGTGTGAACTGTGTTCTACTAGTTAAGCCCTTTCATTTGATACCCATATTGAGGTAGTCGTGACAAAATTTGTAAACCGCCATTTTGTAGTGGCGGCCATCTTGGATTTACAATGAAACAGAATTTATTTAATTGTATTGTCACCAGAACTAAAGGTGTGTACCAAATTTCAGATCAATCTGTCAACAGGAAGGGGGTCAAATTTCAATTACTAGATTTGACCCAAAAATATAAACAAATAAAATATAAACAAATAAACAAACAAACAGGTCAAGCTAAATAAAACCGTTTAATAAAAGATGACAGACTCGCTTGGCTGACTGATATACAGGTTTTCACATTTCCAAATTTCAACGAAATTTACTGAAACAAACTCACCACGCATTCTCACCACTGCGTCTCCTGTATAGCCAGGATTATCAGCGGCGACCATTAAAAAGATAATGAACAGACAGGCCATTGTAGTTCCAGGTATAACACTACTGCTACCTTGGAACATATTTAATCACAAGAAGAAGAGTAGACCTTTTTACAAGCTTTTATTAGACTCACTCTGTTAGTTTATTTATTTTTCTGTATGGGTGGATTTTTGTAATCGATTTTTCGACCACTTCCTATTATCCGATCGAGCTGAAATTTTGTATGCACGTTCAGTTCGGATGACAATGCATGATTAACTGTGTGACGTCATTCTAAATCCAACATGGCGGCATACCCAAAATGGCGGACCAACCATTTTTAATGCATTCCTACAATATGGATATCAAATGAAAGGGCTTGTTGAGAATAACTAGAAAAAAAATATGACGTCACTCTTAATGCAATATGGCGGACTTTTAAAGCTTGAGAATCAATTTTGATACAAATATGTCTGATTGAGCTGAAATTTTGCATACACGTTCAGTTCGGATGACAATGCATGATAGGATCTAGAATACTAAAAAGTAAAAAATAAAATTAAAAGTAAAAAAAACTTTTTAAAAACAAGCTTTTATTTGAATGCTCTAAAAAGAAAAAAATAAACTTTTACACTAAAACTTTTGCTGTTAACTTATAACGTCATTTCAAATTTAACACATTTGACACAATTTATATAATATAAAAGCTTGTCGCGATATTTAAGTAGGTACTCGTATTTCCTCAGTTCGAAAATTTTAATAGGCAGCAAATAAATACGAGTATTTAAATATCGCGACAAGCTTTTATATTATATAAATTGTGTCAAATGTGTTAAATTTGAAATGACGTTATAAGTTAACAGCAAAAGTTTTAGTGTAAAAGTTTATTTTTTTCTTTTTAGAGCATTCAAATAAAAGCTTGTTTTTAAAAAGTTTTTTTTACTTTTAATTTTATTTATATTGTTTTTATACCTCGTCGGGTGGCAGACGGGCTGTATGCTTGTCTGCCACCCGATGTAGTATAAACCTGATGTGAAGCGGTTACCATAGCCATATTAACGCTCGCAACATAAAATATCGCTCGTTCGCCGCCACCCCCGTTGCCAACGCAGCAACTCCTTCCTTTCCTTATATACAGGATAGGTGATGTGAGAAATAGCAATATAACAACAAGGCATTATTAGCCTAAAGAGTTGGCTACTCGAGTGAAGCTCCACTGCCATGTACCATGGATTTTAAGTTCTCAAAGGAAACCTGGACAGTACAGGTACAAAACTAGGCGCTGAAACTCATGGCGAATTTAATCAGAAGAAATGAAACTTTTATGAAACCCTCATGAACACAATAACTGGAGTAAATTAATGGGTCATTGCCGACTTAGGTATTAAGAAGTTTACCCTCATTTAGCCTAGACATTTAATGCAAAACGTTGACGCCGACGGGCGGCCTCGGCATTGAATGGGTTAACGCGATCGTACATCTTATATTCCCTTTCTTATTCCCGTTTTTATTTTCATAAATCATGCAACGCCAAAGTTTAAAAGTTATTGTAGACCCTTTTTGAAAAATCCCATGCTGGGCCGGTTACTTCATGATTTTTTTTTAATTTTATACTTTCGAAATATTTTTTTTTATATCTCGTTTTTTGAAGTGCTTTTGTCTGTTTGAGACATGCCATGGACCATCGTACCCTAATTCAAAACGCTCAGTGATGAGATGAGGTAATGGAATCAAAAATATTCTTTTTTTGGGGTGTAAGTAGTACATCAACATCTTTGAACCAAAGCCAACTTCACTTGCACGCGGTGCTGACTGACAAACGAAGCTCTGGCGAAAAGAGAGGTAGGGAGCGTAATTGTAAGCTACCCGACTGGGGAATGTACCTCCACCTCACAGAATACCGCAGCCAAATAATAATTCCCTTGAGGGTTGTTGTGTTCCTGCGAGTGAGTGAGGACACCAGGGGGGAAGGAGATGCTGCGTTGGCGGCAGGGGTGGCGGCGCACGAGCGATATTTTATGTCGCGAGCGTTGATATGGCTGCGGTAACCGCTTCCCATCAGGCGGGCCGTATGCTTGTCGGCCACCCGACGTTGTATAAAAAAAATCTTACCAGTTATTATTATGAGTTGGGCAAATCCGACACTTTTGAGATTATGAAATTGAATATTTTCAATAGACACGGATGCGAAAATGGAGCCTTCGTTCCAATATCGGTCCACGTCAACGCACTAGGCTGTGGGTAACGAATGACGTCATAACTCCGGGGCTAATAGCCAACCATAAATACTAGACTGGAGGCCGCCTTGCAAATAGACATTGATTTACGATACCCAATACTAGGGCAGCATCTAAACGTAGAAACAAAACTAGAAGGTATTAAAATGGTCGTGCTGTCTGTTTTGAAACTCTACAATTCTCGTTTCAAATAACAGGCCCTATGTTTTCCTATCATACCGGTGCACCAACTACGTGGCACAACAATGTGCTTTTTTACTATTTCACCATCTGTCCCCTTCTCACAACTTATACGACTATTTATTTACCTTCATCAACCCATTTTATGAGGATCTCGATAGCGTCGTTGCGCGTTGCAGTCTAATCGTACACGCAAGTTAAGCAACGTCGACTGTAGCCTGTCCACGGATGGGTTTATTTAAGAGAGGTAGGGAGCGTAATTGTAAGCTACCCGACTGAGGAATGTACCACCACCTCAAAAAATACCGCAGCCAAATAACAATTCCCTTGAGGGTTGTTGTGTTCCTGCGATTGATTGAGGTCACCAGAAAGGAAGGAGATGCTGCGTTGGCAGCGGGGGTGGCGGCGCGCGAGCGATATTTTATGTTGCGAACGTTATAATGGCTACGATAACCGCTTCACATCAGGCATGCTTGTCTGCCACCCGACTTAGTATAAAAAAAATATCTCGAGCACCTCCGTGCTTTGGAGGGCACGTTAAGCCGACGGTCCTGGTTGTTGTCATTAGATGGCAGTCATTAAGCCAAGTCCTTAGGGCGGCATGAAAACACTGGCCTCCGCCAACCCACAGTGGAGCAGCGTGGTGGAGTATGCTCTAAACCCCTTCGATTGAGGGAGACCCGTGTCCCAACAGTGGGATTGTGAGTTGTAGTGGGATGCTTTTGAGTTGATGCCGAATCCATATTCATCTCAGTTCAGGGTTATCAAGTGTTCGATACATTATGTGATAAACAATGTAGAATGAGAATTAGATTAAAATTTTAACTCATCAATTTTTAGTTGGATACATAACTCTAGGTGGAAAGACAAACAGCGTACAATTACTGAATCTTTTTTTTTTATTTCATTACAGCATCCACAGCTAATTCTAATTTTGACAGTGTCGATATACATGTAGAATGAGAAATAGATTAAAATTTTCACTGATCAATTTTTAGTTAAATGCATAACTTGGGGTGTGAGTGGTTCATCAACATCTTTGAACCAAAGCCAACTTCACCTGCACGCGGTGCACCCTGCTGACTGACAAACGAAGCTCTGGCGAAAAGAGAGGTAGGGAGCGTAATTGTAAGCTACCCGACTGGGGAATGTACCTCCACCTTACAGAATACCGCAGCCAAATAACGGTTCCCTTGAGGGCTGTTGTGTTCCTGCGAGTGAGTGAGGTCACCAGAAAGGAAGGAGATGCTGCGATGGCAGCGGGGGTGGCGGCGCGCGAGCGATTTTTCATGTTGCGAGCGTTAATATGGCTACGGTAACCGCTTCACATCAGGCGGGCCGTATGCTTGTCTGCCACCAGACGTAGTATAAAAAAAAAAAAAAAAAAAAAAAAAAAATAACTTGGCTGACTGATATGTAAGTTTTCACATTTCCAAATTTCAACGGAATTTACCGAGCCAAACCCACCACGCATTCTCACCACGCATGTCTCTTGTGTAGCCAGGACTAACAGCGGCGAGCATTAAAAAAAAATAAACAGTGAAGGTCATTATAGTCCCAGGGATAACCCTACTACTACTTGAAACACATTTATTGAGAAGAAGAGCCTTTACATAACTCTAGGTGGAAAGACATACGGCATTGTGCGCTATTACTGAATCCTTTTATTAAATTTCATTACACAATCCACAACTAATTCTAAATCTGGCGGGATCGATATACATGTAGAATGAGAATTAGATTAAAATTTTCATTCATCAATTTTTAGATGCATAAATCTAGGTGAAAAGACAAACAGCGGACAATTACTGGACCTTTTTTCGCTAACAATGTTCGAGCAAATACTCAATTAAAACGTATTTCCTTTGAACACGGCTCAGTAAAGGACTGTTTACACTGTGCAAATGAAACAATGAAATTTAATATGAGATAGGACGCAATATTGCTAATTCGTGGAACATTGACTCAACGTTATTTTTGGGAATAAGTTTTATAATATCTGGCTCATAATTAATTTAAGTCAATGTTCATCATGAAAAGTTAAAGTTGGCTTGTAATCTATTTAAAACTAGTTGTAGTAGTGTAGTTGTCGTTGTGCTTCGTATGGGTAGAAAGTGGTGTTTTATTTTCCTCGCAATTTTTATGTCTTTTCTCTCCATAAGAACTTTAACGAAAATATTAAAACAAAAATTAGCAGAATTAGTCGAGCCGTTCTCGAGTTTTGCGCTTAGGAACATTTATTTTTATTAATATAGATTACATGATGCGATGTCTTTCGGCCCGTCTGATGTTTACAGCTGTGATATTGCAGCTGGCGTCCCCGTAGCGTCTGGTCACATAATGTTGACCTAAATATATCGCAAGAATTAAAAATTTGGAGTACTAGCCTAAATTTATTTATATATGCAAGCCGCGAGGAGATATTTCGTGCACCCATGCCAGAGATGCGAGCACTACTCCAAGCAGCCTCCAGCAGCAAGCTAGCTCTACCGCTTAAGCTGAAACCAACTCCCCCCGGATTTTTTGATTGCGAAAATCAAACTTCACTTTACATTAGTGGCAATTGTGTTTAGCTTAGGTGGTAGAAACCATGAAGCTCTACAACAAAGCTAAGATTATTTGGCAATAACTCAAACCTAACACCTATTGTCGGCTATCAAAATATACGATGGGAATCGCCGAATGGGAACAGCTGGTCCGCTTTAGGATCTTGAGCTTTTTGGATGCTGATGAGATGTATTGAAGTACCTACCTTCCACCTCACAGAAGTCCGCAGACAAATAACCAATCTTAGTGGCAATGGCGAAGCTTATGCCAGAGAGGCCCTATATTAAAATTTGTCGGAGACCTTTCTAGTCAAATACGTCAGTACCTGTATGTACTTGAAACCAATAAAGCGGCGGGGTCCTTGTATGAGGCCCCGTATCAATATTACGGCTGATACGGTGGTAACTACGTCTCTGCCTATAGGGTTGTTATGTTCCTACGAGTAAGGGCGGTTACCAGGAAGGAACGAGTTACTTCGATGGACGTGGTGATGCGCAAGCGTTTCTTTACATTGCAAACGTGCTACGGTTACCACTTTACATCACATACATAAAAAAGTAAACCAAAATAACCCTTTCTTGCAATTGGGCCAATAATAACATTCTTCTCGTGTGAAAACCCCTCAAAATGTGTAAATATAGGCAGGCGCTTCGTTAGAACAATTCTCTTACGTAGATGTAATGAAACTCCACATTGTTAGCGATTTAATATAAAGTGTTTGCACGTGTATTGGGCCATGTAAAAAGCCTTGAAGAAATTATATACTTAAGTGACAGAAACCGTTTTTTACAAAATTTTATTTAGTTTCCCCGGTGTCTGTAATCAAATCTTGAAAATTAAATTTGACTCTCCTACTAGCGTCCGATTGAGGTAGTTTTTCATACTCGTTTGATTTACGTTACAAAACACGATTATCTAATGCCTACTGCCCTTATTATCCAATGTGGTGGCCGTCAATATGGCGACTTATTATTTTCACATTAAAGCCTATGATATGATTCTTTCTTTCTTCTGTGTACCAATGACTTGCTCGCTTATACTAGCATACGTTGCTATGCCGATTACAATACAGTGGATGTAAGATACACTGGCCAAGGTAATGCTTCTCGGGATTGTGTCGATGAGTACCGAACAAAACTTCTGTCTAGATTCAGACGTCGCTTAGACACGTCTCCGATTGGGGTAAATTGAATTTGGTGCAGCTAAATCTCTCAAAGACATTGAAAGAGGTTTGCGCGTTTACTGCTAAAAAGACCCCGTTTGTCTTAGCTCCTAGATTGGAAGGTTCTCCTTAGTGTTAGTCCTAGCATTGGCATCTAGGGTTTTGACATATCGAGTGATGTTCAGTTTCGCGGCCACTTTTAATGCTAGAGCAAACTTTTAGGGAAGATCGATGTCATCAATAAAGCCAGGCAGTATTTTACACTCCGACATCGGCTTCAGCTGTATAAGGCCCAGGTTCGCCTCACATGGATGACTGTTCGCACCTCTGGGCCTGGTACTTGCTTGCTCCATTTGACCGCATACAACGAAGAACAGTTCAAATCATCGGTTAACCAATTATCTCTGCTCTACTGGACTCTCTGTCTACATGTAGAGATGTAGCGTCTCTTTGCGTTCTATTAAAATTATACCTCGGGGAGTGCTCGGATGAGTTATTTGATTTGATACCTGCCGCTGAGATCCACTATCGTACAACTCGCCCTAAACTAAAATTCTATCCATTTCATCTTGATAACTGGCAATCTACCACAGTACGTTTCCTAAGACATTTTATACCGCGAAATGTGAAATTGTCGAATCAACTTCCCTCAGTGGTATTTCCGAACCATGGGAGGCTTCAAAAACTATACTACTAATATAACTAAGATTCTAAATTTCCCTTAAAGGCTGGCAACAGATCGGTAACCCCTTAAAGTTGCTGATCTCCATGGGCGGTGCTGATTGCTTTCCATCAGGTGTTACTGTTTCATAAGTAAAGAATGCGAGTATTGGTGTCGAATTTGCAACATTTCTTTGTAATTTAATAAAACAGTTCACTGGCATTTTTTTTTATACAACGAAGGTGACAAACAAGCATACGGCCCGCCTGATGAAAAGCAGTTACCGTAGCCTATGGACGCCTGTAACACCAGAAGCATCACATGCGCGTTGCCGACCCTGTAAAAACCTCTTTACGCCCTTTTTGAAGAACCCCATGCTGTAGTCTCCTGGGAAAACCTCAACAGGCAGTTCATTCCACAGCTTGGTAGTACGTGGAAGAAAATTTCTCTGGAATCGCACAGTACGTGTCCACTTCGGTTCTAATGTGTGAGGATGAATTCCCTGTCGATGGCGAGCGGTGCGACTGTAGAAGGAGGCCGTTGGCATCATGTCAAACAACTCCTCAGAACACACCCCACTGTACAATCGGTAGAACACACAAAGTGACGCAAAATCTCTTCTCAGACTCAAGGGCTCTAAACCGTCTGTTAATTTGGATTCGTTAACAATCCTCACAGCGCGTCTCTGAATCGAGTCACAAGGTGCTAGCTGGTATTTAGGTGCTCCCGCTCATAGATGACGACAGTACTCCATATGCGGCCGTACTTGAGCTTTGTAAAGCAGAAGCCTTTGCCGCGGGTTGAAGTACTGTATCACCCTGTTGAGCACACCTAGTTTCTTCGATGCCAGCTTGACCTTCCCTTCCAGGTGACATCGAAACTGGACGTCGCTGGAGATTTCAACTCCTAGCATCCCAATACTTTTTTGGCATGAAAATTTGCTTCAGTATTATTGAAAATGTTTCCCGAATTGGGCTATATATCTTACCTATAAAGTCACGTGTGCTAGTTGGCAAGAGGTATCTACCACGTGCAGTTGAGGTTGGCTTTGGCTCGAAAGATGGTGTCACCTTACAGCCCACTACCAAAATGTTACCCAAATGTATAAGTTCTTCTTCTAAATTTTCCGATTTTGCTAATTTGCTAATTATTATGTCAGTTCGTTTCTTTAGGTATATGTATAAGATTAGATAACATAAGAACTACGTAACTAAAAAAAATGCATTAATAATCTAAACTAAAACTAAATAACCTAAATAAAATAAACTTAACCTAAAAACAATATAATAAAACAATGATAGAAAAACTAAAAATATGAAACTAAAGAAAATTTATTTATATCTTTTTCATGCCCACTAAGTAAATTTTGTTAACAATAAGTAGTTGCCTACTTTAGTTTACCTTAGTAAGCATGTTGCTAACGTTTGAACAAAGCTCTTGCCCAAGTTCATCATCATCATCATCAGTGGTCATTTTAGTCTCCACTACAGGAGCAAGACCCTCTGTCAGCCTTCCCTGACAGAAGGAGGATTTGGCCTACACTCCCCACGCTGCTGGCCAAGACGGGTTGGGGAGGCCTGATCGATGTTTTATAATTTATTACCCTTAGTCGCTTTGTACGACATCCACGGGAAGAGACGGAGTGATTCTCTTCTAGTCTGCCGGAAACCAAACGGCCAAGTTAAGTTAATAATATTCCTTTTATTTTCAATAAATACTAAACGCCAATGAATCGCACAAAGTGAACTCGGCCATATTCTCGTCATCGAAATAAGTACCAAGAAGTAGTTACCTACTCTAGCTTACCTTAGCAAATATATTATTAAGGTTTGTACAAAGTCTTGCCCAAGTAAATTGAATAATATTCAATTTTTAAGGGTTTACCCACAGGGTAAAAAGGAACTTATTACTGAGATTATGCTGCGCTGTTTGTCCGTCCATCCGTCCGTCCGTTTGTCACCGGACTGTATCTCATGAACCGTGATAGTTAGACAGTTGAAATTTTCACAGACAATGTATTTCTGTTGCCGCTATAACAACAAATACTAAAAAACTGAATAAAATAAATATGTAAGGGGGCTTCCATACAACAAACGCGATTTTTTTGGTAGTTTTTGATCGATATTGATAACGGCAACAGATAGACACTTGAAATATTCACAGAATATTTGGTTATATATTTACTTTATAAATAAATAGTGAAATTAAAATAAAACAAATATTTAAGGGGGGCTCCCATACATCAAACATGTTTTGTTTTTGCCGTTTTTAGGGTTCCGTACCGCAAAAGGAAAAACGGAACCATTATAAGATCACTTTTTTGTCCGTCTGTCTGTCTGTCTGTCAAGAATTTCTATGTCGAGAATGCGTGGAGGTATCAAGCTGAAATTTGAACTGTATACTCAGGTCTACGGTCCCATGAAGTTGTAAAAAAATAAAACTGCTAAGTTTACGTTTTTTTTTTAGAGGAGTTGTTGTGCTGACGGCGCGGAGACCAGCGGCTGTCGAACCGCCGCTAGCGGTGCAGGCGCGGCGTGTTGGCGCGGCGGGAGGGCGGCAGGGAGACCCGGTGAAACGGCTGTCCGCTGGCCGCCCGCAGGTCAGTAGGGTTCCCGAACCCGGGGATCACGTAATCTCCGCCCCGGGAGGCTGAACCGCCAACCTGTGCAAAGTCCTTGTTGTAGTAGTCGTGCCGGAGGAGGAGACCGGAGTGGACCCGGCTGCTGCAGCAGGGGGGGACCGGGGGCCCTTCCGCCCGCCGCGCTAGCAAACCGCACAACCTGCACTGTACTGCGGAGGTAGACTCTGCGCTTTTTGTCTCTTGTGCCGTCAGACAGAACAACTTCTCTTATTTTTTAAACCTCTATCCCTTTATAATGGCTAGGAAGAAAAAAAGAAAGGTTTCTGCAGCGGCGTCCTCATCCACATTCGACGTGGACTTTTGTAACATTAGGGGACTTCACACAAACTTAAATGCAGTTCACCATCACCTAGAGACTGCAAAGCCGACCCTGCTTTTTTTAACGGAGACGCAGATATCTTGTCCGGGCGATACTTCTTACTTGTTATACCCCGGGTACAAACTTGAACATTCTTTTGTACGTCGAGCCGGGGTATGTATGTACGTCCGGGATGATATTTGCTGTCGACGTCTTCACGGCCTTGAAGACAGGGACCTGTCAGTGTTGTGGGTACGCGTGGAGCAGGGCGGCCACACCCGTATCTACGCGTGCCTATACAGGTCTCATAGCGGTGATACAGACACAACTCGATTAATCGAGCACCTGCAATTGGCGACTGACAGAGTCATCGAGAGGTACCCCTCCGCGGAGTTAGTGATATTGGGAGACTTCAATGCCCACCATGCCGAGTGGCTCAGCTCTCGGTCCACTGACTTCGCGGGGAGGTCTTTCCATGATTTTGCTCTGGCCTATGGTTTCTCACAGCTGGTTCATTCTCCAACGAGAATACCAGATATAGAGGACCATACAAGCTCTCTACTGGACCTTCTGCTGACCACACATCCGGATGGGTATACAATCTCTGTGGATGCGCCACTAGGCTCATCGGACCACTGCCTTATCCGGACCCAAGTGCCATGTGCTAGCCCAGACGCACCCCGGTCTATCGGATGGCGTCGCATGTGGCACTATAAGTCAGCAGACTGGGATGGACTGCGTGAATTTTACGCATCGTACCCGTGGAGGCGGCTCTGTTTCGATTCAGAACATACTGACATCTGTGCATCTGCTGTAGCTGAGGGGATTTTAGCTGGGATGGAATTATTTATTCCAAACCGGCGGGTGGCTACTTCAGGTGCTAAGAAGCGGCCGTGGTTTAATGGGCCTTGTAGAGAAGCTAAACTCCGCAAGCAAGCTGCATACGAGGCTTGGACCACGGCTCGTATCAATGGAGATCCTGGTGTTTCTGACTTGAAACGCGTATTCAATGCTGCCTCGAGGTTCAGTAAGAGAGTAATTGCCAGGGCAAAGTTTGAATTCATCGGCAGGATTGGTGAGCGCCTAGCTAAGCACCCATCTGGGAGCCGTGCTTTTTGGTCGCTTGCTAAGGCTGCCGAGGGAAACTTTTGTCAGTCGTCCTTTCCACCACTCCGAAAACCGGATGGTAGTCTGGCCCACAGTGCAAAGGAGAAAGCCGATCTATTGGGGAATCTCTTTGCCTCAAACTCGACTTTGAACGACGGGGACGCCGCACCGCCTTCCATCCCACGGTGTGGTGATTCCATGCCGGAAATCTCATTTACTCAGCGAGATGTCCGGCGGGCATTGCTATCCCTCGACGTTCATAAGTCGAGTGGGCCAGATGGCATTCCGGCAGTGGTGTTAAAGCTGTGTGCTCCTGAGTTGTGTCCAGTTCTCACGCGCCTTTTCGCGCTCTCTTATTCCACCAGGCAGGTTCCGTCATCGTGGAAGACTACGAACGTGCACCCTGTGCCCAAAAAGGGTGACAGATCAGACCCATCGAATTACAGGCCTATCGCCGTTACCTCCCTTCTCTCCAAGGTAATGGAGCGCGTGATCAACAACCGGCTCCTGAAATACCTAGAAGAGCACGACTTGATCAGCGACCATCAATACGGCTTTCGTCATGGTCGCTCGACTGGTGATCTTCTAGTGTATCTTACACATCGCTGGGCTTCAGCCGTGGAGAGTCAAGGTGAGGCACTAGCTGTTAGTCTAGATATGGCGAAGGCGTTCGATCGGGTCTGGCACCGCAGTCTTCTTTCGAAGTTACCTGCATACGGTTTACCTGAGGGTTTATGCGAATGGGTCGCTAGCTTCTTGTCCTGCAGAAGTATTAGAGCCGTTGTGGATGGTAGTTGCTCCGATAGCATGGACATTAATGCTGGCGTCCCGCAAGGCTCGGTATTGTCCCCGACGCTGTTTTTGCTGCATATCAATGATATGTTGTCTATTGACAGCATTCATTGCTATGCCGACGACAGCACCGGGGACACTTATTACACGGGCCGCGCCAATATCCCCCGCTCTCTGGTGGAGGAGAGCCGCGAACAACTTGTGTCGGAAATGGAGAGCACACTGAATAGTGTGTCCGACTGGGGGCGAAAGAACCTAGTTCAGTTCAATCCCACAAAGACACAAGTCTGCGCGTTCACCGCTAAGAAAACCCCTTTTGCTGTGGCTCCTCAATTCCAGAACACACCCCTTACCGTCGCTAAAAACATTGGGATTCTCGGAGTTGAAATCTCCAGCGACGTTCAGTTTCGTTGTCACCTGGAGGGAAAGGTCAAGTTGGCGTCGAAGAAACTAGGAGTGCTCAACAGGGCAAAGCAGTACTTCAACCCACGGCAAAGACTTATGCTTTACAAAGCTCAAGTTCGGCCGCATATGGAGTACTGTTGCCATCTATGGGCGGGAGCGCCTAGATACCAGCTTGCACCTTGTGACTCGATCCAAAGGCGTGCTGTGAGGATTGTTGAGAATCCCAAACTTACAGATGGTTTAGAACCGTTAAGTCTGAGACGAGATTTTGCGTCCCTTTGTGTGTTCTACCGATTGTACAATGGGGTGTGTTCAGAGGAGTTGTTTGACATGATGCCCACGGCCTCCTTCTACAGTCGCACCGCTCGCCATCGACAGGGAATTCATCCTCACACATTGGAGCCGAAGTGGTCACGTACTGTGCGGTTCCAGAGAAGTTTTCTCCCGCGTACTGTCAAGCTGTGGAATGAACTGCCTGTCGAGGTTTTCCCAGGAGACTACAGCATGGGGTTCTTCAAAAAGGGCGTGAAGAGGTTTTTACAGGGTCGGCAACGCGCGTGTGATGCCCCTGGTGTTACAGGCGTTCATAGGCTGCGGTAGCTGCTTTCCATCAGGCGGGCCGTAAGCTTGTTTGCCACTCTAGTGGTATAAAAAAAAAAAAAAAAAAAAACGTAGAAAAAAGTTACGGTCGTTTATTCAGCAAAAAACGCATATTTCGACACACTCAAGGGAATCAAAACCTATAGGGTTCTTCCCGTTGACCTAGAACTATGAAATTTGGCAAGTAACATCGTTATAGACTACAAGTACAGGAATAAATCTCAAAACTATACATTTGTAAATAGATCTTAAAAAATAGGGGGTCTATCTTTTTTATACGGTGTCGAAATTTCAAATTGAAACTACTAGTTCAAATGGGGTATCATATGAAAGGGCTTGATGTAAACATTGCAAAATTTTTTTTATTTTTTTTTCGACGCATTATTTCTTATTTATAATGAAAAATATCAAATTTAATAATGATACTACGTACCTACGGAACCCTCGGTGGGCGAGTCCGACTCGCACTTGTCCGGTTTTTTTTTATAGATAATGGTACGGAACCCTTCGTGCGCGAGCCCGACTCGGACTTGGCCCGTTTTATTTTAATAATTAAATACCAATGAATCACGCAAAGTGAACTCAGACTTTTTTAACTCATCATCGAAATAAGTTTCAATGTAGTTACCTACTTTAGCTTACCTTAGCAAACATGTTGCTAACGTTGGTACATAGTCTTAACCAAGTAAATCGAATAATATTCCTTTTTTTAATCACTAAACACCTGCAATGAATCGCTCAAAGTGAACTGGGTCATTTACTCGTCTAAATAATTATTCTTTATTGCATAAGCAGAGGTTACATAAAATAGTGTAAACAAGAAGGTGTACAAGGGCGAGCTTATCTCTTTAAGAGATTTCTTCCAGCCAACCTTAACAATCATAACGAAACGTCATTTGGCTGGTAGGTGAATTATGCAAACATGTATACAGACATGCTATGATTTTATATAAAATTTACACAATAATACATATTATTTAAAGGTTTTAACCATATGGAACAAATACTGCAATTAATCAACTAATTTGATTAAAGTAGTGTTCTGTTAATTTCTTTTTGAATAAATACCAATAAGTAGTTACCGACTTTAGCTTACTCTTGCAAACATGTTGCTAACGTTGATACTATGTAAATCGAATAATATTCCCTTTTTTTTAACAATTTAACACCGATGAATCGCTCAAAAATTAACTCGGTCATTTACTCGTCATCGAAGTAAGTACCGACAAGTAGTTACCGACTTTAGCCTACCTTAGCAAGTATGTAGCTCACGTCCGTACACAAAGTTATGAAGTAACACAATACAACTTTGAGGGAATTAGGTAACTCGTTAATTACGTTGTTTGAACTCGCCGTTCGTGAGTGGACTTCAGTGAAGGTGCCAATTAACTACGAAACTCAAGTCATGTTTAGTGGAGAGAGATGATACACTGGCTCCTACAATATTGTAGTAATTACTCGAAGTTTACAATTATTTGATACTAGCTTTGGCCCACGGCTTCGCTCGCGTGAAATTCGGAAATTTTAGATTATCCAAGCCAAAGGACGGAGGGCCACCACACATTCCCACCATTGTGTCTCCTGTGTAGCCAAGATTAACAGCGGCGACCGCCAAAAAAGGCAATGAACAATGAAGTCCATTGCAGTCCCGTTGGTAAAACTACGGCTGCCTTGGAACTCACAACGAATTTAATCAGAAGAAATTCGTAGGAGTAGGAAGCTTTAGGAATTTGACTTCTCCTCTTAGCAATGTGAGAACTTGACTAGCCATCTCAGTCAAGTTAAGCTCAACTGCCGAGCACCACGGATCCAAGCCAAGTCTAACACGCAACGCAACCACTTTCATGTAGCACTTTTAATTGTACCTACTAAATACAGATGCTAGAACTTTCCCAATAACTACTACACCCGTTCCTCTTTCCAACTGAGTTACTAGGAAGGTTAATGATGGTGGCGAATTTTTGCATTTCATATTTACTGCTGTGAAGTCGCAGTGAGGTGCCACCTACCTATTATGTAATATACATAATAAACATGGCATAGCATTCCATCGTTGCAGATGATGATATAAAATTCTGGCTAGCAATATTATGCCATGTGGTTTCCGGCAGACTAGAATAGAATCACTCCGTTTCTTCCCGTGAATGTCGTACAAGGCGACTAAGGGAAATACATTATCAAATATCGATCTGGCCTTCCCAACCCGTTTGGCCAGCGTGGGGAGTGTACGTCAAATGCTCCTTCCGTCTAGGACGGACGAGGGAGGGTCGTGCTCCTGTAGTGGAGACTAAAATGGACCTGATGATGATGATGATTCTGGCAAGTTGGGTGAAATCTATTTAAATAATGATTATTTAATAAGTTTGGTGTTATCAAAAAATAGCCAAATGTCATCTGCAAGGATGGACTGCTATCGGGCAATAAACGAGTATTGTTTATTGCCAGTGTCTACGATAACATCTTGCAGGCCTTATGCTTGTTTGGCACCCGATATGCCACCAATTCCTACAACACAAAACCTAAATCAAATCCATGCAAATCGTGTAATGAGCTGGCATGGGTGATCCCGGCCACATGTGCTCTGACCGGCTGTGGTCGGCCAGGACACGTCTGCACAGCGTTATGGCCGCCATTTATCCGCAGACTTGGCCCCAGAGTAATGACCACAATAACTTCTAGCGACAGTTTAATAATGTCACGGAGTTCATACGTTCTTGTAGTTCTTCTAGTGTTTCTGGGCGCTGTATTTTTAACAGTGTATATTTAGGTATACACCGGTGGCAAATGATACTACTTTTGGATATTGTGTAAATCAATGTTTATTAGACAAGGCTCTGTGTTGAAGTGAGTATTGTATGGAAGGCGGCGGAACGCCCGCGCTAATCAGTATCCAGCAGCTGCACTAATACAAGTTGTTGCTATTTAGAAGGCTGCAGGCGTTGCGCCGCAACAAACAGTATCAAGCTACTTTAGAATAGATATTCTGTCAGTTGCAAGATCAACAAAGTAATGTTAAACATTTTTTTATATACTACGTGGGTTGGCAGACAAGCATACGACACGCCTAATGTGAAGCGGTTACCTTAACCTCGCAAGATGTAATATCCACCACCCGCCATCAGAGCGGCCAAGTTAGCAGCTCCTTCCATTCTTTGGTGACCTCACTCACTCGCAAGAGCACAACAACCCTCAAGGGAATTATTATTTGGCTAAGGAATTCTGTGAGGTGGAGGTACTTCCACAGTCGGGCAGCTTACAAATACACTGTACCCTACTTCCCTTTCCCAAAAGCCCCTTTCACTAGTCGGCAAGGTTCACCACGTGCAGGTGAGCTACTTACACCCCATAACATACCTTAAGCTGATATTTTAATGGTTTATCCCCGTGAGAGTTCACGTGGTTTTTTGGAAAAATCAGGATAACTTGGCTTACTCCGTTTATAAACACACTAAAATTTATAACCTAAGGTCTTCTCGGGAAACGCGTCTATCTACCACGATAAGTAAGATATTATGTGCATTCCGATTTATCAACTCTGTTCAGAGAGGGTGGATAAATGGACACGCTCTCTAAAACTAGAGAGCGACGTGAGGTATGATGAGGCGCTCCTAGGTTTATCTAGTTAAACCTAGGTTAAGTAGACACACCTAGGAGCGCCTAGATTTCGGTCATTGACTATAAATAAATATTCCTGGATAAACACGGCCATCTAGCCCCAAACTAAGCAAAGCTTGTACTATGGGTACTAGATAACTGATATTAATACTTAAATACATTTTTGTAAATACATACATATATTACATAGTAAACACCCAGACCAAGACAAACAGACATGTTCATGCACACAAATATTTGTCTTGTGCGGGGATCGAAA
The DNA here is from genome assembly GCA_937001555.2 of Hypsopygia costalis. Classification (NCBI taxonomy): domain Eukaryota; kingdom Metazoa; phylum Arthropoda; class Insecta; order Lepidoptera; family Pyralidae; genus Hypsopygia; species Hypsopygia costalis. The sequence goes on from OW443338.2 coordinate 27,984,927, forward strand.
CCGCGACCTCGGAGTCAAAGTGGCCATTGCTAACCATTCGACCACCGAGCTCGTCACATATACATTTCGCCATATAACATATGTACATTTATAATAAGTAACCATAAGTATATTTAACAAAACAATATTTACTGCGTAATCAGCGGTGCATAAAATTAACCTACGTACAACATCTATAATCAACAACTATATAATCGTGATCATCGCCATAAATTCAATTTGTTTCGCTGTATTATCGGCCATTGAGAGCTGACAAACTAAATAATTCCCAATTCATCAAGTATTTATACAGATTATTTATTCGCTTTGTTGTCTCTCTATTCGATTATTCATATTTTATACTATGTATGATAGAGAAAATGTTAAATGCATTTCAAATATATTATATTTCTTTTTTATTACTTATTGATTCAATTAATTAAATAAATATTACTAAGGCCCCTCCCACACTAGAGTCTTTTGAGCGTCGTCGTCTTGCCAGCGCTTGCGTAGCGTCGACGCAGCGTTGGCGAAGCGGCGCCGCAACGCTAACGCTGAGCGGCTGCTGAACGCCGGGTTACGCAGCGCTGGCGTCGCGTACATTCAGCGTGAAAATGGATTCCGACGAAGAAAAGCTACTGATAATGTTACTGATAGATAACTCGAAAACTACGTAAAAAAAAACGGAATTTCATTATGTTTTAAACATTTAAAACATAATGAAAATCCCTTTTATGGGGTTGCGTTGTTAATTGTACTTGTTCAGAAAAAAATGTTGCACTGGCGCCGCGTGGACGCGACGCCAGTGCAACTGATTATTATTTATTGAATGAAAAGTGATTAGACGAGCTCGGTGGCGTAGCGGTCAATGACGCGGCTTCGACACCTACGCTCGTGGGTTCGATTCCCACATAGGACAAACATTTGTGTGCATGAACATGTCTGTTTGTCTTAGTCTGGGTGTAATCAATGTATCATATGTATGTATTTACAAAAAAAAAATGTATTTACGTATGTTTATCAGTTGTCTTGTACCCATAACACAAGCTTCGCTTACTTTGGGACTAGATGGCGCTGTGTAATTTGTGTGACAATATTTATTTATTATTTATTCATGGAACTTAAACGCAGTAACAGAATAAGCCTCAAGTTAATAGATGGTATAGAGGTGCACTAATAATGTATCTTTAGAAATTAACCCCTTTTTGGGGTTAAAACGAGGGTTGGAAATTTGTATTAAAGTTCTATGTTTTTGAAGTAAAAGCTTGAAATTTAAAATTAAACTTATGGCAGATGGATTTTAAATGGTATTTAAGTATAAGAATTATTGAAAACAACTGCATACTATTATAAAATATAATATATATATTATATAATAAAATATTATAACAATAAAACGTATTTTAGGTTGTACAGAGAGGTTCTGAAAAAATAATATTCGTCGACTTCATTGATTCTAAAAATTCGTCTAGATGTTGATTGTTTTTATCTTTCTCTTATTTATGCCTTTCATTAGGCATTTAGCTTTTTCGAATTTAATTAAAAAATAAGTGCAAATAACTAACTCCACGCGTACGAAGTCGCGGGCGGCCGCTAGTACATTATAAAACATTGATTAGGCCTCCCCAATCCGTCTGGCAAGCGTGGGGAGTGTAGGCCAAATCTATCTTCTGTCTGAGACGGACTAGAGAAGGTGCTCCTGTAGTGGAGACTAAAATGACCTGATGATGATGATGATGATTACCCTTCTGTATAGCAACTAAATTAAACTAAAATTATTCTAAAAAAAAAAAAAATATTCTAAATAGCTGGTTCCACTAAAACACTAGAATAGAGTATATATACTTAGGAGTGGAATAATCCTTTAATGTGTTTGACCAATGCATTAGTGGAATAGAGAAAATTTTTAACTTAGATATTTTAGAACTTATTCGGGGAAAAATATCAGTACGTATTCGCTGTATAGCAGCGACGCGGGGATATACTCGTATGTCACAGGGAAATGAGGATTTCAGGGGTTTAGTGTAATCCGGGGGAAACCACGTATCCTCGCAACATCTCGGAAGATGTCCAATATTATAATCTAATTCGTCGTCTACTGAAAACATTTAGTAATATGACCAAATCTAAAACCTTTTCAAGAATATGCTCTTGTTTCACTAAATTTATTAAAATGAAGAAGTGGGTTTAAGCTTTCGACGATAGAAAAAAAAATTGTTGGTGCAAAATGCGCAACTATCAGCGATATATATCGCGATGCTTCGGCCAGTTTGCGCTATGCCTCTTCCCAGCCGATGTCCCCCACCCCGACGCAAAGTCAATGTTGCGACATTGACTTTGCGTCGGGATGGAGGACATCTGTCAACGAGCAACGAGCTGACTATATAAGCAGTAACTGCCTAGAATTTCACTCCCCATTGTTACATTTCAGTGGATTTATTTATGTAATAATGTTTATTGGTTTGTATTTCTCCCTCTGTTAATAATGTATTCTTAAAATATTATTAATGTTACCATATGACTTTTAAATTTTAATATCGGTATTGCCACTTTACAGGTGATACCTATTGAAAACAAGGCTGTGGACATTCTGCGCTCTCAACGATGAACGCTGAGTGTTGGCCAAACTTCTAACTTTTTTTTTTTAATTAACGGGATCCTACTGTATCTTCGATTTGAAACATAAGTATAATACTGCTGCGGGATCCAGTAAGAGAGTGATTGCGAGAGCAAAATTCAACTTGAAAACAAGATTTGAAGGACCTCCTTCAAATCAAAAGGCAACGATGCACGTAGTTTTAGGTAAACAGTTACCGTTCTACAAGTAAAGCTTCCTACTTCTACTAATTTCTTCTGATTAAATTCGTTGTGAGTTCCAAGGCAGCCGTAGTTTTGCCCCCGGAACTTCAATGGACTTCATTGTTAATTGCCTTTTTTGGCGGTCGCCGCTGTTAATCCTGGCTACACAGTCCCATTTTTTAAACAGTTACCTTAGCTGCAAAGACATTCGGTTATATATCGCTAATACGGATTAAACTACTTTTTTTACCTTTTTTCAGCATTCAGTTGTGTACACAGCAAAGCTTAATACCGCTTTGCAGTGAAGCATTCCACTGGAAAATAAAAACAAACCTGTAAAAATGCGAGTCAGCTTTCTGCATTCTAAGTTGAAATGACGGTAGTTCGTGTTAATACGAGTAGTTATGTAGAAATGCCTTTTAGAAAAATAAATACGGTGTTCTTGTTAAGCGATTTTTGCACACATTTCTTCATAATAGTTCATTTCGTCTAACATTTTTTTACAAGCTTTTATACTAGTCAACAATAGGAGGGAAAAAACTCATAATTAGATGTGGTTGCGTGTGCGGCGCAAAACAGTTGAGAGGTCCCCTCTAGATTTTACCAAGGCGACAAACAAGCGTATGACTCTGCCCGATGTATCACTCACATGTTGAGGACCCTTTAAAAACTGCTTCAAACTTACCCAGCTTAACCCAGCTGCTATCCCGGTGCTCCGACCCATAAACGCAGACTCAGGTTAAAATTGCTCATATCACCTATTCATTTTATTTACACACGCGGTCGAAACATTTAAATTTTGTTATTATTGTATTTTAATATTTTATATGATACTAGAGGACCCGACAGACGCTGTTCTTTTGTGAATCTAAACCATCCAGGGAGCCACCCAACCGAATACAAAAAAAAACATTCAAATCTGTCCAGCCGTTTAGGAGGAGTTTAGTGACATACACACGTACAATAGAATTATATATAATAGGTAGGGGAAAAAGTCTTTTCGCATTATAGTATGTATGAACTTGTAATAAAATCTCTTTGGTTATACCATTTGTATCTAGCAGGTTTTGATATCTTTAAAAAGTTCAAATTTTAAAAAAGATAATTCCAAATTCAAATTAGGTAAATGTGTGATTTTCATTTGTTTTTTTTACTGTCAAGATGAGTGAATCTAATGAAGAAATTCGATACATTTTAAAATTTTACTACAAAAAAGGTAAAAATTCAACGCAAGCTGCGAAAAAAATTTGTGACGTTTATGGACCTAGTGCAGTGTCTGTGAGAGTAGCACAAATTTGGTTTAAGCGTTTTCAATCCGGAAATTTTGATGTCAAAGATGCACGTCGCTCTGGTCGCCCTGTTACGGATAAAATGGATGCCATTTCTGAAAAAGTGGAGCAAGATCGGCATATCAGTAGTTACGACGTAGCTGAAGAACTAGGAATTGACCACAAAACTGTTTTGGCGCATAAAAAGGTCGTGGTCAAAGGCCGGCCAGGCTTCACAGACTCTGGCGAAACCCGCGTTAACCCGCAACAAGGTGATGCTGTGTGTATGGTGGGATTGGAAGGGAAGATATTCATTATGAGCTGTTACCGCCAGGCAGGACTATCGATTCTGAACTCTACTGTGAACAACTGATGAGATTAAAGCAAAAAGTTGAGAGAAAGCGGCCGGAATTAATTAATAGAAGGGGTGTGATTTTTCATCATGATAACGCTAGACCTCACACATCTTTAGCCACTCAGCAAAAATTAAGAGAGTTTGACTGGGAGGTGTTAATGCATCCGCCGTATAGTCCTGACCCTGCACCTTCTGATTTCCACCTGTTTCGGTCTCTTAAGAATTCTTTAGGCAATGTCAGGTTAACATCACGAGAAGACTGCCAAAACCACTTGGCGCGGTTTTTTGAACAGAAGTCCCAAAATTTCTATAGTAATGGGATCATGTCTCTACCTACAAGATGGCAAAAGGTTATCGAACATAATGGCACCTACATACTTTAGTTAAATGTAAATAAACTTTATTAAAAAATGTTTCGAATTTTCATATAAAATACGAAAAGACTTTTTCCCCAACCTAATATAACAAACACTGTTAGCTAGTGGTATGGTTTAATATTTAAAGACCCACCGTACCACCAGAGGTACGGCCAGGAGTACGGTGGGTCTGAAGCATATTGAGATAATGTCATTTACCAGGGCCCCTGCCGCCGAAGCTGAAACCGATTCGTTGATCTTAGGTTTAAGTTAATGACAAACATCTTCAACTTAGTCGGTAGAGCTTTATAGTTTCTACCAGCAAAGCTAAACTAGATTGGCGGCAATTCTGATTTTCACAGTGAAAAAAACTTTTACCATTTTCTTTTTCCAGATTTTATCATTTTCTCGGCATCATTCATACCAAATTTGAGCTTTGTAATATTAATAGTCTCTGAAGTAAGCCGCGAACGAATAGACAGACGGACACAGTGAAACTATAAGAGTTCCTTGTTTACTACGAAACCCTAAAAAAGTGCAATTGAGATTGAGTCACAATCAGTGACGTCTTAAACCATGTATTAGTACATTTTCCATACGAAATTGGACATATACTAAAAAGTAACTAATCAGGCTATTTCTATCCTGGGAAAATTCGTATTTTCCTTACACGCAAAGTTTGGTCGCCAAAGATACTTTATTTATTAAACTAAAAGTAAGAAATTTACAATTCTATTCAAAATATCTTTCAAATTACATGCAATATTTTTACTCAACAAAAAGTATTTTTGTCGCATGTATTCTAAGCCCGGATTCCGCTGACAGCCTGTGAAATCCCGCCTTAAATTGCACCACTTTGCAGAAAAAAGTATTGTGACTGTATTCTTAAACAGGGGATTTTATAAGACACTTTACTTACTTTGCATTTAAACTGTTAAACGTAGCATTCTAATTACGTTTTGTTGTAAACATTGGATACGTGAGAGTGACACTGTAGCAGAAATACTAAAAAGATTTATTTAGCGGTATTGAAACGGTTCGAAGTAAGCGTGGTGGGCTACACAGGAGACACAGTGGTGGGGCCCTTTTGTTTAAAATTGGTTGTCAGTAAAGTCGGTTTATGGATGATAATTTTACGTGATAACGTCATAAGAAAACATCGGCCGATGGAGTAGAAAAGAGATAGATGCGTTACAAGCCGCGCTTGTAAGCTTGGCTAAGGCGGAACGTGACAATGATATGCTATGCTATGCTTATTCTTGCGTGCAGCCGGCGTTCATCGATTTATAAGATGTTATCATGGTAAAAAAAACTACAAAACAACATTTTACTAATGCATAAACGCCTGTTATTTTCCGTATTTGCAAATGTAACCAGATCCCTGTACATTTCCTCTCAGTTTACGTATGTTACAATAAGAGACTGCCCTATTTAAATATTAATTAGCCGTAGCTGCCGTCCAGTGTTTGTGAAACTAGCATTATTTCTTGTCCGAAACCAACATTGTAGTTTAATGTAAATTGCAAATTACTACCTGACGCCTGCAACTTTGTACAAATAGTAACACTATTCATATTTTATTACATTTAGCTCTCTCTGTATACTACATGGTACATATCGAATGACGGGGACGCCGCCTTTAGGGGAAGTAGTTAAATAAATAGTAAAGCTGACTGAAAGAAGACGTCCCATAATTTTTTAACCGACTTCAAAAAAGGAGGTTCTCAATTCGACTGAATTTTTTTTTTGTATGTATGTTAGTCGATATCTTCGCGAATTGTGAACCGATTTTCAAAATTATTTTTTTATTTGAAGAGGGATGATTGCAAGATGGTCCCATATTCAACAAGTCAGGGTCTGATGATGGGATCCCAGAAAAATCGAGGGGAAACCCTTAAATTTGCCGTGTGGTTGTCGGCAAAATAAATTTGCGCCACTCCATTGCTCTGCGCTGGATGTCGTACAAGGCGACTAAGGAATCTTGTGTGACTCAATAACTTTTCTCCCGGAAGACGTGCAGCAGCGTCTCCCGGGATATTCCCAAGCTGCGCTCGCCAACTGAAGTCGGTTTATATATTTTTTTTTTTAAATCAACTTTTGTTTTATATTAGCTCAACACAGTCGCTCGACTTTGCCTGTTGGTAAGCAATACAGCGGCTACTGATAAAAGACTAGACAACAGTTTTCTAGTTCAGTGACGCTGCCACTCTGGCCCGCGAGGTCCTTCGTCACGCTTCGTTTGAAGGATTCCATATTGCAGAAATGCGGAGACACATGTGAGGCAAAGCGTTCCACGTTTTAATGTTATAAATATAAATTTAAGTATAAATTTTGTTTACATTCCCCTACTCTAAGAACTTGCCAGATGCAGAAAATAATCTTAGATATAAGTTGAACAGTGTACTACACACTATAAGTACATATAATGACCGTATTCATTTGATAGATACTAACAGTTTTGTTAGTGACAAATTATATTATGTGACTAAAGGTAGGTATTACCTTTCTGCTAGTTTTAAGCGATAGATAGCACTTTCGCTATCCTATTTTTTTGATATTTTAGCCAAAAACTTGGCTACAAAATCCGCTTCTATTGAGCGGACTGTTGACATGGAATTTTCTATTAATGACATTTATAATCATTTAAATTGACTAATGAGACAACAGAGGTAACCTCTAGCACTAATTTATTACATTCACAATTAATTGATTTAGCAATACAATCAAACAGTAACTATAACATGTCACTATGCCCACAAAAATGTAATAATTACAATACAAATAATAATATTAACCTGGTACATCAAAATATATATTGTATGACTGAGGGCAAGCAACTAGAACTGGAATTATTCATGAACTCTGTTAATATTAGTATTATGTGTATTACAGAGCATTGGTTAAAGAAGCATCAGCTCATGTTCAATTTCAGCAACCACCAGGTCGGTAGTTCATTCTGCAGGGTCAACACAATACATGGGGGGTCGCTAATTTTGCTCAATAAAAAACTTAAATTTAAAGAACGGAAAGATATTGTGTCCCTCTCTGTAGAATGTTCCATAGAACTATCTTGTGTACAATCAGAGCAGTTCATTGTTATATGCGTATATAAACCTCCCTCCGCGGATCTTAATTTATTTTTAGAAATCATGGATGAAGCCCTATGCAAAGTTAGCAACTCAGGTAAAACTATTTTGGTCTGTGGAGATTTTAATATTAATATACTTACTAATACAACTGCATCATGTAAAATTTTAAGTCTTTTTAAATCCCATAATTTAGTTAACTTATTTATGGAGCCTACTAGAATAAGTGCCACCACGGCTACCTGCTTAGATAATATATATACAGATATTAGTCCAACCCAAAAAAGTATTATTAATAAATTGGATTCTGATCATTCTGGGCAAATGATAAGTATTCAAATCACTACATAGTATAAAACAAAGTCGCTTTCTCTGTCCCTATGTCCCTATGTATGCTTAAATCTTTGAAACTACGCAACGGATTATGATGCGGTTTTTTTTAATAGATAGAGTGATTCAACTGGAAAGTTTATATGTATAATATATGCATAACATAGTAGAAAAACACTGATAATTTAGAGGTTTCTAATGTGATGTCGTAAATAAACACATTTTTTTGCTCTTTCATTGCAAACGCTGGCTGAACCCAACGAGAAAGATCAAAATAATGTAGTACAGTATTGTTCACCTTAAAATGGTCTACAAAAAAGTTCGCGATGGTATATGTCTATCTCTTAGTGGTAACACACAATAACCGTTATTTTATCCTTTGCTTTTTACAAGAAATAATGCCTTATTTACGAAGCGATTTTAAGCAATACAGAATTAATCCTTATCCAATTAAGTACCTTAAATACATTGCGCATTTAATATAGATCAATATGGCCCTTCACAGCATGTAATTTAAATGAATAGTTTAGAAGATATTACACATTTAAAATGCAGGGACATAACGGCTGTGGCGGTACCGGCCACGGAGCCGGCGGCGTGTGCCTATAACTGGGGAAGGACTGGATAGGACAAAGCGCAAAGACCTTCTGTAGTACATTTAGTATCAGCATTGCACCCGTGCGAAGCCGGGGCGGGTCGCTAGTAAATAATAAAAATGTAGTCAAGACAAAAAATACTTTTGTGCCAGTAACAGTTAGTCGCTTAGAACGAATGAGAGTAAACCTAACTAGTAACTTACCTTTTTTAGATAATGACTTGGAACCTAACTTGATGTATAATTCATTTTTTAATGCATTTCTTCACGAATTTAATTCAATATTTACTTCCAAGGAAATTACTTTTACTAATAGCCTCGTCTTTGGTGACTGGGCAACCGTAGGTATTTATAAGAGTAGGCAAACTTTGTACATGTTATACTATGAAAGACAATTCAATAATAGTGAGGAATTTAAAGAACGTGTAAAATCATACTCAAAAATTTTCAAACGCGTTTGTCAAGTAGCAAAATCTATGTTTATTAAATCAAAAATTAGAAATAGTAGTAATAAAATTAAAGCCACTTGGACGGTTATCAATGAAGAGACTGGGAAGGGCAGGACAAAGGATTCAGAGTTTAAATTAAGTATCAATGGTCATGTTACCAAGTCAGATTTAGAAGTTGCCAATGCTTTTGAAAGATTTTTTTCTGCTTTCCCTGTTACTTTAACTATTGCTTTGGGCTCTTCCACCTCCGTTGCAGAGTCATTAATTAAAGATAATGTGCCTGAATTTTATAACGATTACGGCACTTAAATTCACTTTCACATTCAAGATAGTGTGATGAAAGTGAATCTAAGCTCTGCGGATTTAGAGTAGTAATGATTTATACATATTCTTATATTTAATTTGTATGACGTTTCTAAGTGCTTTATAAAGTCCAAGGAATAAAGATATTTTGAATTTGAATTTGAATTTGAATGGTACGACAGAGATAGGAGTTGCCGAGTTCTTAAGTACACGAAGAAATGTTCTCAGGGAAATAACAACATTGCAAGTCTGCACGTGTAGTTTCATGATGGAAAAGAGGAGATGGGATTGGCGAAAACAGTTCGTCACAGCACTCACCATGGTAGAGGCGAAAAAAATACGCTCAGCGAGCCAATGCCCCTACGAAGTTGAAGAGGTTCTATGTTCTTGGTGATCTCTTCATCGTCAATTATGCGAATATATTATGTAGAAACGTCCCAGAGATGCGAGCAATACACCATCAAGGATCACTTCAAAAAGAGGAAATTTCAAACAGAGAGCGAGCTTTTGGCTGCCTGAGCCTGTTCAGAACTGCTAGAAGAAAAGTGGAAGGATAATTTTAATGTTTGTTTTTACGCATGACGAATTACATAAACTGCAGGAACTACATATTTTGAATGATTGCAAAAGTTAAAGCTGTTTTGCAAAACTCATATGTTGACCTTTGATAATATATTTACGCTATATTTACGGGTGTTGTTTCACCAAGACAACGCACAAGCTCACAAAGCCGCACTTGCGATTGCAACCACTCAAGAAACGAGTTTTTTTTTTTTATATTAGCTCAGCATATTGGTTCCGCTTCGACTGATGGTAAGCGAAAAGAGGAGCCCCAATCGCATCGGCAACGGACAAGAGACCTTGATGTCTTGTCAGTTGACGCTGCCATGCTGGCCTACAAGATGCTTCTCCACGCTTCGCTTGAAGGATCCCATATCGTATGAATGAGGAAATACGTATGCGGTAACGCGTTCCACTTTTTAATGGTGCGACATAGATAGGAGTTGCCAAACTTTTTAGTACGCAAAAGAATGATCCCAACGATAAACTTATGATATCGCGAGCTTGCACGTGATGTTCTGTGACGGAAAGGGGAGGAAGGAATGAGGGAAAACAACTGTTTTCCCTGTTATATCATGGTGAGTGCTCTGAAGAACTCTTCAGAGCACTCACCATGATATAAGCGGTAAAATACGCAGAGATTCGAACTACTCGAACACCTAATCGCCAGATTTTACTCCCTTTTATCTCCTTCCTTTTCTCACGAATACCTCCAGGTTAAGAAATATGAAGACGATAGCGAAAATATGACCGCTGTCAATCATCATAATCGGCCTATATCTATACACTGCTATATATAGGCCTTCCCTAATGCTTTCCACCATATACGATCTTCCGCTTACCGCATCCACCCGCTTCCAGCTGCTTTCTTGAGGGCATCGGTAACCTAACCTTCGCCCAGAATTGCAGGGCTGGGGGCCATATATTGTGTTTGTAACTCATTAGGGAGTAATGCCCTTAAGTCGCCACGCCAGAGCGTGTCCTTGCTCATTCCTCAAGGACACGATCGATCTCAATTTTTTTTCAACACAAACCTCAAGCATGCCGATGTCTTTAATTGTGACAAGTTTCATCAAAATCGGTTCAGTGGTTTTGGAGCTTATTCAATTCCAAAAGTGACTTTTCGGCGTGTATAAACGTTTCGCTCGCTCCGCTCACCTCCTTTTTATACTACGTCGGGTGGCAGACAAGCATACAGCCCGACTGATGTGAAGCGGTTACCGTAGCCATTAACGCTCGCAACATAAAATATCGCTCGCGCGCCACCACCCCCGCCGCCAACGCAGCATCTCCCTTCTTTCTGGTGACCTCACTCACTAGCAGGAACACAACAACCCTCAAGGGAATTGTTATTTGGCTGCGGTATTCTGTGAGGTGGAGGTACATTCCCCAGTCGGGTAGCTTACAATTACGCTCCCAGCCTCTCTTTTCGCCAGAGCTTCGTTTGTCAGTCAGCAGAGTGCACCGCGTGCAGATGAAGATGGCTTTAGTTCAAAGATGTTGATGAACCATTTACACCCCAAAACTTGTAGTACTTGAAGTGGTAAGACTCAGTAGGTTGCGGCAACCTACATGTAATTATCCAGACATATAAAAAAGCGGCAATATTTTACACGGATTAACTCCCACCGCATTTTTTACGATAAACCAAATGAGCTCCGCATTTTGTAAACTCAATTTTGTAATTTATTAGCGTCGCGGCGCGTACTTAGTTTATTTTTATAACACTCTGGCTGGAGCTCTCGTAATCCCTGGGTAAATCCTGTGGGCATCCAAGAGGGATATTAACACTGCTCACTCGTAAGTATATACTTAAACCGATTAATGTAAATACGAAGGAGACAATTGCCCGTTTTCCATCTGGATGCGAAACGTCGACAACCTTTATTCATCCCACTACTGGGATACGAGTCTCCCCCTCAATCGAAGAGGTTTTAGAGCGTACTCCACCACGCTGCTCAACTGCGGGTTGGCGGAGGCCAGTGTTTTCAAGTTACCTAAAGGCCACTGACTTGGCTTAACGACTGTCATCTTGGCTTAACGAATGACAACAGCCGGGACCGACCGTTTAACGTGCCCTTCGAAGCACGTAATGTGAAACGTGTACCTTCATATTTTTGAACAGACCAGAAGCCACTCTTGAGAATGGAATTTAATTAAGTGTGGCTTCCACCCGCGGGTACTCCTCGCGTGATCGTGGTAATGTACAAGGCGAGTCATATTCCAGTGATTTTACCTTCCAGTGAAATATTTATACTAGATCCGGTCAATCACCTGATCACTGGAAGGTTTTTTTTTTTGACGTGACAACGTCTTATAAATTGGTTAGCCGGGTGACACTTCAAGAAACGCGCTCACGTTATGCGCTTACAATGAGAGCGAGTGAGAGGCACGCGTCCCGCCTAAGAGCGAGAGAGACAGACATAAAAAGTGAAAGGCATGCGTCCCTTCCACTCGAAAACATTTTACCACTCAAAGTCGTTGTCACGTAAAACTTTCGCCCGTATACCGACTTTACAGGCAACCAATTTTTTTTTTTATACTACGTCGGATGGTAGACAATCATACGGCCCGCCTGATGTGAAGCGGTTACCGTAGCCATATTAACGCTCGCAACATAAAATATCGCTCGCGCGCCGCCACCCCCGCTGCCATCGCAGCATCTCCTTTCTTTCTGGTGATCTCACTCACTCGCAGGAACACAACAGCCCTCAAGGGAACCGTTATTTGGCTGCGGTATTCTGTGAGGTGGAGGTACATTCCCCAGTCGGGTAGCTTACAATTACGCTCCCTACCTCTCTTTTCGCCAGAGCTGTGTTTGTTGTAGGTAAAAAATATTTATTATTTATATATTGTCGTCAACCTCTATTCATCCCACTGCCGGCATAATGGGTCTCCCCTCAAACGAAGAGGCTTAAAGCGTACTCCACCACGCTGCTCAATTGTGGGTTGGGCAATGTTTTCAAGCCACCTAAAGGCTATTGTCTTGGCTTAACGTCTATTATATAATGACAACAGCCGGGACCAATGGCATAACGTGCCCTCGGAAGCACGGAGGAGCTCGAGATAAATAAACCCATCCATGGACAAGTTACAGTGATGTTACTTAACTCGCGTATTCGATTAGACTGGCACGCGCAACGACGCCATCGAGCTCCTATTAATACATGATTTTTTAAATAAAACTGAAAGTGTAAAATTTTACGAGATAAAGTTGATTTAAAAAAAAAATTAAACCAACTTCAGTTGGCGTACCATATCCAGCGCAGAGCAATGGAGGGGCGCAATTCTATTCTGCCAGCAACCACAGGGCAAATTTAAGGGTTTCCCTTGATTTTTCTGGGATCCCATCATCAGACCCTGACTTGATGAATATGGAACCACCTCGCAATCATATCCTTTCAAATAAAAAAACAGAATTTGACCATTTGTGCTTATAAAATTTAAGGGTTTCCCTTGATTTCCCTTGGATCCCATCATCAGATCCTCACTTGGTGAATATGGGACCACCTTGCAATCATACCCTTTCAAATAAAAAAAGAATTTTGAAAATCGGTTCACAAGTCGCGAAGATATCGAAAAACATACATACAAAAAAATATTCCTCCTCCTTTTTTGAAGTCGGTTAAAAATGGTTAGCAATGGCCACTTTGACTCCGAGATCACGGGTTCAATCCCCGCATAAGACAAATATTTGTGTGCATGACATGTAAGTTTGTCTTGGTCTGGGTTTTTTTTATGTATTTGCAAAAAAATGTATTTAAGTATTATATCAGTTATCTAGTACCCAAAGTACAACAATCTTTGCTTAGTTTGGGACTAGATGGTCTTGAGTAATTTGTCCAGGAATATATAATAAGTATCTCTTTTTAATCACGGGTCAAGCCCGGTCATGTGATAGGCGTGCGCGGGGATATGGATCCAACGCATAGAGGCCCCTTTGAGAAGTTTGATGTAATGTTGTACGCCCGCCGTGACCCGCTCCAGGATATGTCAATGGAACGACATACCCATGAGCAGGTCTCGGCAGGCGTTGAGACTATTGCGAAGTGTGATGGAAAATAAATGGGCTATGGAGATGATATCTGGGTTATTACAGAAGAGGGACGGACGCCTGCCATAACTGCTTTTATTGTTATGGCAGGCGTCTATTATTATTATGTATTATTATTAATCCACGCAAACGAAATCGCGGGTAAACACGTGGTAATAATTATAAATTTACAACGAAGCTCAAAATACGCCAGGCTCCGAGTATAAGTTCGTAAGCTGATCCCGTTCGCGGCAATTCCAATTACTTCGGTAAATAATTTATGTCGCACACGACACGAGCTATGAAGTTTAAACATGATGTCGCGAATGAAACTGGAGCTTCTGGTAATTACGCTCTCTAATGAAATAGAATACTGAAATCCGTGAAACTAATACTAATAATACAAACAGACGTATTAAAAGGGGTATAGTCGTTTTTTACCGACACACAGCGGTATAATTAAATAAATAAATAAACATTCCTGAACAAATTACACACTGCCATCTAGTCCCAAACTAAGCAAAGCTTGTACTATGGGTACTAGATAAATAAATAAATAAATATTTCTGGACAATTTACACAGCGCCATCTAGTCCCAAATTAAGCGCAAAGCTTGTGTTATAGGTACTAGACAAATGATACATGTACATAAATATATTTTTTTGTAAATACATAGTTATAATACCTACATAGAAAACACCAATATAAACAGACATGTTCATGCATACAAATGTTTGTCTTGTGCGGGAATCGGACCCGCGACCTCGGAGTCAAAGTGGCCATTGTTAACCATTCGACCACCGAGCTCGTCAAACAAATTTTATTCAATTATTGGGTCCCAAAATTCTAACTATATTTATTTAATACCTCTTGCTGTTTAATTGATGTTACATCGTCTTCTTCTTCGTTGCGCTCTTGACAGAGCGGTCGTGGTCGTCATGAGGGAGGTATGGGAGCTGCCGACGCTCGCCTCACGGTCTCTCGACATCTCGCGCAATTCTTGGCAATCCTAACACACTCATGCAATGGGCCGCCCACAGCAGATTTTATCTGGATAGTCCATGGCATAGGTGACCTGCCACATATTGTTGTACCCTCGTTTCTACCCTGACTTACCAGGCGTTCGATAGAGATGCCTCTGGTCTTGAGACCTGTTACATACTCCTCAATACTCCTCAATGCTCCTTAATACGAGTACAATCGTAGTGGAAAACCAAGAGTTTTACTGCAAAGGGGATTACTGCTATTATTTTTTTTGTGTAAATTCTTTAAATAATTTCCAACAAAGACCCAGTAGATTCCATCAAAATCAATAAATCGATATCGTAAAAACCGAAGCTGCCCTTTAAAAATCGACGAAAACAAAAAAAAATGCCGAGTAAAACGTAGGATTTTCGTCACCATTCCGGTTCACAGAAAAACTATTGCAAGGATTTAAGCCAGTTTCAGGCACCGTACAACTGCACGGTTCGCTCGCAATAAACTTCATGTCATGGAAATTCCTGAAATAACCTTTTTTATACGACTTTGGGTGTCAAACAAGCGCCTGCCTGCCTGCAACTTTTTTTTTCTTTACGGCCTTGTACCTCGCAATACAAGCCTGGTACTCGCTCACTCGCATGAACACTACAATCCTCAAGAGCATTATTAAGAATGCAAGGGCTGGAGTATTGTTAAGTACTTTCCCAGTCGGGCATGACATACCCTAAGTCTCTTTTGCCAGACCGTCGTTTGCTTAACCTCGTCATTTACTTAAAATAAAGGATGTACCACGTGCAGAGATTGGCTTTAACACACCCCGGCCACTCTATACAAATATCGCGTCGTTTACTACTACATAAACAATGACGTCTATGCAGACCGCGAATGAGCGTGTGTGCGTCGGTGCCATACAAACTGTTTCAGATTCGTCTCAGAGAGGAAGTGAGGTCGATATGAAAGAACTGCAGGGAGTATCCATACTATACGTAGTACTTATTACTTATACTGTGCTTTAACGCATACACTAACATTCCACTAACATACACTAACGCCCGCGGATTTTCCCACAAAATCCGTACAACAAATTAGTTGCCATAGACACAAGTACATGTTACTCGTACCCACAAAATTAGATCCCAAAGTGATAGGCGGTGCTCATCTCGGTGTTTAGGGACGTTTTAAACTCGTTTCCATATAAATTAAATTAAAGCCTACTTTAGGTAAACTCGATTAAATTCTGAACAACGAAACAGACACCATCATACTAAGTTCACTATTGCAAATAATGTGTTATGACCTTCTTGTTTCTATAATAAATAAACCTATCTATAAATAAAAATAAATAAATAAATAAATACTCCTGGACAATTTACACAGCGCCATTAAGTACCAAATTAAGCGAAAAGCTTGTACTATGGGTACTAGATAACTGGTATAATATTTAAATACTATTTTTTTGGAAATATATACATATAATACATAGAAAACGCCCAGACCATTTTTTTTTTTTTTTTTTTATACTACGTCGGGTGGCAGACAAGCATACGTCCCGCCTGATGTGAAGAGGTTACCGTAGCCATATTAACGCTCGCAACATAAAATTTTGCTCGCGCGCCGCCACCCCCGCTGCCAACGCAGCATCTCCTTCCTTCTGGTGACCTCACTCACTCGCAGGAACACAACAACCCTCAAGGGAATTGTTATTTGGCTGCGGTATTCTGTGAGGTGGAGGTACATTCCCCAGTCGGGTAGCTTACAAATTACGCTCCCTACCTCTCTTTTCGCCAGAGCTTCGTTTGTCAGTCAGCAGGGTGCACCGCGAGCAGGTGAAGTTGGCTTTGGTTCAAAGATGTTGATGAACCACTTACACAAATGATAATACCATGACAAACAGACATATTCATGCACACAAATATTTGTCTTGTGCGGGAATCGAACCCGCGACCTCGGAGTCAAAGTGGCCCTTGCTAACCATTCGATCACCGAGCTCGTCATCTATCGAAAATGAATGTTACTAAGCGCAAAACTCGAGAACTGCTCGACCAATTCGGCAATTTTTTTCGTATTTTTTTTTTTTTCGTAAGGCACACGGATAGATTTACTAAAGAGAAAAAATGTAAAAATTGCGTGGACAATTAGTAAAAACAACACCTTAACCAATTGAAATTCAATATTCATAGTTATCTTATTGTTTACGAAATCCGTTCGCAACATTTGACGCGGTAACGCGCCTTATTATTTATTACATGAAAAAACTTACAGCATTGGCCGTGGTGGTCTTGATTTCCCTGGTATCTTGACGATGGGGGGCTCCCTTCACACTCAACGACCACAACCGCTGTCTTTAATAGTCTAACACAATACAAGCACGGATAACCGATCACAACTCCGCACAATTAGATTAATTAAGTCAACCAAATCTCAATTGACACACATCAAAACAAGACACAATCAAAAACGTGACATCGCTGCGGGCGCCCTCCGCGCGACCTTTAACCGCAGGTTTAAGCAAACTCGCTTAACAACACAATCAAACACGTTTTACAACGGCTGTGGCAAACAATCCCGCTATACTACGCGGCCACGCCGCCGGTCGAACCTCCGGCCAGCCCGAAAAGAATCTCGCGTGTGAACCCACCCGTCCAACACCAATCAAACGCCTTCACCCGCGAATGAGCGAGGGCGCGAATATTTCAAACACTTATCTTATCTTGAAATGGGTCCAGCGCCGCAGCACCGGTGGCACGTCGACCCTCTTGGATCTTATGTAAACTCCATATTCTTTAGTAACTCTCCCCTGACTGTCTGAAGACATGTTCCATGTCCTTTAGTACGCCTTTAATTGGGAAGAGCCTGAAGTCCTCCAGGTCTGGGTACGCCTTTGCAAAGATTACTATTCGTTTGCCAGCTAGGGCATCACATTGACGCATCAAGTGCTTCATGGTCTCGTAAGGTGCCTTGCATGTTCTGCATTCTGGGCTATTAATATTCATAGTTAAGACAGGCCAACGTCTGTCGGGTCAGCTAGTAATAAATATTCCTGGACAAATTACACGCCATCTAGTCCCAAACTAAGCAAAACTTGTACTACCCGTATTACGAGCTTACTACTAATTACCTGATAATAATACTATTAATACTAGTAGTATTATTTATATATTATATATATATATATATTACTTAAATACATTTTTTTAATCATCATCATCATCATCAGGTCATTGTAGTCTCCACTACAGGAGCACGACCCTCTCTCGTCCGTCCCAGACAGGAGGATTACCCTACACTCCCCACGCTATCCAGACGGGTTGGGGAGGCCTGATCAATGTTTGCTCATGTATTTCCCTTAGTCGCCTTGTACGACATCCACGGGAAGAGACGGAGTGATTCTTTTCTAGTCTGCCGGAAACCACACGGCATTTTTTAAATACATACAACTAACATATCATCATCATCATCAGGTCATTTTAGTCTCCACTACAGGAGCATGACCCTCTCTCGTCTGTCCCAGACAGTAGGACGATATGGCCTGACATATAATATATAGAAAATATCCACACCAAACAATCAGAACTATTGAATATTTTTAAAATGGAAAATTTCATCTATTTGTAGTTGGTGTATTTACAAAATCCGTTTGTAGTAACAATTAAACTCAATTTTAAATGGTATATCCGGTATTCATCTGAATGCTTTTTTAGGGTTCCGGTTAGCGAACACTCATAGGATCACTTTGTCTGTCCGTCAATATCTACGACAGCTTTTTTGAAAATGGGAGAAAACTTCAATAACATTTTTTTTTTCCGGTAAGCCCGATATTGTACCTTATTTCTATGGCGTTAAGACCAACTGACGATTTTCTCTTTCCACTGTGCCTCTGTAGAACGGTATTTGTTGTCTTTTTTTAATTAAATTAACATCATATATTAAGGCAACAGAAGTTATTAGAAGATTTCGTATGAGAATCTTTCCCGCGAATGCCGTTGTGGGGGGACATCTTTCAAGAGCGAGATTGGTGACGACTATTATTGGTGCTTCGCCAAACACATAGCTGCAACTCACTTCCGACCCAGTAGTTCATACATTATTACTATCTAGGTGATGCACTGTTTCCAGTACTAGGGCAGCATAAAGCAAAAGTAGAGGCGTTGCTTTAGTGATGCAGCCTGCTATGCTTCTCGGTCAGTATAATTGAACTACGTAGCTCGAGCGAGGGCATTAGCTTCTATAGCTGCCAAATACTAGATGGGCATAAAATAAACGGAGGAGGAGACCTCCTCCTTCACGTTGTGTGGCAACGGATCGGCGACCCCTGGGTGTTGCTGACCCACATGCTCGGTTGCCTATATAAAGAAGTAGTACTATGCTTACTAGTAGTACTAAAATGATTATTTCAGAAACTTATAGCTCCACCAGGCATCGCTATCAGATCGAGTCGCTAAACTCATAACTCCTTGCAAGATCTCTAAACAAACGTCAGTATTCCCCCGTGGCCCGGGGTACACAACACTTTTGAAATAAACATGCCGTTGGAAAGGTACAATAAACAGTGAGGAACATTGGCCGACCGCAACACAAACACAATGCAATCCCTCGACCTGATCCCAGATGTATTGCGAGCGCTGTGTGCAGCAAACAGAGCGGAGATCTGCGGGCATCGCAATGGAATACGCTATTTTATACCAAAAGGTGCAAGCTTGTCTGTTTTATCCTTAGCACTTTTTTCTTGAGCACTTTTGCACGGCAAACTGTTCTATATCGACGAATGGCTAGCACTGGCTACTTTGACTCCTACTGACTAGGTGCGGGTTTGATCCCCACACAAGACGAACATTTTGTGTGCATGAACATATCTGTTTGTCTTGGCCTGGGTGTTTTCTATGTATTATATATAAGTATGTATGTATTTATAAAAATAATGTATTTAAGTATTATCAGTTGTCTAGTACCTATATTACAAGCTTTGCGCTTAGTTTGAGCACAGTATAAGTAATAGTACTAACGTACAGTATGGACACTCTCTGCCGCTCTCACCAGTCGACCTCACCTCCCCTATGAGACCGATTTGGAACCGTTCGCAAGGAGTGCCACAACGTGCGAATTGACGTCGCTTGTATTTTATTCTCCATTCAGTTTAAAATATGGGAGTATGTAAAAGATGAGAGTTACTTGTGCAGTGGATGGATGTCTCAACACGTATACAACAAGTCAACAAGTAAAAAAAAAAATTTTTTTTGGATGGATGGATGGATGAACGAGCAAACGAGCATTAGTTGATAAAAAATGTCCCCGACCGCGGCAGTCCCCGAGTGCCACACGTTTTTTTTTGTTCACTACGCCCACCTGATGTGAAGCGGTTACCGTAACCATATTAACGCTCGCAACATTAAATATCGCTCGCGCGCTGCCATCCCCGCTGCCAACGCAGCAACTCCATCCTCTCTGGTGACCTCACTCATTCGCAGGAACACAACAACCCTCAAGGAAATTGTTATTTGTCATTGTTCGTCAGTCGGGCTGTTTAAAAAATACGCTATGTCCTACCTCTATTTTCGTCAGAGCCTCGTCTGTCAGTCAGCAGGGTGTACCCCGTGCAGGTGAGATTGACTTTGGTTCAAAGATATTGATGAACCACTTACACCCCTTTACATGTCCGACTAATAATTTAATAATGTCAGCCCTAGAGAACGTCACTCAAACATAGGCACGTGTACAGACGTCATTTGGTTACTACATGCAAAAGCGCCATTTTTGTATGGAGTGGCCGGGGTTTGGTTTGAGACTAGAATGCGCTGTGTAAATTGTCCAGAAATATTTATTTATTTATGTATTGAACTATATGCATATTCCACTGTTGGAACACGGGTCTCTCTTCAATCAAAGGGCTGTGAGCATACTCCTCCACGCTGTTCAACTGAGAGTTGGCAGGTGCTAGTGTTTTTAAGCCGCCCACACGAAACTTAAGCAAAGTCAATCACCGCTTATGGTTCATTTTTTCTCGAGCACCTGCGCTTTGAATGGCACGCGCGTCGGTCCCGGCAGTTAACATTGATTACAGTGGTTAAGTCAAGTCAGTGGAAAGGCCACTGACTTGACTTAACCACTGTAATCAATGTTAATAAGCGGTGATTGACTTTGCTTAAGTTTCGTGTCCGATCATAGTATTCGAAATAACTTTTATTGAAAAAAAAAACAGTTTTCCTTTAAATCAGTTTTCTTTTTATAACAATTTAATAACATAGTTGAAAACTGAGGCCTTACCGGCTAAGCTGAAGCCGATTACCTTCACTATTTTTGATTACGAAAATAAAACATCAGCTCATATTATTTGTAATAGGCTATTTTCCAATGTTTAAAAATTGTACAAATAAATTAACAATATCGTAAAATACACAAAACTATAAAGATCTGCAAACTTCCATTCTAATATCTTCAGTCAGGCCTTTTTTTAGCGTCCATCAAAGTTTGGCGGGAAAGTCCATTTTAAAAGTATGAAATTATTAAAAAATAATATTTCCATTGGAGAAGCAGTAAAAAATGCTACAACTTTTATTATGATACTAATTACATAAACGTAATATTTAACATAGCTATCATACAAATTTCTGATTTGATGCATACAAAATACAAACCTGTGACGTCATAATTCGGTAGTCTTTTGTATGGAGCGTTTTGGGGCAGTCTAAAAATTGTGATTTTCAAATTAACATATCTCGCGAGATTTTTGTGCTATCGAAGTAATTCTTTCACCTATGGTTATATTACGGTGACGTCCCTACATATCAAACCGAAAAAAATGTTAGTCAAATAGCCTATTGTGTTTATCTTAGCTGATAGAAACCCTGAACGTCTACCAGCAAAGCGAAATATGTTAGACAATACCTTAAACCTAAGCTCAATTTTTCAAATCTCAATACGCGATGGTAATCGGCTTCATCATCGGCGGTAGCTCCCCTGTTCGGGACATCCCTAGCGACGACGGCGGGCGCCTTGTAAGTACACGGATTGTCTATGCGTCATGTCTTTGTCATGGCGTCGATCTAAACGACCGTTAGCTTGATATTTTGGTGAAATAAACCAGTTATACATCTGTGTGTATAAGTGGACTGTTCCACTCGTCTCAGTCATCAATCCTGATTAGGGCCGTTGCAGAAACATTTCGAACGAATAATACCATCGAATGTTTTCAGTGATATTAACCCATTCAATACGTATTCAGAACTATATCCTTCTGCTGTCATAAATACTATTTAGTCTAGTAATAATACTTGACAAGCTCGGTGGTCGAATGGTTAGAAATGGCCACTTTGACCGAGGTCGCGGGTTCGATTCCCGCACAAGACAAATATTTGTGTGCGTGAACATGTCTGTTTGTCTTGGTCTGGGTGTTTTCTATGTATTATATGTATGTATTTACAAAAAAAATGTATTTAAGTATAATATCAGTTTATAGAGTGTAGGCCAAATCCTCCTTCCGTCTACGACGGACGAGAGAGGGTCGTGCTCCTGTAGTGGAGACTAAAATGGACCTGATGATGATGATGATAATAATATCAGTTATCTAGTACCCATAGTACAAACTTTGCGCTTAATTTGGGACTAGATGGCGCTGTGTATATTGTCTAGAAATATTTATTTATTATTATTATTATAATACACACGCCGATGGGCGTCTTTGGCATGTGATTTATGATTTTTGGGACGCCGATGGGCGGCCTCGGCACTGAATGGGTTAATACTGATCGTGTGTATTTTATATCAAAAAAGGCATTTGTTTAGTTTTTTTTTTTTTTTGAAGGTTGCATAACAGATAAATAACATATCAAAAATAACAAGTGTTCTTTACATTCCAGTGGCCAAAACCAAAAGAAGCCAGGTGCTACGAACGTCCATAGGCTGCGATGACTGCTTATTATCAGGCAGGTCGTATCCTTGTTTGCCGCGTTACATTTATAAACAAGACAATTAAATTAAAAATTTAAATAACTCCTGACCTTCTAGTCTAGTCAAGCCCGTTCATTTGATACCCATATTGAGGGAGATGTGAAAAAAAATATATTTAATTCGCCATTTTGTAACGGCGAGCATGAAATTTATCATAGTGTCTACTAGTCAAGCCCTTTCATTTGATACATACGTACTGTCGTTTATGCGTCAGGGGTTAAAAAAGAAAAAAAAATTAAAAATACGATTATATGAAGAAAATGCAGACTACATTTCATTTTAAGACTCATAAATTGCTGCTCACAGTGACCTGAAGACATAGGCAATCCCAGCAGAGTACAAATGCAAAGCTATTATTCTTCAGCGACATCCAAACGATGGTCACAGACGCGCGCAGACGCTGCACCAAGCAGAGATATGCAAACAGATCACTGGGGAACAAATGCCTGTGGATACAACTGAGGAATACTTATAGCACTGCTTTGTTAGAATACAACCAATAAGAGATACAGATTCAATTATATTGAAATCTAAATAAAGACAGAAATCGAATTTATTGAAATTTAGGGATAAACAGCAAAACGCATCGATTTGCACGCTTGATTTGAATTTAATTTGGGGTGTAAGAGGTTCATCAATATCTTTGAACCAAAGCCAACTTCATCTGCACGCGGTGCACCCTGCTGACTGACAAACGAAGTTTTGGCGAAAAGAGAGGTAGGGAGCGTAATTGTAAGCTACCTGACTGTGGAATGTACCTCCACCTCACAGAATACGGCAGCCAAATAACGATTCCCTTGAGGGTTGTTGTGTTCCTGTGAGTGAATGAGGTTACCAGAAAGAAAGGAGATGCTGCGTTGGCAGCGTTAATATGGTTACGGTAACCGCTTCACGTCGGGCGGGGCCGTATGCTTGTCTGCCACCCAACGTAGTATAAAAAAAATAACTAATCTTATTCCACATTTGTGACGAGCTCGGTGGTCGAATCGTTAGCAATGGCCACTTTGACTCCGAGGTTAAGTTCGATCCCGCACAAGACAAATATTTTTGTGCATGAACATGTCTGTTTGTCTTGGTCTGGGTGTTTTCTATGTATATCAGGAAAAAAAGTTAGACAGTCTGAATTCCTTTGTGTATAATAACCATTGTAAATACTGGGGAGGGTACTCCCCGGAGGGAATATCATGTTCTTGTCGAAACATCAGACGAGGCGACATCGGAGCACAGGCGTTGTTCGTCAAACAATATCGGGCTAAGGCGCTAAACCCACCCTCCGAGATCCCATCGCGGGATGGGGAAGTAGGCTGAGCTGTTTTCTTTCAAAATTAAATCAAGTGAAATTTGATTTCCAGTTAATTAAGCTGCCGTCGACTTCATAAACGAGCCCATTAACGCTTTGTTTGCTTGAGAGCAAATCATGTAATTTGTTAGATGTATTATTAATATTAACATTAAAGCTCGTTTAAATTCTACTTAAAAATAATTGTTTTAATTAAAACCTATAACAGGTTTTGGTATTGGGGTGTAAGTGGGTCTTCACCATCCTTAGAGTCAAAGTCTACCTCGCCTGAACGTGGTGTTAATAAACAAAAGAGGCTCAGGCGAATAGAGAGTATTGCGTTTTGCACCCGTCTGTGGAATTGCGTCCATCTCATAGAAAACAGCAGCCAAATTACATATTCATATTAATTTATTTACGCCGTGTGGTTTCCGGCAGACTAGAATAGAATCACTCCGTCTCTTCCCGTGGATGTCGTACAAGGCGACTAAGGGAAATACGTTACCAAACAAGCAAACATCGATCAGGCCTCCCCAACCCGTCTGGCCAGCGTGGGGAGTGTAGGCCAAATCCTCCTTTTGTCTGAGACGGACGAGAGAGGGTCGTGCTCCTGTAGTGGACTACAATGACCTGATAATGAATGAATGATGATGATGATTAATTTATTTCGAAACAATACAGTATTGTTAAAATGATCATAAACACATGTAAGGTATATGCACATACCTTTATTAGAGCCTGACGTCTCGAGCAGGGGCCCTATCAGCAAAGCTGAAGCTGATGAAATGAAAAAAAAAATGAAACTGCTAAGATTGTTGCTAATTATGTTTAGCTCAGCTGCTAGAAACCCTAGAGCTTTATCGACTAAGCTGAAGATGATTGTCAATAAGTCTAACCTAAGACCAATTTTTGGAATAAAAAATCCGATGGTAATCTAGGCGTCAGCTTCGGCGGTAGAACCCCTGGTTGCACCGGCCGTGGTCGCAGGCTGACTGTCTGTGAGGTGTCACTCTGTCTCCGTTGTCCAGGTCGATGAATCTCCACCTACCCCCGTGTTGTTGAACATGCATGTACCGCGACACACTACACTGACGACTTACCTATTCTGCAAAACAATCGACGGTTCCTTATTCTATAAGTTATCCGATTGCGAACCGAAACGAGGTTTAAGTGATATTAATCACTGGATTCCATGATGTTGATAATTTAAAACCATCTTCTCGATTGATATTGGTGTATTTCCTAATTTAAAACGCATCATACACAACTCTTGAGAAGAAATGGCGGCCCGTAGAGAGAACTTGCGTGCGATGAAATTCGATCCAATGATTAGTGTGATGTATTCTCGGACCCTTTCAGCAATGGTTCGGTTCGTTTGACCAGCCCCCTTACCACCATCTCTTATTGCGATTCAATAACTGGATAGAATGCTTATTCGTACCAATGAATAAGCGACTCTATTTCAAATAGAGTCAGTATAATGTAATAGTAATAGGGTAGTTTCTTTTGTGGACACCTGGCAAGATATCTTTCTGTGTACCCACCAAATTGTTGACTTTGGTAGCCGGTGACTAGTGAATGGTTAGGATGAAATATCTCTTTAACACCGAGCCAGCCTTATCTGTCACTCCTTTTAAAAGACATATTATAGACGGATATGTCCATTCTTTTAAAGATTTAATCTCACTACATAATACTTTAATAAATTCTTATAATATTTCACTATGCATTGTGCTCTCACCTTTATCCTTTCACAAAATTCTTTAAGCTTAGTTGTAAAATCGGCCTAGGGCAATCTGAAGCTTAGATTTATAAACAATAACATTATATTATCTACATATATAAAATAATCTCTTTTTATCTACTTTTATCTTTTCTTTATTCATTTAATTTATAATTTATCCTTCCACCACTTCATTTCGATAGAATCACTCAGCTATCTTAATAATTAAATTCTAAGACTCGTGATTAACCATCAGGCCACTCGTCAGTGTTTTTTATTAAGTGCAGTTTTTTCGACAAACGTAATACAAATTTAAGCTATTTACCTATATGTATGTTCAACACTAGGTACTACATAAGTACTCATTCTTCAACCACTCTTTCGTCAGAGCCTGCTGACTGACCGTTAGTCAGGGTGCACCTCGTGCACCTGTTTGGTCGGCTTTGCCTCAAAGATGGTTGTGAGTCTCTTACACCCTCCTAAATCCATTAAATATGAACATTTGTAAAGAACAACAATTTCTCTCAACTTGACAGTCGACCCCCGCGCAAAAGTAATTTATTTTCGTGTACTGAATTTCCTTTGAAAATTTGTGAGGTGATATTATAATACCCTGTATAATTAAATACAATTCAAATAAAACCTTTCACTGTAAAACTTACCAAACAATCTACAATTATAATGTCCTAAACACGACCCTTAAAATTTGATACGACAGCCCTCACGGGGACACAAACTTTCAATATTTTAATGAATCAGCGATGAAAAACAACACATTGAACCTTATAGCTTTGTCATAACGATGTTTTCTACTTGTTACGTGTCTGGAACATAGCAGCAATGATACTTAGTTCCCGGTACGTCCCCGGGCCGCGGCAGGCGCGAGCCGGTTCAATGTAAGACGTCATTATAATGCGATGGCTCGGTGACACTTATACTTAGGGGATTTGCTCTTAAAATAACGGAATAATACATAGTATACAAATTAAAATAAAAATAAATATATTTCCCTGTACCTAATCTCAGTACATACATAATATAATTCAATCACTCAGTACACATAACTGGACCTGTACAGTCACGCCGATACATTCACTCCGAGACACCTACATATATACAGCGCGAAATTCACACGAGCTTGTATTCTGAAACATCTTGCCTCGGCATATAGTGTATTTCATAGTAGATGAGCACCATATATGTTCTTCCTGTACATAGCCAAGTCTACGTCACGAGTTTACTTGTCAAAATTTGTCATATTCCATACAAAAAACAGCTGGTGACATAGGCGCTGTGCGATTTGAAATGCTCTTGAGTCGTAGCTAGACTCGCTATTTGTATAACAACTTTAAGAAGTGCAATTTCTGTGCTTGTACTAGTACTTATTCTGTGCTATAGCGTATTTATACTTTTACATCGGCGTCGCAGTGGCGTTCTCAGTCTCGCAATCTCGCCCGCTCTCCGTTGAATCGGAATAACGGACACGGTTATTGATAGATAGATAGATAGATTCGTTTATTACAAACTACAGTCACACACATACAAAAATTAAATTAAAAAATAACAAGGAGAGATCTTATACGTTATGTAGCAGAACACAGTATAAAAGATGTGTGTGTGTGCTGCAGCAAGCAAATGGCCACAGCTCAGTGCGACTTTTTGCACATTGTGCAAAAAACACTGATTTTCAGCTGTCGCCTGATGGGCGCGTGCGAGACCGAGCAACAACTATAGAGAAACATGTATATGTGTTTTGCTTATGTGCGTGTGTCTGAGTGCACAGTGGAAGTGGATTAACTGTGAGTCAGCGGTATCCGATCACATCAATAGTACGTGAACAAGCAACGCATACAAGAGTAGCAATAACTTTATTAATACCTATATCTGAATACAGAAATTAATTAAATGAATAGAATTAGATGAAAATTTAATAAGTATGTAATAATAATAACAATAGTAAGGGATAATAATTAAAATTGCGATATAATGGTAAAAAAATAATAATATACAGGCCAGTCAACAACAACTACCGCTACCGGAAGCGCTTTGGAATGCCTATCTTTTGGTTTTCTAAGAGGTAAGACTTCAAATGTTTTTTAAACGTAACAAGATAGGTAAAGTGCCGAATTGGATGTTCCAGCATTTTGTTGCCTGGTAACGGAAGCTGCCGGTGAATGCCACAGTCCTGTGTTGTTGCACAGATAAATGAGATCTGATGTGTCTGGTGCCGTATTTATTATGACAAGTCGAAAATTTTAATTTGGAATAAAGATATTCGGGTCTATGAAATTTTAGTACTCCAAATAGGAGTGTTGCCAGGTGAAGTTGTCTGCGGGACTCCATATTAAGGATAGAGGCATTATTTAAAAAAGGTGATACATGGCTTCGTGGTGGGACATTAAAACAGTATCGACAACAAGCATTCTGCACTCGTTGTATTAATCGCTCAGTTCTACACAGCAAACGCGGTCCATAAACTATATCCCCATAATTTAATCTCGACAAAACCAAGGAGTCGCACAACCGAACTCGCACCTTCTCTGTCACCAAGTTGCGAATTTTGTATAATATCTTTAGGCGGTAAAAACAATTTTAACTATAGATAGTACGTGGCCCTCAAAACGCAGTTGAGCATCCAAAGTTATGCCTAGATTTTTTGCTTCTACTACCTGCTCAACGGTGTTAGAAAGTATTTTCAGAACAGGGTTTTTACCGTTTATGTTGTCCACCTGCATTTTCGAGCCGAGCACCATATATTTAGACTTTTTTGGATTCAGAAGCAGAGAGTTGCTAGTAGACCAGCGAGAAATACTGTTCAGATCCTCGTTCATGTTCTCTGCAGCTTCAGACAATCTTTGTGGGGTCACAGAGATATATATCTGAACATCATCAGCATACAAGTGATATTTGCAATGCTTAATGACTTTCGTGATATCAGATGATGAACAGAATCGGACCAAGAATTGAGCCCTGAGGCACCCCACGAGTCACTGGCTGTGACCGAGACATAATATTGCGATTCAACGGCCCGACCGACTCAAAGAGACACTGCAACCCAGGAGGGTTACAGTGTCTCTTTGAGTCTGCAACCCAGGAGGGTTACATACAGTGTCTCTTTGAGTCTGCAACCCAGAAGGGTTACAAGGAGGGTTACAATGTTCTTTAAAGGAGATGGTTATCACGTTGGCAGCGGGGATAACGGCGCGCGGGCGATATTTCATGCTGTGAGCCTCAATATGGCTACAAAAAACATCCTCACATCAGGCGGGACGTATTCTTCTCTGCAACCCGATCTTGTGTAAAAAAAACATATTACTCAATAGTTGCTTCGTTAGTAGGTAGATCTCGTTGTATATGTAAACTAAGCCTTAGTTTCCGTTTGTAAAGTAAATTTTAACTAAATTAAAATTAGTACAGAAGTATAATGTATATTAAACCGTCGGTTAATAGGGTTAATTGTGCAATTCTGATGTAATTACTCCGATAGAAAGTACCAGTACATTGTAGGTAGAACAAGATTAGTGTCTGTTGGTTATGGTTTATTCACATCTACTGTTTTTGTAATTTTTACTTTGTATTCTTTACTTTTCTAAAGAATCAAGATAGTTTTAAGAAAGTCAGGTCTTTTCAAGTCCGACTGAGGAAGTACCTCCACCTCATAGAATACTGCACCTAAATAGAAAAACCTTAAAGGATTGTTGAGTTGCTATGATGAGCTATTAGACCTAAGCATACTACTCAAGCGGCGGCGGCGTTGTTGACGCGTGAACGATACTCCTTGTAGTTGTATTGCTAGCGTCTATTTGGCTTCGGTGACCGCTTTATTCCTTTTGTTTGGCACGGGGAGTCACATATTTTCTTCAATACTATTGCTTTCTTTTTGTAACCGACTCCAAAAAAGGGGAGGTTCTCAATTCGGCTGTATTTTTTTTAATGTTCGTTACTTCAATACTCCGTCATTCATAAACCGATTTAAAAAAACCTTTTTGTATTTGAAAGTGTATACTTCCAGATTGGTCCCATATTTTTGTCATCATCATCATCACCATCAGCCTGTATTTACCCTCTGTTAGATATAAATAATATAATCCTTCCCCAATGCCTTCCACCAGATACGATCTTCCGCCTTCCGCATCCATGAAGACTTCAGTCTTCAAGCATTGGGGTATTTTTTCATAATGTTGAGTAGATTTTGTTAAAATTATTCAATATTTCAGATACATTTCTTCGAGACTCCCTGTTTCGCCAAAGCTAGACGGTAGGGGGAGTATATGCAAGTGCGGTTTCTTTCGATCTAAACATGTTGATGAGTGCATCCAAGTTTTTTGATATAGCGTACATTGCTATCAATTTCACTATTTTTTGTTGACATTTACATTATTTAAATTATATTTGTTGACTTTAAAATTAATCGTTTTAGTTATTATGTTTATAGTTATTTTATTTTAATTTTTTGTGTATAGATATTTTATTGAGATAATTTAAATACAGTTATATAATTGCATGCAGAAAATTAGTTAATGTTTGCTCCGAATAAGTAACACCTGTGTATGTACCAACCCACGTTCGCACTTAATAAATTTTGTTTGATTGGTTGATTTATTTAATTCTAGAAATGTATAATATCGATGCTGATCTGTGTATACTCTCCCATATATTTCATCAACAGAAATTCCATATATGTCGTACTCAATTATAACAAAAATTAGACCTATTATATTAATATTTCATGCTTTTTGTGATAAATTAAAACAAATGAGGGTAATTTTCTCAGTCATTCGTTTCGGCATTAAGCATGACAAAGTGAGTAATGAATGTACGTGGGAATGGAGCCGGCATCCGAATGGTTACATTAAAATTACATGTAAATATGCATGCAAGATTTGTCAATTGTTGTAATTATGAATTTGCTGTAGTTGTGTCAATTGTGACGTGCCCAGTCGCTTACTACAGTGCGAGTAAAGAATTAAAAAAAAATGTGTTTGATGTGAAATATGCCACAGCAAGGGGAAGATAGACAAACCGAATGCAGGAAGATTCGGAGTTTTGAAAGCGTGGTGACGCGTCGCTGCGCCAATATTTTTATTATTATTGTTATAAAGAGTAATCTCATTACTATACACACTTCTATCTCTCAATCGCAATTTGCAATAAAAATAAGCGATCTAAACCAGACGTTTCATTCATTTCATTTCATTGTCATTC
The DNA here is from genome assembly GCA_937001555.2 of Hypsopygia costalis. Lineage (NCBI taxonomy): Eukaryota > Metazoa > Arthropoda > Insecta > Lepidoptera > Pyralidae > Hypsopygia > Hypsopygia costalis. Next base: position 28,016,173 of record OW443338.2, read on the forward strand.
ATCTCACCAATGCGAAATGTCTGATAGGGCAGGCATAAAAATACTTAACGGATGTAATGAATCAGCACAGACATATAATAAATAACAATATCAAAATTAAACACTTGATAATAATTACGAAATGAATACAAATTAAATTCTAATTGTTATATTATCCGATTATTTAAAAAAAGACTTAAATTGTTTGTTCTTTAAGCATTTCTTCTTCGCCACGGATCAATACCGAAATGCTAGTATATAAAAAAACGACAAAAAATAACAATATTATTTATAAAAAGTGTAAGACGTTTCTTCAAAATAATTTCATTTCATTCATTTAATGCCTAGGCCTAGCCGACTAGCTAACGAGGGGAAGTACCTTCACCTTACAGGACACTGTAGCCAAATAACAATACCCAAAAAAATGTTGCAATCCTGCGACGGAATGAGATCATTAGAAACGATGAGATAGCAAAAGAAGTAAAAAATAATGAAAATCTGTAAAATAATAAACACAAATGAAGTTGTTTTTCTCCTTTGTACAGAAACACTTTCATAAAACTAAGCTCCATACAACATGAGTATGAAAAGTCCCTACCAATGCGGCATCGAAGCCCAACAAGACTAGAAAAAGAATGCAAAATAGCAGCTATTGCAGTCTTTCCCGGGATCACTGCACTAACATAGGGTTGATTCTGTTACTGGCTCCATTGTAGTCCTGGCTTTTATTGTCGTTTTGCTTGGAAATGAGGTCTCTCGATAAATCTACAGATGTACTGTACATTAACTGTAAATAATTGCAACACTATTACTTATATATTTAAGGGTGGCCTTGAAAGATTTCTACGTAGTATATCCGCATACTATTTGATAGAAAAAGAATGACAGTGACGTTTATAGGTTCTACACAGACCCAGGATTTTCAGGATGGGTACTTAAGTATTTTAAAGCGATGTATAATTTATTTCGGTTGAGCTCGGTGGTCGAATGGTTAGCAATGGCCAGTTTGACTCCGAGGTCGCGGGTTCGAGCCCCGCACAAGACAAATATTCGTGTGCATGAACATGTCTGTTTGTCTTGGTCTGGTTGTTTTCTATTTATTTATTATATGTATATATTCACAAAAAATGTATTTATATATTATACCAGTTATCTAGTACCCCACAGTACATGCTTTGCTTAGTTTAGGACTAGATGGCCGTGTGTAATTTGTCCGGGAATATTTGTTATTTATTTAATTTTTTAGGGATTTTACGTCGTCACCAAACGTGAGGAGACGCAGCCTGCGTTGTCAACGGGGATGCCGGCACGCGAGCAATAGTCAACATGGTGCAGCACGTACAAGTGACGTTGGCTTTAGCTCTAAAGATAGTGGCAAATTTTTAGGTAGAGCGTACACTCTAGTCTCACGTAGCTGCCCCCCTAGCCAAGTGTAATTCGTAGCGTAACGAACGTTAGATAGATCACGAGACATTTGTCAATTCGAACATTTTAGTATGAGCTCCACAGTTCAAATTAGCGATCGCTACGCTTTTCTACTTCGCAAACTGCCATTTGGCTAGCCCCCCTGATGTAGCTACGAGACTGACAGGGCTACGCGAGGACGTAAGTACGTGCAGTTGACCGTACTCTAGTAAAGTTATAAATCTGTCGCTATTTGTAATGTCTATGTATGTTTAAGGCATGAAAATTCTTGATAAGACTAACAAACTAAAATTTTATGAAGTAAGAAATACAGAGTATATAGTAAGTTAAATGCTTATTATTTATCTGCCGTATCACTCCGACATTTTGTTTACATTAAAAATGTAGCGATATCCTTCTGTGTAATAAATAGTACATTTTCGCTAGTGTTGTTAGGAATATACCATAATATTAACTGTGAATATGTGTAGGCGTAAGTAGTAGCAGTAGTAGGAAAGCTGTTAATGCGGTATCCTCTGGTATTTGTAGTATGCACTAATTGGAAAGTACATTACTGAGCTGTTGTCGTGTAGTCGCTCACGTCAATGTCAGGACAACGCCCTACAGAATACCACAAAACGCTGCAAAAACATTTCTTTTGAAATTGTTTCTCGAAAATATAATGCCAATTCCGTTGGATTACCTAAAGCAGTGAGTTTCAAACTATTGGTCGCGACACCTAGGGGGGGTCACCAAGTTATATTCGGAGGGTCGCGGGGGGGAAAATGCAAATGTTTGTAGGTTATACACTACAATAAAAAAAGTAAGCCGGCCTGATTATTGTTCAATAATTCATGAACTAAAATCTTTAAGCAAATATTTTTACAATTGAAGTCTATGATTTCGTTTTGATTTTTATGTTCACCATTAAAGACTTAATTAGTAGATCTAAGTAGTAAATGACACTAATAATTTTAAAACTTTCATACCCAGCTGAATTGTTTAAGTTTCTTCATGGAGGGAGAGGGGAAGAGGGAGGGGGCCACTAGACATTTTTAACTTGTAAAGGGGTCCCGCATTCAAAAAGATTGAAAAACACTGACCTGGAAGGAAGAAAAATGTTCACACAGAACCAAAATCGTTGTAAATAATTTCAACAGTATGTTTGATTTACACAAAGAACTGATACGTCACAAAGAAGGTAGCATCAAAGGCAATTACTATTTTCTTATACCACGCCCGGTGAAAAACAAGCACACGGCCCGTATGATGTAACGCCGTTACTGTAGCCATAGACGTTTGCAATACCGACCGGTTATCGATTTTGGCATTTCGCGGAATCAAAAAAATTTTAACGTGAATTACCAAATGCGTAAAATGCCAATAACGTAAAATACCATCTCGCTACTTAAAGTGTATTAAACATTGTTATTTATGTTCTCAAACACACTATAAAATGTATTTTAAATAATGTCAACTATCGGCCAAACTTCGGTTTTTCATTTCGGAGTATGCCCCTGAGTTCTTCCTCCTGACAATGTGAATTGGCAGTTTGTTGTAATCAGCGAACAGTATGAAGTTGACTTACCGTTATAAATTTTTCTTCGGTTTAGTATTATCACACCCCGGCCACTGCATACAAAAGTCGCATCCTTTACTCCTACATAAACAATGGCGTCTGTACAGCGCCGACATGAACTTGTGTGCGTGCGACGCCATAGAATCTGTTCCTGATTCGTCTCAGAGGGGAGGTGAGGTCGAAACGAGAGAGCGGCAGGGAATGGCCATACTGTACTATTACTTATACTGTGGTATTATACCTGAAAACACCAAAGCCATCTGCGATAAGGTAGAAAAAACCGAGTAAATGTTTCCGTCGTTTAGAAGAACAGTGGGTGCCAGTGCCAGTATCGTGGCCAACAAAATTTAATCTGTCCTTAGAATGCTAATATCCGCAATATCGCTGAAGAGGTTCGTAGGAAACGCCACCGGTCTCGGATATAACGACGCACTTTGGGATTTTACAATGTTTTGTGGGAATTAAGGACGCCATCATGGTATAGCTGCGTTCGTTTAATTTGGAGGCGTACGTGTCATAACGTTCATGTTTAAAAGTTATTATATATTAAAAATTTGAATGTCTGTAAAGTCGGTTTACTTTAGTTTTAAAGTGGAAGAGAGATAGATGCGTCACAAGCCGAACGAATAGGCCGATCGTGCCTCTCTATCGCTTGTTCCGCGCTCTCGTTTGTACACTCGGCTCAGGCGGAACGTGACATTGAGTCATGCTGTTTCGTGCGTACAGTCGACGTTCATCTATTCATAAGACTTTATCACGTCAATAACAAACAAAGATTTATATTATAATCTATAAATATATATATAAATAATAATCATTATTACGTAATAGTGACTTTTTTATTATAGCTTATATATATTTATTTTAGCCTATTTCTTAATTCCAAAAGATTCGAAAAGGACGACGTGGACTTGCCACGTGGCTTCTATGAGGCCTTGGAGCCATTATTGTGCTAATGGGACGTCTAGACGTCGGTCCAACAGCTATCACAGTTTTTACAGGTAAACGCTGGCTGGAATCGCTCAAGGATTTATTATGTCACCCACTCTATTCTACTGCATATGAATGGTGTTTTACCAATTATTAGGTATTATTCATTGGTATAATGGTGATAATTCAATTCTTGGATGAATTGAGACTGCCAGGACAGTCTAAAATTACGAAATTGGAAGAAAAAATATCTTTTAACTTGATTAAATTACAACGACTAATAATAATAATGACGATTTAGATTAGATAATGAAATGATTTTGAAGAGAGGGAAATGGACACGTCTTTACCATACCCTTTGCGCCTATTTTTGATAATTCAGTGAATTTCACATAATTCACTCAATTATCAAAAACAGGTGTTCTAGCACAGGTGCTAGGTACAACCACAGTATAAGTAATAGTACTAACGTACAGTACGGCCTCTCCCTGCCGCTCTCTCGTGTCGACCTCGCCTCCCCTCTGAGACAAATCAGGAACAGTTTGTATGGCGCCTCACACACACACGCTAATTCGCGCTCTGCACAGACGCCATTGCTTATGTAGTGTCCGGGGTGTGGTACAACAAAGATATGCCCGTTTCCCTGTATTCGGCCTTTACATTAGCGTCTGCCGTTTATTACTCTATTAAGAAAAATAGTTAATGGATCCTATTAATAGTCCCTATTAATAAATATACCAAATTTCAGCTTCACGTGTCAAATAGTAGCCGAAAATTGCGCGTGACAAACTCTGAAGTGACGCCATTTTGGCACGAAACACCAAACACTGTACAATTTGCAGACGTGACAAGTTCCTTTTAGGCAAAGTGATGGCTAAATCCAATATTTTGAGTGAAAAATTAAAATGTCTATGAGAAAAAAATGTTCGGACAGGCAACAAAAATTCTAAAGACGATTATGCAAACGCTAAAAAGGTGACAAAAAGACTCTGATTTATGGAAACGAACCCGTTACCTGCCGCAGGGAAAATTACAAATTGCCTTCGATTAATCAGAACTGGGGACTCCATCTGAATTTCAAAACAGCGGGCAGATTTTAAAAGCACAAAGATTACACTTAATTACCTTACTGCGGTCACATTTTTAATTTTAACGTTTTTTATGTTCTAACTAGATGGGCCCGTAACGTACTGTGTAAGTTATTAAACGTATTTATGTATAACTTTGTTCTACTTATTGTACAATGGGGTGTGTTCAGAGGAGTTATTTGACATGATGCCCACGGCCTTCTTCTACTGTCGCACCACTCGGCATCGACAGGAAATTCATCCTCACTGTGACCGACTTCTATTATGATAAAAGTCGTTTCCAGTATTTTTCCTGAAGATGTTTAAACAAAGAACTTCTGTACTTCGGAATTCTTCAAAAATATTCATAATCTATTTTAAGCTGAGTGCATACAATCATTACCTCTGTAGTATTCATTATAACTATTTAATAAATAAGGTAGCTCTTTCGACAACCATTTAAGTAAAATAAGTATTGTTGAACAAAGGCGATTTCGTATGATTTTGGAAGAGGTGAGACGGAGGTTGTTTATCCTTCAGAAAAGAAAGAGATACATAGACGTGTTTCGGAGGGTGCGAGGGTGAACTGCAAGGGGAGTGTCGCTTGCGCAAGAACAGGGCGGTTTCGAGGCAGTCAACCAGGGGTCGTATTCGAAGGTAGACCTTTTGCATAATGGATAATTTAAGTAGGACGGTCGGGCGAGGGTCGTAGGCAGAGCGGAACGTGAACGGTTTTAGGATAGAACGTTTAATTAAAATTAAACGATAATTAACTAAAAATATATTTACTGTGTAATTTCAATCAATCAAGATGTGTTTAATGAGACTTTTATCGTGAAATCGAATACAGTGATAAATGAAGAAGCAGAAAGCAGAATCATCATGGAACTCCATAATTTGTGACAAGTCTGGTTGTATAATATTATTCTATTAATTCTCTGGCTCCTCTATTTTCCTTTAGAAATAGATTTCTGCATGATGATTATTTTATGAAATGGAGAAGTTTAAATTAATGAAATTTAATAGATAAGTTTATCATTCGCTCTGGATTTGAACATTTTTAACATTTTCTTTGAAGGTTAAAGTGAAATATTTATGAGTTAATCACAAATATTTCCTTATTACTATTCTTTTATTTTTTTATTTCTATGAAACATTTTTCTATTGTTTATAAATATAAGGCTTGCATGTTATAAAAGCTGAAAGTAGATTTTTAAGTACACTTGACATATTTACACCTGTCACGGCCAAAGAAATGTTTATTTTATGAATATATATATATATATAGTTCTCTATCTTTTGAAAAGAAATATTGAATATAACCGAAAAGTATAATCATATTCTCATTATTCACATTCTCATTGTTAAACCACGTAACATTGTGAATTCTATATTATTCCTTGTAGGAATAACTTTTCTGAGGTAGTGACTATTTCTTACAGACATGAATCCAATATGGCACATGACTTTGAGCATTTTAAAAATTTTAAAGACTTTTATAGATTTAAAGACTATGTGTTGATATGGGCATCAGTCTTGCTGAGATTATATGAAACATATATGATCAGCCTCCGAGAGAATAAGTCCTTGGAACACCGACCTTTTGGATGACCCTTGCCCATATACGCACATAAGTCTAACCTTTGATTAAACTATGTCAACTCTGTCCACCAATCGACGGCACCAAAATCTGATATAAAAAAAAAATATCAGGAGAGAGATGATATAGTCTTTGTAGCAGAATGCTCGTTATGTACATTTTGTGATATCACTTAAATATTATACACAATTACAATTACTTAATTATAAATATAGTTATTAAATAGTAGGAAACTGTTTCATAAGTAAAGATTAATATTACTAGGACAAGGAAGTAAATATAATTGGAGTGAACAATACTTTGTTTACAGAATAGTAGGACCCGCGTTTGCTTTTGAACTGACCTGTCATCCTTGATGACTTTGTTGTCAAGTAAATTATTAGAGTCAAAAATTCTGTGATATGGGTCTGTATCTTAGGAGTTTTACGCTTTAAAATTCCGAAGAGAGGCACTGGGTGGTACGATCGGTTCTTTATATATATAATTATATTTTTATAGAGAACTAATCATCCCATTAAAGAGGAGGGACCCCACAGAATTATAATAATAATTGCCCGGGCAAATTAGTAGTATCTATAATTGTAACTAAATCGCGGGTCCTTTTAAATTCAGTACAGACTTCAATATTTTCGATCTGACGTTTGTATTTTCTCCAAAATTCCATATAACGAGACATCCATCAGCCGGGCACTGAGTCACGAATACATGTGTTCAACAACGAGGGGTTAACTGAGCTGAGCAGTGCAGTTACACGATAGAAGCGACTTCTGAGAAAGTTAAGTTGCATGTTTATTTTTATTCTCTGGTCATTTATGATATATATATCTTTATTTTATTTTCCGTGTACTTTTGTGAAAACCGTTAATTTAGAATTTATATTTCGGTATAGTAACCTTATCACAGCGTGTCCGTTGGATGATCACGTGGCCTCTCGTTCATTTTATTTTACACGCGAATTTTCATGTTAAAAATATTTAGGGAGAAGTTACAGTTTGGTGCCGGTGGCCAGGATTTGCGTCAGAAAATTTTGAATTTATTTAAATTCAAAAACGTAATTCAAAGAACCTGAATTCACTACGGATTTTGTTACTATACTGAAAAATAAATTGTACTACGGATTTCGTTACTATACTGAAAAAATAAATTGTACTACGGTTTTCGTTACTATACTGAAAAATAAATTGGTAATAAATAATAGTATAGTACCGTGAAATGTTTAATGTTTATGTCGTTTCAATTGCAATTAGTACTAAATCGTTTAATAGCGCATAATGTTTTAATTGTCAAAGAAAAATATTTATAAATAAAATCGTAGGGGCGCCTGTATTCAATAATAAACAGTATTTAAAGTCGTGAAATGTTTAAAAATATTCTTTTGTTTGCAAAGAAAATATTTATTTAATTGTATTTATAAATAATGTTATACAAGCGGCTATATTTAAAATTAATGTTTTAGGGGTGGGAATACAAAAAGTACTATTACTTATATAGTAATCGACAACATGTCTTAAATTTAATTAACACGTATATAGTTGTCATTAAATTGTGAAAAAAATTATTTATAACTAAAATTTTAGGAGCGGCAAATTAACATTAAAATTAACAATACATTCGTCATTTAAATATATGTTTGTTTAGTTAAATCTATTAGATTCATTTAATGAGCGTTTTTCGCGCTAACTAATTATAATTTACTGTGTGATTGCTTGCACGTGCGACCGGTCGATGTTACTACAAGCTGTTAGTCACTCTTCAAGGCAGGTACCAAAAATCACGTAAAACGACCTGTGCGGCTGTTAGTGCTCTTTCAGACATGCTTATATTGCGCAGTATTGCAACAACGCCAACGGCAGTCAACGTTCTCAGCAACAGCGCTTTGGCGACGCGCATTGTCATTATCGACAACAGATTACAATGACGACATAATAGCACATTGCTCAGTAATGCGTTATTCATTATATTTATATATATTGCATTATACGTTTTACGAGTTATCGTTATAATGCCCATATTTACTAGAATGAGTCATACTTGTAAAACCTAGTACCAGGTATACTTGGTGCGTAGTCGAGTAAATGCCAGCGCTGAATAACCAAGTTTTGTAATACTTGCAAGTATTTCCTTACTCCATGGTAAAATAGACCTTATTTGGATTAGCATATGGATTACGTTACTTGTGCAGAACAAATGCTACTCATACTTCCGAAACGTAAATTTCGTTTGTGTATTCGGAAATGAAGCGTTTTCTTTCTACTTTAAAAGAGGCTTAAGATTGTCAGCTAGGAAAATTAATTGATTGTTTAATAATTAATTAGGAGCATCTAAGATCAATAATCAAAACAAAAATAGAATTTTTTTGTAAATACACTCGATCGCACATTGCAAGTCTAGAAATTATAATTGCCATAATTGCGCCATTTTGAGTGTCGGTTCATAGGTTGTTTAAGATAAAGACGAGATTTGGTTAAGTTGCACGTAGCAATAGAACGAACGAGAGCGATATATTACTTCAATCATCTATCTTAGTTTCGCATAGCTTGCCGAGTTGGTAGAGGTACCTGCTTCGGAAGGGTCTCCATGTGCGCGAGGTCTATCCCATCAAGCCAAATTATGTACTTTCAAAGTATTTTTACAAGTTTTAATTTAGCATACCCTATTATGTTTCTTATTCCTACTGCCATAAAGCTTATTTTTCTAGTTAACTTACAATTTTCGAGAACATTTCATTGACTAACTAAGAATTAGTGACAAGAGTACATATTATTTATTTATAATATTTGCAAATACTTAAGAATCTGTGCATTTTATAATCTATGAATGAAGTAATAGTTTATCTTAAAACATAAATACACTTATTAAGAAATAAACGAATTTTATTTAAACACAAAGTGTAGTGATAGCGTACCATCCGAAGCGCGGAGGAGTTCAATAGAGTAATTCATTAAAGGTTGGTTTGAATGATCAAATGTACTAAATCATTCAACAATATTAGTTCATAGGGGCGTAAGTTAATTTTAATGAAGTATTCAATAGAATAAATAAATATTTCTGAGCCTTATTGCACAACGACATCTTATTTTAAATTAGACAGTACTTGAACTGTGAGTGATAGATGACTAATTACTTACATATTTTAACTTGTAAAATACTTACATGTAATGCACATGGTGCACCAGATCAAAACGGACAAACGTGTTAAATGCTTACAAAATTATTTTGTACGCGAGGGTTGTAACTGCGATTTTCAAGAACAAAGAGCCTATTCTTAACCATTGGGCCAGATGACGCATTTAAAGGAGTCAGGTAGCGGGGACTAGTGACCGCGGTAGTTCAGAGTAAAGTGTACTTCTGCACGTGGTTTTTAGGTAGATTTCGCAGAGTTTGTGAAATCTAAAACTAAAATATGCAACGAAATGAAACATTGATAGATGTATTTATCTCAGTAACATAATGGGTTTTGTAAATACAGGAATGAATGAAGGTTGATAGTGGGATATGATGATGATGATGTTATTGATAACGGATCTATTAGGTTAAAGAGGTATTCATATAGGTATAATAATTAATGAATTGATTCTCATACAGGTTAGGAGTAATTTTCAGAAGTTAGCTTTGTTTATTGAATTGAAATTATCTAATTAATAAATTACTTAAAATTTCTAGAAAATTTACACAGCGCCATCTAGTCCCAAACTAAGCGTAAAACTTGTGTTACGCGTACTAGACTACTGATAAATGTACTTGAATATATATGTATATATGTTGTTGTAAATACATACTATAATACATAGAAAACACAAGACCAATCAAACCAAGTCAAACAGACATGTTCACGCGCACAATTTATCTTGTGCGGGAATCGAACCTGCGACCTCGGAGTCAAAAATGGCTATTACTAACCATTCGACCAGTACTATCACTAATGTATGTATATTGTTAAATATGTGTGTTAAATAATGACATTTATTGTTTTGAAAATAATTCAGTATAATGTGGGCTTATTTGACAAATACCACGAGTGATATAGCCAGTAATTACTGATAGTACAAATATAATTTAAAAACCTGCTCAAGGGGTGACGCATTTTGACAAAAATATCATATCTTTCGAGTAAGGCGTAAAGAACCATTGCTATTGTATCAGGTCATTAGTTTTTTTGTGTTGTTAGAAGTAACAAGATTTTTTTTTTTGGATGGGTCAGGTAGAGACAGATGTTACGAATTTTTTTGTCACTGTATAAATTGTCTCGTCAAAATTGACAAAATTCTGTGAAGATGACGTGTTATAATTCATTTGGAAAATTACTTCGTTAAACTATGTACATTGTACAGGAATTTAATTAACTACAGAAATTCCTATAAATAATTTCAGGTTACGGGTGCAAATAAAATGCGGTCGTTCATGGATGTTGAACGAGCTAGTACAGGCGGATATGCAAATTTCTACAGGCTTAAAAGTTAAGTAGTTTTACTTATAAATAATACTTTTCAAGAATTTCAGGCGGTAATTTATAATCAATCTTACTAACTTCTCGAGATTATAATTTTTAAGACCACTTAAATTTCTTTATCGTTAAAAGTTAAGTGTTAAAAGAAATATTTGTACTAGCTAAAAGTTTCTAAGTGTTATATTTGAAATATTCAAGTGGTTAATTTTATCCCACGCGAATGCAAACTAAAAGTGTGGGAACACTTAGAGAATATTATACTAGTGGGTCATAATTTTTAAGTCAAGAGGAATTTTGTTGAGAATATTTTTTTTTATAATGACTTAGTTATAAAAACACATAGCAGAAAGTATACACTTGAAATTAATTTGTATTTATGAAAGTTATTTTTAACTTACTTTGGGTGACATCATCATCATCATCAATAGTATCAGCATATGATTGCCTGTTGCATATTTAGAAATATGTTGAATGTGTGTACGGCTTTATATTTTTGTTTTGGATTGTTGATTTGAATGGAAATCATTTCTAGTATATTAAACTTGAGTTGACACGCGAACGCGCTATAATGTTTGAAAGTCTAGATAATTGTGAGAATTTTAGTGAATTTAGTTTATCTGAAAATTAATTAAGATTAATTAATACGTAAAATATGCTTTATTCGGCTATGTTAAATAATCAACACTATAAATATATGATACGTTGTCTTATATTTGTCGGATGGGGAATAGATATTAAATTTATATTTTACTAAGACCATTATCATAGAGGAAAATAATAACACTTATAAACTTAAATTAAAGAAAATAAATAAATAGAATCACGTTTAAACAGTTTTACTGTTAAATCGAACATAAAGATATTATATCATTAAAAATTTCAAATCGTTTTAAAATTAAACTAATTTAAAATTAAAAAATGACATAAACCATGTCTTATTAAGATACATATTAATTCATGTGGTTATCGTATAACAACTTTTAAATAACTGTAATTCAAATGGAACATAAAAAAAAAAAACATATATTTGTTATAAAATGATATTCAGTTAAATTGATTTTTAATTAACATAATTGTTATTGATTTAAATATTTTCAAATAGCATTCAATTAAAGTTAATGTTTGAGGAATGTACGTAAACAATGAACAAGCATTCAATATTCCTTTTGTCGAGAAAGCTGCTCAGTTTTATTACCGCACGTAGTCAGGTAGTTTCGCAGATGTTAGAAATTTTGTTGGAAGTCGGTTAGAGGCAGAAAAAAAACTGTAAGTAATGAAAAAAAATGTGTCATGGTCATCTGTAGCTTACTTTTAGAATCATTTATGTCTAAAGGAATTTATATATTTGAATTTAGAATTTTGTCGTGACGAATTAGTTATTCAAATGAAATTTAAACATAGATTCGTTCAATTAAATTTTAATGTTAAAATTAACTATAGATACATACTTGTGTGACAAGTTCCAAACACATAAGCACTCAAAAAAAAAAAAAAAAAAATTGTGTAAAGGAAATTTATAATCAACAAATCACATGTGCTAAATTATATCTTCACCGCTAAATCTTGTCACGTTTGCCGGGGTTTTCATTTGGTTCATGTGACTATGCACAATTGTTCACATATTATCTAATCTGGTTATAATCAACAAATTACACGTGTTAAATTATATTTTTATCGCTAAAGCTTGTCACGTTTACTTGGGTTTTCATTTGGGTCACGTGACTATGCACGATTGCCCATATATTGTCTAATCCGGTTGAATTATAAAATGGGTGAGATGTTCGGTAATTTTATTTTTATGTTTAATAGGCTATTCTATAATGTACAGGAGTTGAATTAGTTATTTAACAATATCGTGAAATGCACAGGACTGTACAGATTTGAAAACTTTCATTCTAGTATCCTTTGTTCGATGGTAATTACATAATCGTGATATTTGACGTACAGATTTCGGATTTGATGCATACTAAATACAGAACTGTGACGTCAATTCAGTGGTTTTTTTTTTTGTTGAACGTTTTCGGGAAGGTCATATTAAATTGTAACTTTCCTTGTGCTATTAAAATAAGTCTTTCACTTTAATAGAAAAATACTTTTATAAACATGTCCTTAGTTTGAAACTTATTGTTTTAAATATACATATATATATTAATTTCACCCGCAGTTTCACAAGTAAGAGTAATTGTAACTATTACAAAAAGCATTATTTCGGACACATGATAGAAAAAAGTCAATACAATATGTGTAGAGGCGGACTGATGCATAAATTTTGTACATTTTGTTTATAAAACCATACATTGATTATCTCATTAGAGTGCACAGTACTTTAGGTTATAGAATTGTATTTGCTACACTTTGCTCAAATGTATTAATCATTAACAAGCGGGTAAACAGGGCAGTCAGCGCTGCAGCGCTTTAAGTAATAATTTTGGACTGCGCATGCGACGAAGTGTAATATTACATAAGCAAACGTGAGTTTTCTGGTTATTCAACTTGGGAAATATGATAATACCATAAGTAATTAGATTGGTCATAAAATCAATAGAACTTACCTCATGTAATTATAAAATCACATGAAATTTTTATTACCAAAAGTTATATTTAATTAACTATCCCGACAAATTATATTTTTATTGATGTTTGATTTCTGATTTATAAGGATTGTGTTGTAAATGGTGTATGGCTGATTGATGTGTTGAAACATATTTTACTTCGAAAAATACTTTATTTTCATATCAGACATGGGAATATATTTTCACACGGGAATATATTAGGACCGCGTTTGTTCGCGAGAAATATGTACTTTTTCATAGTTGCGGTCCTGAGTGAGTAATAGCAATTCTATTGCTGTAATCTTGGCTTTTTTATAAAACCTTGAGTAATTTCATCATGTTTAGATTTTTTTTTTATGATATGTTAATGAGTATGTTGAATAAAGTAATATATAATTTATTTAAAAGAAAATAAACGTGATAAATGTAAATTACGACTTACTTACTCGTTGAAAATTTGAACACATTATTGTCATCAGCGCCATCTATGACAAAGTTTGGGAAACAGAAAAGTTTAATGACAGGAGCACACGATCCTAGACATAAAAGCATACGTTCCCGCTTTGTGTTGTTATTTGTTATAGTTGCGTTAAGTTCCGATAGGGTGCGCTATGAGAGAAAATCGCATCTTTGCTGTAGTTTCTTTAAAATTACGCTAGGGTTCGCTAGTTTTTTTTTATACAATCTGAGAATTGATATCGGTACGTTTGAACTCAAAGCTAACAGAATTGATTAATAGTATTTTTATTATGATATTGTTCATATTATTATTTTAAATGACATAAATATATATATATATATATATATATATATATATATATATATATATATATATATCACAACCTAATTCATATAAGATTATACTAAATGTGTTTTAAATACGTTAATGAACAAGTGGAAGTGTAATTAATAAATGGAACTGAATAAAAGGTGAACTAAAAATTAAACAAACTAAAATAAGAAGGGCTATAATACAAATTCAAATTAATATGTATAGCATGATTTTTCAAGCAAAATAATTACAATTAATGAACAGTAAACGAAAAATCATTAATAGTTTACATTGAATAAAGTAAAATAAAAATAAAAAAAATATTGAACATTGTAAAATAAAATATACGGAGTACATTAAAGTGTTAAAAGTAATGACGGTGTTTCTAATGTTTTGAATCAACTTTAGTTATGAAGAGATAGATTTTTTTGTCGATTTCAGTAACTAAAAGTTGGCTTGAACGAATAATACGTTTATTTTGACTCACAGACCCTGTGTAAGCCCCGAGTTCGATCCCCAGCACAGGTGCGACTTTTTAAGGATTTCAAAAATTTCTTAAAGTGATTATTTGTGAACATTATTTAGGTGGAGCGGACCAACAACTGATAGATGATTTCAATTAATATTATTTTTGAATGTCATACGCAAGCAGTGCTTAATATAAATAATAATAAAAAAATAGATAAACACTAAACTGCTCGTCATGTATAGATATGAAAATAGTATTACTTAGGGAGATAATACGTGAGATGAATTTTATTAAGGTTCTTAGAAAAAAAAATAAGTGATAATAATTTAATTCAATAATTGGATCATTATTTCAAGTTACAGAAATTTAAATGATATCAATGATATACGTTTCGCGAAGAGTGAGTTGTGTTTAAATGATAAATTATTTAGTAAAGATTGATAGAAGTTATGACATTTAACAATTCAAAATTTTGATAAAGAGTCATTTAAACATATATATAGTATTGAAAGAGAAGGGGCGTATAGAGCTATTTATAAAGTATTAAGGGTGTAGGGGCGTATATATGTTTGATTGTACCATGTTAGTGTTACAGTTATTCATAACTGTAGTAATTTACATTATTAGATGCTGAAAGGGTTAATAATTTTATATTTATTTCAATATTATAAATAATTCCACAATAATGCTAATAAACTAAAGGGTGTATATTATCAACTTCAACGAGAGAAATTTACAGATTCGATTCTTAATTAAGCATTAAATGTATATTCCTATTGTGAATTTTCCACTATTTTCCGAATGAAAAACATTATAAAATTCAATGGGCGATCTGTGACCGACTTCTATTATGATAAAAGTCGTTTCCAGTATTTTTCCTGAAGATGTTTAAACAAAGAACTTCTGTACTTCGGAATTCTTCAAAAATATTCATAATCTATTTTAAGCTGAGTGCATACAATCATTACCTCTGTAGTATTCATTATAACTATTTAATAAATAAGGTAGCTCTTTCGACAACCATTTAAGTAAAATAAGTATTGTTGAACAAAGGCGATTTCGTATGATTTTGGAAGAGGTGAGACGGAGGTTGTTTATCCTTCAGAAAAGAAAGAGATACATAGACGTGTTTCGGAGGGTGCGAGGGTGAACTGCAAGGGGAGTGTCGCTTGCGCAAGAACAGGGCGGTTTCGAGGCAGTCAACCAGGGGTCGTATTCGAAGGTAGACCTTTTGCATAATGGATAATTTAAGTAGGACGGTCGGGCGAGGGTCGTAGGCAGAGCGGAACGTGAACGGTTTTAGGATAGAACGTTTAATTAAAATTAAACGATAATTAACTAAAAATATATTTACTGTGTAATTTCAATCAATCAAGATGTGTTTAATGAGACTTTTATCGTGAAATCGAATACAGTGATAAATGAAGAAGCAGAAAGCAGAATCATCATGGAACTCCATAATTTGTGACAAGTCTGGTTGTATAATATTATTCTATTAATTCTCTGGCTCCTCTATTTTCCTTTAGAAATAGATTTCTGCATGATGATTATTTTATGAAATGGAGAAGTTTAAATTAATGAAATTTAATAGATAAGTTTATCATTCGCTCTGGATTTGAACATTTTTAACATTTTCTTTGAAGGTTAAAGTGAAATATTTATGAGTTAATCACAAATATTTCCTTATTACTATTCTTTTATTTTTTTATTTCTATGAAACATTTTTCTATTGTTTATAAATATAAGGCTTGCATGTTATAAAAGCTGAAAGTAGATTTTTAAGTACACTTGACATATTTACACCTGTCACGGCCAAAGAAATGTTTATTTTATGAATATATATATATATATAGTTCTCTATCTTTTGAAAAGAAATATTGAATATAACCGAAAAGTATAATCATATTCTCATTATTCACATTCTCATTGTTAAACCACGTAACATTGTGAATTCTATATTATTCCTTGTAGGAATAACTTTTCTGAGGTAGTGACTATTTCTTACAGACATGAATCCAATATGGCACATGACTTTGAGCATTTTAAAAATTTTAAAGACTTTTATAGATTTAAAGACTATGTGTTGATATGGGCATCAGTCTTGCTGAGATTATATGAAACATATATGATCAGCCTCCGAGAGAATAAGTCCTTGGAACACCGACCTTTTGGATGACCCTTGCCCATATACGCACATAAGTCTAACCTTTGATTAAACTATGTCAACTCTGTCCACCAATCGACGGCACCAAAATCTGATATAAAAAAAAAATATCAGGAGAGAGATGATATAGTCTTTGTAGCAGAATGCTCGTTATGTACATTTTGTGATATCACTTAAATATTATACACAATTACAATTACTTAATTATAAATATAGTTATTAAATAGTAGGAAACTGTTTCATAAGTAAAGATTAATATTACTAGGACAAGGAAGTAAATATAATTGGAGTGAACAATACTTTGTTTACAGAATAGTAGGACCCGCGTTTGCTTTTGAACTGACCTGTCATCCTTGATGACTTTGTTGTCAAGTAAATTATTAGAGTCAAAAATTCTGTGATATGGGTCTGTATCTTAGGAGTTTTACGCTTTAAAATTCCGAAGAGAGGCACTGGGTGGTACGATCGGTTCTTTATATATATAATTATATTTTTATAGAGAACTAATCATCCCATTAAAGAGGAGGGACCCCACAGAATTATAATAATAATTGCCCGGGCAAATTAGTAGTATCTATAATTGTAACTAAATCGCGGGTCCTTTTAAATTCAGTACAGACTTCAATATTTTCGATCTGACGTTTGTATTTTCTCCAAAATTCCATATAACGAGACATCCATCAGCCGGGCACTGAGTCACGAATACATGTGTTCAACAACGAGGGGTTAACTGAGCTGAGCAGTGCAGTTACACGATAGAAGCGACTTCTGAGAAAGTTAAGTTGCATGTTTATTTTTATTCTCTGGTCATTTATGATATATATATCTTTATTTTATTTTCCGTGTACTTTTGTGAAAACCGTTAATTTAGAATTTATATTTCGGTATAGTAACCTTATCACAGCGTGTCCGTTGGATGATCACGTGGCCTCTCGTTCATTTTATTTTACACGCGAATTTTCATGTTAAAAATATTTAGGGAGAAGTTACATCACACAACCGAAGTGGTCACGTACTGTGCGGTTCCAGAGAAGTTTTCTTCCACGTACTACCAAGCTGTGGAATGAACTGCCTATTGAGGTTCTCATAGGAGATTACAGCATGGGGTTCTTCAAGAAGGACGTAAAGAGGTTTTTACAGGATCGGCAACGCGCATGTGATACGCGTCATGTTGATTTCCTAAATCATTGTAGGTGCCTGTGAAATTGAATACTAATAGTTTGATCCCCGTACAAGACAAATATTGGTGTGCATGATAATGTCTGTTTGTCTTGGTCTGGGGGTTTTATAATTATATTATATGTACTTATTTACAAAAAAATGTATTTAAGTATAATATCAGTCATATAGTTCAAGCTTTGATTAGTCTGTTGAGGCAGTGTGTCATTTATTATTATTTAAATAGTTGTCTTGGCCTACTTGCCAGAATATTATGAATATTTTTGAGAAATGGAAAATTCCCTTCGGTCTTCATCAAAGTGTCGGTTCATCTAACGGTGGTCGTCCTACTCTGTGCTTACCAGTCCTACATGTGCATATGTAGTAGAGTAGCTTTGAGTCTAAAGATAGTGACGAGCCACTTACACCCCAAAATTTACATAATATTTTGGTATTTATGTAAACAAGAAAAATAATGTTTTTGACGTAATAACATGTTATAAATCGGTGAACGCTGGCTGCACGTACGACACAGGATGTCACGTTCCGCCTAAGTCGAACGTTCAAGCGAGAGCGCAGAACAAGCGATAGAGAGGCCTAAGCGTTCGGCTTGTCACTCTTCCACTCCATCGGCCGATGTTTTCTTATGACGTTATCACGTAAAAGTATTGTCCGTATTATTGACGTGACAACGTCTTATAATTCGATGGAGCCGGCTGCACGCACGAAAAAACATGACTCATGCGGCGTTACCTCGCTCTGAGGCGTTCCATTAAAATTTTCTTTTGAAAAATGCAAACATTCCATCAGTATTTTCTTATGACGTTGTCACGTTCAACTATCGTCAGTAAACCGACTTTACAGACAACCGATTTTTTTTTTTTAAATAAACAACAACAATCATTAATATTATGTCATTCACGTATTTCTTTGTTAATTATAACTTTTAGAAAGTTTCTTCTTAAGACTTTAAGTTATTCTAGTAATTTTCAGTATTGCATATAAATAATCATTCTTTTAATACAAACACATTAAGGAATAGCTTGTAAAAAGACCGTACTTCGCATAATTCAAATGCAGATAATAAAAAATATCATTAGTTAGCGCGAATTAATTCGCCCGCCGTAATTCATACAATGCGGAAAAAATGCTCCCTCTGTGCCGACTGTGATTTGATACTATTAGTGATGTACCCGTAGCCTTGATACCAACAAATGTTTTATGGTATCGGCACCGAATAGAAAATAGTAGTATCGTTTAAAAATATTATAGAACTATTTGAAAATATCAAAATGTTACAGAATGAAAAGCAAAAATTGTAAAAGTTTTAACGATTTAGATAATTTGAGTTGAGTTTCGCTGAACCGTTGCCAGCCTTTTAAGGCAAATATAGTCTCTGTTTTTGAAGGCACCCATATCGTACATGTTCGGAAACATCGTTAAGGAAATTTGATTTCACAATTTAGCCGTTCGTGTTTAAAATGTCTTAAGTAACGCAGTGTAGCAGATCGCCAATTATCAGGATGATATGACCTGCAAAAGATTGCCAGCATTAGAAGATATTGTCAGCATTAGAAAATTTCTTTTAATTCTCTTTTACAAGATACAATCTCCAACTCAAGCCTATGTTAGCCGCATACACCTTGCATACATCCCTAGATGTCAAATACATAACCCTCCTTTTGGGTTCCGCCGCAGTCAGATAAAAATGCATATATGTGAACAATTATTTTTACGAATGTGTCTATTGTTTCTATCATCGGTCTGTTAAAATCGACTACAATCGTTTGGTATCTGTCTATGACAACTGGATGAAATGTGTACTTCCTATTTTTATAGCTCGATTTCATTTTACTTCAATTTCTATTTGTCATAAAATGGCGTCGAGCTCTATTCTCTACCTCATAAGATTTCTATCAGATCTTGATCAAATGTATTTAGCGCCATTTGGAAATACGTTTGAAATGGTTAATCCAATATAAAGTTTTATTTAAACATTGACGACTGATTTGCTAAACTAACGCGTTGGATGCAATGGCTGTGCTATAAGGGTTCTGTAGCTTGACGCAATTACAAAATGATGAAGTTTTATACAAATTAATTAACTCAATCAATATGACAAACATATAAACCACTTAATGTAGTAATATAATAAGTAATGGCCCACTTATGGATGCATTCCGCCACTAGCTCACTTCTGAATGCTTTGGAAGTACCTACATGGTGTTATTAGAATTCTTATACTATCCCGAGTGCCATAGAGTGCTTTGACTGTCATAATTACTGTCATTTTATCAAAAAAATACCAAATTATAAAAAAAATTAGTTGTTCCTCAACATCTTTGAACCAAAGCCAACCTCACCTGTAAGTGGTGCACCCTGCTGACTGACAAACGAGGCTCTGGCAAAAAGAAAGGTTGGACTTTCTCGGGATTGCGTGGATGAGTACCGGGAAAAACTTGTGTCTGAGATTGAGACGTCTCTTGAACACGTCTCTGATTGGTGTAGGCTGAACTTAGTCCAGCTGAATCCATCAAAGACGCAAGTATGTGCGTTTACTGCAAAAAAGTCCCCATTTGTCGTATTTCCTAGATTGGAAGGTACTCCCCTTACTATTAGCTCCAGCATTGGTATCTTGGGTGTTGACATATTGAGTGATGTACAGTTCCGTGGTCACCTGGAGTGCAAGGCCAAATTGGCATCATCTGTAAAGCCCGAAGGTATTTTACACCACAGCATCGCCTTCAACTGTATAAAGCCCAAGTTAGGCCTCATATGGAATATTGTTCACATCTCATTATTTATATCATTTGACCGCATACAACGAAGAGCTGTTCGAATCGTCGGTGACCCAATGATTTCTGATCGGCTGGAGTCTCTCTCTACACGCAGAGATGTTGCATCTCTTCGCGTTCTATATAAATTATACCACGGAAAGTGCTAGGATGAGCTATTTGATTTGATACCTGCCGCTGAGTTCCACTATCGTACAACTCGCCAAAAATTAAAATTCCATCCACATCATCTTGATATTTGGCGATCTACTACAGTACGCTTTTTAAGACATTTTCTACCACGAACTGTAAAGTTGCGGAATCAACTGCCCTCAGCGGTATTCCCAAATGAGTACGACATGGGGGCCTTCAAGAACAGAGTCAATATTTCCCTTAAAAGGCTGGCAACGGAACGGCTACCCCTTGGTGTTGCTGATTTCTATGGGCGGTGGTGATTGCTTTCCATCAGGTGACCCACATGCTCGCTTGCCCCCCTCTGATATAAAAAAAAAACTTAACGTATTTTTTAAACAGTATCTCCACCTCACAGAATACTGCAGTCAAATAACAATTCCCTTGAGGGCTGTTGTGTTCTTACGAGTGAGTGAGGTCTCCAGAAAGAAAGGAGTATGGGCTGGCAACGGATCGGTGACCCCTTGATGTTACTGATCTTCATGTGAACCACTTGCCCAATAATAATATCAATAAGTCGTTACTTTAAAAAGCCTTTTTTTAAATTTAATATTGTAAATACCTTTTGTTCTGCCTCTGTCTGTACCGCATGGTATTCTCTAGCCTTAGCCTCCTCGCGAGCTATGCGGACCTTGTCCTCTTTCTGCAGTCCGTGAGTGGTCTTCAGTTCTTCGGTCAGTTCCGCAGCTTGGGTGAGACCCTGGTACATCTACGATAAATATTGACGGAATTCTCAGTACAAAATATTTTTTTTAAATTGCCAATAATATTTTTTTTATTTTAATGCAATAAATTGCGAAAAATAATAATATATATACCTATATTATTTATATGAGATAAATAATATATAATTACATATATTATTATTTTTCGTATTTATTGAATTAAAATAAAAACAAAACATTGTTAGGATATAAATTTACACTACAAACTAAATTACCTAAAAAGAAAAGCGAGCGCAGCTTATTGGTGGGATACCCCGGGAGACGCTGCTGTCCGTCTTCCGGGAGAAAAGTTATTGCGTCACACAAGTCGCCTTGACATCCAGCGCAGAGCAATAGTGGCGCAATTTTATTTTGCCGGCTACCACACGGCAAATTTAATGGTTTTTCTCGATTTTTCTGGGATCCCATCATCAGATCCTGACTTGGTGAATATGGGACCACATCGCAATCATACCCTTTCAAATAAAAAAATGAATTTGACCATACGTGCTTATAAAATTTAAGGGTTTCCCTTGATTTCCCTGAGATCCCATCATCAAATCCTGACTTGGTGAATATGGGACCACTCTGCAATCATACCCTTTCAAATAAAAAAAGAATTTTGAAAATCGGTTCACAATACGCGAAGATATCGAAGAACATACATACAAAAAAAAATCAGTCAAATTGAGAACCTCCTTCTTTTTTGAAGTCGGTTAAAAACAAACTAATCTTAAAATACAAAGTTAAGTAACTAAAAATAAACTAATTTTAAAATGAATATTATGATGGGTATATATGAAAAAAAAATTTTTCGTATTTGTTTTTCCTCACATTCTGACGTTTTGTATTAAAAACATTTGTTTGTTAATTTTGTAACGCCAATAGTGTTCCTAATTCGTTTAATTATTTTGATACCCATTTATTAATACCAAAACTCGGACTTAACATCATTTCCAGCCCAACGAGGCACAACAAAAAGGCGTCTATCTCACGCATTTGTTTTTGCAGAAACACCTACTTACCGCTTTTGTTACGGCGACCCCGAGCGATAAAACCACACAAGAAAAATAGCCTTGGCTTTTTGCTCCACATCCATCTGATCTAGGAGTAGGTAAAGTTTTTATGTTAGTACATAACATGCATAGGGCGGATTTAGGGTTGCAAACTTAAAAAAAAGTCTTTATATTAAGTTCGGAGAAGCAAAATATGTAATGATAATAACAATCGTCAACCCGTCAACCCTTATTCACCTCACTTCTGGGATACGGGTCTCTCCTCAACCAAAGTAGTTTAGAGCATACTCTACCACGCTGCTAAACTGCGGGTTGGCGGAAGCCAGTGTTTTCGAACCGCCTAAAGGCCACTGATTTAACTTAACTGGTTAACACACTGACGTAACTTAACGGGAGGAACTCGAAGCTCTCGACATCCTCTATAATAATAATAACGCCATTTATTTCCACATAATCATATTAAATAAAGTTGTAATCGGCTTTCCCGACAAATATACTTATTTAATTATTGTAAATGAAGTAACCGGTAAATATAATTATTATTTTGTCACACAGTCGCTAATTTCATATAGTACACTGCATTAAACATTTACTTTTAACAGGTTAGGTTTATATTATTGATTTATCTAGATGCCAGAGATGATGAAGACAGTACTTTTCTATACTGTTGTTTAATAGAACAATGTACCGTATTAAAGTATCAAAATAGTATAGTAAGTAAGTAGTCTCCACTACAGGAGCACGACCCTCTCTCGTCCGTCCTAGACGGAAGGAGGATTTGGCCTACACTCCCCACGCTGGCCAAACGGGTTGGGGAGGCCTGATCGATATTTGATAATGTATTTTTCCCTTAGTCGCCTTGTACGATATCCACGGAAAGAAACGGAGTGATTCTATTCTAGTCTGCCAGAAACCACACGGCCATTAGATTGGCGGTATCCTTGGAAACAACAGAAAAAAAATGGAGTTTCAGTTCTAAGTATGGGGAACCCCCCATTTTTATTTTTTTTTATTTTTGTGCGAAAATCTTAATTCGGTTCACAGAATACATCTACTTACTAAGTTTCAACAGTATAGTTCTTATAGTTTCGGAAAAAAGTGGCTCTGACATACGGACGGACAGACAGACAGACATGACGAATCTGTAAGGGTTCCGTTTTTTGCCATTTGGCTACGGAACCCTAAAAAACCGACTCCAAACATTACTCTACATTTATACATGTAGATACAGGCTGATGATGATGATGAAAAAAATATGGGACCAATCTGGAAGTAATACTCTTTCAAATAAAAAAAAGATTTTTTTCAAATCGGTTTATAAATCACGGAGTATTAAACATTTAACACTATAAAACATTATTATTAAACATTTAAAAAAAATACAGCCGAATTGAAAACCTCCTCCTTTTTTGGAGTCGGTTAATAAATAAACAGTGATATCGCATTTCTTTTTCAAAATAAAAATTGATATTAAACATTGCAATGATCAATGAAGATGCCAAAAATATATCTAATGTGATAAAATTAGTTAATGTTATATAATAAGTTAATAGCATAATATAATAATATATTTTTTTCTAGACAAAACAGTGGTTCAAGAGTTATCGCGATACAAAACTAACATATGTACTGATATACTATGAATATAATAGTTCAAAATAACTAAAAATCACGCTCCAGTATGCCTCACTCTGAAAACCACCCTTGGTCATAGTAGTATCCCAAGATCATTCTAAACACAAATAGGAATAGGCTACATGGATCCCCCATGAGTTCTAATGCCTGACTTCCGGCTCCATCATTAGATCAGCTTGATATAATAGGTACCAAAATTAGATGTTGGTTCAATTTCGTTCCTAAGATTTCATTGCATAGTTACTTAGATACACGTGGACCTAATAAAAGCGTTAATCTTTAAATAGTTGATTTCGTTTTCAGCTATTTAAAAAATGACGTACCAACTTGCCAGAATACTATAAATATTAATAAAACTGGAAAAATCGCCTCCATCACGAACCTTCCTGGTAGGTCAGTTGGAAAGAGCACTCGACCGATAATCGACAGGTCTTACTTAGGTTCAAATCCCGCTTAGGCGACGAACGTGTTTTTTTATTATTTAAAAATATCCTAACGTTAAATTATTTTTAAATGTTTTAATATTTGAAATATTTTGCATTTTAATTTGAGCTAGACCTCCAAATCGAGTTGAGGTGATCAATTCTCTATGAAATTATTATTAGTAACTAATTTATGGTTACTAATCACCTCTTCTCTTATTACCTGAATGCTTAATGTTTGTGTTACCTGTCTTATCATTAGTCAAAACAGCAATTTTGTATTATAAAAAAGTTGTTTTTGAAAAAAAAAACCGACTTCAGCTGGCGAGCGCAGCTTATTGGTGGAATACCCCGGGAGACGCTGCTGCCCGTCTTCCGGGAGAAAAGTTATAGCGTCACACAACGTTGTACGACATCCAGCGCAGAGCAATAGAGTGGCGCAATTCTATTCTGCCGGCAACCACGAGGCAAATTTAAGGGTTTCCCTCGATTTTTCTGGGATCCCATCATCAGACCATTTTGGTAGAAAAATTTGCCAACGTAGTACTGTTTGCCGACGATACCTCACTTATTTTTAAAGTTGCTAGGTATAAAGACAAAATTGATGATGTTAATAATGCTCTCTCTGCAATTTTGAACTGGTTTACTACAAATAATATCCTTCTTAACTCATACAAAACTAAATGTATTAAATTCACGTTACCCAATGTCAGGCAAGTCCATGCTGATGTAGTCATAAAGGATAACACCCTAGTTTATGACAATGATACTGTTTTTCTTGGTATTACCATTGATTCAAAGTTGCAATGGGGCCCTCATATAACGAAACTAGCTCGCAGACTCAGTTCCGCAGCTTATGCGGTTAGGAGAATAAGACAGATAGCGGACGAGACAACTGCTAGGCTCGTTTATTTTAGTTATTTCCATAGCATTATGTCATATGGCATATTGCTTTGGGGTAAAGCAGCTGACATTGATAAAATTTTTGTATTACAAAAGAGAGCCATTAGATCAATTTACAATTTGGGTTCTAGGGATTCACTCCGTGAGTTATTTAAGGAGATAAACATCCTCACTGTCGCTTCTCAATATATTTATGTAAATATTATGTACGTCCGTAAAAATATTTCGAATTTTACAAAAGTATGTGATATAACTAATGTCAACTTGCGGAACAAAAACAAATTGGTTATTCCAAAACATAGACTGGGGAAGGTCAATAATTCGTTTGTCGTAAACTGCATCCGCTACTACAATAAGTTGCCGGAATCGGTCCTGATTTTACCCGACACTAAATTCAAACAGCTTATTAAGACCACCTTATGTAAAAAGGCTTACTACAGGACCGACGATTACCTTAATGATAAAAATGTATGGCAAATTCTCGGCACAGGATGTGAAGCACAGGCGTCTTATCTTTACAAGTAGTATTGTGGATACATATTTAGACTTTATACAATATGTATATACACTCTATACTATGATTTTTTATATTTTTATTTTTTTTACTATTTTATTTTACTTATTTTTTTATTTTTTATTTTATTTTATTTTCTCTCTTATTTTGGTTGACATACCATTTTTTTTATTGTACATTGACATTCTTTTTATTGTATTATGATAATATTGTATGGCTTTTAAAAAAAAAGACCTATATTGACAGAGTTTCTTTCGGCATTTCTTCTCGTCAATGGTCATTCCGAAATGCTGGTAGATAAAAAAAATACCTAATTGTAAAAGACGTGTCTAAGTGCCCGCGAGGGCCCACAGAATAAAGAATTTTGACTTTGAAGACCCTGACTTGTTGAATATGGGACAACCTCGCAATCATACCCTTTCAAATAAAAAAAAAGAATTTGACCATACTTCCTTATAAAATTTAAGGGTTTCCCTCGATTTTTCTGGGATCCCATCATCAGACCCTGACTTGGTGAATATGGGACCACCTTGCAATCATACCCTTTCAAATAAAAAAAGAATTTTGAAAATCGGTTCACAATTCGCGAAGATAATTATGACACTTCTGATGTTATTACACTTCCTCTGAGGCGTGCTTCAAGTATTTTTATGGCGTTACTTATCAATATTACTTCATAACAGTATTAAAAATTTAATCGAGTTGTTTTTCCAAGATACTTTTGATACTTGTTTTAATGTTTCGGGACAATTTACAAAGCGCCATCTAGTCCGCAATTAAGTGCAAAGCTTGTGCTATAGTTACTTGACAACTGACAAATGTACTTAAATATATTTTTTTTTGTAAATACCTATTTATAATACATAGAAAATATCCAGACCAAGACAAACTAACATATTTATGCACACAAATGTTTGTCTTGTGCGTGAATCGAACCCGCGACCTCTGAGTCAAAGTAGACATATTCCTATCCCCTTTTAATTTATTTATGAAAAACTAACCAATATCTAATCAATGGAGAAATATAACAGGAGCCGCTATTCGTAGTGACCTGCCCATGATCACGACCACTCTGCCAAGAGTGTCCGACCGAGAAGAACCAATATCCATCCTCCCTCTACAGCTCTTGTTTGTTATGTTTGTATTCTTTTGGAATGTATACCAACTATGTAAGTAAATAAAATGTAGTTAAATAATGAATCTTATACAATATCGTCGCTTACTTTGTCCGTAAGTACTGGACCGTTTACGATTTTTCCGGAATTTCTCAGCGAGCGAAACGCGGGCACTATAATAGTACCTCCTTCTCACTTTATGGTCTATATTAAGGGGTTTATTGGAGGGAATAGTTCCTTTTCATTCCACTGCCCGAACCGTTTTTATGTCCCGGACCGAGTTATATTAAACTTTATACCGTTCTGTTATTTATGGAATGGTGCTGGCCACGCTGTTCCCAGACCTCTCTAGCAGTAATCTCTCATAGCAGTAATCGTTCCAGGATTATCATCTATGCATTTTATTACGTGAATACATCTTTAAATCTTTAAAATGGGGGTAATCCAAAAAGTCTAATGGTAACAAAATCGGGAGATAAAGTTTGACGTTGTAGTTTCGAATCTATGCTCTACATCCAAAATTCAATCACACCACTGGATAGTTGAAGGATCAAAGAATTTATTACGATATGTAAGGACTATTGAAAATGGCGTGCGGGGGAGAGCGAAGCGCTGCCATTTGGACATAATTTTAGTGCATATAACGTATTCACGTACAACAGACAGCCGTGACCATGACACAGCCACACCCTATTTTTTTTTTTTTTTTTTCGTCGCTGTACCCATTTTTTTATTTGCTATAAAGTCATTTTGTTACTTTAACTATAGGCTTGTTGCCCATGTCACAAAATTATAAAAACTCTCTATCAGTAACGTAAAATACATAAAACTAGAACGATCTGCGATCTTAAAATTTTAATAACTTATGTACGACGTGTTTTATGTTCGGTCAAAGTTTGGTGGGAAAGTCCATTTTAAAGGTATGAAATTATAAAAAATAAATATTACCATTGTAGAAACAATAAAAAATACTATAACTTTTGTTAATGCACTGGCTACATAAACGCAATATTTAACATAGCTGTCGTACAAATTTCTGATTTAATGCATATAAATAAGCACGGTGTGACGTCATAACGTGGTGGCCTTTTGTATGGAGCGTTTTCGGGATAGTCCAAAATTGTGATCTTCAAGTTATCATATCTCGAGAAGTTTTTATGCAATCGAAGTAATTATTTCACCTATATTTATATTATTATGACGTCTTTAAATAACAAATCGAAAACAAAAATGGGATACAAGCCTATTGGTGAAACGCCTGCTGCATTACCCTCTAAAAATATATATATTCATGGTAAATCATTATTGTTAATGATAAATAAATAAACAAGTATTCCTGGACAAATCACCAGCACCATCGAGTCCCAAACTAAGCAATGCTTGTACTATGAGTACCTACTAAAGTAGTACTACTACATAACGGGTATAATACTTATATAATTAAAAAAAAAACATACATAGACTAATCCATGGAGTGTCCATGAATATACACAAATATTTTGCCTTGTGTGTTCCTAACTGGTGACCTTACTGACTCGCAGGAACCATCAAGGAAATCAATATTTTCATAAAGTCAACATCCCAATTACGTCTAAGATCAATAAATTAAGTGGCATTAGCAAACTATAACAATATCAGTATTAATATAAATTCTATCCGTATACGTATTCGATGGGTTCGATCCCCGCACAAGATAAAGATTTGTGTGCGTGAACATGTATACGTTCGTCCTGGTCGTCGCGTTTTCTATGCATTATATTATATGTACGAGTATATATTTACAAAAAAAACTGTACGTCATTATTTTGAGTCTGTGTGAGTTTTCTGCTCGTGTGAATTTTTCCTATTGCAGTCGGGCAATGACCTCCACTTCTCGTATCTGAAAACAGCGAACTGGCAAATTAAAGTGCACTGAATGGAGAGCAGTTAAAAATATGAACTGAAATACTGAAATTATACCGTCTGGGTTCTGCTACTTTACTTACATGGAATTAAAGTTTTTTATTTATGTTCTAATCTAAATGTGATTATTTTAAAGAGGTGTAAGTAGTGTAAAGGGGCATAAGCGGCTCACCAATATCTTTTGAGCTGCCTTAGATGGTTTAGGTGATGGTGCGCCCTGATAATTCATTAACGAAGCTCTGGCAAAAAGAGTAGTTGTACAGCATCATTATAAGCCCACTGGGGAAGTACCTCCACCTCACAGAAGTCCGCAGACAAATAACAATTCCTAGAAAGTGTTGTTGAGTTCCTGCGAGTGAGTGAGTATACCAGGAAAATAGTTGTTACTGCGATGGCAACAGTGCTGGCTTACTTTTATGTTGCAAGCGTCTATAAGCTACAGAAACTGTTATGGGGGCGTGAGTATGCTTGTCTGCCACCCGAAATAGTATAAAAATACCAAAAGAAGAGTCAGATAATTAAAAATGGTAACACTATTGAGGCAAGTGTTATGAATTTCATCCTTAGGTGTCAAACAAGCATATCATATCCTATCCTATCGTATTATTTTTTGGGTTTATCAACCTCGTCTGCACGTGACGCATCCTACTGACTAACAAACGAGGCACTGGCGAAAAGTGAGGTAGTGCATAGAATATTTTTAAGCTGCTTGACTGGGGAAGTACCTCCACCTCACAGAATACCCCAGCCAAATAATGAATCCCTTGAGGGTTGTTGTGTTCCTGCGAGTGTGAGGTCACCAGAAAGAAAGGGAGGAGTATAGGCTAACAACGGATCGGCAAACCCTTGGTGTTGCTGATGTCCATGGGCGGTGGTGATTGCTTTTCACCAGGTGACCAACATGCTCGTTTGCCCCTTATATAAAAAAATAAAAGAACTAGGAATAAATATATATACCACGAGGATCTCACAAACAGCTCTAACGCTTTCAATTAAATTTACAATATGGGACTTTACGGGGACGAAAAATCGCTAAAAAACTAGGTCTCGAATCTGGAAAAATTCGTTTTCTTTTAAAAATACCTAAAGAAGCATCGAGGTACTTTGTATAAAAACCTCTGGTGTAAAGCGACTAGCCTAACATAGTTTAATGCCTAACAATTGTTTTTCACGTGATAACGTGTTATAAATCGATAAACTACATGCACGTAAAAGCATGACTCATTGTCACGTTCCGCCTGAGCAGAGCGTGCAAGTGAGAGCACGTAACAAGCGATAGAGAGGCACGATCGGCCTAAGCGTTCGGCTTGTGACGCATCTATCTCTCTTCCACTCCACCGGCTGATGTTTTCAACGTTATCACGTAAAATTATCGTCCGTAAACCGACTTTACCGACAACCAATTTAATTT
Source organism: Hypsopygia costalis (assembly GCA_937001555.2). Classification (NCBI taxonomy): domain Eukaryota; kingdom Metazoa; phylum Arthropoda; class Insecta; order Lepidoptera; family Pyralidae; genus Hypsopygia; species Hypsopygia costalis. The sequence goes on from OW443338.2 coordinate 28,046,882, forward strand.
TTCAGTACAAATTACACAGCGCCATACTTATAAAGTAAAATATTCGAAGAATAAATTAATTTTCCTCAAAAATATAAATTACACACTTAAAAAGTTTTAATATCGTGTGCCACTTTTATAGTGACAACTTTAATAACTGGAAATTTGCACTACATAAATTGTTAAACTTTATAATTAACTTCTTTATTAAAATAAGATATTAATGTTTAAACTAACGTAAGTTAAGTTTTAATAAAGGGACATAAATGAGGTAGATACCTATTATAGCAGCGTTAGTAGTAATTTAATAGCCTTGCTATTATAAGAATTACATAATAAACACTGATATTATAATAATACGTGATTAATACACTGTCGTTTTACTTAATCAAGTGAGTACAGCATCTTGGATAGATTATTAGTATTTTATTTGTCTACTTCAAATGTTTAGAAAATGTTGAGTAAAATCCGAATTCAAGCACAAATAGTATTTCAAATAATCCGGCCGGTTACTGTATTCTTTTAAATTATTAGTACTTTATTAGTTGATTCATAAAATTGAAGTAGACAACTACTTCAATTTTAGGAAATATTAATTAGAATTTGTTATTAAGCACAAATATCATAATAAAACTAAAATCAATTGCATTGATTGTTGTATTTTTCAGAATTATTAGTACTTTAGTAGTTGTTAGAAGGACGAGTATGCTGTGTTGACTCCATTTATGAACAGTATAAAAGCCATAGAACGGCTGGCTTGCGCTAGTCTGTATCGAGATCTTGTAAAAGCTCTGTCAGACCATAATAAATTTATACTTTGTATAAATTGTTTTATTTCGACATCTGATCGTCAATACTATTATTATTTCTGAGTACGCATCTAAGATTCTTTATATTTTATAGTGATGTTCAGTTTCACGACCACTTGGAATGAAAGGCCGAACTGGGCTTCTAGGAAGATTGGAGTCATCAATAAGCCAGGCGGTAGTTTACACCCCGACATCGCCTTCATCTATATAAAGCCCTGGTTCGCCTCACATGGAACACTGTTCGCATCTCTAGGCCAGTGCTTGCTTCATTTGACCGCATACAACGAGGAGCAGAGTTCGAATCGTTTTGGTGACATAATGACCTCGTATCGACTAGACTCTTTCTCTACACGGGGAGATGTAGCGTCTCTTTGCGTTCTATACAAATTATATCGCGGGGAGTGCTTAGATAAGCTGTTTTATCTGATACCTGCCGCTTAGTTTCACTATCGTACAACTCGCCATAAATTAAAATTCCATCCATATCATATTGCTAATTGGCGATCTACAGTACGTTTCCTAAGACATTTTATTCCACAAACCAGCTTCCCTCAGCAGTATTTCCGAACAATTACGACATGAGAGCCTTCAAGAACAGAGTCTTTATTTCCCTTAAAAGGCTGGCAATGGATCGGCAACTCCTTGGTGTTGCTGATCTCCATAGGCGGTCGTGATTGCTTTCCACCAGCTGACCCACATGCTTGTTCATGACATACTTGTTAGCCCCCCTCTCAGATAAAAAAAAAATAAGATTTTTACCTACAGATGCGTTATAACGCATTGTCACAACTGAGGCGGTATAGCGCCTCAGTTGTGTCATTGTCACAACTGAGGCGGTATAGCGCCTCAGTTGTGTCATTGTCACAACTAAGGAGGTATAGCGCCTCAGTTGTGACAAGTACAAAAGAGGTATAATAATAGGTACCCACCTCATTTATATCCCTTTATGAAAACTTAACTTACGTTAGCTTAAACATTAATATCTTGTTTTTAATAAAGAAGTTAATTATAAAGTTAAGTATTAACAAAATTTTAGGGGTGTAAGTGGTTCATCAACGTCTTTGAACCAAAGCCAACTTCACCTGCACGCGGTGCACCCTGCTGACTGACAAACGAAGCTCTGGCGAAAAGAGAGGTAGGACGCAATGAGGGATCGTACTGTGCCTCGCTTTTATTATTATTATCTCTTTTTAATCACGGGTCAAGCCCGGTCATTTGATAGGCATGCGCGGGGATATGGATCCAACGCGTAGAGGCCCCTTTGAGAAGTTTGATGTAATGTTGTACGCCCGCCGTGACCCGCTCCAGGATATGTCAATGGAACGACATACCCATGAGCAGGTCTCGGCAAGCGTTGAGACTATTGCGAAGTGTGATGGAAAATAAATGGGCTATGGAGATGAGATCTGGGTGAACTTAATGCCGGGCTATTACAGAAGAGGGACGGACACCTGCCATAACTGCTTTTATTGCTAGTTATTTGCGGCAGGCGGTGGCTTGCCACTCACTAGATGGGCCTCCGAAATGCCAGAAAATCGGCCGGAGGCAACACCGGTGTGAGTGACTCAGGGGTGTCGAGAGGTGTGCTGCGCTTTCTCCGAAGTTACTCGCGGCGTGATGCCCTTTAACACTTCCACCACTGGAGCATATAGCTCTAGCGGCTCCTCTCTGGACGGCCAATGAAGGCAAGCCAGAGCTGAGAGTCCTGCGGGCCTTCTTGTGTTTACACTCCGACCGATGAAGACACGTCGGAGACGAAGGCCCTGACCGACTCTCTGGAGACTCGGGTCCGTGGTGTCGCTACTCACACAACAGCTCGCCACACAAGCTGCCCTGCGGACTTATTATTATTATTATTATTATTTCTGATGGGAGAGGGGCACAGTGTGATTTCTCGTTCAAAGCTTGGCTAGCATCCGACTGGGGAAGTACCTCCACCTTGCAAAAGACCGCAGCCATAATGGCTTTGTCGTGTTCCTGCGAGTGAGCAAGGTCACCAGGGCTGTTTTTTTTGAGAGGTCGTCATGCTGACAACTGGGAGACCAGTGGTTGTCGAACCGCTGCCAGCGGTGCAGGCGCGGCGTGTTGGCGCGGCGGTCAGGGAGACCCGGTGAAACGGTTGTCCGCTGGCCGCAGGCAGGTCAGTAGGGTTCCCGAACCCGGGGATCACCTAATCTCCGCCCCGGGAGGCTGAACCGCCAACCTGTGTAAAGTCCCTGTTGTAGTAGTCGTGCCGGAGGAGGAGACCGGAGTGGACCCGGCTGCTACAGCAGGGGGGGACCGGGGGCCCTTCCGCCCGCCGCGCTAGCAAACCGCACAACCTGCACTGTACTGCGGGGGTAGACACCGCGCTTTTTTTCTGTCGTGTTGTCAATGAGACGACTTCTCACAAACCTCTAAAATCTTTTTATGGCCGTGAAGAAAAACAGAAAGCATTTTACTCCAGCGGCGTCCTCTTCCACACTCAGTGTGGATTTCTGTAACATTAGGGGTCTTCACGCAAACATTAATGCAGTTCACCAACACCTTGAAACTGCACAGCCGACCCTGCTTTTTTTGACAGAGACTCAAACATCTTGCTCGGCCGACACAATATCCTACTTATTATACCCTGGGTACAAACTCGAATATTCTTTTGTACGTCGAGCTGGGGTATGTATGTACGTCCGGGAGGATATTTGCTGTCGACGCCTTCACGGCCTAGAAGACAGGGACCTGTCAATATTGTGGGTGCGCGTGGATCAGGGTGGCCACACCTGCATCTACGCGTGCCTTTACAGGTCTCATAGTGGTGATTCAGACACAACTCGGATGATCGAGCACCTACAACTGGCGATTGACAGAGTCATGGAACAGTATCCCTCCGCGGAGTTAGTGATTTTGGGAGACTTCAATGCCCACCACGCCGAGTGGCTTGGCTCTCGGTCCACTGACTTCGCGGGGAGGTCTGTTCACGACTTTGCACTGGCTTATGGTTTCTCGCAGCTGGTACATTCTCCAACGAGAATACCGGATATCGAGGACCATACGAGCTCTCTTCTGGACCTTCTGCTGACCACACGTCCGGATGGGTACAAGATCACGGTGGACGCTCCGCTTGGGTCGTCGGACCACTGCCTCATCCGGACCCAGGTGCCATATGCTAGCTCTGACGCGCCCCGGTCTACCGGATGGCGTCGTGTATGGCACTACAAGTCGGCAGATTGGGATGGATTGCGTGAATTCTATGCATCGTACCCGTGGAGGCAGCTCTGCTTCGGGTCAGAGGACATCGACTCCTGTGCATCCGCTGTGGCTGGGACGATTTTGGATGGGATGGAATTATTCATCCCAAATCGACTGGTGGCCACCGCGGGTGTTAAAAAACGGCCATGGTTTAATCGGTCTTGTAGAGAGGCAAGCAAGCAGGCTGCATACAAGACTTGGAAGCAGGCTGCATACAAGACTTGGACCGCGGCCCGTATTAATGGGGATCAGAATGTTTCTGACCTGAAACATGAGTTTAATGCTGCCTCGAGGTCCAGTAAGAGAGTGATTGCTAGGGCAAAGTATGATTTCGTCGGCAGAGTTGGTGAGCGCCTGGCTAAGCATCCATCTGGGAGCCGTGCTTTTTGGTCGCTCGCTAAGGCTGCCGAGGGAAACTTCTCTCGGTCGTCTTTTCCACCACTGCAAAAACCGGATGGTAGTCTGGCCTATAGTGCTAAGGAGAAGGCCGACTTACTGGGCAATCTCTTTGCCTCTAATTCGACTTTGAACGAGGGAGACGCCGTACCACCTACTATCCCATGGTGCGGTAACTCCATGCCGGAGATTTCGATTACTCAGCGAGATGTCCGGCGGGCGTTGCTCTCCCTCGATATTCACAAGTCGAGTGGGCCAGATGGCATACCGGCAGTGGTGTTAAAGGTGTGTGCTCTTGAGTTGTGTCCTGTACTTACGCGCTTGTTCGCGCTTTCATACTCCACTAGGCAAGTTCCGTCTATGTGGAAGACTGCGAATGTGCACCCTGTGCCTAAAAAGGGCGACAGGTCAGATTCATCGAATTACAGGCCTATTGCTGTTACCTCCCTTCTCTCCAAGGTGATGGAGCGTGTAATTAATACTCGGCTCCTTGGATACCTAGAGGATCACGACTTGATCAGCGACAAACAATATGGCTTTCGCCATGGTCGCTCAACTGGTGATCTTCTAGTGTATCTTACGCACCGATGGGCTTTGGCGATGGAGAGTCAAGGTGAGGCATTGGCGGTTAGCCTGGATATGGCAAAGGCGTTCGATCGGGTCTGGCACCGCAGTCTTCTTTCAAAGTTACCTGCATACGGTCTGCCCGAGGGGCTATGCGAATGGGTTGCTAGTTTCTTGTCCAGCAGAAGCATTAGAGCCGTTGTAGATGGCAGTTGCTCCGATAGCATGGACATCAATGCTGGCGTCCCGCAGGGTTCTGTATTGTCCCCGACGTTGTTTCTGCAGCATATTAATGATATGTTGTATAATGACAGCATTCATTGTTATGCAGACGATAGCACCGGGGACACTTATTACACGGGCCGCGCAAATATCCCTCGTTCTTTGGTGGAGGAGAGCCGCGAACAACTTGTGTCGCAAATTGAGAGCACACTAAGTAGAGTGTCCGACTGGGGGCGACAGAACTTAGTGCGATTTAACCCCTCTAAGACACAAGTCTGCGCGTTCACCGCTAAGAAAACCCCATTTGCTGTGGCTCCACACTTCGAAAACACACCCCTCACCATCGCCAATAGTATTGGTATTCTAGGAGTTGACATCTCCAGCGACGTCCAGTTTCGATGTCATCTGGAGGGGAAGGTCAAGCTGGCATCGAAGAAACTAGGTGTGCTCAACAGGGCGAAACATTACTTCAACCCGCGGCAAAGACTTATGCTTTACAAAGCTCAAGTTCGGCCGCATATGGAGTACTGTTGCCATCTATGGGCGGGAGCGCCTAGATACCAGCTTGCACCCTGTGACTCGATTCAAAGGCGTGCTGTGAGGATTGTTGACGATCCCAAACTGACAGACGGTTTAGAACCTTTAAGTCTGAGAAGAGATTTTGCGTCCCTTTGTGTGTTCTACCGTTTGTACAATGGGGTGTGTTCAGAGGAGTTGTTTGACATGATGCCCACGGCTTCCTTCTACAGTCGCACCGCTCGCCATCGACAGGGAATTCATCCTCACACTTTAGAACCGAAATGGTCACGCACTGTGCGGTTCCAGAGGAGTTTTCTTCCACGTACTATCAAGCTGTGGAATGAATTGCCTGTTGAGGTTTTCCCAGGAGACTAACAGCATGGGGTTCTTCAAAAAGGGCGTGAAGAGGTTTTTACAGGGTCGGCAACGCGCATGTGATGCCTCCGGTGTTACAGGCGTCCATAGGCTGCGGTAACTGCTTTCCATCAGGCGGACCGTATGCTTGTTTGCCACCTTAGTGGTATAAAAAATAAAAAAAAATAAAAAAAAAATACATCTTTATGTACCTACTGCAAATTTACAGTTATTCTTGTCACAACTGAGGCGGACAAGAACAAAAGACGCCGTTTACCGTCACAGCACAGTCGCAGCAAGACGTTAGCGGTAATCAAAAACAAAAAGAAAAGTTGTAAAAAAATGTATGATACATTCAACATACGAATGTAAACAGAGTGCTAATTACTGCTACAGTAAGAGGTATGTAGAGATATAGTTTGAATAACCGCTTAGTCGCTACTTTTTAGTGCCGTGAAGTTCATCTATAACCCGTCTATGTATATGTCATTTTCTTATTTCTTGAGCCATAAACATTCAATACTTGTTCACAACATTGTCTACAGTTTGTAGACGTAAATATTTATTTTCCAAAAAAATGCAGAAAGGAAATCATTAATATTCTGAACAGTTTTCAAGTATGTACTTCAGGCTGCAGTAGTGTGTTACTCATAGAATTATCATGTGCAGTTCTCAAAATGTAACACATGTGACAAGGAATCTCTTAAACCCTTGGACTTCGTAATCCGCTTTTGTGCCCTAATTTTGTAGTCAACAAAGTTAAGATAAATAATTAAAAACGTTTCCATATAATATGAATACTCACTTGAGCTCTTATATTAGCTATGAAATTTACGTTGTATGACGTTTTAGTAATATAAAATATAAACTAAAAGAGATGTATTTTTCTAATAAACATACCGTTATTAACTGATCCACCTTCTCCTTTTTTTTTTCTTTTTTTTTATACCACTAAGGTGACAAACAAGCATTCGGCCCGCCTGATGGAAAGCAGTTACCATAGCCTATGGACGCCTGCCACCAGTGGCATCACGTGCGCGTTGCCGACCCTGTAAAAACCTCTTTACGCTCTTTTTGCAGAACCCCATGCTGTAGTAGTCTCCTATTTCACTGATCATTTTTTACCGACTAGTTTCGCCCTTTCGGCATTATCAAGGTAATCAGACGCTCGTTTCTGTCAAATTATATCTGTCATGTCACAAATGCCAATAAATCTACTAAGGTAAACATTTTAAGTGACCGTAATCAACTGCTGTCAGCGCCTTAATCATAACCCTTTGCCAAATAAGTTCAATGTACCTGGCTTTACTCATAATTTAGTCAACATAATAATTTACTAGATTTGACCCGCAGCTTCGTCCACGAGTAACTCGTGGCAGTAAAAAAAACATTAACGTTGTGCATTTTTGAATATTTTGGAATGGTTAGGGAATAATTTCGCATGAATTACTTTATTTATCAGTATAAAAGTACTATCATTTATGTGGTAAAATACAATATTCATTTATTGCGCTATCGAACACAAACATAAGAATTATACATTAAAGATAAACATCAGGAGCAGGCATACATTTTCGCCGCGCGGTAAACTCTCTTTCTACCGCGAGGCGAAAATGTATGCCTGCTATTACTTCCTCTCCTACGCCGCGCCGGCGGGCAATGCTCCCTCCGTCTTACGAATATTCGACCAGGCCACGTGTCCTGACGCGAGTTTATCATTTTTTACCCATCCCAAAAAGTGCACAACGCCGCTAAAGAAGTTTTCACTTTAAAAATAATCAGACGCGGCATACCTGGCAGATGTGAAATGTCGAAATTGTTGTATACAAACTGAACGCTGAGCAAAGTGGGAAATCGCCGAGTCGAGTGGGAAGAAAGTTGTTGCATCACGAACACGTACACGTGGCGACGCGTCGCCTAACAATAGCCAGTCTGATCCACCATATTAAATGTTTCATTACAAACCTTTCTTAGTCGGCTGTGAGGATAGTTTATAATTACAAACTTATACTTGTTACCCATTTAGCCATTAAATCTGAGGAAAGATGTTGTTTATCTATGTTGGATTATATTCCGAAGAATATCAATTATCGCACGGGTAAAGAATTCATCCTAACATTCCTAACACATTGGAATCGAAATCATCGCAAACTGTGCGGTTTGAGGGAGAAATTATTTTGTTATATATATATATATATGTCTAATATAAATAAACAAATCATATGTGATTAACATTGATCGACAACAGATGGCGCTGTGCGTCTTTTGCAATAACACAATCACACTATGGTTGCGTTACATCGTAGTATTTAAGTAGATTTTAGAATTTATTTTTTTCATTCGATTCATTCGAGATCCATTGCCTATACATACTCGAGTATAGTGTAATAAAAGTATTTAACCGTACCGACGAGTGTTTCATTTGAGGACGACAGGGGGAGCCCCTTGTTCATGGTCCTAATCGAGTCGGATAGGCTATCTAGTGCAAGATAGCATAGAAACCAGTGGTGGACCGCCACTGAAGTGCTACAAGGAACCCGGCAGAGTTCCAGTGTGGAATAGTGGGAGCGGTCCCTATTCCAGAAGACAGCATCGACGTGTGTGTGTGACGACATCAGTGACGTATGGGTTTGGAAGATCAAAAATTGTGAGTAACTTTGAACCTTATATCAAGTGTTAGTGAAACTTAGAAATAATTCAAGAGGTTTTGGACTTAGAATAATTTCAAGTAGTTTGGGACTTAGAAAATTTAAGTGAAAAGTGAGGATACGGGGAATCCATGCCCGATTTTTTTTCTAAGTGTTGAATCTCCAAACACTTGTAAAATTTTCAAGATTTTACCATCGACTTTAGAAAATTTGGAATCATCAAACACTTGTAAAATTTTCAAGATTTTGCCATCGACTTAATAAATTTGGAATCAGAGACTTGTAAAATTTTCAAGAATTGTATACTTAGTGTCAACGACTTATAATATTTTTATTGTTATTGTATTTGTTTTTTTTTTCTTTTTTCTGTTATTGTGATCATTGTTGTATTGTATCTTAAGCAATTCATAATAATATTCTTTTTTGAAGAAATTTTTAAATTGTGTATTTTGCAAAAATGGAAAGCCTAATAAAATTACAGATGAATAGTCAGAGTATCATAGAAAAAGGTATAATTAATTTTAAGAAAACACCAAAAGAGCGTTTAACACGAAGTTATGTCGAAACTAGATTAGAATCTTTGGAACGTCAGTGGACAAGTTTCTTTGATACACATGCTAAGATTATAGAAAAGGCTACAGTACAAGATGAAAAACATGCGTACTTTACATTAGATGAATATTGTAAAACTGAAGATAAATATATCTCTTATAAGTCTGAATTAAAAGAATGTTTGGTTAATATGGCTCCGAGTCAAAAATTTGTTGAACAGAAATCGAGTTCTAGGGTTAATGCTAATGTAAAGCTTCCAAAAATATCCTTACCAATATTTTCAGGAACGTATTCGGAATGGTCTTCTTTCCGTGATTTATTTTTGTCATTGATACATAAAAACGAAGCTCTAGATGACGTCCAGAAACTTCATTATCTGAAGGGACATCTAACTGGCGAAGCCGAATTATTGTTAAGACATACACCAGTTACCGCTTCGAATTATGAGGAATGTTGGTCTATTTTAAATAAGCGTTATGATAATAAACGGTATCTGTCTAATTCAATGTTAAAAAGATTTATCAATCAAGCAAATATTGTAACTGAGTCATCGAGCGCCATCAAAGAGCTCTTGGATACTACCGTAGATTGTCTTCATGGTTTGCGTACGCTTGGCATCGACATAAAATCTTGGGATGTCATAGTAGTTTATATAGTTAGTGCCAAACTGGATTCAGAGTCACGTAAACTATGGGAATCACAAATTTGTTCTTCTGATCAGTTACCAACATTCGACGAGTTCAAAGTATTTTTAGAATCACGATTTCGTGCTTTAGAATTTTTAGATACAGGTAAATCAATTCAAAAGCAAATTAGTAGACCAAAGGTTCTTCATGCGGTAAGTTCAGATGCTCAAACCAACCAATTCATATGTCCATTCTGTTCTCAAAGTCACACACTCAGTCATTGTAAGCAATTCTGTAAGGAAGATTACACTACTCGCCATGGTTTCGTCAAAACTCGCGGTTTGTGTTTTAATTGTCTTGGCTCCAATCATTCAATCAAATTTTGTCGTCACAAAGCTACATGTCATATTTGCAAGCGCAAACATCATTCTTTATTGCACCCTAAGGAATCCTCAAATTCAACTTCATCTGGCAGTAATCCAGATACAGTTGCAGTCAATTCAGCAGTGTCCACATTGCACGCTGCTTCCGGTACGGTACAGGAATCGAATCTATCTGTAGTTACTACTCATTTTTCTAAGAATGTTGTGCCAAACCGAGTATTGTTAGCAACCGCACTGGTCGAAGCACAGACTGGAAACGGCTATAAACAACTGCTGAGGGCGTTATTGGATCAAGGATCCCAGGCGTCATTCATAACCGAATCGGCAGTTCAATTGCTTGGTCTTAGAAAACAACCCGTGAAAAGTGTCATCACAGGTATAGGAGGTGACGAGAGCGCATTGACCTCAAGGTATATGGTTTTTGTTACCATAAATTCACGTCACGATCCCACTGTTAGTATTATTGTTAAAGCATATGTTCTAGGCACAATTACATCGCTCATTCCTGCAGATAACATATGTGAACCAAACTGGCCTAAACTAGAAAATATCATGTTAGCTGATCCAGAGTACCACAGCCCAAATAAAATCGATATTTTACTTGGAGCTGAAGTTTACAGCCAGGTCCTTCAGGAAGGTCTTGTCAAGTGCTCTCCTGGGCCTTTAATAGCACAAAATACAAGCCTGGGATGGATTTTGTCAGGACAAGCACATTCAAAGAGCGATCTCAATTCAGCACATTGTCACAAGATTGTAGTCAGTATGCATTCGCATATCAATGACAATGATTTGCTCAAAAAGTTCTGGGAGATCGAATCAGATAATACTTGCTCAAAAAAGATACTTACAGAAGAAGAGAAACAATGTCAGGAAATCTTCTCTCAAACCACACAACGTGATTCCACTGGTAGGTACGTAGTCAGGCTACCATTCCGCGATGAAAACCCACAGTGTAAAATAGGACTTACCAGAAATACTGCACTCAAACGATTTCATCTTCTTGAACAGCGTTTCAAGAAAGATCCTGAAATCAAACGTAGATACACTGAAGTGATTCAAGAATACCTTGACCTTGGTCATATGAAGATAGTTCCTGCGGAGATTGATGCGAATCTAGCTGAAGCAGTTTATCTGCCTCACCACGCAGTAATACGCGACGACAAATCCACTACCAAGGTTAGAGTTGTATTTGATGGTTCATGCAAAGGTTCAAACGGAGTATCTTTAAATGATACACTAATGGTTGGCCCAACAATACAACCGGAACTACAACATCTCATTATGAAGTGGCGTTCACATCCAATTGTGTTATCAGCGGACATTGTCAAAATGTACCGACAGGTTATTGTTGCAGATGAAGACACTGATTTTCAAAGGCTAGTCTGGAGAAGTGATACAGCATCTGAAATTAAAAATTATAAATTAGTAAGAGTTACCTTCGGAACGGCATCGGCTCCTTATCTCGCAGTAAGGACTTTACAGCAGCTCGGCGATGATGAAAAAGATAATTTTCCGCTAGCATCTGAAATAATAAAAAGAGATTGTTATGTTGATGATATAATGACAGGATGTCAGACTGTTGCAGAAGGCAAGCTAAAACACAAGGAATTGATAGGTTTGATGGGAAAAGGAGGATTTATGCTACAAAAATGGATGACAAATAATAAGGAACTTGCAAGGGAAATATTAGAAGAAGGAATTATTCAGGAAGGAAATGTGGAGATAAAGCAAGATGAAGTAGTGAAAGTACTTGGACTTTCTTGGGATAGAGAGTCTGATAGTTTCAGGTATGCAGTGACACTTCCTCAGCAATCAGGTTCTGTAACAAAAAGAAATGTAGTTTCAGAAATTGCAAGACTTTTTGATCCATTAGGTTGGGCAGCACCATGTGTTATTACAGCAAAAATTTTTATACAGAAGCTATGGCTGTCTGGCATAGAGTGGGATCAAGAACTACCAAAAGAATTGCTTGCTGAATGGAAAACTTACCGAGACAATCTTTTAATGACACGCGAATTTGTTGTTCCAAGATGGCAGGAAACCAGATCTGATGATTCAGCTGTGGAATTGCACGGTTTCTCCGATGCGTCCAATACGGCGTATGCAGCAGCTGTATATATCCGTGTACTCAGCTCTGATGGTCAAATCAAAGTGACTTTAGTTTCTGCCAAAACAAAGGTTGCGCCGATAAAACAACTTTCTATTCCACGTCTCGAATTAATGGGAGCAGTTCTTCTAGCGAAATTAATTACAGAAGTTTCCGAAGTACTTACCATTCCGAGGAATAATATACACTGTTGGACGGATTCTACAGTAGTACTAGCTTGGCTCAGTAATCACCCAAGTCGTTGGTCTACTTTCGTGGGAAATAGAGTTTCGGAAATTCTTACTTGCTTAGATAACACTCAATGGGCTCACGTAAAGTCTACTGATAATCCCGCTGACATAGCATCTAGAGGCATGACACCATTGGAACTTTCACAGTCTTCACTTTGGAAACATGGTCCGTCATGGTTACTGCAAGATTCAATTGACTATAGCAGGCCAAAGTCAATAGGCACAGAGTTAGAAAAGAGACCAATGAAAACTGTTAAAGCACACGTAGTTATAGATAAAGTGGACTCTTTGTGGGCAAAATACTCATCTCTGCAGAAGCTCGTTAGAGTTGTGGCTTACTGTAGAAGATTTTTAAGAGCCAAGCAAAGAAGAGAAGCGTACCTGAGCTCTGAAGAGTTGGCCGATGCGTTAGATTGCTGCATAAAAAAGTTTCAAGACCAGGAATTTCATGAAGAAATAAATAGCCTGAAAACAAAGGGAATTGTAAACCAAAGAAGCAAATTAAGACCCTTATGTCCAGTTATAGATGACCGCGGCATTTTGAGAATTGGTGGTCGACTTGAGAATGCTCAAGTTTCGGAGAGTGTAAAACATCCCATTATCATTCCTCAACATAGTCATCTGACAAAATTGTTAGTCGATGAAGCTCATACGAAGACGTTGCACGGAGGTCCCACGCTGATGTTGAACTATTTACGCACAAAATATTGGATTATATCTGCAAAAAATATTGTTAAAGCACATGTAAGAAAATGTGTAGTCTGTATACGATGCTCAGCTAATTTTAAGAATCAACTTATGGGTCAATTACCTACCTGTAGGGTGACTCCAGCTAGGCCATTCCTGCACAGTGGTGTGGACTTTGCTGGACCAATAAACATTAGTGTATCCAAAGGCCGTGGCAACAAATCGTATAAGGGATACATCTGCCTTTTTGTTTGTATGGTGACCAGAGCCGTACACCTGGAGGCTATTAGCGATTTAACTTCACAAGGATTCATAGCTGGACTCAAAAGATTTGTCGCAAGAAGAGGACACTGTAGTGATATCTGGAGCGACAACGGCAAGAATTTCGTTGGCGCATCTAAGGAACTGCGACATTTAGTGGCCGCTGAACAATCATCGGTTGCTTCCGATATTCGAAGTTGGCTCAGCAGCAATAGTGTTAACTGGCACTTCATACCACCTCATGCGCCGAATTTTGGTGGGCTATGGGAGGCTGGTATTAAGTCAACTAAATTTCATTTAAAACGCGTAATCGGCGATTCAACCCTTACCTATGAGGAAATGGCCACTTTGCTTACTCAAATTGAGGCATGTCTTAATTCAAGACCTATGACACAAGTAAGTCAAAATCCAGAGGATACTATTCCATTGACTCCTAGCCATTTCTTAATAGGTGAGCCATTAGTTCTTGTACCCGAACGGAATTATGAGCGTAGCAGTGTGAGCACTCTGAAGCGATGGCAAATTTTACAGCGTATGACACAAGATTTTTGGCGACGTTGGTCACATGAATATTTAGCTTCCATGTTGCAACGTTACAAATGGTCACAGAAAGAGCCAGAGCCTAATGTCGGTACTATTGTTCTGGTAAAAGAGGACAATCTTCCTCCAGGTCGATGGTGCCTAGGAAAAGTTACAGATAAGCACCCAGGTTTAGACGGAATCACGCGTGTTGTAACTATCAAATGTAAAGATACCTATTTTAAAAGACCAACATCCAAGCTATGTATATTGCCAATTGCTGATTAAGTTTGTTTTTTTTTTTGTTATATTTTTTTAATAATTATTTTTAAGTTATTGTTGGACCCCCTTGACCTCATGGTGGGCGGTCGTTATCCAGTTATTTTTTTTGTAAGGACATAACTATGTCCTTGGTGGGCGGAATGTCTAATATAAATAAACAAATCATATGTGATTAACATTGATCGACAACAGATGGCGCTGTGCGTCTTTTGCAATAACACAATCACACTATGGTTGCGTTACATCGTAGTATTTAAGTAGATTTTAGAATTTATTTTTTTCATTCGATTCATTCGAGATCCATTGCCTATACATACTCGAGTATAGTGTAATAAAAGTATTTAACCGTACCGACGAGTGTTTCATTTGAGGACGACAGGGGGAGCCCCTTGTTCAATATATATATAATATATCATATATTATATTGTTGGAATACACATTTATTTCTCCTCTTCCAGCTTCTAGTTCCGTTATATTTAAGGTCCTGGGTCCGTCAGGAGGAGGGATCCAACGCATCGTCACACGCGGCCTTCCCTCTAGACCAGGGTTTCCCAACCTTTTTTACATCAAGGCTCCCCGGATCACAAATAATATTTTCATGCCCCCCTTCCCCCCCCCCTAATATTTTTTTCAGTAAGTAAGTACTTACAATAAAAATCGCATTATTTTTATGTAATTTGTACAAAAAAAATCACAAACTGAACTTTGACTAAATTAAAACGTTTTTATCAACCAATCTATAAGAGTACTAGGGAGTATAGTGACAATACTAGTAAAATACTTGAGCTTGCATTCTCCCTACAGTGTTTTCTTCATATTCTACCTACAGTGTTTACTTTGTTAACGCATTGAAATAATTTTTCTATTGAAAACACAAACGTCTCAAGCCCCCCTTGACTTCCCTCTACGCCCCACTAGGGGGGCGCGCCCCCCTGGTTGGGAAACCCTGCTCTAGACCCTTCCTCTCCCATTTGCCATCACTGACTTGGTTCAAAATTCAATTTCTTCAAAAAAAAAAACGCGGAAAAGCTCAGTCGGTATTAATATATTATATCGGATTGTACCCAAACTTAATGTAAATAGGCTCATTATTTTTCAGTGCCAGAAGTAACGGCCGAAATCGCAATACCATCCAGCGAATGCCCGAGTAATACTTTAGGCTCTTTGTTTGTCGGAAAGTTTCGCAATTAACAGCTTAGGAACGCGCTTCTAATATCTTGCTGTTGTTTCGGCAATGGCGAGATGGGACTGTTAGAGCAAGGGTTTGAATTGCCAAAAATAATAGCTTATTTTATGGTAAATTGTACCCGTGGTTATAGTAAATAACGAGCGAGTTACAACGCTGGAGAAAAGTAGCCATACTGACTATTTATAGAATTAAGTACTATACGAGTAATACTTGATATTGTTACGAGCTAGGGTTCTGGATTTGGATGTAAAACGCCAATGACAACTTGCAAGGATTTATTCACACAGGCTCTGGTCTGCAGGTCTTCACAACACGAAGTCCACACGAAGATACCAAATCGCAGGTCAAATCGAAGTCCAATAGTATCGCTGAGGTCGTAGGTTATCACTTGTCTCGCAGGTAGATTCGCTCGAAGTTTACTCTTCCGAAGTCCAAACTGAACTCATCTGTGCGCCGCGGCGGTCGCTATTTATATTCGCCGGCAAGGGTTCTCGAATGTTCTCGTATATACATGTACGTACTTCCCTTCGGAACGTGTCTCGATCATTTTCATGTCATAGTGTTATGAACTTTATGCCAGTAGACATACGGGTCATTATTGCTTGCAGCGAAGTATGCGGCGACTATTCTAGAAGGTTCCTTTCTAGATCGTTCGAGACAGGACCGCGACAATATCTTACTGAATGGCTAAAAAATAATACTTGTTTTTTTTATATGAGATGGGGCCAGACGAGCATGTGGGTCACCTGGTGGAAAGCAATCACCACCGCCCATTGAAATCAGCAACACCAAGGGGTCACCGATCCGTTGTTGCGAGCCTTTTAAGGAAAATGTAGACTCTGTTCTTGACGCTCCCATGTCGTAATTGTTCGGAAAAACCGCTGAGGGAAGTTGATTTCACCGTTCGTGGTATAAAATGTCTATGAAACTATAGTAGATCGCCAATTATCAAGATGATATGGATGGAATTTTAATTTATGGCTTGCTACCTGGAAAGCAGTGCAGGAGCCGAAAGAAAGCAGTCAGTAGAGAATGACCATACAATCGGGAAAGCTGATACGGTAAACATTTACCATCGTATACACACTCTCCCCTCCGCCAATCCGCAGTTGAGCAGCGTGGTGGAGTATGCTCTAAACCTCTTTGCTTGAGGGGAGACCCGTATCCCAGCAGTGGGATGAATAAAGGTTGTCGACGACGACACACTCTCCCGTCCCGACGAACCTCCCACCGCCGCCGCTTCGAATCGAGCCACGAGTCTCGAGTGCATAGGCACGATGAGTTCGTCAGTGACCAGTCGAAAGGAGTCAGTCGGTCCACAGTTTGAAAGTGTATACGTGAGTGGCCCGTTTAATAAATTATTTATGCAGACTTGAAAGTAAAGTTACTTTGTCAGGCATTAAAATCCCATCACAGCGACGGTTTTATGCTATTTACAATTTTTTTTTCTCTACGGCTCTACTTTATTACATTCGTTGTAAGGGTCTTGTAACTTGAGATGAAACTACCTTTTTCTCATTGAACGTGCCTATTCTGAATCCCGTCCCAAGTAGTTTCTGTTAATAAATTTTAGAAATTATCCTTATACCTAGAGACATTAATATGTTTTAAAGTCTTATTTATATTTGCCCTGACTGTTATGGCGCGATGGCGTCCACAAAATTGTCGAAGCATTTTAGACAAGAAATACTCAAATAGATTCACATAATAATAAAGTATGAACCATACCCAGATATTTCAACAGCATTCATTGCATTTGGTCCGCAGCCAAGTCTTCTAAATCAAACCTCTCATTGCAAATCGAGGTCGTATTCGATACATTAATATTTAAGTATCGTGTAATAAAAATAGTCGTACCCCGCGAACTGAGATCTCGTGATTATTTAAGGTCCTTGTGATCGCGAAGGTCATCATCATCACCATCATCATCAGGTCATTTTAGTCTCCACTACAGGAGCACGACCCTCTCTCGTCTGTCCCTGACAGGAGGAGGATTTGGCCTACACTCCCCACGCTGGCCAGACGGGTTGGGGAGGCCTGATCGATGTTTTATAATGTATTTCCCTTTGTCGCCTTGTACGACATCCACGGGAAGAGACGGAGTGATTCTATTCTAGTCTGCCGGAAACCACACGGCTATTCGCTAGATCGCGAAGGTACCCTTGTATAAACAAAAAAATATCTTGGAAAAAATATCAGAAACTCCTATGTACAGTTTGTTCAAAGACAAACTAAAGTAACAAAGGAAAAAAACGTTACGAAGAAAAGTAAGTATTATACTGTGATTATACCTGTACTCAAAATGTTTCATTTTAGAAGTAACGATTAATTTAAATCAAATTCTTTATGATTTAAATAAAATTTTGACGAGCTCGGTGGCGTAGCGGTCAATGACGCTTCGACACCAACCCTCGTGGGTTCGATTCCCACATAAGACAAACATTTGTGTGCATGAACATTTTTTTTTATATGAGAGGGTAGCAAACGAGCATGTGGGTCACCTGATGGAAAGCAATCACCACCGCCCATGGAGATCGGCAACACCAAGGGGTCGCTGATCCGTTGCCAGCCTATTCTCCTTCCTTTCTTTGTTTCTGGTGACCTCACTCACTCGCAGGAACACAACAACCTTCAAGGGAATTATTATTTGGCTGCGGTATTCTGTGAGGTGGAGGTACTTCCCCAGTCGGGCAGCTTAAATATACGCTATGCCCTACCTCTCTTTTCGCCAGGGCCTCGTTTGTCTGTCAGCAAGGTGCACCGCGTGTAGGTGAGGTTGGCTTTGGTTCAAAGATGTTGATGAACCACTTACACCCCTGAACATGTCTGTTTGTCTTGGTCTGGGTGTTTTCTATGTATCATAAGTATGTATTTACAAAAAAAAATGTATTTACGTATGTTTATCAATTAGTCTAGTACCCATAACACAAGCTTCGCTTACTTTGGGGCTAGATGGCGCTGTGTAATTTGTCTGACAATATTTGTCTGACGAATTCGAGGTCTCAAAACTACTAAACCGTTTACAATGTAAACAAGCTGTGGGAATTTGTAACATACGAGGAGTTGTTGATTTGAGGGGGGTGCTCCGAGGAGCATCAATGATGTAGACGTCGTTAGTTGTATACTAACAGATATACAAAAAATGTATGTACACAGATATACAATAAATGTACAAGCTTTTCTTTAGTTTCACTTCGGTTCATGTAAGCAAATGTTGTAAGCTAATTTTGGCCCCTTTTCCAGTGTCTGTACCGCTGAAATTTGGGCATACTCGTTGGGTTCTCGTAACTGTAAATTATCTTTATCTAAATGCCGCTATTTTTAATCCAGTATGGCGGTCGCCACAAAAGTTTTTATTTTTTTAACCACTAATAACAACTTCTTTAAAAAACCTTTATTTTTAATTTATTTTGGGGAGTGTGTGTAGTGGTTCATTCAACATCTTTGAACCAAAGCTAACTTCACCTGCACCCTGCTGAACGAAGCTCTGGCGAAAAGAGAGGTAGGGAGCGTAATCGTAAGCTACCCGACTGGGGAATGTACCTCCACCTCACAGAATACCGCAGCTAAATAACAATTCCCTTGAGGGTTGTTGTGTTCCTGTGTATGAGTAAGGTCACCAGAAAGGAAGGAAATGTTGCGTTGGCAGTAGGGGTGACAGCGCGCGAGCGATACTTTATGTTGCGAGCGTTAATATGGCTACGGTAACCGCTTCACATCAGGCGGACCGTATGCATATCTGCTATCCGTAGTAAGTAGTATAAAAAAAAATATTTAGTCTTGTTTGTGCAAGTAGATTTCGAAAACAACAAAATAACTATCAACCTACTAAAGTTGCTGAACACTTGGATCTGAATTGTAAAAGTGAAAGACGGCTGTCATTCAAGTTGGTTCAAGAAATGCTAAGTTACCAGCAGTCTCAACTTGAACTACTAGTGGTTTGAAACTCTCCTCAGTATAGCGGACCCAGTTGGGCTTCCGAAGTGAATGAAAACTTGTTGAATTTTTATAAAGTTCTAATAATGCTCGTGTGCTCTCATTGTAACTTTAAGAGTGAATTGAATTTGAAAAAAAGTTACCTGCATATGCTTTAAAATTTCGCTAAAGTTCACTTTTTGGCAGCTGTGGTACCATTTTTTTTTTGCTAAGACATGTTTTTTAGGGTTCCGAACCTCAAAAGGAAAAACGGAACACTTATAAGATCACTTTGTTGTCCGTCTGTCTGTCTGTCTGTCTGTCTGTCTGTCTGTCTGTCTGTCTGTCTGTCTGTCTGTCTGTCTGTCTGTCTGTCTGTCAAGAATTTCTATGTCGAGAATGCGTGGAGGTATGCTGAAATTTGAACTGTATACTCAGGTCTACGGTCCCATGAAGTTAAAAAAAATTCAAACTGCTAAGTTTACGTTGAAAAAAGTTACGGCCGTTTATTGAGCAAAAAACGCATATTTCGACACACTCAAGGGAATCAAAACCTATAGGGTACTTCCCGTTGACCTAGAACTATGAAATTTGGCAAGTAACATCATTATAGACTACAAGTACAGGAATAAATCTGAAAACTATACATTTGTAAATAGATCTTAAAAAATAGGGGGTCTATATTTTTTATAGGGTGTCGAAATTTCAAATTGAAACTACTAGTTCAAATGGGGTATCATATGAAAGGGCTTGATGTACACATTGCAAAATATATTTTATTTATTTTTTTCGACGCATTATTTCTTATTTATAATGAAAAATATCAAATTTAATAAAGATACTACGTACCTACGGAACCCTCGGTGGGCGAGTCCGACTCGCACTTGTCCGGTTTTTTTTTTTTGCTAAGACATTGTATAATTGCATGTCAACATTTTTATCATTCTGTACACTGCAATTGTTTTGTACAATATAGATGTTTACAACAACAACAAAATATATTCTGTTCTCAAATAAGTATATGGCCCGCCTGTCAAGAAGCGGTATGCTCGCTCGCAGAAGCTCCCTTCACAAGAACACGAAAACCTCAAGGGAGAGGTTATTCGGTGTTCTGTAAGAAGTGCTTTCTATCGCTATACCCAAACTCTATTTCAACAGGTCCTTTTGGCTACGTCAGCTGCCAAAAGCATGTGGTTCGCCTGATGTAACACGGGTATCGACGCATGTACCGCGTGTACACACTTGCATTATAAGAAGATGCTCCTACGAGCACGTAATATTCTCACGTCTGGAGACCTCACTCATTCACATGAAGAAAGAAATTTAACCGCGGCCTTCTGCGAATAGAGAAGGTATTCATGCCCTGCCTCTTTACCAGTGTTTCGATTCTCTGTCTAATGTTTTCATCATGTGTTCATCATGTTTTCATTCTGTCTCTCATGTCTCTTCATGTGTTCTTCTCTCATGCTGCCTAGCAGCTAGGCACACCAAAGACATGTGAGATCAACTTTGACTTTCACTACCACTATTCTATCATCGTTTACTAATCAACACCACCAGCCATGTTCTGCATCATCACCATCCATACAAATATTATACCTGAATGCGAGTGTCTGCCTACGAGTATTTGGAACCTTTTTATTACTAAACAGCTCAACAGATTTTAATGAACTTTGGAATGGACACAGATATATCGAGAAGGACATAGATTACCATTTGGCGTGATGTTATCGACATTTAGACGAGCAGAGCCGCCGGCACTGCTAGTATACCAATATATAAATGTGGAAGTGAGCCTGTCTGTTTGTTAGTTACTAGTAAATAACTGAACCGATTTGAATGAAATTTGGGATGGACATACATAGATTATATTCCGACGAAGGACATAGGGCACCTAACGCAATAAACGACATTCATACGGGCGAAGCCACGGTCACAGCTAGTGCATCAATAAATACTTCAAGTTAAAGCTGTATCCCATTGTGTACAATTTACAATTTAAGTGGACTAAGTTCCAAACGTTATTCAGTTACCTGTGACAGACATGGGCTCAATTGTCCATCAGTCGTCGACACGGGTTAAACTCGGCCTCTTGTGAAATCAATTCTTTGCCTAGAGTTCAAATTGACAACGTTCAGTTCATCTAACTGTAGCTTTAGTAAATATAAATTTAATTCCAAAACTAAAATTAAATTTCTCCATTTGCCTTTGGACTCTTAAGTTGTCGACGTAGCACTCAAAATCAGTAAGCTAAAGTGGCAATCGCCGGCCACATTTGCCGAGTCAGTGATGGCAGATGGGGTAGGAAAGCCCTGGAGTTGATTCCTCGTATGTCGCAGCGAAGGGTTGTCCTCCTAAATGGACCGATGACCTCAAAGAGCGAGTGGATGCGCAAATGGTGAAAAGCATTAGGGAAGAATTCATTGGTTCTTTTCAACATGAAAGAAGAAGAAACAAACAAAAACACTTTCGCGTTTATAATATTAGTAAGGATTTGTTAAGTCTGCACTCAATTATTTGTCCACCCAATCATTTTTGTCGGTTATTTAGCAACTGAAATAAAATTCTTTCACACATACCGTTTTTATTTACAATTGTACAGAAAACGACTCGTTGACCATAACAGTTCCAGTATAAGGGTGTCTCGCATAGTGCTACGTATGCTACGTACATCACTCGGATAAGCAGGGCCATTTTATACTGGAAGTTTCACGCTCTACAAGCTGCTGTATGTACATACTACTTGTTACCCCCGATTTGTCTGCCTTATCTCTATATATTCTAAATTTTTTACCTGAAATAATGGTTAATTTTTTATTTTCATATTTTATTAGAAACCATGATTATTTCCGGGTTAAAAAGTACTCTATAAACTGCAATTTATTATGCACCCTTATAATCTCCTCTATATTCCAGTGAAAATTACATATTTGGGGTGTAAGTGGTTCATCAACATCTTTGAACCAAAGTCAACCTCACCTGCACGTGGTGCACCCTGCTGACTGACAACTGAAACTGAAACGAGGCTCTGGCGATTAGAAAGATAGGGCATAGTAATTTTTTTTAACAGGCCGACTGATGAAGTACCTCAACCGCAACCAAATAACAATTTTCTTGAAGGTGTTTGGCAAGTGAGTGAGTGAGATCACTGGAAAAAAAGAAAGGAAGGGGCATATGCTGGCAACGGATCGGCTACCTCTTGATGTTATTGCTTTCCATCAAGTAAACCACATGCGCGTTTGCCTCTCACACAAAAGAAACATTAAAATGGAATTAGCAGTTTCAAAAATTGCCGCTGTAAAACAACTACTGTACTACTGTACTTTTGTCGTACTATATTTTATTCTACTACATAGAAGCAACAATATGCTACAGCCTCGTAGCGAGCGTTGCTACAGCTTTGACATAAGCTACGTCGATGCTTATTATCGTATTCGTGTTCCATAAATTATTCCCTGAATCGCGGTAGATGTACAGCCTTGGGAGAGCCTGCTACAGCCGCGTAGCGAGCGTTGCTACAATTTGTACGTAAGCTACGTCGTAGTAACTTATGCTTGTGGGACAAGTTGCATTACATTTCCTAATTCGACCTCCATTTACCATTGAGTCAGGGATTGGTAGAAATACAGCCTTATAATTCGGGAGAATCTGCTACAGTCGCGTAGCGAGCGTAGTGACATCAGAAGGCCAATTCTCGTAACTTTTCTACGAACGCAGATTGAAAGTTGACCGAATCGAGATTGAATTGTGAATTGACTAAAATTATATACTTGATTTCATTAATTAATTATTATAAATTCTTGTTGTTGGCAAAGTAACATTCTTAGTTTGTTTAATTTTCACTCATATTTCGATATAATCCCGCTTAAATTTAATTCTGAAGTTACATATTGTGTTATGAGAATACCAAATGTGACATTTGTGAGATCGAGACTGGATCGAAACTGAATATTGATTACATTTTAATTACGAGAATTGCCCCTCAGCTACACCGTGGCTTGCTATAAAATATATAAACCAACTGAAAAGTTACCGCTACGACGCACGTAAATACATAGACATGCTGGTCTCTGCAGCTGTACATTATCAATTACCCATTTTTATTAGTTTTACGGTCTCAGCAGTTGTTCCATTTGTTTATTATATTCATGTTGTTTTACGAAGAGAGAAAATAATGAAGACGATATTTAACAGACGCTCTAATGTCACTACTTAATTTCTAACGCTGTATAGCCACTATTTAATTTCTAAATAATGGGTAGTAATAAACCGAGCATCTAAAATTGTGAAACTGAACGACTATTATACTGACTTGGAGTTAAACTATTATAATATATAGTTAGACTATTATACTGACTTAAAGTTGATATAAAACATACCAAACATACCTAACCTAACCTGGTATTTTAGTGACTCTTTTAGTATTTTTTGTGGCTTATGTATTTTCCTTTCATGTTTGACCGTGTCACGGCACATAATTATAAAGAATATTTTTTTAAACTGCGTGTCCTCGAAACCTATTTGAATATCAAAATAATTTATTAGCTATAAATCCACTGATTTCTTATTCAAGTATTACTTCTCTACTAACATCGGATTAGGATAACTTGTGTCGACTTAGTAAAGTTTAGTTACTGCATGGTGTATGTGTAAAATGCAGCCAAGAACCGAGCAAACAATGCGAAACTCGCCCCCAACGTCAAACCCACCCTCTGTCAACGTGTTATTACAGCTTCTTGCCGAATATCCGATGAGGAAACTTTGCTCTGCCCTAGTTCGCTGGTTTATACTCGCAACTTACGTGACAGTTTCGGAAATTGTAGAATCAACTGGTTTTTCATGGATTTGAAATATCTTCAGATATCGGTACTTTGGACATAGTGTTACTATGTATGTAGTTTGGGGTGTAAGTGTTTCATCAACATTTCTGAACCAAAGCCAACTTCACCTACACGCGGTGCACCCTGCTGACTGATAAACGAAGCTCTGGCGAAAAGAGAGGTAGGAAGCGTAATTGTAGGTAATCTACCCGACTGGGGAATGTACCTCCACCTCACAGAATACCGCAGCCAAATAACAATTCCCTTGAGGGTTGTATTGTTCCTGCGAGTGAATGAGATGACCTCAAAAAGGACGGAGATGCTGCGTTGGCAGCGGGGGTGGCGTCGCGCAAGCGATATTTTACGTTGCCAGCGTTGATATGGCTACGGTAACCGCTTCACATCAGGCGGGCCGTATGCTTGTCTCCCACCCGTCGTAGTATAAAAAAAAAACCGGACAAGTGCGAGTCGGACTCGCCCACCGAGGGTTCCGTAGGTACGTAGGATCATTTTTAAATTTGATATTTTTCATTTTAAATAAGAAATAATGTGTCGAAAAAAATAAATAAAATATATTTTGCAATGTGTACATCAAGCCCTTTCATATGATACCCCATTTGAACTAGTAGTTTCAATTTGAAATTTCGAAATTTTTTTTTAAAAAATATAGACCCCCTATTTTTAAGATCTATTTACAAATGTATAGTTTTGAGATTTATTCCTGTACTTGTAGTCTATAACGATGTTACTTGCCAAATTTCATAGTTCTAGGTCAACGGGAAGTACCCTGTAGGTTTTGATTCCCTTGAGTGTGTCGAAATATGCGTTTTTTGCTGAATAAACGGCCGTAACTTTTTGCTACGTAAACTTAGCAGTTTGATTTTTTTTTAACTTCATGGGACCGTAGACCTGAGTATACAGTTCAAATTTCAGCTTGATACCTCCACGCATTCTCGACATAGAAATTCTTGACAGACAGACAGACAGACAGACAGACAGACAGACAGACAGACAGACAGACAGACAGACAGACAGACAGACAGACAGACAGACAGACAGACGGACAACAAAGTGATCTTATAAGGGTTCCGTTTTTCCTTTTGAGGTTCGGAACCCTAAAAAGAACAAAGTAACTATTATACAGTCAGTGACTTAAGTCTAATTGATGATAGGGGTTTAAAGAACAGCCCCTTACCACCATCTCTTATTGCGATTCAATAATTGAATTCATACCAATGAATAAGCGACTCTATTCCATTTGAAATAGAGTCGCTTATTCATTGGTATGAATAAGCATTCTGTTCAGTTATTGAATCGCAATAAGAGATGGTGGTAAGGGGGCTGTGGCCCTACCGCCGAAGTTGAAGCCGATTCCCGTCGAATATTGTGATATTAAAAATTAAATCTCAACTTATATTTATGGTACTTGTGTTTAGCTTAGGTGGTAGTAACTCTGGAGCTCTACAGACTAAGCTGAAGATGTTTGTCAATAACTTAAAAGTGAGACCTATTTTTAACCGACTCCGAAAAAGGAGGAGGTTCTCGATTCGGCTGTACTTTTTTTTTAATGTTTGCTACTTAATTACGCCGTGATTTATAAACCGATTTGTAAATACTTTTTTTATTTGAAAGAGTATACTACCAGATTGGTCCCATATTTTTTTCATCATCATCATCATCAGCCTGTATCTACCCACTGTTAGGTTAACTATTTCATTCCTCCATCATTGATAAAGCGATTTGATAAAAACATTTTTTATTTGAAAGAGTATACTTCCAGATTGGTCCCATATTTTTTTCATCATCATCAGCCCGTATCTACATACATAAATGTAGAGTCATGTTTGGAATCGTTTTTTTTTTTTTGTTAAAATTATTAGAATCAAAATATTCGATTGTAATCGACTTCCGCTGTGGCGGTAGGGCCCTGATTACAATCATTAAGTCACATCCCGTCTCACCTATATCATCATATCGTCGTCATCATCGTCTCACATATCTTAGGTTTATACCAATAAAATAACAAAAGAGATCTTAGCAAAAATTTTATCAAAAGAAGTTTTAGTCACTGTAAATAATAATTTGTCCAAGAAATTGGATGGCGTAGCAAGCTATGTCGATGTTGCCGTCGTCCTTGTGAAACAATCAAGCTATTGAGGCTTATCTTTAGATCCACAGACCAAATATTTAATAGACAAGGAATGCATGCGTGGCCGGTGTGTCAACAGTAAACTACGAACTTAACATGATAGGAATCTCCATCAGCCGCATACGTAATAAATCGTGGTAAGTTGACTTTATATGATTTAATCTGCTTTATGCTTTTTAACAGACTCCAAAAAAGGAGGAGGTTATCTATACGGCTGTATTTTTTTTAATCTTGTTACTTAATTACTCCGTGATTTATAACCCGATTTGAAAAAAACTTTTTTTATTTGATAGAGTATACTTCCAGATTGGTCCGATATTTTTTTCATCATCATCATCATCATCAGCCTGTATTTATATACATAAATGTAGAGTAATGTTTGGAGTCGATTTTATTTTTGTTAAAATTATATGACACAACATTATACTAGCACAACCAAATTCAGCCAATCACAACACGAAATTATTAGTACTATACTCATATTGCTTGCCTATGGTTGTGTGTTTGGCAGTCTGCTTTCTATACAAATCTAATTGCATACCATTTCCATTTAGCTTCATTTCTGTGATTAGATGGGTTCAATTAAGTACCTCGAACTTTTCCATGCCTGTAGAATATACCCGGAAATGAATAGTGAGCCAAGACAAACATTTGTGTGCATGAACATGTCTGTTTGTCTTGGTCTGGGTGTATTCTATGTATTATAAGTATGTATTTCCAAAAAACATGTATTTAAGTACATACATCAGTTGTCTAGTACCCATAGTACAAGTTTTGCGCTTAATATGGGACTAGATGGCGCTGTGTAAAATTATTATTTATACCTCTAGTCCTCTAATACAACAATCCATAGGTTTATCGTTAGATAGCACCTCATGTGCCGTTTCCTTTCATTGACAAAAAAAATATCGACGGATTTTTATAATTTTTTTGACCCTTTTATGTATTGAAAAATAAGTGATTTGACATCGTATGCGAAGATTCATAATCCAATCGGATAAACATGGTGCTACAATACACTGCTTCTGTCGATCTAAACTTAATGCATCTATGGTCCGTCATTCTGCTCGACAATATATTGGCAAAGTCAATGTTTTGAAGCCACCCAAAGACCATTTTTGTATAGACAAAAAGTTTAACTTTGTAAAACTGTGATCAAAGGCGATTCTTTTACCCAAAAGTGACTCTTATCAGGCCATCTGTCTTCGGTTCCGTACGGTAACGTACGACCCGCCTCCAGCCATAGTGAATTAGGAGTCCACGGAACAAAGAACCACGTATAATCGAGTTATCTTCACGGCTTGCTGCTTGTGTGAATTCAGTAGCGGGGGACTTTCTACAAGGTCGAAAGTCATTGTGATGTTGTTGGAAATCATTGTAGGTATATTGTAGCCATTTGCTGAAATCATATAACTGTAATCAAATTAAATAAATAAATAATTATCCCTGGACAATTTACACAGCGCCATCTAGTCTGCAAACTAAGCAAAGCTTGTACTATGGTAACTAATATAATACTTAGTACTAGATATGTGATATGTACTTATATACATTTTAGACGTGACAACGTCTTATAATTCGATGGAGCCGGCTGCACGCACGAAAAAACTTGACTCATGCGGCGTTACCTCGCTCTGAGGCGTTCCATTAAATTTTTCTTTTGAAAAATGCAAACATTCCATCAGTATTTTCTTATGACGTTGTCACGTTCAACTATCGTCAGTAAACCGACTTTACAGAAAACCGATTTTTTTTTGTAAATATATACTTATAATGTAATGTAATGAAAACACCCAGAACAATACAACCAAACATGTTCATGCACACAAATGTCTGTCTTGTGCGGGGATCGAACCCGCGGTCTCGGGCAAAAAAATAACGGTAACTATATTAAATTTCAAAACGGCATCAACCCATAATTATCCCACCACTGGGATATGAGTCTCCCTTCAATCGAAGGGGTTTAGAGCGTACTCCACCACGCTGCTCAACTGCGGGTTGGCGGAGGCCAGTGTTTTCAAGCCGCCTAAAGGCCACTTATTTGACTTACCGACTGTCGTCTAAATAAGAACCGAGACCTACGGCTTAACGTGTCCATCCTTAGACAGGCTACAGTCTTCGTTGCTTAACTTGCGTGATCTATTTAGACTGACACGCGCAACGACGGTATCGAGCTCCTCACTTCCAAACGAAAGTGATATAAAATATATCACTATACCACTAAGGTGGAAATTCACGTACGGCCCACCAGATGGAAAACATTTACCGAAGTCTATGGACTGATACACATCTGAGGCTTTAATCGCTCGTGTCCGACCCTCTAAGAACCTCTTCATGTCCTTTTATAACCGACTCCAAAAGGAGGAGGTTCTCAATTCGGCTGAATTTTTTTTAATGTTTGTTATACTCCGTGATTTATTAACCGATTTGAAAAAAAAAAATATTTTAAAGAATATACTTCGAGATTGGTTCCATATTTTTTTCCATCATCATCATCATCATCACCCTTAATCTACATACAGAAATGTAGAGTAAAGTTTGGAGTCGGTTTTTTTTTGTTAAAATTATGAGGAACCCCATGTCTCGGAGGAAATGCTCGACGGGGAGTTTATTCCGCAACATTCCACAACAAAATAAGTATGATGTATCGCTTATAGATATTTTAATGGAGATGGAGGGTAGCAAAATCTATCGCTTTTTACTTTTGAGTTAATATCCGGAGTTTGCATTGCGGCCGGTTTTTGTCTGGATTTTTCATTACTGCACCAGACACAGATCGTCTCGAGCGCGACGCTATACAACCCTAGCAGCAGCGCCTTATTATTCACGTTACAGCTTTTGTTTTCAAGGGAACGCTAAACGTGGATATATTTTAATGAATAAATAACTTTAAAATCTATCTGTGTTAAAAATATTTCAATATACTTAAAAATATATTGTTTATTAAATTTCATCGACGACGAGGGATATTTTTCACGACGCCGGATGTCAGACAAATATACTGCCCGCCTAATGTAATGCGGTTACCTAAGCCATTCGCTTTCGATACTAGGAATGGAGTGCAATACTAGGAGCACTGCGCTGACACCACAACTGACACAGAATCTCTCGTAAGTATAAAAAATAGGGTATTTCTCCTGCACGCTATTACATTGTGTGGTGGAATGAACTCCCTGTCAAGGTTTTCCCTAGACTATAGCGTGGAATACTTCACAAAGAGGTTTCTGCAGGGTCGGCAATACGCGAGTCGTGCCTCTAGTGATGCACACGTCCATATGCTGCGTTAACCGCTTTCCATCAGGCAGGCCATATGCTTGTTTTTCATTTTAGTGCTATATAAAAAAAAACACTACCCAGAGCATTGGTATGTTACTGTTGTCTTTTGTGCATTATTTCCTCATCGGGTTTATCACGTCCTACCGCTCTTTCGCCAGTGTTTCGTTTGCTAGACGACAGGGTACACCACGTGTAGCTGAGGCAGTATTGGTCACTGATGTTAAATATAAATTCGTTTGTCTCAATATCTGTAATAAGTATTACTTGCTCTCTCTGGCTTGTGCCAGAGACACTGCAATATTCACTTGCCGGCGATTCGGCTCAACAAGTTTGTGAGTGTTGTTACGGTGCACATTATAGCCAATGAGTGCCGGCGAATGAGCCACTCGCACTCGAATGTACTCGAGCAAACAAGCCTTGAGAGCACTCCAATATTACGCACACAGACACTGTCATCTCTTGTTATCGTAACTTGTAAGTGTTCTGGTCGATATCTTACTAAAATAGATCTACGAGCCAGCGTACCACAGTAGACGTTAGAGAGCAGTATATTAAGTCCTACAATCTGAGGAACTCAATAGCGTCTGTTGCGTGTGTCAGTCTAAATGATTACGCAAGTTAAGCAACGTCTGCCTATGGGTAGGATTTATTTATCTCAAGCTCGTCAACTATCATAACAGGCCCTCCGAGGGCACGTTAAGCCAGCGGCCTTTCTTATCCTGTTCTTACCCTTTGTTAGGTGTAGGCCCATTCGCTTCCCCCACCATTGTAACGATTTTGTCAACGCAGCGCGTGGGATGCCTCCTAATTTTCCACGGCCGGTTTTCGGCCGCCTTTCTGCAATCTTAAACGCCCAGCAGCCATCATTCCTCCTACTCATGTGACCTGCCCATCTCTACTTCAGCCTGGATACTAAGGCGATATCTGCAACTCTGGTGCGCTACCAGAGAGAGAGAGATTGTTTTGTTGCGGATCGTTATTTAAAGAAGCTTATGTTCAGCACGTCCTTCTGCTGAAATGATTTTTTCGTAAATTATTCAAACATTGACGTTGCTGCTTTTGAAACTAAAAGCCTATCCCTCAGTGTTCCAATTTCTTTTCTATTTTTTCTAAGAAACAATTAAGTATTAGGTTTTTCTGACTAAATCAAATATTAAGCTGTATTGTATTGTCAGACAAATTACACAGCGCCATCTAGTCCCAAAGTAAGCGAAGCTTGTGTTATTTGTACTAGATAACTGATAAACATACGTAAATACATTTTTTTTTGTAAATACATACTTATGATACATAGAAAACACCCAGACCAAGACAAACAGACACGTTCATGCACACAAATGTTTGTCCTGTGTGGGAATCGGAAACCCACGAGCGTTGGTGTCGAAGCCGCGTCATTGACCGCTACGCGCCGCCGAGCTCGTCGATCGTCGTGTATAATTCTATAGAACCATCGAAATTAAACGTAAATGGAACTATGACATCTTCGTCGTCTAATAGTAGTTGGGCGCATATTTGTCATATATAAATAAATAAATATTCCTGCACAAAGTACACACTGCCATCTAGTCCCAAACTAAGCAAAGCTTGTACTATGGGTACTAGGTAACTAATATGACGGCAATTTGACTAATTTAGAGCGGAAGTTGAAGTGGTGGCAACTACCCCCGCTCTGACGCAACTCCGAACGCTGGTGGGGCGTGCAAACGATGGCGGCATGGCATGGAGAACGGGCATTGCGCTCATAGCAGTGGCCGGCGTCGCACGTATGAACACCACGTGTTCGGTGGAGTGTCATAGTTTTATTATAACTAATCAGTTGTTACACGTGATTTTGATAGCGAAGTTAGATTGTTGCTTATTGAATTAAAGTCAGTTGTTAGTCAAAGTGATTTTTCTATTCTCCTCGCCCGACAACTCACGCCTATTGCAGTCGAAGTGTTCGAGATGGGGCCACCTGGCGCTACCAACGGGGGAACGACGCCTACATCACAAGTGGGACACGGAGGGCAAGCATCTGAGGAGAGTAGCAATAGTGAGACGTCTACACCTCCAACTAACCCAATTCACTACATGGAAGCCTTTTTAACCCGTATATTAAACACGTCGCAGTCGCATGCACTTGGCACTGCTACAACACAGTTGATTCGTTTCGACCCTGATGAGCCCGAGGCGGACATAGAAGGTTGGTGCAAAATTACCGAGATTATTGTGGATAGTAGAAAACTCGAAGGTGCAGAATTATTGTTAGTTCTTACTCACGCTCACAAAGGGCGAGCTGCTACTTGTTTGACAAAGTTAGAAGCGTCCCAATTGACATGGCCACACGTAAAAGAGCTATTGCTTGCAAAATTTGCGAAACCCATGCCACCGCAAGACCATTTCGATGCCATATTAAGATTTCAAGTAGGTGCAAAAGAAACACCTTGCGAAGCTGCAATGCGTTTATGGAGTTACATTGAGCGCATACCGCGCACAGAAATGTCCGAAGACGTTGTTACAGGATTTGTAATATCTATACTGTGCCAAAAAGAAGCAACGTTTCGGAGAGAAATCAATTCACATAACATCACAACGAGAGCTCAACTATTTCGAGTACTCGGTGGAATCTCGCTTAAACGGAAATGTGATAGTAATGAGGCCATCGAAATAGATGCCAAGAGAACCCGTTACTCCGAACCACGTTTCGTTGGAAACTGCTATCGTTGCGGTACATCGGGGCACAGGGCGAACGACTGCCGTAAGCGACGAGAAGAGTCGGTAAATAAGCCTAAGCTACCAGAACTGAACACAAGAACCTCAGACAAAACGCGGTCACTCACCTGCTTCGTATGTGGACAGATGGGCCATATTGCATCGTCGTGTCCCGAGCGAAAGGGAGGTACAGGTGGAGCGCCGGTCAAAGAGGTCCACATCTGCGAGCGTAAACCTATTACGAGTTCTCTGACTTTGATAGTGGGTCTGCTTGCTCATTGGTAACTAAGAGTATGGCCAGTAAGTTTTCGGGTACTGTTCGTAATGACTTGATACACCTTACGGGTATAGGCAAGGGTAGTATTGCATGTGTCTCGCAAATTCTCAGTATTATTAACATACAAGGCATTTCACTATCTGTGCTGTTGCACATAGTACCGGATGGTACCATAGCAGAACCAGTTATCATAGGGAGAGATATTTTAGATAATAACGTTAATGTTGAAATAGATTGTAAAGAAACTAAATTCTCTTTACGTAAAGTAAACTGCCAGACAATAAAACCTAGTTCCTTTGATTTTGCAAATATTGATAATGATCTAAAGGGCGAAAATAAAAATGCCCTTATTAAGATATTGCAAAAATACGCTGACTTTTTCATTGACGGTATACCAACGCGACGTGTTACAACAGGCGTGCTGCATATAGATCCCATTGATCCAAATAAAATCGTGCAAAGGCGACCTTATAGGTTGTCTCCAGTAGAAAACTCATAGTTAAACTCATGCGAACCCTCATCTTCTCCATATTTCAATATGCTTCAGAGACTTGGACGTTCAAAGCACGCACTAGGTCGACAATAGATGCATTCGAAATGTGGTTCTGGCGCAAAATGTTGGGAATACCATGGACGGCGCGACGCACAAATGTGTCTATTCTCAAGGAGTTGAGAATTACCATCCGTCTTTCGACTATATGCATGCGGAGACTCCTCAAATATTTCGGCCACATTGCCCGAAAAGAACCTGACAACTTTGAAAAGCTTATAGTCGTAGGGCAAGTGGAAGGAAAGAGGAGTAGGGGAAGATCGCCTACCAGGTGGACTGACGCCATCAAGGAAATCACTCATTGCAGCATTCCTATGGCCCTGAAACAAGCTGCATGCCGTGAGGCTTGGAGGAAACTGGTCCAACAAGCTGATGGTGATGGTCACGACCCTCAGTCATGAGGAATCGACCAAGAAGAAGAAGTAGAAAAAGACATAGTCAAGGAAAAGGTAGAATCCCTCATAAAAGCTGGAGTCATTCGCGAGAGTACTTCCCCATTTGCAAGTCCAATTTTACTAGTTAAAAAAAAGGACAATACCGATAGAATGTGCGTAGACTATAGAGAACTAAATGCTAATACACGCCCCGAACATTACCCCCTACCTAGGATAGATGAGCAGATAGACCGCCTTAATGGGGCTCATACTTTTTCTTCTTTAGACATGGCTTCGGGCTACCATCAAATTTTAATAGATCCAAACGGTGACAGCATACAGCGAACAGCGTTTGTGACTCCCGAAGGACAATATGAATATTTAGCCATGCCGTTTGGATTACGAAACGCGGCGTCCGTCTATCAGCGGTGTATTAATAAAGCTTTAGGTCCCTTAAAAGACAAAGTAGCTTTAGCATACATGGACGATGTTCTTTGCTTCGCTAATACTGTCATTCAAGGTCTAGTACATCTAGACTTGACATTGAAAGCATTATCTGATGCCGGTTTTTCATTCAATATTAAGAAATGTAAGTTTATGAAAAATGAAATAGATTACCTTGGATATGTGATAAAGGAAGGAGAGATCACCCCAAATCCAAGAAAAGTACAAGCCTTAGTAGAAGCTCCTACACCCAGAACAGCATCTCAAGTTAGGCAATTCTTAGGCCTCGCCTCTTACTTTAGGCGTTTTATACCAAATTACACTCGCCTAGTTGGTCCACTATATCCCTTGACTAAGTTAAAGGGATCGATAAACTGGACAAGTTCACACGATGACATTCATAAGAGAATTGTCAGGATTCTTACCACGGAGCCAGTTTTGACTATATTCGACCGTAATGCACCTATTGAACTTCACACAGACGCTAGTTCAGATGGCTACGGAGCAATACTGATTCAAAGGAAAAATAATGTTCCCCATGTAGTTTCATATTTTAGGAGAGGCTGTGTTTATGTGGCCTATGAGAGGCTGTGTTTATGTGGCCTATGAGAGGCTGTGTGTGTATGGATAAGACGTGGAAGGGACACTTGAGTGGTAGCAATGCTGTGTAGCGAAATATAGAGAGCTTTGAACGTGTCAGGGATGGGCGAGCATGATAAGGTTCCTTTGCCAATTGTATTTTGTGCCTTTTCAGATTAATATAAGTGAAACGGCGGCAAAACGACGCACGAGGACGTGCGAATGTCAGTCTGGCCGTGACGGCAATTTGACTAATTTAGAGCGGAAGTTGAAGTGGTGGCAACTACCCCCGCTCTGACGCAACTCCGAACGCTGGTGGGGCGTGCAAACGATGGCGGCATGGCATGGAGAACGGGCATTGCGCTCATAGCAGTGGCCGGCGTCGCACGTATGAACACCACGTGTTCGGTGGAGTGTCATAGTTTTATTATAACTAATCAGTTGTTACACGTGATTTTGATAGCGAAGTTAGATTGTTGCTTATTGAATTAAAGTCAGTTGTTAGTCAAAGTGATTTTTCTATTCTCCTCGCCCGACAACTCACGCCTATTGCAGTCGAAGTGTTCGAGATGGGGCCACCTGGCGCTACCAACGGGGGAACGACGCCTACAAATATAATACTTAAATACACAAATTTTATTTGTTGTAAACACATACATACTCATATAATACATAGAAAACACCCAGGCCAAAACATGTTCATGCACACAAAATATTTGTCTTGGACGGGGATCGAACCAGCGACTCCAGAGTCAATATATTCCCAGGATGTTGAGCTCGCAGTGGCGCGTAGCGGAATACCATCAGGTATTCCGCCTTACGTAGTGAAAGATTGCAGGTCAGTTTTTAAAATGCACTTGCTATATATTTATAATGTGTGCCTTAAAAAATATTTCTATCCAAAGCAATGGAAAATACCACGTATACGTACCTGTCCAAAACACGGTTCTGCCACAGATGTTAAAGAACATAGTCCGATAGCTGTGTTGTCTGTATTTGGTAAGCTGTTTCGAGTCCATTTTGCATGCTCGAATTAATCGACAGATGGAAGCACGGCTGGCGGATTCACAATATGGCTTCCGTTTTGGCTTCTCAACTACTACTAATCTTATGTCCTTTTGGACGTATGTAAACAATGATGTTAACTCGGGGTATCTGACACAATATATTTTGATTTTCGAAAAGCATTTAATCAAATGCTATAATGACGTGTTATTATAGAAGTTCGCCGCAATAGGATTTAACGTTTTCGAGGTTTTCTCAAGAGACTACAGCATGGGGTTCTTCAAAAAGGGCGTGAAGAGGTTGTTACAGGGTCGGCAACGCGCGTGTGATGCCCTTGGCGTTCATAGGCTACGGTAACTGCTTTCCATCAGGCGGGCCGTATGCTTGTTTGCCACTTTAGTGGTATAAAAAACAACTCCACACTACTAAACTTTTTTGCTTCATACTTGAGTAATCGTAATAAAATAATACGTGATAAATAAATAAAACACTTTACTTCCTTTGATTGATTACGGCGATGTTGCTTTCTTGGACTGTACTGAAGAGTTACTGGATAAATTGGACCGGATACAAAATCAATGCATACGGTATGTATTTGGATTGAAAAAATTCGACCACATCTCCATGTTCCGTGAGCAACTTGGATGGTATCCAATCAGAATTCGAAGAAATTTCCACATAGCTTCATTTTTGTATAATGTACTTTTCAATCCCTCTGCACCTGGTTACTTGAGAGAGAGATTTCATTTTCGGGACGTGGATAACCGCTTGCGTTCATGTGGACGACTCCTCTTGGACATACCATTCTACAATAATCATATTTACGGCAAATCCTTTTCTATCCTTGCGGCTAAGCTTTGGAACTCCTTACCATGTGATGTAAAAATGTCCTCTTCTGTGGATTCTTTCAAATCGGCTTTAAAAAGATCCTATGATAAAACCTTGAACTGCTAGTATCAACTATATTCAATTCAAATATCACTTAGTGTACCTACTTAATGGGTTAATTTAACTTGTTCTTCGTTTGTAGTCTCATTCCACCCTCGGGATATACATATTTACTAAATCCTCTCAAATATTTAAAGGTTGACTGGAAGAGATCCCTTAGAGGGATAAGTCCGCCTTTGTACTTTTATTCTATGTAAACTTTTATATTATTGTTTTATTTAGTACAATAAAGATATTACAAACAAAAACAATACGTACCTACTATGGATACGTCTCGAACCTTTAAGTTTTTATGGTGTTACTCAGGGTTCGAACTTGGGGCCACTAGAGTTCCTCATTCTTATAAATGATTTGGCGGATGCGGTTAGCTCGGCAAATTATCTATTATTGGCCGACGACCTTATATTATTTTTAAAGGTACGTAATGAAACTTATTGTGAGGTACCTCAATACAGATAAGGTTCTTGAATGGTGTAGGGAGAATGGTTTACAGTTTAATACTGATAAATGTGCAATTAACATAATTTCACATTATTTAATAGGTTACAAAATCTTATTTACGCCAATTACTCTTTATCTAGATAGTAATCGTCTTCATAGTATTAAGATCGAATAGATAGTAATTAAGTCCGTCATTGATGATAGATAGATATTTCTGGACAATTTACACAGCGCCATCTAGTCCCAAATTAAGCGCAAAACTTATGTTATGGGTACTATACAACTGATAAATGTACTTAAATACATTTTTTTTGTAAATATATACTTATAATACATAGAAAACACCCAGACCAAGACAAACAGACATGTTCATGCACACAAATGTTTGTCTTGTGCGGGAATCGAACCCGCGACCTCGTCCACTACCACCGAGCTCGTCAAAAAATCATGATACTCGAGTATCATCAATGACGGACTTGGGAATATAAATTAAGGAGGATTTATCGTTTCATGACCATGTTGTAAAAATTAGTAAGGAACACAAGGCTCTTGGATTCGTATGGAGGCAAGCAAGTGACTTATACTCGATTACTGCTACTAAAGTACGTTACAGCGCTTATGTGCGAAGCAAAATGGATATATATATGGATATATATATATATAGATAGCGCTATCATCTGGAATCCAAATGAATCAAAGTACATCCTCATGATAGTAAAGCTTCAAAGAAAATTTGTCAGGTGGACTTGGTGGACTTCCCAACATTACACCCCAGGCATGTCGGGCATGGCTGGATATAATAAAGGCCATCTTAAACTATGGTGATGCCATTGGGCACATAAGAATTTGGGGCCCTTTTAAAAATAAAGAAAGTGAATTAGTCTAACATTTTTCAACTCTGATCATTTATTGTGGGTCATCAAATCCCTAATATTATAAATGTGAAAGCGAGTTTGTTTGTTACGCTTTCATGCCAAAACTTCATCATGATGTCAATTTTTTTTTAGGATATCACTTTCTATGCACATTAGAAACACTCATTCTTGTGAAAAAAAGTGTAATAATTTTATTTTTTGAGAATAAATGTATGAAAGATATTGTCGGTTCTGTGGGGCCCCCTGAAGATGGGGGGCTCTGGGCACGGGCCCCGTGTGCCTTTATGGCAAAGGCGGTATTATACCGTATAATACCTTAGAAACAAGGCGAACTCTCTCTCTGATAGATTATTAAATATATTTAAATGAAAAAATCAAAAATATCCTACCTAGACTAAAAAAGGCAAGAAATTATATTTTATAAATACACACAACACAGGTATTCGTATTGGTAAAATATGCAACGTCCCCAGGCTGGCGGCGAGTTTTTGTCGCGAGAGCTAAGCCCGACACTTCCCGGCGCACCTGCTCCCGCACTCGAGGCACACCACTATGTAACACGGACAAATAATGCTACATATATACCCATGAAATTACCGATTCAGCCCTGTCGTTCCGTACCCAATAAGAAAAAAACGAAATCCTTAAATATATAGACTAAGAGCCGGCAACGGATTGACGAAACCGTCAGCGCGCCGACTGATTTGGTATCTATAATGTGTAGATCAGTCATGTGAATCGAATGGAGTCGGTCTGCCTGTATGGTGTTGGTGCGTTTGGTAGGTACAACCGTTGAAACACGTTGTGTTTAGTGAGTAGACTATCAGCGCACCGGCTGATTCCAGGATAAAATGATACTATATACAATACCAGTGAGAAGTTCGATGACGTCGTTACGCGTATCAGTCTAATAGAACATGCAAGTTAAACAACGTGTAGCCTATCTACGGATGGGTTTATTTATCTCGAGCTCCTCCCTGCTTCTCAGGTCAGGTTAAGCCATCGCTCCCGGCTGTTGTCATTAGTCGTTAAACCAAGTCAGCGTTGGCCAGTGTTTTCAAGCCGCTTAAAGGCAATCCTTTAAGCGGCTTGAAAACACTGGCCACCGCCAACTCGCAGTTGAACAGCGTGGTGGAATACGCTCTAAACCCCTTCGTTTGAAGGGAGGCCCGTATCCCAGCAGTGGGATGAATAAAGGTTGACGACAGCATCTATACGCACATTATAAAACCAGACGTAACTCGTTGGTGCCTATGGTAGGTATAGCCTTTCAAAGGCGAAAACGAATTTTACTACCGTCACCTCTGCCTGAACAGTTCCTGAATTTCAGCATTTTACTGATAGAGAGTCAGTAAAAATGCTGAATATCAGGAAGAACAAGCTAAGTACTTGGTTCAAGATTATACTTTACGTAACAAGTTGAACGTCAAATATAATTTCTAAACACTTGAGTGGACGAAAATAGATCTTCAAGCTTTCAACCCGAAAAAAATTGTAAATCTATATATATAAAACAAAGTCGGGTTAGTAACACCATTAATAACTCAAGAACTGCTGAATCGATTTTTGATTTTTTGGATTTGTCTCAGCCGAATAGCTATTCATATATCAGGAAAATTTACGAAAATAAATACGATTACATTGTCAGGACAAGGTTTGTATGGGAAATCCACTGGAACGAGATGGGAACGGGATGATTGAGCCACAGCAAAGCGTGGGTGGGCCGCTGGTAAACAATAATTATTATATTTTATCTATACTTCTGGCACAGATTACTTAATTAGTTAACTTTTGGACTGCAAAATTTTGCGGTCAGACATATTTGAATGGTAAATCCCTCGGCGTGAACACAAGTCGCAACCGACTAGTTGTTATGTTTCCTGTTTGCAGTAATGACTAATTAATATGCAGTATGTACTTTTCTCCCTGAATATTTGAAACAAAGTTGCGTATTAACAAGTTTTCGGGAGCTCAGGCTATTTGTTTGAACACTCATTCACGACAAGGCCGCCGGCGGCGGCGCCCGTGCTCGCCGCTCGCTCGTATCCGCCAACATACCCGTAAATTGCCGAGCTCTTAGCCCTGCGAGTGAGATTCTAAGCGGTCTTACATAACGTATACTGCTATTATAACCACGAATTATAACTCCTTTTCGTTTAAGGAATATTTTTCAACTCATAACACAATGAGCTAATATGTGTTTTCTAGAAATGAGGTAGTAAAACTTTGATTTACATATTAATTTCTTACTACCTGTGCCCCACGATTAGGATCACAATAGGACGGAGATTGTGGACATTGAGGGAAATAAGAGATGTACTATGTAAATTATGTAAAAGTAAAGTAAACAAGTCAGTACAACATAATATTATATCACTATCACGTTAAGGATATTTCGAGCACAGCCCCCTCCATCACACGCTGCTCTACCTTGAGTTTACGATAAAGCACATAACGTAAAGGAACATGTCTCTGTGCCGAATTTCATCACTGATAACCCATACTGGCCAGACACTTTCGTCTTCAGGCATTGAGGTATTTTGGACGAGAATATCTTTCGCAATTTCCCGAATGCTGTCCATCCCAGTTGGATTCGATGACATGCTTCTTCCTCGAAGATAGCAGACAATTATCGAATACGGTGGCTACAGGCGAGTGTTCGCCACGTATAGAGAGGGTGGACCGACAAATATACGTATGCAGCCCGTTTAATTTAAGTAATTTATAGCAGATACTTACCAACAAACTACTGCCAAACAAACTATTTATTACATAGAAGATATCTGCACGCAAGGGCCTATTGAAACCCACAAATGTTTCGGAAATCAAATATTTGTTAATCAGACATTTCTGGGCACTCTACTGACTCGATAAACAATACGAATCTAAACAATCAAAGCTTATCCGATAATCCAGATGCCAATAACGTAACACGGCGCTATCAGAAGGGTCAGTTAATCAATTAATATCAGGAATACCTTCGGGCATTCCGGCCGCGTCGCGCAGAGGAAACTCGGAGGAAAGATACTTGCAGGCCGCGGAAACTTCCTGGAAGTTTTCGTGCCCTTCTGACTCCCAAGTATGTTTAACTTTT
Source organism: Hypsopygia costalis (assembly GCA_937001555.2). Taxonomy (NCBI): domain Eukaryota; kingdom Metazoa; phylum Arthropoda; class Insecta; order Lepidoptera; family Pyralidae; genus Hypsopygia; species Hypsopygia costalis. The sequence continues at coordinate 28,087,872 of OW443338.2, forward strand.
CTACGTGTAACTTGACGGTTAATTATATTAATCGATCATTATAATTAATCGAGTCTTAAAGTGTCAAGCGTTATATTTGACGCGTCATAATTTGCCTTATTTCAAGAAACAATTTCAACATTTATTAACTGTAGGGTTCATGATCGCCCGTGACACTGATTGTAATAAGGTCTCACAGAATACCAGCGCCTGGCTTAATAATAATATAAATAAAGACTTAATAATAATATAAATAAAGACTTAATAATAATATAAATAAGGGCCTTAGTCTCCGGCGTGTCTTCATTGGTCGGAGTGTAAACACAAGAAGGCCCGCAGGACTCTCAGCTCTGGCTTGCCTTCATTGGCCGTCCAGAGAGGAGCCGCTAGAGCTATATGCTCCAGGGGTGGAAGTGTTAAAGGGCATCACGCCGCGAGTAACTTCGGAGAAAGCGCAGCACACCTCTCGACATCCCTGAGTCACTCATACCGGCCCCCGGTATGAGTGACTCAAGGACGTGACGCCGGTATGAGTTGCCCCCGGCCGTTTTCCTGGCATTTCGGGGGCCCATCTGTGAGTGGCAAGCCACCGCCTGCCGCTAATAACTAGCAATAGAAGCAGTTATGGCAGGCGTCCGTCCCTTTTCTGTAATAACCCAGTATTTAGTTCACCCAGATCTCATCTCCATAGTCCATTTATTTTCCATCACACTTCGTAATAGTCTCAACGCCTGCCGAGACCTGCTCATGGGTATATCGTTCCATTGACATATCCTGGAGCGGGTCACAGCGGGCGTACAACATTACATCATACTTATCAAAGGAGCCTCTACGCGTTGGATCCATATCCCCGCGCACGTCTATCAAATGACCGGGTCTAAGCCCGTGAGTCCAATAGATATAAATAAATATTCCTGGTCAAATGACACACTGCCTCCTAATCCCAAAATAAGCAAAGCTTGTACTATGGATACTGGATAACTGACATTATCCTTAAATACATTTTTTTTAGAATACATACATTTAATATATAGAAAACACCCAGACCAAAACAAAGAGACATCACTCGACCACCGAGCTCGTCTTTAATCACCGCGGCTAATGCTGAGTGAGTTTCTTTTACATTGTGCACTGCGACACGGTTGGCATTGCACTTAAATTCACTTTCACATTCAAGATAGTCTGATGAAAGTGAATCTAAGCTCTGCGAATTTAGAGTAGTAATGATTTATACATGTTCTTATATTTAATTTGTATGACGTTTCTAAGTGCTTTATAAAGTCCAAGAAATAAAGATATTTTTATTTTTATTTTTATTTTTTTTTGCATTGACGGCTATTGTTATTATTCCTTAATATTTCCGATGTAACTATCTATCTATCTATCTATCAAAATGGCTCGCTTATAAATACATCCATCGATGCAAACGAGTTAGGGAGCTACCTTCATCATGTGAAGTGTTTTATTTGGAGCTCTCCTTCTTGGTGACATTTGTTGGCATATGTAGTTTAGGGGTGTAAGTCGTTCATCAAGATCTTTGAACCAAAGCCAACTTCACCTGCACGCGGTGCACCCTGCTTATTGACAAACGAAGCTCTGACGAAAAGAGATGTAGGGAGCGTAATTGTAAGCTACCCGACTGGGGAATGTACCTCCACCTCACATAATACTGCAGCCAAATAACAATTCCCTTGAGGGTTGTTGAGTTCCTGCGAGTGAGTGAGGTCACCAGAAAGGAAGGAGATGCTGCGTTGGCAGCGGGGGCGGCGGCGCGCGATCGATATTTTAAGTTGCGAACGTTAATATGGCTACGGTAACCGCTTCACATCAGGCAGGCCGTATGCTTGTCTGCCACCCGACGTAGTATAAAAAAAAATGGCGTAATTCATCATTCACCGTAACAAAGCAGAAACCTAAACCTAGCCGGAAATAAACAGCACAATACTATCAACACTATCGCACCGACGCCCGACAAATATATTCAGAGAGGACGCAATGCGATTGTCCCAATGCATTCAAATGTATGCACATGGATAAGTAATCGAATGTTAAGTATTGCCATATAAAAACCACTGACAGAAGGCAAACCCCAATATACTAATCGAGTAAATATGCTCACACAGACCTGTGTGTGCAGACCCTGGCGCTGTGGCTTTCTCTCATAGAAATGTTAGTAGAATAGGATGAACATGAATGGAGCCGCGTCTAGCTATGATATTAACATTCTGCTCCCAGACCTGGCTTGCTTTAAATCATCAAAATTCGAATACCGCCGAGTCAACCATTCATTTACATTTGATATATTATTTTGAGGAACCCGTTGGAAAAACGTCTAACAATGGCGACTTTGATTCTGAGGTCGCGGGATCGATCCCAGCCCTATGTGTGTATGAACTGTCATCTAAACGCTAAGTAGATTAGGATGTAAATATATGGAATTATTTTAATTTTATCCACACGTCGCGTCATGCAATCAGCTAAACATTTAACATTCTTGCTCTAGAGTAGTGATCGAATAGGCACGAGCCTTTTAGCCCTAAACTTCGAGCTTGCGAGTTTCTGCCTTAGCCTTCGAGCCCTTTCAATAAAGCGGCGAGCTTCAAAAAAAGGCTCTTGGCTTTTCCATCAGTGTTCTAGAGACAAGTGGGGTGTAAGTGCTTCAACAACATCTCTGAACCAAAGCCAACTTCACCTGCACGTGGTGCACCCTACTGGCTGACAAACGAAACTCTGGCGAAAAGAGAGGTAGGGATCGTAATTGTAAGCTACCCGAATGGGGAATGTACCTCCACCTCACAGAATACCGCAGCCAAATAACAATTCCCTTGAGAGTTGTTGTGTTTCTACGAGTGAGTGAGGTCAACAGAAAGGAAGGAGATGCTGCGTTGGCAGCGGGGGTGGCGGCGCGCGAGCGATATGTTACGGCTACGGTAACCGCTTTACATCAGGCGGACCGTATGCTTGTCTGCCACCTGTCGTAGAATAAAAAAAAGTGGCTTTCTATCATCGAAACATATAGAATTAGGTAATATAACATAACAATGTCAAAATGTCCAGTGTACTTTGAAAGTACAGGCACGCGACACGAAACAAGAATCGTATCAATCAATCTCATTTCCTTACATGATGATCTGGGGCGATCTTCTGTGTTTATTTAGCCTGTGGTGTCTCGACGGGGAGCGTTCACTGCTCTCGGAGACAGCCTGGCGGCAATTAACATAGAGTAAGGAAGGAGTGCACATTACACAAAGTCTCTGTAATTACAGCTTTCTCCACAGACTGTAGATCTGATGATCCGTGATATAGATCCAAATAAGAGTTTGCGCATCCGTCAATAGTTTCAAAAAAAGATTGCAGGAACACTATTTGTCCCAGTTGTGAATATGTATGCATGCATGGTAGATGTATCTTAAATGTATACATACATGTATCTTATAATATGAATATGTGATTTTTTTTTTCTTTATTATTTGTCAAGTAGATTTTTCGCATAAAGTTATGTTATGTCTATTGCAATAGCTATATATACAAGAGTAAATAACTCTTTAACGAGTCGAAATGTCATTTAATTGTGTTGTTTTTTAGTTCTAAATTTTTGTCTTTCTTTTAGTATGATATCCGTCAAGTGACACTTTCTCTCACTGCCTGTACGGCTGGAAGAGATCTCTTGTAGAGATAATCTCACCTTTGTACACTTATGTTTTAACTATGTTATGCTAATTTATGTGCAATAAAGAATATAATATCAATATAGATAGCGATAGCGAAGAGATCGCTCGACGATAAGACCGCCTTTATGCTAGTACTTAATGTTTTTCACTGATGCATTTTTCTTTTCTTTTGAAGCAATAAATTATATTGTAATGTATTGTACGAGTATTATAATTACGAGTATATCCGATACACCCAGAAGTGATACGTGTTTGTAATTTAGTTTTCGTCATATTTCACCTCAAAACTTAGTTTGCATTTTTGATTTGATACTGATGATTGTTGGTGTACGTTTTTCATGTGATTAAACCTCAAGGGAATTGTTATTTAACTGTAGTATTTTGAGAGGGGAAGTTATTTCCCAAGTCTTTAGAAATACTCTGTACCATACCTCTCTTTTCCCTGAGCCTCTTTCGCTAGTAGGCAGGGTGCACCACGTGCAGATGAGATTGGCTACAAGGATCGTGGTGAACTACTCACACCCCTTATCAACATACCTCATCATGACATATTCGACACAAACTATCAATCACACACATATATAAACAATCATACACACATAAACAATGTTATTAAATATTAGTCTGACATATAAACCGAGTATATAAACGTTGAGGAGACAACACGAAGAATGTAAACAGAAAATTGATGCTTCCGTTTTTATATATTTATGCCGCGTCCGGAAACAATAAAAACGACGCCCTCTTATATAACGAACACGAATATTTTACGAACTTTGAATTGGCATGTAAAGAACTTCAGCTTTGTATGGGTTTTGTAATAAACTTGTTTACGAAAGAGAACAAGTCGATTAAGTTATAATATAACCATAATCATCTGTTTTTTTTTTATACAACTAAAGTGACAAACAAGCATACGGCTCGCCTGATGGAAAGCAGTTACCATAGCCTATGAACGCCTGTAACACCAGGGGCATCACACGCGCGTTGCCGACCCTGTAAAAACCTCTTCACGCCCTTTTTGAAGAACCCCATGCTGTAGTCTCCTGAGAAAACCTCGACAGGCAGTTCATTCCACAGTTTGACAGTACGCGGGAGAAAACTTCTCTGGAACCGCACAGTACGTGACCACTTAGGCTCCAATGTGTGAGGATGAATTCCCTGTCGATGGCAACGGTGCGACTGTAGAAAGAGGCCGTGGGCATCATGTCAAACAACTCCTCTGAACACACCCCATTATACAATCGGTAGAACACACAAAGAGACGCGAAATCTCTTCTCAGACTTAAAGGTTCTAAACCGTTTGTCAGTTTGGATTTGGTTGATCTGTTGAAATAGGGTTCTCCCCTCATTCGAAGGGGTTTAGACCACTCTCCACCATGCAGCTCCACTGCGTGTTGGCGGAGGCCAGTGTTTTCGAGCCGCCCAAAGACCATTGACTTAACTTATCTTAACAACTGTCATCTAACACATACAGCCGGAACCGACGGTTTAACGTACCCTCCGAAGCATAGACGAGCTCGAGATAAAGAAACCCATCCATAGATAGATTACGGTCGACGATGCTTAACTTGCGTGATCGATGAGACAGACTCGCGCAACGGCCTCATCGAGCTCCTCTAAACAAACATACTGTACTCGTCGTCAAACTGGTCACACTTTTTGACATAAATTTATTTTTCTCCTACGGTGATATTTAAATTTCGGAACCCACAGCAACATTATTTTCCCAATATCGCGTCACCTTAAATAATATATTCGGTCGAATACACGTGCCGCGGGCGGGCACAATCAAATCACTCACCCGATTACGGTAACCAGGAATTTTTCACGGGTCAAATGAATCTCGATTCAAAATTACGAATAAACTGGGTACGATATACCATCTGCCGTGTATAGTCATTGGGGTGTAGGTGGTTCATCAACATCTTTGAAGCAAAGCCAACCTCACCTTCACGACGGGGAAGTACCTCCACCTCACAGAATACCGCAGCCAAATAACAATTCCCTTGAAGGTTACTGTGAGTGAGTGAGGTAACCAGAAAGAAAGGAAGGAGTATAGGCTGACAACGGATCGGCGATTCCACGGTCAAGCTGATCTCCATGGACGGTGGTGATTGCTTTCCATCAGGTGACCCTCATGCTCGTTTGCTCCCGTCTCATATAAAAAAAATCACTGACAAACAATAGATACTCTTTAGAAGCTACATCCAATATACCTTCTAACTTCTGCGCGCGGTTTCGTCTACGTCTACATTAAGCTATTAATCCAAAATATACCTATTTTAATGAGTACTACTTTTAAACAAAATAATATCCTTGCCAATTGTTATTGGTACTGTTGTATCATTTAACACTAGGGGATGCTGCGTCAACAGCGGGAGTGCCTGCACGCGAACAGTATACTTGTATTGAAAGCGTCGATACACTACTTATGGTAACCGCTTCGCATGAGACGGTCCGTATGTAGGAATTTTCTTATATGCCTGGTAGTGACATAGATTACTTCTGCCGCCTGTCTGAAGGTAACTACAGTTTATTGATTCCTCTCCTTTCAAAATTATTGAGTGAAAAAGTCACTCTAGGAAAAGAATAGGCTCCAAACCCACTGAAACAATTTTGATGAAACTTGTCACGATTAAAGACCTCGACATGCTTGAGGTTTGTGTCGAAATAAATTGAGATTAATCATGTCCCTGAGGAATGATCATCAAATACATTTTCCATTGAAATCAATGGAAAACATACACTCAGCGAATCTACTCGCTCCACTCAATTTCAATTTCGGCCCCGTGGGTTAAAATCCGGCCTAGTGCATACATACATACAACTTGTACGCATAAAACATCAGAAATGCTGCAAAGGTCAGCCTACAGCCTACAGCTTGTTTGTCAATCAACGTCGTATAAAAAAACACAAACAAACCGGTTACGATAAAAAACATAATCAGAATCCCCTAGAGGCAATTACGTAACACACGCTCGTGTTGCATTTGTCTGTGAATGTTTGAAAGTCAGAACATTCGCGCATACACCGAGGCGTCGGCGTCGGTTCACAATTTATTGGTACCAAGAGAACAAAGTTAGCAACAAACACCGGTCGATGAATTTGTATGCCGTCGACGACCCAGCATTCAGCCGCTAAGTCATACGCTGAAGCGATGAGGTAAGATTTAGACGATGCGACCTTACTAACCTTCGATATCACAGTTATTAAAAAGAAAAACTGCATCAAAAATGACAGTATTTAAATTTACATTGCGAAAATACTTCTTCAAATGAGGCAGCAAGTCATAAGCAAAAATTGAGAAGTTGAAACGCTCCTATTATCTTACGTAGTACATTTTTTAAGTATCAGAAGAAACTAAACAAATATGAACATGTATGCCATGTGCAGGGGCAAGTCATGCGCGGTAGCGATGGTATGCAACTGAAAACAGTGCGTCACGTCACGCACTGTTGCATACGTTTACCTATGAATGTCAAGGAAACAAAGCTACCGAGAATATATCCGTATATCTATTTGTACGTGCTAGCTATTCATAATAATCAATTGGAACAAAGTGGTCATCTCGGCATCATCGATAAAAACGGTAAGAGTTAGAGTGATGCAACCTTCGCTGCCTGTCACAATGAAATTGTACTTGCTTACGTCCACATTCGAGATACGATATACAAAATGATTTTACACTCTTAAATATAATTTTCGAATTTTTTAAACTAAACCTTTAAATGAAACCCTTACGTACTTTCGTACAGTTTGGTATCTCCCTGCCGCAGCCGCTGGTTTGAACAAGACATCACGACGACGGACGTTAATTTTTTCGAAACTGCATGTCGTCATTTTGTATTTGTGATACCACGCCCTTTGTATGGAGAAGGCGAAATGTATCGAAATCTCTATGTTTATTACATTACATGGTTTTGAGGCTGCAAGCGAGCTGTCTAATTAAATTCAGATACAGTTTCAACAACGTGCGCGAAATGCCACGTACGAGTAGTGTAATAAGCGCCGAACTGCTATTCGCTCGTGCGTCCACTCACCGCCATCTCTTATGACTTATGGGGAGCGCGGAACGTGAGCGGCCGATAAATGCGGGCACTCTGTTAAATGGAGCACCCCGGGGCTGACCTCTCAGATAAAACCCGCTAATCAAACTTTTTCACGTCCGACTTTAAAGTGACGCACTTGTAGACGATTTGTTTCAGACCTGGCCATTAGATTGGGACCTAGCTCGCCGGACTAGATGCTCGTGGAATTTCTAATTCAATTATAAATTAGGCCTGTTAACTGTCATTTAAGTAATATGAATACCATTAGGTGAGAAGCAAAGGTTTGCATCCATGAACTCCTAAGTGGTAAAATAAACTCCCTACTGACGTTTTCCCAGGAGACTACAAGATACAGTTGAAATGCTCTCCGTCTGTGTACAGCCATAGAGGTTTAGAGAGTACTACAACTCAACAATCCATACATTCAGGGCGGTGATGGGGTTGAGATGCTGCTGCAGCGCATCCGGCATGATCACAGAGGCACGTGTCGACCACTTTCAGACAGTACTCCGCAAGAGGTGCACGTCGGCAATTGGCAGGCTGCGCGCCAGCCAGCTGAGTAGGTTTACACCTCAATGAAAAAAAATTGAATGCACTAACTTAATCGTAAGGAAATTGTTACTAACAATTTTATGGATTCTCTGGTTTGAAATAAATATATTTTATTTATTTTTTTATAACTATTTTATTATATGTCGTATGGATAGAAAATAGGAATAGGTGGTATGAAATTCGAATACTATAGCGATATTTTGTTATCGAAACCGCCAAAAAAGGCGACAATCCCATTGATCCGGCTATACGGATAGACCCTTAAACTTCCAGTATAAGATGGTCTTGCATAGCCGCGAGCCATTTAGCACTACGTATGACACTCTTGTTATATAGTCAAATGCACGTAAAGCGTTACATTTTTAGTCATAATACTGCATTTGACTGTACAAAAGTAATTAATCGATCGAACAATTTGTATAAAGGATGTATTTAGATTACTAAATTGTCGTATAGCATGTCAAAGAAGAGTTCGATGGCGTTGTGCGTGTCAGTCTAATCGGTTACCCACACTCACCACGATCTTTAGAGCCAAAGCCAACCTCATCTGCGCGTGGTGCACCCTGCCGACTAGCGAAAGAGGCTCTGGTAAAAGAGAGGCAGGGTATAACGTATTTGTAAGCTGCCCGATTGGGGAAGTACCTCCACCTCACAGAATACCGCAGCCCCATAACAATTCCCTTGAGGGTTGTTCTGTTCCTCCGAGTGTGTGACTTCACACCAGAAAAGAGGAGTTGATACATTGGCAGCGGGGGTGGCATGGCGGCGCGCTAGCGATGTTTCATGTCGCGAGCGTTAATATGGCTATGGGAACGGAAGTCGTATAAGAAAAATCCACCACATTCAAATTTACGAGCAGATTTCATAACATTAACTGCTGCACGTCTCATCTTGAACTGGTTTTATATTCATAGCGTAGTTTGAGAAATAAAGTTGAAAACTTTAGTCTAAGACAGACTAAATGTACCTAGATTTATCTGAAATTAGCACAAGGAATGGGCTATTTGTAACAATTGGGTAATTGTTACCTCCGTCGGGACGTAGTTACGACATCGATAGTAATTGCATCACTTCTCTGATAACAACTGAATTCTCAACTACTGGAGTCCTTTGCGGTTTACATTGATAATATACCCTCATAGACAAAACTAACAAATAAAATTTAGTAAAATTAAAAACCACGTGTTCTAATATAAAAATATTTTTTTATTGTAAATGCAAATGTAAATGCAAGTGTAAAAGCCGTTAAAGCGTTTGTAAGTTACAGTAGAATAAAGAAAAAAAACTAAATTTTTGTTCGCAGTCAATATAAATTGGCATACTGTAATCGTGTTTCTGACGGTTTAGTTCCTATGGTACACGTGATTAGAAATGCCAGGGCAAAATGACAGGCATTTACAATAAGTAACCCGTAAATGCCCAATAAATGCCTAGTTTTAGGCATAAAAAGTGAATTTAAAAATTCTTTTTAATCAAAAGTTAACGGCATCACACAAACATATTTATTTATATACCTATTACACTAATTAATAAAAATCTCTCTTTGCTGCCTAATGGCCCTTCATTCAGGTGTGTCATGGGTTTTTATTCAAATACACACGTCAAGCAACGCGTCGACCAAATACTAAGAATAAAGAACACGTTAAACCGTCAGCTGGCTCCGGTTCCTATTGTTAGGTTTCGATAATTTAGTAAGGTGTCAAAAAATCTCCCCATAGAAATTCGTCAAAATCTGGAGGTATATGTATGCTCTGTACTCTTTTGACAAGACTAATTATATATCTCGGCATAGCAGACAATTGTAATGTGCTTTTCATAATATATTCTATGAAAACATCTGGTGTCCATTTCCTTCATAGCCCTACATCATAATTCCTTACAGAGGATACAATTTTTAAAAAGTACTATTCCCGATATATTAATTTTTCTTTATCGAAGGTCTATAATATTCGTTATCTATGCCAATAGTTCCCTTCGGATGTTCGAACTATGAACATGAAGGTAGACAATCTGCTGCGGAGGCATCAACAACATCCATTGAAAGTTCGACGTAACTCATCTCAGGACTAGCCTCGGGCACTGGAGGGCTTATTGTCCTAGGAATACAATGCCGGTCTAGTGGGCCAATAGAAGCCAAATTGCATGGTTCGATTATATTTTATAGACGTAGCTAGTCCATATAACTTGGGAATTGTCTGTTATTGGTATTGAGTGTTCTACAGGGTGTATTTATAATTCTAAAATAGAGAAAAACTCTCACGTTGTGTATTTATACGTGTCTGTACATATGAAATATCATTTAACAAAAAATAATGTGAGGGGTATTTTTAACAGCAATTTAATACCAATATAAACAGGATTATATTTTTTGTCTGTGTGTTTATACGGGCATAACGATGCGGTTTTCAATACCGTAACGTTGTAGTCGACAAGCCTTATTCATGCCACTGCTGGGAATCTGGGATACGGGTCTCCCCTCAATCGAAGGCGTTTTAGAGCGTACCCCACCACGCTGCTCAACTGCGTGTTGGTGGAGTTCAGTGGTTTCAAGCCGCCCAAAGGCCACTTGGCTCAACGACTATGATCTAATGACAACAGCCTGGACCGACAGTTTAACGCTTCGCTGTAGCTCAATTTCCCGTTCCCCTCACCTTCCTGTAGATTTTCCATACAAACCTTGTCCTGACAATTTCATCATATTTTTGGTCGTAAATTGTTAGGTATTATTTTATATATAAAAATTTAAGAAAAAGTTGTTTGGGATAGAAATAAATCCAACAAACCAGAACCATTAAAATTGGTTCAGCTATTTTGGAGTTACAAATGGTGTAACTAATCCCACTTTGTATAAATATGAAATAATAGAATCATAAACAAAAATAAAGTAGGTAGATAAATATTTTAAAAAAATCGTTACGCAAATATAATCCTCTTTGACCGCCGTCAACTCCCGGATTTCCTGTCGGAGCCTCCCATCGTAGGTCAATTTTTATTAGCGGATTAATTCTCGATGAAGGAGGGAGTCTGTCAATTTAAATAAAACCTTTTACATTTTGATAAACTTGATGCTTTTCAGGAAGCTTCCGCTTTTCATGTCACTTACAGCGGCCAATTCAAAGTTAACCTACTTTCGACTCTGGTACTAAATCACAGTATATCTTTAAACTTCTGCCTGCGGGAATATTGGTCTGTCTGTATTGATAGGAATAAAATAATAAAAAATAAAAATAAAGGTTTTGTAAGACGAAAATGTATAGTCTATACACTACATAACAGATTAGAAATTAGACATTCTAATCTGTTATGTAGTGTATAGACTATATCATAACATTGTATAACCTAATCTTATTATTGTTATTTTTTGTTGATAATGGTACCTACATATTTCACGAATGCCTTGAATAGGTGATTTGTAAAAATCTATTTACCACCTAACCTGACCTGTATGTCATGTGTTTTTTGCAAATCAAGTGAATAAATGAATATGAATATGAATATGAATATGAAATGTTCTAAGTTTTGTTATTTATATATATTTGTTATTATATATACTACGCCGCGTGAAATAGAAGCGTATGATATAGCAGACGGTCTGCCTGACACCTCCGATGACACATGCCTGATGTTAGGCAGCTGCCGCAGCATCTAAACGCCTGCAATATCGGGGGCATCACCACAGCATCACACGCGCGTTGTCTAAATTTTAAATATTTATTTTTTCTGTTTTCTTTATAATTAAATTTAAAAAATAATATCATTATTCATCAATATATATTCATTTCAATAAATAGTAGATTATTGCATCGAGCACAAAGTAATTTATTATTGCACCGAGTGCCTGATTTAGAGCCCGAGCGTCAGCGAGGGCTCTAATCTAACAGGCACGAGGGCAACATAAATTACTTAAGGCGAGGTGCATAATCTGCTTTTCTTTCAACTAATACCTATAGGAATAGTAGATAAAAGAAACTCATATCAAACAATTAAAATAGAAGTTTGATATGCACATTGTGTCTTGTACTAACAGTGGATTTTAGCATTGAGTATATGGACCACAACGAAGATGGCTTCATTTTTTTCGATAGTTCACTAAAATATGCCAAGAATACACTCTCTGAGAACGACTTTGCTCCATTTCTATCTTTCCAATCAATAAATTTCTCATAAGATTTTACGTATTGTACTCGAGATTTTAAGGGTAAAAGATTTTCTATAACACTGTCGGCTTCATTTAGAATGTTTTCCGGAGTTAATGTGTCGCTAGATGGCCGAAGCACTCAAAATCAGATAGTATCACACTTTTATCGTTTCCAAAAATATTGTCAAGAAAAATTAACAAAATTCCCGCCAAATCACTTTTTTAAATTTCTTTCATTTTTAACTCAAGAGTTAGCAGCAATCATTTTTTAAATTTGGAACAAGTAGGATAGAAACGAATAATACGTACGAAAAAAAAAGTATTGATATCGGCTGGCTGAATAGAGCTAATCCATTGAGATTGGCACCTTTTGGTACGATTAAAAAAAACTGTGCAATAATGAAATTTCATACATTTTTATTGCTCTAGAGCATTAAAGACTCGTTTTGTACTGAGTTTTTAGTGTGATTGTGATGAAATTAAAGCATAGTTGGAAGAAAAATATATTATTTAATTTAAAATTCATTTATATATTTAATTAAATTATTAATGGTGTTTTATAGAAATTGTAAACTTTTTAAGTAGAAATTAACCTTACCTGCCGCAGAATACGTGATAATATAATAGGTAGGGGAAAAAGTCTTTTCGCATTTTAGTATGTTTGAACTTGTAATAAAATCTCTTTGGTTATACCATTTGTATCTTTCAGGTTTTGATATCTTTAAAAAGTTTAAATTTTAAAAAAGATAATTCCAAATTCAAATTATAGTGCCACAAACTTATCTGGCCCGGTGGCGGGGGCGGTACGATCGACTTAAGTGTTGCCATTAAACGAAATGCCGCCCGTCTTAGAGGAAACATAAAAATCAAAGAAATATATACACTATTAAAATAATAGCATTGATATACTTATTAAATGTGTTGTGTGGTGTTTCAATTAAATATCAATTGCCTTCTATTTTTTGTTGATTAGTTTTAAAAATGCACCATGTTAAGTCGCGATCATAGCTATTATATAATATTAGACAGTTATAATATTGCACAGAAACAACTCGTTGACGATTTTTTTATTATAAGAAATGAAATATGTGTAGAAAAAGATAATATGTATTTAAAAAAAATATACCTCAATGGAATGTGCATACGCGGTAAGTAAATTAATTGTACCTGGGAATACTATATTTCAAGATGGCGGCTTTAGTTCTAAATTTGGCCACCGGGTCAGATATGTTTGTAGCACTGTATAGTGCCACAAACATATCTGGCCCGGTGGCGGGGGCGGTACGATCGACTTAAGTGTTGCTATTAAACGAAATGCCGCCCGTTTTAGAGGAAACATAAAAATCAAAGAAATATATACACTATTAAAATAATAGCATTGATATCCTTATTAATTGTTTTGTGTGGTGTTTCAATTAAATATCAATTGCCTTCTATTTTTTGTTGATTAGTTTTAAAAATGCACCACGTTAAGTCGCGATCATAGCTATTATATAATATTAGAGAGTTATAATATTGCACAGAAACAACTCGTTGACGATTTTTTTACTGTAAGAAATGAAATATGTGTAGAAAAAGATAATATGTATTTAAAAAAATACACCTCAATGGAATGTGCATACGCGGTAAGTAAATTAATTGTACCTGGCAATACTACATTACAAGATGGCGGCTTTAGTTCTAAATTTGGCCACCGGGTCAGATAAGTTTGTAGCACTGTAGGTAAATGTGTGATTTTCATTTGTTTTTTTTACTGTCAAGATGAGTGAATCTAATGAAGAAATTCGATTCATTTTAAAATTTTACTACAAAAAAAGTAAAAATGCAACGCAAGCTGCGAAAAAAAATTGTGACGTTTATGGATCTAGTGCAGTGTCTGTGAGAGTAGCACAAATTTGGTTTAAGCGTTTTCAATCAGGAAATTTTGATGTGAAAGATGCACGTCGCTCTGGTCGCCCTGTTACGGATAAAATGGATGCCATTTTTGAAAAAGTGGAGCAAGATCAGCATATCAGTAGTTACGACGTAGCTGAAGAATTAGGAATTGACCACAAAACAGTTTTGGCGCATTTGAAAAAAGCTGGGTACACTAAAAAGCTCGATATTTGGGTGCCTCACGATCTCACTGAAAGAAACTTAATGAACCGTGTACTCATTGGCGATCCTTTACTACGACGTAATGAAAGCGAACCGTTTTTGAAGAAGCTTATAACTGGTGATGAAAAGTGGATCACGTACGACAAGAACGTGCGAAAAAGGTCGTGGTCAAAGGCCGGTCAGGCTTCACAGACTCTGGCAAAACCCGGGTTAACCCGCAATAAGGTGATGCTGTGTGTATGGTGGGATTGGAAGGGCATTATTCATTATGAGCTGTTACCGCCAGGCAGGACTATCGATTCTGAACTCTACTGTGAACAACTGATTAGATTAGAGCAAAAAGTTGAGAGAAAGCGGCCGGAATTAATTAACAGAAGGGGTGTGATTTTTCATCATGATAACGCTAGACCTCACACATCTTTAGCCACTCAGCAAAAATTAAGAGAGTTTGACTGGAAGGAGTTAATGCATCCGCCGTATAGTCCTGACCTTGCACCTTCTGATTTCCACCTGTTTCGGTCTCTTCAGAATTCTTTAGGCAATGTCAGGTTAACATCACGAGAAGACTGCCAAAACCACTTGTCGTGGTTTTTTGAACAGAAGTCCCAAAATGTCTATAGTAATGGGATCATGTCTCTACCTACAAGATGGCAAAAAGTTATCGAACAAAATGGCACCTACATACTTTAGTTAAATGTAAATAAACTTTAGTAAAAAATGTTTTGAATTTTCATATAAAATACGAAAAGACTTTTTCCCCAACCTAATATATTTTTGAGCTCGGTGGTCGTATGGTTAGACTCCGAGGTCGCGGGATCTTTGACTCCGAGGTCGCGGGCTCGATTCCCGCACAAGACAAACATTTGACGAGCTCGGTGGTCGAATGGTTAGCAATGGCCACTTTGACTCCGAGGTCGCGGGTTCGATCCCCGCACAAGACAAACATTTGTGTGCATGAACATGTCTGTTTGTCTTTGTCTCGGCGTTTTCTCTGTATAATATGTATATATTTATAAAAAAATGTATTTAAGTATTATAGCAGTTATCTAGTACCCATAGCACAAGCTTTGCTTAGTTTGGGACTTTGGGATTTTGTGTGTGATTTGTCCAAGAATATTTAAGAATATTTGTGTGCAAGAACATTCTGTTTGTTTTGGTCTGGGTGTTTTCTATATATTATAAGTATGAATTTACAAAAAAAAAATGTATCTAAGTACATTTATCAGTAGTCTAGTACCCATAACACAAGCTTTGCGCTTACTTTGGGACTAGATGGCGCTGTGTAAATTGTCCAGAAATATTTATTTATTTATTTATAATATGATAAAAACAGGGTAAATAAGGCAGATCGATTTGTTGTATGTAGTAATAGGCAATTAGGCAATGATAGCCGAGTGTACAAGTAAACGGGATGTGTAAATAGAAATGTCACTGAAATCGAAGGTGAGTGTTCACATCCACATTCGCAAACGATAGCTAAAGAAATCCTCAATAACAACTAACAAACCAAGATAAACCCAGTTTATCTCCGAGACACGACTACATCCATCTCCTCGAGCGACTAAGAAACACCGGAATTATATTAGGTTCAGCCGGATTACCGGAACCGGCCCGGATCAGAACTATTCCGGTTAGTGCCGGCGGCGAAGGCTGAGAAAAAGTTTTAATTGACACGACCCTCCTCAATTATAAATACAAAACAGATTTAAGTACGGTTAATCAGAGATTTATAAGTCGTCTCATTTGTAACCTTACTTTTTTTTATAGTAATGGTCATCTGATGATGATTCATCAGCCTGGAACCGCAACTGGATATAGGCCTTCCTCAATGCATGCTTTTCATTTGCGATTGTCGACTTTCTGCATCTAACGACTTCCAGCTGCCTTAATGACAAAGATGTAAGTAGCCAAGTACTTTGTCCGGAGTCAAAGTCAACCACAATGTATAACCACATGTGCATGGTACACCCCGTCGATCAGCGGACGAGGCTCTGGTAACTTGCAATTGCAAACAAGTAGTTGTTAAAGTGCTTGTGGTTTTGCTCGATATGGGAAAAAGTACCCTGCGTTCTTCGAGTTCAGGCGGTATATATTTTACCAGTTTTTTTTATACCATTAAGGTGTCAAACAAACAAACGGCCCACCACATGGAAAGCAGTTACCGTATCCATAGGATACGGTGGCCGTATGTTAGTTTGCCACCTTAGTGGTAAAAAAAATTGGTAAAATATATACCGTTGTAACATGCTACTATGGATGCCTGTAACATAAGAGGCATCACAAGAAACCCATGCTCTAGTCTCCTAGGAAAACCTCAACAGGCAGTTCAATTCACAGCTTGATAGTACGTAGAAGAAAACTTTCTCTGGAACCGCACAGTACGTGACCACTTCGGTCCTAATGTGTAAGAATGAATTTCCTGTAGATCGCGAGCGGTGCGACTGTAGGAGGCCGTAATAAATTTTCAATTAATTCAAAATATAATAACAGTAACACCTGGATTAGTCCAGGTGTACTTCCCCGCGCTGCTCAACTTTGTGTTGGTGGAGACCTGTGTTTTCAAGCTGCTCAAAGGCTACTGACTTGGCTTAATCACTCTCATCTATTGACAACAGCCGGAACCGTCTACTTAACGTGCCTTCCGAAGCACGGAGGATATCGACGGCACGGAGGGGTGACGTCATGCTTCATGCTTGCATGCCACAAAATTTCGGATTACATATTTTTTCACAACCCCCTCAATATTGGTATCAAATGAAAGGGTTTGACTAGACTAGAAGGTCGGGGCTATTTTAAATTTTTAATTTAATTGTCTTGTCCTGCAAGTAACTGAGGAAGTGCAGGTGCAGTATATTAAGTAGCAATCATTTATACTATAAACGAGTATTATTGTCACACTATTTGTATATGACCATTTGTCATGAGATGAACTATATGTATGTGTTATCGTCAATGTAATAAATTAGTTATTATTCATACTGGCCGTTACTTGGTCAATGTCATGTTTGTCTATAACACATGTTTTGATTAGATTTGAGTTGATTTTTGGTTAGGTTAGGGGTTTCTTGTGTCCTGTCATCGGAAATAGGAGCTCCGCTCGTCAACCTAGATGATGAATGATGTGGCGCCAAGTAAGCTTAATTATTGATAATTGCCAATTTATTACATTGGCAGGCCATTATAAATAACGACCAATTTATTACTTTGACATATATATTGGTTTTAAAATCTTAAAGTTCATATGATCAAAAATACCTAACTAATAGTGTACGGCCATTTCATTCACATGAGGCTAACTATACAGTGTATCCCGGGATAAAGTATAACTCTGAAAGGGTGTGAAAATATAGAAAAAAATATCGACAAAAAAAATATGAAAAAAAATAAAAATGGAAAAATGAAAACTAATAAGGACTCTATGTATAGAAATATCGATTTCTTTCAAAGTAATCGGTCGATTTCGTTGAAATCAATAAATAATCATATCAGTTAGTAAGTAATGAGATTACGATACCAAATATAAAGCAAAAAAGTGACTGTCATTACCTAAACTGTGCTTTTAGTATAAAAGTGTTTATTATTTCACATTTTTAGGGTTCCGAACCTCAAAAGGAAAAACGGAACCCTTATAAGATCACTTTGTTGTCCGTGTGTCTGTCTGTCTGTCTGTCTGTCTGTCTGTCTGTCTGTCTGTCTGTCTGTCAAGAATTTCTATGTCGAGAATGCGTGGAGGTATCAAGCTGAAATTTGAACTGTATACTCAGGTCTACGGTCCCATGAAGTTAAAAAAAAATCAAACTGCTAAGTTTACGTAGAAAAAAGTTACGGCCGTTTATTCAGCAAAAAACGCATATTTCGACACACTCAAGGGAATCAAAACCTATAGGGTACTTCCCGTTGACCTAGAACTATGAAATTTGGCAAATAACATCGTTATAGACTACAAGTACAGGAATAACTCTCAAAACTATACATTTGTAAATAGATCTTAAAAAATAGGGGGTCTATATTTTTTATAGGGTGTCGAAATTTCAAATTGAAACTACTAGTTCAAATGGGGTATCATATGAAAGGGCTTGATGTACACATTGCAAAATATATTTTATTTATTTTTTTCGACGCATTATTTCTTATTTATAATGAAAAATATCTAATTTAATAATGATACTACGTACCTACGGAACCCTCGGTGGGCGAGTCCGACTCGCACTTGTCCAGTTTTTTTTTTTTTATTAGGTCAATATTTCTCATAATTATGGCCGTATTACCTGAGATTGTTGAGGTGCACACCTAAAGCTGGACATAATCAGCATACTTTAATAGCTCATAGCTACCGCATTCTTTACTTTGTATCTTGGTTTTAAAAACATAACATCCATATACGACAAAAATAAAAGTAAACAACGATATCACACTTTTCCCACATAATACGTTTGATGTGACGTCATAAAGTGTGGCAGCGAACATGACACGGGATGAGAAAAGAAAATACGTTGACGAATGACATTCGGTAGTTTGGGAACCAGCGGGGGATCCGTAAAGTATAGAAAAATCATAACGCACGATTGAACATCGGCGCAAACTCCCGCTGGCGTCGGGAACAGAACGGCAAGACGGGCCGAGGTCAAGGGACAGGGTTCCATGACACGTTGAAATGAATACTACATTATATCGTGGCCGGTATTTTTTGTATACTATAACAGAAGTTAAGTGCATATAAATTTGTTATTATTCTATTATATAAAAAAATGTAAAGTTTATGTTAAATCAAAGGCTCCAAGAAATCATTGGCCTGAGACCTCAAGATAGAGAATCATTAGAAGAATAAGACGTAGGTTAAAGGTCTTTAAAACTTTACAATCAACCTGATTATATGATTATATATATATATATATATATATATATATATATATATATATATATATATATATATATATATATATATATATATATATATATATATATATATATATATATATATATATATTCTTAAACCACTCAAGTGGGAAACGAGTATATTATCCAGTAAACATCCCTAGTTCAAGTTGACCATCAGGAAGGAAGAAGTTACTGCGATCCCAGCGAAATGGGGGCCGCACGCAAGATTCTTTTTTTTATACCACTAGAGTGGCAAACAAGGTTACGGCCCACCTGGTGGAAAGCAGCTACCGCAGCCTATGAACGCCTGTAACACCAACACCTCCAAAACCTCAACCAACCAATACCTCTTCACGCCCTTTTATATTTATACATTATATTGCCAAAGCCTATAGGTTACGGTAATCGCTTAACATCAGGTTGTATGCTTGTCGTTGGTTAAAAAAATATAAGATTGTTTTTTCAAATCTGTGATTTTCTACAACCCGCGACTACTCAGTTGCAGTTTCAATTAACTCAGACTGTTAATTAATAGTTACAAACTACGAATACTAAACACGCAGTTAAAGTTTCAACAATTTTAATAATCGTGTGCAAATGAAATCAGCTACGTTTAAACGTTTATTTTCGTAGGGAACCCCAAAAGATAAACATCGTCCTTCACCCTTCACCCTGTCGATATACCACCTGACCACCTTTCACATTCCTTTCGCCCTTATTGTTCAGGTTCAGTGCGTAGCAACGAAATTGACGGCATGTTCGCTTGAAACTACTTGGCAAGTTAGCAAATAATCTGCTACTCTTGAAGATTAAGAAACGGGAAAAGCCTTATTTCCTCCAAGTACTACTGCGTTGCACTACCAGTATATGGGAAATATTTATTGTCCGTGACGCTACCGGTACGGTCATCATCATCCGAGTCGCAAGTCGCAAGCTTTCCGTGGGATGCCTGGTTGCCTACATTTCCCATAGCCCATTAAACACTTTGAGACCCGGTAAACTCACAGCGCCGGTCGCTACGCGGGTCGCTCGGCAAACGTACTCTTGAATTATGTCGCGCTTTCATCATGTAACTCTCGTGGGAATGGATAATGTAGTAGTATCCCGGTTGCTTTCTACATCGCGGTACTACTGACTCAGTGTCCGTAGAATTCAGTTTGTGAACCGAGTCAGACTAAACTTTCTTACGCTTCACCACAGTACTGATGGCTACCGCTGCCCTCCATCAGGATCCAGGTACTACGCCCCTGTGGCTCGCCTCCTCCGTTGGTTTGACCGTACCCACAACTATTGTCTCCGCCCTTCTCCACCGTTAAGGAACCCGTAACCCTGGGCACGGGCTCCGCGCTATACCCCGCAAAACTGGGTCCCTGCTGAACTTTGCCATCGTTACACTCTGACCTACTAGAATGTAAGATGGCCACCCCCCACGGCGAGGACGCGCCAGACAGGAATTGCCCAAGTGAAGAGTAGAGAAGGTGATTCTACTCCTTCAGGGGCCGGATTAATGGACGTGTTTGATCCCAACTATCTACCATGGTACTAAACGCACTTTTAGTATTTTTTTAAATAATACTCGATAATTTCAACGTTTCCATTGCCTCTTGGTGTTCTTATTAGTGTTCATCTTTGTTTCAATTTATTTTCAGAATATGCAACAGTTATGATATGCTCTCAAACTCATGTAAAAGATTAACCTCCCATAATATTACGCAGCAGTGCCTAGGGAACAAAAAGATTATAATATCATGGGTAGTGAGTAAATTAACGGGGAGTAATGAGTTTAATCAGCCAATGAATGAATGGAGGCACGGGAAACAAAAATATCCCGCGACATTACTGGTAATGTAACATAGTATTGCCTAGGGAGAAAGTCTGAGTAGATTTAAATTCATCGGCATCGGCATCTATCAATAATCATCCCACTGTTAGGATACGGGTCTTCCTTTAATCGAAGGGGTTAAGAGCATACTCCGCCACGCTGCTCAACTGCGGGTTGGCGGAGGCCAGTGTTTTCAAGCCGCCCTAGGGCCACTGACTTGGCTTAACGAATGTCATCAAATGACTGCCACCGAAACAACAGCCGACGGCTTAACGTGCCCTCCGAAGCACGGAGGAGCTCGAGATAAATAAAACCATCCATAGACAGGTTGCGGTCGACATTGCTTAACTTGCGTGTTCGATTAGACTGACACACAACGCCGCCATCGAGCTCCTTTTCTCCTGATTGTAACGCCTTGTAATTCGACTATCTGCAATGTGCCAATCTGAAATTAACTGCACCACAATAGACATAATATAGATCTCGAACTACATCCTAAATGGTAGATGGTCCTAATGATTCTTCTACTTTAATAATGATTACTCACTTACGTTGTACTTACGCATATTTTGTATCTATCCACAGCAATGCTCGCTATTTTAACATTAGCTTACGAAAATAATAGATGCGTCTGTAATAATACATTACCACGACGCTAAATGCATTGACGTAAAATATTGCCGCTATATTTTGAGAGGTGCAATCAATATCAAAATATTGATTATATTTTGATGTTACAATATAATAATAATATTTTCTTCCAACTATGCTTTAATTTCATCACAATCACACTAAAAACTCAGTACAAAACGAGTCTTTAATGCTCTAGAGCAATAAAAATGTATGAAATTTCATTATTGCACAGTTTTTTTTAATCGCACCAAAAGGTGCCAATCTCAATGGATTAGCTCTATTCAGCCAGCCGATATCAATACTTTTTTTTTTCGTACGTATTATTCGTTTCTATCCTACTTGTTCCAAATTTAAAAAATGATTGCTGCTAACTCTGAGTTAAAAATGAAAGAAATTTAAAAAAGTGATTTGGCGGGAACTTTGTTAATTTTGCTTGACAATATTTTTGGAAACGATAAAAGTGTGATACTATCTGATTTTGAGTGCTTCGGCTTCGAATTAAAATGGAATCATCTAGCGACACATTAACTCCGGAAAACATTCTAAATGAAGCCGACAGTGTTATAGAAACTTCTATTTTAACTGTTTGATATGAGTTTCTTTTATCTACTATTCCTATAGGTATTAGTTGAAAGAAAAGCAGATTATGCACCTCGCCTTAAGTAATTTATATTGCCCTCGTGCCTGTTAGATTAGAGCCCTCGCTTACGCTCGGGCTCTAAATCAGGCACTCGGTGCAATAATAAATTACTTTGTGCTCGATGCAATAATCTACTATTTTACGTCAACATCAAACATACAACAAACGATCTTGTTTAAGAATACATATATTATTGCTTAAAATTCACTTACATTGCTATCGCCCTCTATGACCACACATTCATAATAAATTGTGAATTTTAATAATATACGCGTTAGTAACTATGTATGTATTACATTATTAAAATTCATCTATTTATACAGACAATAAATTTGTGTGAAGGGATACATAAGTTTCACGCCTATGTACATATTCATACAATCTTGCAGACGACCGTGTGGGACAGTTCCATTACTGTTAAAAATGGGCTTGCATCCATCATGGCGAGATCCCCGCGAATTCTAACTCGATACAAAATCGACCGCATCCGTCAGAGCCGATAGCGTCGCTCGCCATGTGGATAGGGTTACCACATGACTTAAAATCCTTACTTATTTAATTAGTTAATGTTTTTGTTCTATTAAATCCCTTCGTCGCTGAATATCATATTCTCAAAAGACTACATTCGTAAACCATCACTTTCGCATAACACGAATTTCGCAAAACATCATATTGTCATAACATCATATTTTCAAAATATCATCATCTTCTAATACCAATACCAATCACCATTTACCAATGTGGTCTTTTAATAATATGATATTCAGCGACGGAGGGCTCAATTCTGTAGTATTAAAATGTTTATATCGACCACCCACCGAGGGATTAAAATAGGTTTTTCTTGTATTCTATCAGCGGAATAAGAGTTCGTTCATGAATAATTTGGAGCCAAGTAAACTTAATTTGGTATTTATTACATTAACCATTTTATATTGTTATTACCTTTTGAAGTAACAAAACTATTATTTGTAACCACTAAATAACACTGGGAATATTCTTACTTGCCATATTGTAAACTAAACGATACTAGCGACGCGGCGATCAAGAAATATACTAATTTAATAATAAAGCGAGTTTCAGTCAGCTGTGGTGTTGAAAGTTTTAAATGCCATAATGATTCTACTGTTAAACTATGTGTGGAATGGCGTTGTTCAATGAAACAGCTAGCCATTCGATTGAATTGCTCTATAACCATAGTTATTCAATCATATAAACATTTTCTTCACAAATATTGATTTCTAGGTCAAGTCATTGATTATTCGGTGAAAGAAACAAGAAAATATAGATAGCGCCTGTGGAAATACAGCGGCAATATTTTAGGTCAATGCATTAACGTTGTTAAATATTACAGGCGTATGTACTCCGTGCCAACCCTGGCTGCGCATCAATCTCCAATGGAAACTTTTAGTTGGGTTTGGTTATTCCACAATGTTAGATATTGTCATACATCAACTTTGTTCGATGGTAAAGGCTTGTAGTAGGTACATATAAATTCTGTTATGAAATTGACAAGCAGTAGTTTACCATGTAAATGAACTATTTGTCAGGAACAGTTTACAATTTAGAGTTATCGTTGAATGTATGCAGCGCAGGGGCGGAGTAAGGCCTAGGCAACTTAGGCACGTGCCAAGGGCCCGTCATTTTTAGGGCCCGAAAGTTAGGTTTTAAATTTTTTTGGACCCCGGAAGTTGGGTTTTCAAGAGAGGAAGAACATGATATACTAGCAACACCTATGATATACTAGCGTCTATCCACGGCTTCCCCCGCATGAACACAGTCAGTACATGGATAAAAAAAAAATGTGTTGCACTCCGGGAGTGCCGGTAGAAGTGAAAACTTGAACTTTAACATTGTGCATTTTTGAATGTTTTGGAATGGTTAGGGAATAATTTCGCACGAATTGCTTTATTTATCAGTATAAAAGTACTACGATTTATGTGGTAAAATACAATATTCATTTATTGCGCTATCGTACACAAACACAATTTATATTAAATTAAAAATAAACAGCAGGAGCAGGCATACATTTTCGCCGCGCCGGCGGTCTACTCTCCCTCCGTCTTACGAATTTTCGATCAGGTCACGTGTCCTGACGCGAGTTTATCATTTTTTTACCCATCCCAAAAAGTGCACAACACCGCTAAAGAAGTTTTCACTTCAAAAATATCTTATGGAGTAATATAAAACATATTCTATATGTATGCCAAATTTCATTCAAAACCATACAACCGTTTACCTGCAACAAACATCCATCCATACGTGCAACAAACATCCATCCATACTTCCACATAGACTTTTTTTTTACCAATAACAACAACAAGCATATGGCTTGCCTAGTGGAAAGCTGTTACCGCTGCCAATGGGTGTGGTCAACCCTAAAACCTTTTTAACACCTTTTTGAAGAACTTTCCCATTTTATAATATTAATAGTTTACTGAATTTAACTACGAGTGGATAACACAAAAAAATATAAAAAAAATAACAGTAAAAGCGGGAGAAAATGGAGGTGAATAACTGACTCGGCAGATTTGGCCAGACCACTGCCACTTGCTGACTCCTAGAGCTATTTCTCAAAAAAACCGAAGAAATTCGACGAAGAACCAAAGTGGTCGACACCACTTTGGTTCTTCGTCGAATTTCTTCGGTCCGGATTATAAACTCCAAGCATTGCTCTCTCCATCGTTCGCTGTGCCACTATTAGTTTATGAACCAGCCCAACGATCAGCGTCCAAGTCTCTGCACCGTAATCTTTAATTAGCTGTGTATAATTCCAAAGGTGTATTAATGCCAAAGGTGTGATATTTCACACAATACATTTTATATGACGTTGCATGATATGAGGGTCACTGTTCGTAAAGAAGGTACCTTCAGCCCTTTTCGTGTTTACTCCTGCTAATTGCCATATTCAAATCTATTCAAACGACCTTTTTTAAACCCTTTTATCCTATCTACTTGTCTATAGTATTAGAAATGCGATCTGTGAATTTTTAATCCCCTCCGATCCCCCGAGTCAATTTCCCGTTATTTTCCGACCCTTTGTTTTGCCATTATTAATTAAAAGTTAATTTAATTGCGTCGAGAGAGGGTTTCGCTTCAGTTAGCGCTATTGACAAGCATATTTTTATTTTTATTGCCTGACATAATTTTGTTTTTAAATTTTAATTATTTTTTTTTATTTTAGTGCGTTAATTGAAACCTGCAAAATAAAATTTATAGAAAACAATTGCGCTAGCAAAAGCCTTTGTTCGCATATACATATAACAGACAGATTATCATATGAGTAGATTCTCAAAAAAACGGAAATTGTACCGTGTGAGTGCATTTTAATAAAGAGAATTGCCCCTCAAAGTTAACAAATCATATGTCCAACAAGAAACATTAGAAGCTTATCTTGGCTCTGGTGATGTCCAGGAATACCTATAAATGTAACTAAGACACATCGAAATGAATGTGTTTTGCCTGTTGTCATCGCTAGGCGGAAACACGCTAATACCAGCTTGCACCTTGTGATTCGATTCAGAGACTAGCTGTGAGAATTCTCCACGATGTCACGGTTACACACAACATTGAGCCATTAAGTCTGAGGAGGGATTTTGCCTCTCTTTGTGTGTTCTGCCGCTTGTACAATGGATTGCTTTTAAAGGACTGGTTTGACACGATGCCCACGGCCTCCTTCTACATCGCACTGCTCGTCATCGGCAGAAGAAGAAGAAGAAAAACATTTATTTGCACACTTTACACAGTACTATACAAACAAGTTCAACAGACACAATAAGATTAAAACATAAGAAAATTTTAAGCACTGTGCAATGTCACAAAATGGTCCCAACTCAGTATGAAAACCGAAATCTGCAGTAGACTCGGCATTGATTTTCAGTTAGGACCAGTTGCGACATCACGGACATACAAGCTTAGAAACAACAAGAAACAAATAAAAGATTTATACACAAAAAAATCAATAATAATAATAAAAACATAATATTATATTATGTTCCCATTACATGGGATTTTTTTGTTCCAAATACTATCAGATAGGATAGGTAATACAAAAACCACAAATCCTGTGTAGCTTTTATTTTGTAAATTAATGTCACGCGGCACGACCTGTGTTGTACAATTTATGTTGTGTTTACTTTTTTTTTTATACTACGTCGCGTGGCAGACAAGCATACGGCCCGTCTGATGTGAAGCGGTTGCCGTAGCCATATTAACGCTCGCAACATAAAATATCGCTCGCGCGCCGCCACGCCCGCTGCCAACGCAGCATCTCCTTCTTTTCTGGTAACCTCACTCACTCGCAGGAACACAACAACCCTCAAGGGAATTATTATTTGGCTGCGGTATTCTGTAAGGTGGAGGTACATTCCCCAGTCGAGTAGCTTACAATTACGCTCCTTACCTCTCTTTTCGCCAGAGCTTCGTCTGTCAGTCAGCAGAGTGCACCGCGTGCAGGTGAAGTTGGCTTTGGTTCAAAGGTGTTGATGAACCACTTACACCCCAACTTTCCTTTACAATATAAATCGTTTATAATAAAATATATATAATAAAAGAAAGGAAGGTTTAGTGAGCATATGATAAATGCCCCGCTCGGCTCTGAATGCGAGTAATTCGCTGGAAATGGAATTAAAAGGCATGATTGCAGCTTCACGAGATATTTAATAAATACCCAACAATATCGGCTCGATCAGCACGCGTATATTGAATTACTTATTGGAAATTGGTAATTGTTTCCTGGCAATAACTATGTTTTTAATATTATGTATGTATCTTTTGCATTTATAAAAGGCAACCATTACTGACTGATCTATCAACGCGCAGCTCTAATCACTAGACGATTGCCATCGGAATTTTTGAATGCAAAAATGAAACTACTGCTTAGATTGTTATTCATTATATATTTACCTCAGTTGGTAGAAACCCTAGAGTTCTATCGACTAAGCTGAAGATGTTTGTCAATAACTTTAACCTAAGATCACTTTTTGGAATCGAAAATACCGATGGTAATCGACTTGAGTTTCCGCGGTAGGGCCCCGGATCAGGTAGGAATATAAATCAACTCATTTTAATTGCTATTAAACAGTCATACAACCTTATAACACATTGATACACCTCAACCTTATAAAACATTGTCAACCTCATTGCACCCTGAATTAAAAATAATGTGACTAGAACAAATTCCATTTGTTACCCACGAATTGCTGTAAAATACAAATGGAATTCGAATTAAATTCGAAAGAACAAATCAAAACTCTAATTGACATGAGACATTGAAAAATCAATTGAACCCCAAGACTGCGCCAAGCGAGCTCTTCACATCGAGAAACAAATGGTGAAACTTGTTGCGACAGCCGCTTTGTCTTGGCAGCTGACAGATCGAGCTGATCGACGGACAAAACGGCCGTGCACTTGAGCGATACACTTAGGACGCTCTTCCATCAAAGGTAAAAGAACATTATGTTTACATATAAATGTTTAATTCAATACCCGAAAGGCTTGACTTAGAGTCAAAGTCAAGCCTTCCAGCAACACATAAGCACAACAGAAATCCTCCTTTTATTTAAGGTGAAGTGAGTCCAGGAAACACGCTTATTGAAAGAATAGTTCTATTAAACTATTTCAATTTGGTTCCTAGAAATTTAACTATGAAATCTTAAGTCCTTTCTGCAGGGCACAAAGCTATTGAAAACACAATTAATATTTTTTGGCTCGATAGAAAAAAATCGCGAACTTACTCTCTAAATTTGCACTAAGTAAAAATTGTAACTATTTAATACAATTTTTTTATAAGGAAATTATACCAAAATTTTCAAAATTTTAATTACGAGAGCACTATGCTATTACTTTTAAAAATAAAATAATTTAAATAAAATAATTAAAAGAATAACGATTTACGGTCGCGCACCCTCCCCGATTCTCGATCGCTCTCAACGTCAGTGCTCTAGGAGCTGCGTTCGAGGTAGGACCTGTGCCGCGCGTCCGTTCAACGCGTTGTCAATAAACACGTCGAAATAAACACAGTGTAGGAATATCAGTAAGACAACAAAACAACGATGATGATGATACATTTATTTTTTTACTGAGACCCGGTTTTTTTTTCTCATGCTAGATGTTTCTTTGGAAAACTTTATTATAAATCTTTCTTGGAATATCTGTAAACCCACATTGAAATTCGTTCAGTAGCGATTGAGTTTATCGCATACATGTAGGTACGCGATCATCGAAATCGGTTTGGCCGTTTCGGCGTCATAATTTTTATTTTTTATACTTCGTCGGGCCGTAAAAACATACGGCCCGCCTGATCTGAAATGGTTACCGTATTTATAATAACGCTCGCAACTTAAAATATTGCTCGCGCACCGCCACTCCCGCTACCAACACAGCAACTCCTTCCTTTCTGGTGACCTCACTCACTCGCAGGAACACAACAACTCTCAAGGGAATTGTTATTTGGCTGCGGTATTCTGTGAGGTGGAGGTAAATTCCCCAGTCGGGTAGCTTACAATTACGCTCCCTACCTCCCTTTGCCAGCGCTTCGTTTGTCAGTCAGCAGGGTGCACGGGGTGCAGGTAAAATTGGCTTTGGTTCAAAGATGTTGATGAACCAATTACAGCCCAGATATAGTGATAACCCCAAAGATAGTGGAACAAACAGACATCCATACTTTCGCATTTATAATATTAGTAGGTAGATAGTTAATTGATTCAGGTGTTATTTTGCGGAAGTCAAATTTACAGGCAATTTGATCTACACTACTTTGCGTGCTTCCGCCACCAACGTTTTTGGTGTAGGACACGACTTACGCTACGCTTAATATTTTTTTGGTGTAGGAGCTAGGACGTTGGATCATTAATATTTTAGGGTGTAAGTGGTTCATCAACATCTTTAAACAAAAGCCAACTTCACTTGCGCGCTGTGTACCCTGCTGACAAACGAAGCTCTGGCGAAAAGAGAGGTAGGGAGCGTAATTGTAAGCTACCCGACTGGGGAATTACATCCATCTCACAGAATACCGCAGCCAAATAACAATTCTCTCAATCAATCATAAAATCAAATCAATATATTTTTTTGTAAATACATACATACAAACTGTTACCCGTGGCTTCGCCCGCGTGGTCCATGGAAGCTGCCATTAATTTGTGTAGGTATATTTTTTTCTTGTTGTCATTTTTTTACTTGATGGGATAAAAAGTAGCTTATGACACTCTCCAGACCGTAAACTATCCCCGTTAACAAAAATCGTGTCGGTACTTAGGTTACTTTCGATGTAAAAGAAGGACAAATGATTACAAAGTTTATTTTTCCCATTGGATTAAGATGTTTTTCCGTGATAAAAAGTAGCTTATGTCACTCTCCAGATCGTAAACTATCCCCATTAAAAAAATCACGTCCGTACTTAGGTTCGTGTTTGACGTGAAAGAAGGACAAATGATTAACTTTATTTTTTCCCGTGGGAATAAAATGTTTTTCCGGGATAAAGAGTAGCCTATGTCACTCTCCAGGCCAAAACATGTAAATCCGTTTGTTACTTTTGACGTGAAAGAAGGACAAACAACCTTTTATCTATATTATGCTGTAGTGATTTAATCTTAAAAGATAGGCATATGCGCAAATTTACGCAGCGCACGCAACTTAAGCCCTCAAAAGGAATATTTTTTTCCCGTTTTTTATCGGTGCTCCGCGCCTATTGGTGTTAGCGTGATGTTATATAGCCTATATAAAGCCTTCCTTGAAACATAGGCTAACACTAAAATATTTTTTTCAATTCGAACAAAGAAACAAACAAACTCTTCATTTTTCGCTTTATAATATTAGTATAGATAATACATAGAAAACACCTAGACCAAGATAAACAGACATGTTCATGCACACAAATATTTACTCGTATCTTGTGCGGGGATCGAACCCACGACCTCGGAATCAAACTGGACATGGTTAGCCATTGGACCACCGGGGTTGTCAAATATAAATACTGTTAATATCAATACCGCTGTATGCTCGGGCATAGTAGCTAGGGACAGACGCGTGCTGTACGGCACATATCGATTCCTAGAAGGATGAAGAATAGTGTATGCTGGCGCGTGATAGCTAGTTAGTCTAAGTATGTACCTATTTTAGTTTGACCAATAGTAAATATAATTGAATATAAAAGAATTATTGAATAGTTTTCTTTTTATTTTGAATTCTTTACTTTTTCATAATATACCAAAACATCACTTGTTTGCATGTTGAATATAATATACTTCATTAAAAAAAAAATTATTTTTACATGTGGTTTATTTATTTTCATATAATTATATTTCCAGTACTTTTAACTATTGTATTGACGGGTGTAATACTACACGGGTGTAGATAGTCGCTTCGCTATACTGTGGCGTCTCGGCAGCGATCGCGCGCTTGTAAGCGGGTACCCCGCGCCGGCTCCTCTCAAGCCCCGCACCTCACCCCCTCGAAAACGGCCAAGCCCTGGACTCACGTCACCTTAACGCGACCGCCCTTTGGAATAGTCTACTAAGCGGCGCCTGCTTTCTTGCCAGTTCTTCCAGGCGACCGAATTTCGAACCTGTGGTAATTGAATAGGGAGATAGATGCCGTTTGACAAAGCTCCAGCTGGGTTAGGTTTTCTACCATGAAAACCTCGACTGGCTCTTGGATAATCCTTTCCCACAGCCATGGATATCGCACCTTGTTTTTAGAATAGAATATAGAATAGAATAGAATATCATTTATTTGCCAGAACATACAACTATTTGGTTAGATGTCATTTTACAATCAGGTTACAGTATGTTCACCTTATACAGAGGCATGCAAATTTTCATTTTAACAGTTACGTAAATGATGATGATTGATTCATTAATTTATGTTTTTACATTTTTAATGAATTGTTGTCCAAAAGCAAGCCTTTTGGTGGTTACAAACATACCTAACCCAACTATCGGAGTAGCAACCCTTCTGAAATTCTACATGACAACGATACCGGGGTAGCAGTTTTCTTTTATTCAATAGTTATGTACTTCTAGGTTTAAATAATAAATAAATAAATATTTCTGGACAAATTACACACGGCCATCAAGTCCCAAACTAAGCAACGCTTGTACTATGGGTACTAGATAACTGATATAATACTTAAATAAGTACATTTTTTAAAATACATACATACAATACATAGAAAACATCCAGACCAAGACAAACAGACATGTTCATGCACACAAATTTTTGTCTTGTGCGGGGATCGAACCCGCGACCTCGTAGTCAAAGTGGCTATTGCTAACCATTCGACCACCGAGCTCGTCATTTTACCCAATAACCTACCAAACAAACACGAAAATTGAAAAATACTTTTGGGTTTTGCCAAAAGGTGTTACTCAAACCCGAAGATTGAATAGTCAAACCCAAGAACGGGTCGATTTTCTTACTACCAGACCTCGAGGATTGTATATAACATACATATATAACTGTAACGCTAATAATTGTATGAAATAAATAAATATATTATTATTAACACGCCTGTCGCCCATTGAGATACGAGCACCTTAATCTATACTATTTTGCATGCTTTCTCTAGTAGTTTCTTCATCCAGTTACCCATCCACTGATCTGCTACTGCGGTCGTCTCTGCATGGTCCATCTCTCTATCTATTAACTTTTTGGGATGTAAGTAGCTAACTAATCTTTAAGCCAAAACCCATCTCACATAGTACGCTCTGCTGATCAACTAACGAGGATCTGGCAAAAGAGAGGTAGAGCACAGCACAAAATAAAAAATAAAAAAAAATCCACATATCTTTATTCCTTGGACTTTATAAAGCACTTAGAAACGTCATATAAATTAAATATATGAACATGTATCTAAATCATTACTACTCTAAATCCGCAGAGCTTAGATTCACTTCATCACACTATCTTGAATGTGAAAGTGAATTTAAGTGCCAGTTCCGACGACGGGGCTTCTTGAGATGAACTGGCAAGAAACTCAAGGTAGACTCTTTTAATTGCCAATATCGTTACATTAAATACAAATACAATCATTATCATAACATAACAAGAGTAATTCATTTCCAAATACTTTTATCATTTATGTAATCTGAGATACAATAGTAAAGCCTTTTGACATAGTCTAGTTTTGATATATTTCTTAAATTTACGCATGGATAATTTAAACGCGTCGTTTGGAAGTTTATTGTAGAAGCGTATACATTGACCTGGGAACGAGTTAGAGATTTTATTTTACAATTATATATAAGCTGCCGGACTGAAGAAGTACCTCCACCTCACAGAAAACCGCAGATAAGTAACAATTTTGTAGGTGTCTAACTCTAGAGGGTTGTTACTAATTGAATTGCCCTGACTCTTTTTCACCGCCTTCATTAGCCAATCAGTATGCACCACGGGCAGATGAGAGTTGACTCGAGTCGAGTACTAAACATATTGGCGAGCAATTCACTCACACGTTGATTACCCTTTTTAGTCTTGAAACGTGTGTTTCAAGACTAAAAAGGTCCAAACGACAAATTCTATTCGTCTTTACTTACTTTAGTCAATGCTGTAGTAGACACTTACCTTTACAATGGATGAAAAAATAATTTGTCAACGTATTACATGAGACACATTTATTTTGTATTTGCTTTTGACTTTACTTTGCGGAGATGAATGATCTTTCAACAAGTCAACAAGTCTTAGGTCACAAACACGGCTAAGTTTTATTTTAACAAGAGAGTAAATGAGTTAAATTGTAATTTTAAATGACCATTCTGTCAGACCTTTGTGTCAGTGACAAAGAGTATATATTATAAGGATCTGTGAATACAGTGTTATTGGTGTCAACCACATAATATATGTATATATATTATTTCCTTACATATAGCCACCAGATTTTAAGTTCAGCAATTCAAATGTGAAAACGGCATCCACCGTTGTGCAGTATTTTTTGCGTGCTGCGTCTGCATTATAATTATGTTACAGTACAGACAAAATGACAAAAATTCTATAAAAAATGTTTTGGTTTCTATTGGTCCTGTAAATGCCCCTCATATTCTTTAGGGTTCCGGTTTTGCAACCTTCGTGGGATCACTTTGTCCGTCAGCCATTAATTTATGCAAACCGCAAAAATAAAATACTAAACCTTTCTCACTCCGTCTCCGTCCGACTCCATCCATCAGTGAAATCCGTATGAAAATTTGTTCAGTAGTTTTAGAATTGAATTTATTTATTTACATTTAGACAGACAGACGGCCGGGAGACTTTGTTTTATATAATAATGACATTTTATATAATAATGATATGTATAACTATGTCATAGTATATTTATACGTGTACAATCTAACCAAAAATAATATGCACAATATCTTTGTTTTCAATGATATGGTAAACCGACTGTGAAACACAATACGCCTTCGGCTTAAATCATGGTTGACCTTTTTATCAGGTAGCTAATTATATTGATAAATCTAATGACCTTTCCTCTTTGCGACATATTCAAAAATAACGCCATACCGGTGGCTTATTTTTTCATTACGTTAATAATCCTTTTCAATATGCGAAAAGATTTGCCTTCGAAATACCATATTCGGCACATAAACAGACTGATGTTACCAAACCCTAGACTTACATCACACTCATCTAGTCCCTTCGTAATGGCAGTAAAAACGTACAATAAATTACCGGACATAATAAAAAAATAAGAAAACGAGATAGAAAAACCTATTATACTGTCAAAGATTATTTAGACGATAAACTATAGAAATCACTTAAAGGAATAACAAAAACATAATATTAAATTGAATTTTTTGATTATTTTTTATAGACTAACATTTATATATATTACATTACGTTACAATTATATTTTTTTTTATATATGTACTTACAGAAATGATTTAGACTTTTTCTATCTTTATTCTGTTTCTCTGTTTACATTTGTATAATATAAATGATATGCATGCAAATTGATAATTAAAGAAATTTTGTAATTTATGTATTATTTAATTAAGAAAGAGATTATATAATTAAGAATTTGTAATTTGTAAAGCTACGAATGTTAATTGATAAAAATTTGTATGTTTGCAGTGCCCTATCTGGGTTCATGTTTGGAACAAATGTATAACTATATGTACACCTATTGTATACAACAAGAGAGCAATAAATAAATAAATAAAATAATCCTACTAGCGGCCGTCGGCGACTTCGTCCGCGTGGACTTCAGACATCGATCACTTCAGACAATAAACAAAAATTTGTATCAATAACATATAACTTTCATGTTGCATAATTAAAATTATAATAACTACTGTAATTAACGTGAGCATGTAAGCTATTTTTACATAACTTTATTATTGCCTGACGTTTCGACCAGGTTGCACCGGCCGTGGTCACCGGCTGACTGTCTCATCATCTGATCATGCATGTAAGGTAGTTATAATTATATATATATATATATATATAATATTTTAAATATTTGTTCATTTTCTAATACGTTGATATCTTATTTGATACGCCGCGGCGTCAAGTAGAAAAGCCGCGATAATTTAAACTCTTGTACTTGCTGATCGTACCTACTTACATGTATTAAGCATATGCACAAAGCAACAGTCAGCTTCAGCAAATAAAAAAATGTCAGGTAGTGACGGGATATTCCTGTATAAGCTGAAGTCGATTCAGATCTAATGTTTTGATTTCAAAAATAACTCTTCGATTTCGGTGGTCAAATGGTTAGCAATGGCCACTTTAACTCCGAGGTCGCGGGTTCGATCCGCGCACAAGACAAATATTTGTGGGCATGAACATGTCTGTTTGTCTTAGTCTGGGTGTTTTCTATGTATGTATTTACAAAAAAAGTATTTAATGATAATATCAGTTAAGTAGTGCCCATACAAGTACAAGTACAAGCTTTGCTTAGTTTGGGACAAGATGACCGTGTGTAATTTGTCCAGGAATATTTATATCTATTTATTTATTTAAGTTAATGACAAGCATCGTCACTTTAATCGGTAGACCTCAATGATTTCTACCAACCACCACTACCACTCATCTAAGCTAAACTTTCATTGTAGTAGTTAAAATCCGATGGTTATCGCCCTCAGCTTATAAGGCGATGCGTTCCCTGTTTAGCTCAAGGGGCCTGTGGTAACTCTACGTCTACCACAGACACCGATGGACTTTGTCTGAAGTGATGCCAAAATTTTCCTATATTACCACTGGGGCCCTATCGCCGAAAAATTTAAGATGTAGGAATGACTTCGATAGCATAAAAATTTTTCGAGATGTGATAACTTGAAAATCACTTTGAAGGACTTTCCTGAATACGCTCCATACAAAAAGCTTGACGTTACACGTTTCCATTTTGTATGCATTAAATCAAAAATTTCTACGACAACTACTACGTTTATACGTAACTATGCCGTAACAAAAGTTATAGTATTTCTTATTGTTTCTATATAATATAAGCACAGCATAGTACAACCAGTACTTTAACTTCATACTGGTACGCGGCGCACCAAAACTTCCTGAGCGGTCGTGTAAATGACGCTTGGCTGTGTGCGTGCGCCGATTTGGGCGCTAGTATGAAGTTAAAGTACTGGTTGTATTACTATGCTGTGATATAAGTATATAAATTCATCCTTAAAATAAACTTTCCCATCAAACTTTGATCAACCATAAGACAATTGGTAGTAAGTTTTAAAATGAAAAATCGCTGATCGTTCTATTTTTTTTTTTTTTTTTATACTACACTACGTCGTGTGGCAGACAAGCATACGGCCCGCCTGATGTGAAGCGGTTACCGTAGCCATATTAACGCTCGCAACATAAAATATAGCTCGCGCGCCGCCACCCCCGCTGCCACCGCAGCATTTCCTTCCTTTCTGGTGAACTCACTCACTCGCAGGAACACAACAGCCCTCAAGGGAACCGTTATTTGCCTGCGGTATTCTGTGAGGTGGAGGTACATTCACCAGTCGGGTAGCTTACAATTACGCTCCCTACCTCTCTTTTCGCCAGAGCTTCGTTTGTCAGTCAGCAGGGTGCACCGCGTGCAGGTGAAGTTGGCTTTGGTTCAAAGATGTTGATGAACCACTTACACCCCAAAACCTATGTATTTATCGATATTGATAAATAATTTCTATAATATTAGGACATTGTCCAGTAGCTTATAATATATTTAAATAGCCGTTGCATCTTTACAAGAAATTCACCGGTTTCCGGTCGCCCTACAAAATTTGGGGTTTTTTCTCATTATACCATAATAATTAGAAACAGACGCATAGCTATTGATGTGGCAACGATCCCAATCGTGCCTACGGGGTGAGTAATCTTGATTGTGCTAATGTCATCCAAACAGAAAAACCCATTTTATTTGTGCCTAACTACTACTATGGGTTTTCCAGTGCATTAACGGAAGATTAATAATTTGACGATTATTTAAATTACAGTTCATTCCCAGAATAAAGAGTAGGTACGCTATTCTTTGTTGCATCCTAAAATATGAATGTACGTTTGTAACATGAACACTCAAAAATTATGAACGGATTTGGATGAAATTCACCACGCAGTTGCAAATTGTTTGATAGGGCACCTGGGTTAAAAACATTGCATATTGTTTATCTCAGTAATGTATTCACGCGAGTGAAGCTGCTGACGCATTTCGTGTAACCAAGCATACGGCCCGCCTGATGTGAAGTTTGTAGTTAGTTGCCTTAAGGAGTATTGAGCACTAGGTATATACTCTGCAAAAAGCAATAAAAATTAGGTTTTAATGCCAATCTAACTAACGACCTAGGCTTCTCAAAAGGAGTTTTACGCCTTGTGGTATGGCAGAAAACTGTTATAAAGCTACAGGCATTTACGTACACAGTTGCGCTGCCCCAGAGCTTGTTTTAGCGGTCGGTAGTATGAAAATGTTGATGACATTTATTAAAATTAATTATATATGTATAATGTCAAATAACCAAATCATAATAAACTGTGCTAAGTACATAATTTACACAGACCAATGACAGAATATTTAATATTTTTTGAATATATAATTGTTGTTGAATATATAACGATATATTCAACAAAAATAACAGTTTTCTTTTTAATATTTCGTAACCAAATATCCCATTGTCGCTATTGGAATTGGGTCCCATCACCCACGTTCATACTAACAGGAGTATGTGGACCTATGCATTTGAGAAACACTGTACTATATTATTCAACCTTAAGAAAGTTGATCAAGGTCGTCAATCATCGAAGTTCAGTGCCCACTGGCAGTTCATCAAAACATTGGTGAGTCATATCGGAAAACCCATGTTATCACCAATTCAAAGTAGTTATTAGCTTTGATTTGACCAACTCTTCGACGTTCAAAAGTTAACATTTTCCTTGTATGTCACATTAACCGATTTTAGAAAAGGAAAGATCCCATTTTCTTAATCACGCTGTGTACCAAACTACCGCTAAGCCCGCTTGATGTAAAGCGGTCAATACATTCTAAAGATAGATTTTTAGAGAATTTATGTCCTTAGCTGTCTATAAACTGTGTAATGTGTGTGTGTGTCTTAAAGCTATTTGACTAAATGAAAATGTACATGTAAGTAGCTCACCATGATCTTTAGAGCCAAAGCCAATCTCAACTGCTCGTGGTGCACCCTGCCGACTACCGAAACAGGCTCTGGCAAAAGAGAAGTAGGGTACGGTGTATTTGTCACCTGCCCGACAGGTGACCTCACAGGATCCCGCAGCCAAATAACAATTATTGATGTTATTTGCCTTGGTGGTTGTTGTATTCCTGCGAGTGAGTGAGGCTACCAAAAAGGAAGGAGTTGCTGCGGCGGCAGCGGGGGTGGCGGCGTGTGAGCGATATTTCATTTTGCGAGCGTAAATATGGCGACGGTATCGCTTCACTTCAGGCAGGCCGTATGCTATAACATAAAAATAAACCTTAGAGAAGTTATCTATTTCATCTATTATGTAAATTTAATACTTTCGTGGATCTGGCAGTTTTCCAGGAAAACTGAGCGAACACGCCTCCAGCGGAGTAACTTGATCTTTTTACAAAATAATAGAGCAACTCGTTTAGAACTTTTAGTAAATAGTTCGTTATCATTTTAGCGACTCGATCGATGTACCAATCAAGTACCTTAGACTGTCTAATCCTGCCATAGGAAATAAATAAATAAATATTCCTAGGCCAGCCATTACATATATCCACCAAATTGTACCCGGTGAATAAATGGTTGGGATGGAATATGTCTTTAACACCGCGTCAGGCATGTACGAGTAAATACCTTATCATATATAAGTCATGCAACGCGAAAGTTTAAAAGTTATTATAGTATAAAATTTTGTGCGTAACAAAATTCCATCTCACGCGAATGAAGTAGCGGGCACTAGCTAGTTACTAATAAACCAAATTTTCGAAGGTGCTTGCGTTGCCAATTTTCTAACAGCAATAATCTAGAAGATAGTACTTTGGCGGTTTTCCAACGAGAAAAAACGATGATGTGATGACGAAGCACTTCACTCGGACAACTTTAAATATTGAAGCAGTAACTCAATCTGGGTAAAATATCGTCGTCAACCCTTATCCATCCCACTGCTGGGATACGGGCCTCCCCTCAATCGAATTTTGAGAGAGGTAGGGCATTGCGTATTTTGTAAGCTGCCCAAATGGGGAAGTACCTCCACCTCCCAGAATATCTCAGCCAAATAACAATTCCTTTGAGGATTGTTGTGTTCCTGCGAGTGAGTGAGTCACCAGGAAGGAAGGTGTTGCTACGTTGGCACCGCACCATTTTATGGGAGCGTTAATATGACTACGGTAAACTCTTCACATCAGGTGGGCCGTATGCTTGTCTGCCACCCGACGTAGTATAAAAAAAAACATCTCGTCATTGGCATATTTGAATACAAACTAAAGTAGAATCACGATAAGATCAATTCACCACATTCTGGACATGTCTGGGCTATCATAGTCAGGTATCATAAAATATCGATAATTTGTGATGATTGTTGAATGGATGTTTACTCATACATGCGTGAACTGAAATTTGACATTCACATTTGGGGTGTAAGTGGCTCACCACGATCTTTTGAGCCAAAGCCAATCTCATCAGCACGTGGTGCACCCTGTCATCTAGCGAAAGAGCTCTGGCTAAAGAAAGGTATTTGTAAGCTGGTCGACTGGGGAAGTAACCTCCACCACACAGAATACCGCAACCAAATAACAATTCCCTTGAGAGTTGTTGTGTTCCTGCCAGTGAGTGAAGTCACCAGAAAAGGAGTTGTTTCGTTGGCAGCGAGTGATATTTTAAAACAGGTGGTATGCTTATCTCTAACCCGACGTAGTATAAAATAAAAACCGGCCAAGTGCGAGTCGGACTCGCCCACCGAGGGTTCCGTACGTAGAATCATTATAAATTTGATATTTTTCATTATATAGAAGAAATAATGCGTCGGAAAAAAATAAATAAAATATATTTTGCAATGTGCACATCAAGCCCTTTCATATGATACCCCATTTGAACTAGTAGTTTCAATTTGAAATTTCGACCTATTTTTTAAATTATAAATGTATAGTTTTGAGATTTATTCCTGTACTTGTAGTCTAAACGATGTTACTTGCCAAATTTCATAGTCAATGGGAAGTACCCTGTAGGTTTTGATTCCCTTGAGAATGCGTTTTTTGCTGAATAAACAGCCGTAACTGTTTTTTACGTAAACTGAGCAGTTTGATTTTTTTACAACTTCATGGGACCGTAGACCTGAGTATACAGTTTAAATTTCAGCTTGATACCTCCACGCATTCTCGACTTAGAGGGTCTTGACAGACAGACAGACAGACAGACAGACGGACAGACAGACAGACGGACAACAAAGTGATCTTATAAGGGTTCCGTTTTTCCTTTTGAGGTACGAAACCCTAAAAAACACATAAAATGTGATTGGCACAGAAATGTAGAACAGTGATTATTCGCGTGTGTCCTACTGTGCATTTGCACTGTGTGTACTGCACTTGTACACTGTAGTCATTATCTTTAATAAGTGTAAGTGTGGTGTAAGTGAAATTGGATGCGTTATTTTTGCTAGCTGCAAAAGAAAGAGTTTTTATTACAGTCGACGAAAAGAAAGTCTAAATATTTTACTCTGGATCAGTTGTACCATTGACTAGTACTATGGATGGTACATGTGACACAACTTTGATTTAGGACATTGATTTAGGGCGAAATGAATTATTAAATAAATATTAAGAGCCATATTACATATCG
Organism: Hypsopygia costalis; assembly: GCA_937001555.2. Classification (NCBI taxonomy): domain Eukaryota; kingdom Metazoa; phylum Arthropoda; class Insecta; order Lepidoptera; family Pyralidae; genus Hypsopygia; species Hypsopygia costalis. The sequence continues at coordinate 28,128,570 of OW443338.2, forward strand.
ACTGTGATTTTTGCGTAAAATGGCCAATTTTGGCGTTATTGATCTCGGAGACAAAAATACATTAACAATGTTGACTTATTGAAAAGTACAGAATAGCTATTGGCTTAATTCGTACCGGCCTCGCTTTTTGTAAATTTTGCTTAACTTTTTATTTAAACCCAAAATTGCAGAGAAAGATTTTCATAAAATGCGTATATTCACTTGTTTAACAAAAATAGAATGTTATTTCTTATATAGACGTATAGTTCGTAGCGGCCTCAGAATTTTGAAATATCATTGATTTAATATAGAAAAAAAACATTATTTTAACCAAAAAAACTTCGCTTTAAGTAAACTGTAAATTTCTCGAATAAACGATAATATTATTGAGCAAAATTTATGCGAGAATAATTGTTACTTCATGATGAATAAACTTTGTAGCATGAATTCATTATTTTATTTTAATAAAAACGATAAATATAACTTCAAAATTACTACTAAAAACGATGCACCGATGGCCTTCGTGGGTTTAGTACTGCGCGAGAGCTCGTCAGCGTTTTTTATTAACAACCAAAAAACAGTTTTTCTTTTTTTTTTGTATATTCTTGTTTTTAATACAATACAAATTAAAGTTTATTATGATATACTGTAGTAACAGTATGGTTTGACATATTAACATATTATTAAAAAACCGTTAATCATAAACTACAAATTCGAAACTCCCTCTCACACAACCCTCTCGTTGCGAAACCGCGAAATTCACGCAATTTAGAAATTCGCCGCAAATCCGGCTTTCGCAGAAAGCGAACCGCGCACATTACGGCGTTTTATTTAGCCTTTAGCGGCCGACGACGGCGCCGCGCCCGCACCGCGCCCGTACCGCGCCCGCACCGCGCCCTCGTGCGGTTTCTTACATTTCGTTTAGGAAAACAATTTACCAATTTTGGATTTATATTTTGAGATGATAATTTTGCCCGTTAATTAAGACATTATTCTCATTTGTTTATCTGTTTAACTCACGGTTTTGCCCAAGACAACAGTAAGAGAATCTAGAAAATTTGTGCTCTCTGTTGTTTGCAAGTCTCTTTGTCTGTATATTATATTATGTCTGTTCGGTTGTTTGTTTATTTGGTTGAACCAAATAAATTAGTGAAATAATAAATGCATTTTTAGGCATTGCATAACAACTACTAAGGTAGTACTGTTGTTAGTTTAAGTTGTACGTAATGATTTAAAGTAAATCTATATCATTAAATGATGAAGTTTATCACTACTATCGCCTTAGTAATAATACTTATTTAACTGGCTCAGGCCCTAAGCATCACCCTGGGGCCAAAACGAACTTTGCCTATATATTTATACGAGTGCAACCGGAATGGCAAATCTGCCCGCTACATTTAACTATTACCCATTTTTACGGAAGTTAAACCCTGGGAAATTCCTCGCGAACAAAGTCACGAGTAATAGCTAGTAAAACATATAATAAAATCGTGGCTATGCAGTGCAGTTAAGTGGTCCATTTTGTAGCTCGGCCGAAAGCCGAAAAGTAGATGGGTGCTCGGCCTCCACTGCTCTTTATAGCGCGTTAAAGTTTAGTGCCGAGCTCGCTGTTGTCGTAAACTGTATCGTACAACGCTATTGTTGTTGAGCGACGATAAGTTACGTTACGTACCTAATAAAAATACAATTATAGTGGCTGCCTGGGATTCTCGACATTATCTAGGATATTTTCCATTATTCCTAACTAGTCACAGACTAGTTAGAAGGAACTTCTAGCTAGTCACAGTTCCCCGTTCGGTTACATTCCTGTACAAACGTACGAGTAGGAATAGAATTACTTCGCTCTTTGATGGAGTACGTCAAAAATTATATACAATTCCTACTAATATTATAAACTAGCAGACCCGGCGAACTCGTACCGCCGAACAGTCGACTCTATATTAGGTATTGATACCAATAGATCGCTTTACATGTCAACATTTGCTATACATTTTTTGATCTTATCTCGAATTCCTCCGTGTTTCGAAGTATTTTCAAGCCGCCCAGAGGTTACTGGATCTTGAAAACGCTGGCCTCCACCAACTCATACTTGAGTAGCGTGGTGGAGTTGGATCTCAGTAAACCCCTTCGATTGAGGGGAGACCCGTATCCCAGCAGTGGGATGAATAAGGGCTGACGACGACCTGTCTGATGTGATATTAAACAGTCATCGTAGCCGTATAGTATAATCATTACTCACATATAATACAGTATTTGTCATCTAATGACTGACTTGGTTTATTAAGATTTATTAAATACATACATAAAATCCCAATGTAATAACTTCGTATGAGCTATGTCTTGAAAAAGGGACTTATGGCGTTCCAATGTATTTAAAAACTAATAAAAACGAATTGATTGCGCATACTGTCAGTCTCTGGGACTTTCCACGCTATTTGCAGTGTAAGCTAACTGCATGGAAAGTCCCAGAAACTGAGTCAGGAGCGACTTTTATTACTTATATTATTGATTTATTTTGTATTTAGTCTGGACATAGCAAAACCTTTTGATCGGATGTGGTATAAAGCATCACTTTCCAAGCATCCATGTTTTGGGCTTCCTGAGAAACTTTGCATATGGATTGCTTTCTCACCGAGCAAAGCATCAAAGTTATAGTCGACGGAGCCCGAAAGCGCTCCGTCGACTATAACTTTGATGCTTTGAACCACTACCCGTGACTGCTGGCGTACCACAAGGCTGCGTATTGTCCCCCCCTCAATGTTAATATAGTCTTGGTTTCGCTCGCTTATATGTCGATTACCATGCCATAAGGCATGTGTATTGGCACACCGCATTAGGGTCTAAGTGGCGCACTATGATCTTTAGAGCCAAAGCCAACCTCACCTGCACGTGCTGCATCCTTTCGACTAGCGAAAGAAGTTCTGGCAAAAGAGAGGTAGGGTACAGCGTATAACTGCCCGACTGGGGAAGTAACTCCACCTCACAGAATACCGCAGCCAAATAATAATTCCCTTGAGGACTATTTTGTTCCTGCGAGAGACTGAGGTCAACAAAAAGGAAGGAGTTGTCAGCGGGAGTGGCGGCATGCGGGCGATGTTTCATGTTGAGAGCGTTTATATGGCTATAGTATCCGCTTCACATCAGACAAGCCATATGCTTGTCTGGCACCGAACGTAGTATTAAAATCCTAAAAAGGTAACAAACGGACAGATAGGCATTTACGATGAGATTTAAAATATAGGGGTTTAACGGCCTCAGGGGAGAAAGCGAACTAACTAGAAGTAGAAGTAATACATTTATTTGCACATTACATAGTACAAACAAGTCAAACAGACACAAATATTTTATAATAAAAATTAAAGTACTGTGCAATGTCGCAAAGTAGTCCCCACTCTGCACGAAATCTGCTAGGAACATTCATTTCTCCCTAAACGCCTAGCTAAACTCAATCATCCAGTTATTAATAAAATTAAATAAATAAGCACTACTAGGTTGCCTATTTCATCTACGTGATCTATTAGTATCACCTTTACTAGAAGTAAGAATCTTCATCTTACTCAATCACTCCCACAATATTGGAAAACCCATGCAGCATTAAAAACGCAGCCCGCCACCGGCCGATAAGTTAATTTAAAATCATTAAACACAAACTTACAAACAAACAAAAAGTTTGTTTTTAGTACTGCTATTTAAATACTCCTTTCGCATCGAGTGACAACTACAACCAAACCAAACCAGATCAATCCAGACCTGGGACCGCCGAAGCTGAAGCCGATTACCATCCAATATTTTAATTAGTAAAGTTGATTTTAAAATAAAATTGAAACCGACTTCAGTTGGCGAGCGCAGCTTATTGGTGGAATACCCCGGCAGACGCTGCTACCCGTCTTCCGGGAGAAAAGCTATCGCGTGACACAAGATTCCTTAGTAGCCTTGTACGACATCCAGCGCAGAGCAATGGAGTGGCACAATTTTATTCTGCCGGCTACCATAAGGCAAATTTAAAGGTTTCCCTCGATTTTTCCGGGACCCCATCATCAGACCCTAACTTGGTGAATATGGAACCACCTCGCAATTACCCTTTCAAATAAAAAAAAAACCGGACAAGTGCGAGTCGGACTCGCCCACCTAGGGTTCCGTAGGTACGTAGTATCATTATTAAATTTTATATTTTTCATTATAAATAAGAAATAATGCGTCGAAAAAATTAAATAAAATATATTTTGCAATGTGTACATCAAGCCCTTTCATATGATACCCCATTTGAACTAGTACTTTCAATTTGAAATTTCGACACCCTATAAAAATATAGACCCCCTATTTTTTAAGATCTATTTACAAATGTATAGTTTTGAGATTTATTCCTGTACTTGTAGTCTATAACGATGTTACTTGCCAAATTTCATAGTTCTAGGCCAACGGGAAGTACCCTATCGGTTTTGATTCCCTTGAGTGTGTCGAAATATGCGTTTTTTGCTGAATAAACGGCCGTAACTTTTTTCTATGTAAACTTAGCAGTTTGATTATTTTACAACTTCATGGGACCGTAGACCTGAGTATACAGTTCAAATTTCAGCTTGATACCTCCACGCATTCTCGACATAGAAATTCTTGACAGACAGACAGACAGACGGACAACAAAGTGATCTTATAAGGGTTCCGTTTTTCCTTTTGAGGTACGGAACCCTAAAAATGAATTTGACCATACGTGCTTATGAAATTTAAGGGTTTCCTTTGATTTCCCTGGCATCCCATCATCAGATCCTGACTTGGTGAATATGGGACCACCTCGCAATCATACCCTTTCAAATAAAAAAAGAATAATTAAAATCGGTTCACAATTCGCAAAGACATCGAATAACATACAAAAAAAATTGGTTGCCTGTAAAGTCGGTATACGGGCGAAAGTTTTACGTGACAACGACTTTGAGTGGTAAAATGTTTTCGAGTGGAAGGGACGCATGCCTTTCACTTTTTATGTCTGTCTCTCTCGCTCTTAGAAGGGACGCGTGCCTTTCACTCGCTCTCATTGTAAGCGCATAACGTGAGCCAGTTTCTTGAAGTGTCACCCGGCTAACCAATTTATAAGACGTTGTCACGTCAAAAAATATTCAGTCGAATTGAGTACCTCCTCCTTTTTTGAAGTCGGTTAAAAAAAATAGGTCTTACGTTTAAGTTATTGACGAACCTCTTCAGCTTAGACGGTAGATCTCCATGGTTTCTACCCGCTAAGCTAAACACAAGTATCATAAATCTAATTTGAAGTTGGATTTACGCAATCAAAAAATTCGATGGAAATCGGCTTCAGCTTAGTTAGGCGGTAGGGCCCAGTCCCACATACCAAGAACGCATCTGGGTGGATTCGTGATACTTTGACATTTACTACGAACTATTTTCAATCTTGGAATCAAACCTTATACTGTCTGCATAACAAATAGAGCCCTTTGTAGAGTCTGATAAAGATTACCTACAAGTTAAAAACAAAATATAATTCTCTGTTCATATTAATACAGTTCATGCAATGTATGTCGTCTAGTGATATCTTTATGTCATTCCCTACAGCAGCGGCGACTATAAACGCAGTCCTCCGGGGCCGGCGCGCAACACATACTTTGGCTCGGGTTTCCCCGGACGCGCCCCCGATTTCGGCGCTCGCGATCTTTCCTGCTACACTCATGCCCGGGTGGGGCCACCATCTGCAAGTCTATAGCGATTAATAAATACACTATTGTAAACATATGGATTACTATAGACGAAAATGTAATAGCATTCATCAATATTACTGCAACAACTTATACCATGATCTTGGAAATAAAACACCGACATGATCATTATCATCATTTCAGACAAAGGACGTCTACTGCTGAACACATGCCTCTGTGTGGAGTCGAAACTTCCACAATGCTGATATACTAATTTCTGATAAATAACTTACTCATATCATAGCTTTCTCGTTCACGTACTGCGAAACTTTGGGCTTTTGTACGAGGCTCGTAGTAAGGGACCATATCTCTGTGTTTGGGCTCATTGCAGCAGTTTCAATGGCGGTCATAGGTAAATGAGGATTAGAGTCTAAACTATATATGTAAAAGCGAAATACCACTCACTGATTAATAATGAAATCTCAAAAACTATAACACCTACAAACTTGATTTTTGACAGGTAGGTACCTTATGGTGTAGATATCCGCTATGAACGGATTTTACGAAACTCCACCCCTAAGAGGGTAAAACGGGGGTTGGAAGTTTGTATGAAAGTCCTGTGTTTTTGAAGTAAGAGACTTGAAATTTAAAATGTATGCTCTATAGATGGTGTGGAGGTGTACTAATAATGTATCTTTAGAAATCATCCCCTTATTAGGGTTAAAACGGGGGATGGAAGTTTGTATGAAAATCCAATGTTATTGAAGTTAAAGTAATTATGGCAGAAGGATTTTAAATGGTATTTAAGTATAAGAATTATTGAAAACAACTACTTACTATTATAAGGAGGGATGTAATGTATTAAAACAATAAAAAGTATTTTAGGTTTTACAGAGGTTTTGAAAAAATAATATCCGTCGATTTCATTGATTCTAGAAATTCGTCCAGATATTGATTGTTTTTATCTTACTTTTATTTTTTCCTTTCAATAGGTACTTATTTAACATTATCAAATATAATTAAAAATTATGTGCAAAAAACTAACTCCACGCGTATGAAGTCGCGGGCGGCCGCTAGTTATTAGAATAAGAAAAGAGGTTTTTTCTTTATTTACTAAACATTTTACTTTGTGCTATTAATTGGTACAAATGCTCTGACAAGAAACTTAAAAGCCTGGCTTTGCAGTATATTTGAAAAAAAAAAAAAAATTCCGCTCTGTCAGATTGAGCAAAGTTATTTTTTTCAGATATAGAGATCAGAGTATAGATTCTGTACTATATATCTCTTCTGGTTATAAATAAATAAATATTGTCAGACAAATTACACAGCGCCATCTAACCCCAAAGTAGGCGAAGCTTGTGTTATGGGTACTAGACAACTGATAAACATACGTAAATACATTTTTTTTTGTACATACATACTTATAGTAGAAAGAAAACACCCAGACCAAGACAAACAGACATGTTCATGCACTGATATGTTTGTCCTGTGTGAGAATCGAACCAACGAGTGTTGGTGTCGAAGCCGCGTCATTAACCGCTACGCCACCGAGCTCGTCATGTTATTTAGTTATGTATATGTATGTAGTGGTTATTTAGTTAGTAAGAACAACAGCTGTTGTTTTATTTACTGGCCGATGCAGCGCCTGTGTTTTCTCAGCCACACGCTGATCTGTGTACTACGTAATCGGTCTTCCCTGCAGCGCGTCACGTGAACAAAAATAACACGTTTGCACAATTTCCGCTCACACGTTCCTTGTATTTATAGTCTACGGTGTCTATCTGTTTTTCGTCATCATTTGCATTGTTAGAATAGTGTATGAAGTTATGACTGTACATCGCTCACGATGATGACTCTACAATTTTTTTTTGGCTACTTTCAATGGCGGAAAATGAAGAAGGTCCCGTGTGTCAAAATATTATACTAAAAATCATTTTTGTTGGATTCGAATGAAATTTTTGGCGTATTGTTAAGTGTATCAACCAGAAACATCAAAAAAATAACGAGATTTTATCCGACCTTCAATCGAAATCCACTTGAACGAAGTTGCGGGCCGTAGAGAGTTTATAAATTTACTAAATCGAAACTAATATAAAGAGATAAGATTTGTTTGTTTTTTTGTATTTTTGTTTGTTTGTTTGTAACGATTAGGCTCCGAAACTACTGGACCGATTTCAAAAATTCTTTCACCAATAGAAAGCTACATTATCAGGGAGTAACATAGGCTATATTTTTTACTAAATTGTCCATCCGTGCGAAGCCGGGACGGGCAGCTAGTCTATAATAAAGATTGACGTACATTTTTTTTTCAATTTATTGAAGTCAATTTAAAGAATCAACACAGTAATGGTTTTACACAACAGCATTAAGCTAAAGTAATACAAGTTAACTGTGTTATCAGCAACGTTAACCATAGATTGATATAAAACAGTTAAACAATGTTGACTTTGGTAAGTTGAATAGAGAAAATCAAGAATCTATTTTTATGTTACCTACTTACATTTTAAAACATCAACTACTGCTAAAAGACATTTTTTATTATTATTTTTTTTATGCTACGTCGGGTGGCAGACGAGCATACGGCCCGCCTGATGTGAAGCGGTTACCGTAGTCATATTAACGCTCGCAACATAAAATCCTTTCTGGTGACCTCACTCACTCGCAGGCACACAACAACCCTCAAGAGAATAGTTATTTGGCTGCGGTATTCTGTGAGGTGGAGGTACATTCCTCAGTCGGGTAGCTTCGCCAGAGCTTCGTTTGTCAATCAGCATGGTGCACCGCGTGCAGGCGAAGTTGGCTTTGGTTCAAAGATGTTGATGAACCTCCTACACTACACTAATATTGAAGATAATGACAAAGTCGCCAAATTGATCATTGTATACATATACGGAGTATGCGAGTTAGAGTTGAGCGACTACACACATTTACTATGTCACAAGTATCGCCAACGAATAGTCTCTAAATATACAGAGTAAATATTACTACGAGTACGTCACAGACTTGTCACAACGGATAGTTGTGACTACGATGTAGTAGTACGTAGTACATAGTTACAAATATATATGGTATAATTTTGATTTTATGACTAATTTTATGGATTTTTTTTTAATTTGACTATTGTTACATAGTGACATTTCACGTTATAATTTTTATATGACTTTTTCTTTTATTTATTTCTAAATTTTAAAACAATATAAATAACTTATTGAAAGCAAACTCCATAAATTCTGTTAATTATGAAATTTATTTTAATGATAGAAATTCGGTTACTTACAATTCGTCACCGAACCACAACACAATGATAACAACTCACGGCGGTTAAACTAACTATGAATATAATAAGTAGGCACACTGTACTTAACTTAAACACAATCTTCTGTTGCTGAACCTCTCGCTGTGACTGCACGTAATCGAATGCCCAAGCGCGCCTCAACGACCGCCGAGCTGCCATCCCTTCTACCCGACCGTATTTTAAAAGCGGAAGTCAACCGCCATTGGTGCGCTGTGCGCAGCAATGCTTTAGTAATCTTTTCATTTAATAATATTCAATAATGTTGTACTTTAATTTAAAAAGTGTAATGAATTAAAATAACATTTTTAAGATTATCAACATCTACCTACTAATAACATACTTTTAAAAGGAAACTGAAATTGAACTGTAATGGCGCGTTTGCGCGGCATTACTTTGGACAATTTCTAATAAATTTCATGAAGATTTATAAAGTCGCTAACAGCTCGGCCATCCTATCACGAGCGAGTCCCAGCGCGAGAACAAAATAAATATTCTGATTTTATATTTCATTATTTACACAATAAGTAGAACAAGATATTTCAACGAGTACTGTTACAGCTTCAAGTACTGTGATACATATTATGACATAATAAATTATACTACACATAAATATATTTTCTGATCAACAAAACTTTTAAGATACAAATTTTAAATTTATGCACGAAATTGACGTAAAATTAGGTATATATATCTATATAATATTTTATTAATACGTTATTACTTTACAAATTAACCCTAATTTGAAGTATAATTAAATTTTTATTACATTGGTTATTTATAATATTTTAAAAATACTAACAGTTCAAAATGCACTGATAAAAATAAATTATCAATCTTTATCACTATCGCAGTCTACTTCGGATTCTGAACTGCTTTCGATATTTCTATTAAATACTAGCCATGGTTTTAACTTGTCTAGTGCTACTATGCTTTCGTACCTACGACTGCCAAGCTTGCGTGTTAAGGGTGTGTCCTCTATAAGAAAACGGTCATTAGGCAATACTTTTAAAATGCGATACGGACCTTGAAATTTAACTGCAAGTTTTTTTGATTTGCCATCGCTAGGTATGTCACGTTTAACACATACTAAATCGCCGTTAGCGTATTTAATGTTTGTAATACGTTTAGAATCAAACTTGATCTTGTCCTTCTGCTGCTGCTCTACAATGCGTTTGCTAGCTTCACAGCGAATTTGATCTAAATTATTACTAACGGATGCTCTAGTATCGCTAATAACCTCATTTATAACGTTTTCGGTCCTGCTGTTTATATTAAACCCAAACAAGAGTTCGGATGGGCTCTTAGCAGTTGTTTTATGTATAGTAGTATTAAGTCCAATCTGTATATCTGGTATGTGATCGTCCCAATGTCTGTCGTCCTTATTATTTGTTTTAGAGGTTAAAGCATCCAAGATGGTTCTATTAAATCGTTCTACTTGACCATTAGCTCTGGGCGTCGCAACAGCGTTAAGAATATGCTGAACACCCATAGACTTAATAAAGGAACGGAAGCTGGCACTAGTAAATGATGTGCCTCTGTCAGTTATTAATCTCGACGGCGTTCCAAAATAACTAATGTGTTCGCGAAGCACTCTTATTGTCGTTGAACTTTTAGTGTCTCTAACAGACTTTATGTTAACGTACTTAGTGAACCCGTCAACAATTACTAAGAGGTAGGAGTTGCCTCTTTTACTCTTAATGAATGGTCCAAGATGGTCGGCATGGATCGTGTGAAAAGGAATTTCTACTTTAGGAATTGGATGAAGTGAACCGTATTGCTTTCCTGTCACATCTTTATTATGAGCGCATTCTAAACAGGACTTAACATACTTTTTTATAAATCTTCTCATTTTCGGGAACCAATATGTCTGCTGTATACGGCCAAAAGTTTTATCGAAACCGAAGTGACCTATATCATCGTGATTCATCTTTGCTATTTGCCAACGTACGCCTTTTGGTACTACCCAGCGAATATCATCATTCGACTCGCCCACAATACGATATACTTTGCCGGATTTCAATCTATAGTTTTTAATAATATCGACTACCTTCTCGGACTTTGGATCATTTAAAATATCTCGGATAGACTGTAGTTCAGGATCATTACTTTGAACCGTGGCTATCCAGTCATCAGTTCCTAGAGTAAGTACATCTAAAACATGTTCTTCCTCCCTAGCATCTCCCACGGGATTTCTGCTTAAAGCATCTGCATGAGACATGTTAGAACCAGATCTGTACTCTATCTCGCAATCATACTCTTGAAGCTGGACCCACCAGCGAGCTATTCGTGGTACAAGATCCTTTTTTGTAAGAGTGGTACGGAGGGCATTACAATCAGTTATTACCTTAAAAGGGATGCCAATAAGGTACACACGAAATCTGTTGAGGGAGGAGATTACTGCAAGAGTCTCTAGTTCGAAAGAATGATATTTTTGTTCCTCTGGAGTGGTTTTCCTGCTATAATAGGAAACGGGCCTGAACAGATCGTCGCCTCCCTTCTGCAACAATATTCCAGCTATGCCATGTTTACTAGCATCTGTGTGAACTTGGGTCTCTTTTTTTGGATCATACAAAGCAATTAAAGGCCTTTTCACCAAAATTGATTTAATCATCTCAAACGCAGCAATCTGTTCAGAGTTCCAATTCCATGCAAAATTTTTCTTAAGCAGGTCTGTCAGAGGTTTTACTATGATTGCGAAACCTTGTACGAATCGTCGGAAAAATCCTGCCAATCCAAGAAACTGCCTCAGCTCATGTTGATTAGTTGGAGTGGGGAATTTAGAGACTGCCTCTGTTTTTTGCTCGCCTGGCTTAATGCCGTCCGCGTTAATTTGAAATCCCAAAAAATCAATACTATCCATAAAAAAGTTACATTTTGCTAGTTTCAGAGTCAAACCACCCTTCCGCAATAAATCGAGAACTTCTTCAAGCCTAGACATACCTTGTTCAAAGGATTGGGCTGGGATCAATATATCGTCCATATAGACGAGAGCGTACTTTATTTTTGCCTCCGATAATATCTTATTGATTGTCCTTTGGAAAATAGAAGGTGCGTTTACTAGACCAAACGGCATCCGTGTATATTCAAATTGACCATCTGGTGTTACAAAGGCAGTTTTTTCTTGAGAAGACTTTTCAATAGGAATCTGATAGTACCCAGATGCTAAATCCAAGGAAATAAATAAGCTATTGCCAGATAGTTGATCGAGCTGGTCCTCTATTAGAGGAAGTGGATAATGGTCCCTTTTAGTACGCTTATTTAGAGCTCGATAGTCTACGCAAAGTCTTTTCTCACCAGTTTTTTTCTTTACTAGCACTATTGGGCTCGCGTACGGGGACGATGATTCTCTTACAATACCAGCGTTTAACATTTCTTGGACCATATCACGTACTAAGGACCTTTCTCCATAAGACATACGATATGGTCTATATACAACCGGTTCACTATCTTTGAGCTCTATGACCATTTCGCCTGCACTTGTGAACCCTAAGTCACTTAGACCAGTTGAAAAACAGTCCTTGTATTTATCAAGTAAATTTTGTAGTTTTGACTTCTGGTTAACTGTTAGATTACCGCACTTTATAGAGGCATCATCTGGTTCGGGCGGATTAGCATCGCGAGATACAGTACATATCTCACGCACGCTGCCAATCGGGATTGCACGTGTTATTAATGTACCTTTTTGAAAAGTTATCGGATTTTCACAAATATTTTGCACTAAAAGGTGTCCAATCCCTTTATCAAGCGTGTACTCCCCTGGGAGTAGATAATGCTCATTACCAATGCTGCCTCTTACAGTGCCATTGATATATATAGGACCAGAATATTGAACGTTTGTCTCAACCTGTACTGCTTTCAACTGGTTTGGGTGAAAAGTCGTGTCCTGTTGGGTTAATAAAAAGAGTTTATGCTTGGAATTTTTTTCAAATATAATTTGATGTGGGGTTTTTGTTATGATTATATTAGGTTTTTCTGTATAAGAATGACCTAAAAGAATAGGGTGTTGAATCACATTGTCGTTAACAATAAAGATTTCTACATTCTCCTTGATGCCCTGAACGGTAATATCAACACTACACCTTCCTAATGGATAAACGTGATGACCACCTACGCCCCGCAAAGCGGGTAACTGGTTCGTCTCGGCTTTTAAATTTAGTTTATTAGCCTCGGTACTGCGCAAGAGGGTACATTGACTCCCTAAGTCTACCTGACAAAGCATTGGGTTGTTATTGACTAAAATTTCAAACACATATTTTGTTTCAGGCTTATCAGACTGATCAAGTACAGATACCTGCTTTTCCGCTTTAGTACTTTCATAAGGTTCATGACTTTGAGCATTTGACTGCCTTTGTCTACAATAAGCATCCAAGTGACCTAATCTATGACATACTGCGCATTTATTTGCTGGTTTAGTACATTTAAAACTTTTATGGCCTTCTTCGTTACAGTTGTGACATTTGATTAAAATTTTCTTCACAGGTTCTATTTTAAATCTATTCTGGTTGTACGATTGCGATGAAGGTTTTCTTTCTAGTTTATGTCTGTCTCCGTTTTCTTTTGAACTTCCAACTCTAACCGTTTGCAAATACTTTAACACGTCTTCAGGTTCTCGATAACAGGCTGCTTGAGCACCTACTCGTACTGCCCTATCTTCAATACCATGTAATAAACAGTCTACTGCTTTACGACCCGTGATGCCGCATCTGTTTATAAGATTAATCTTTACGTAGTAATATTGGTCTAACGGTTCACCGTAACGCGCACGCTTGGCTAACATATCGGTTAGTAATTCTGCGTAATCCTGCCTACAAGGGAACGACTCAATAAGCTTTCGTTTCCACTCAGTCCAACTATACAACACAGTATTTAGTCCTTGATACCACGATTTTGCAATACCTGTTAGTTTAGGAAGAGCGAAGTGAATAACTTCGCGTTCATTCCAATCGTAAATTTCGGCACACTCTTCAACTTTTGTCAGCCACATGAGTATAGTTTGATCCTTGGACATAGGATCAAACTCTGGGACTACATTCGTGGTAGAAAGCTTAGAGGTCGACTGCCCTTTCACATTACTTAAAATGTCTAGAAATTTGTTTAGAACATCGTGTGTTGAATCAAACCGATTTCTAGATCCACTATCGGAATGGTGCGTACCGTGGGGGGAAGGCGACTGCCGACGGCGCTTCGGAATGCTGGACGACTTTGCGTCTTCATCGTTTAAATTATCGATTCGAGAGCGTCGGCGTGCATGCTGCTGTCCCCCCATTTTACGAGTTTTATTGTTTCGCAATTTAAACACCGGAGAACGACTACGGGTACGATAACCTTCAGATGAGTGACTACAACTGCGGCCGCGTTGTCCTCTTCTTACAGATTGAGATTTTAGTGTAGGGCTATGCGATTGCCTTTCGACTCTTGACGATTTTAATTGATCCCGAGACCATTCATTATTGGAGTATTGCTGTCTAGGGGCGTTTATTTCTCGTACCGATGACAACTCCCTACTCCGTAAATCACTTAAGTGCTTGTGGATTTGCTTATCGTGATGGCTCCCATCCACTCCCACACTCTTATTACGGGAATAAGACGAGTGTTTGCGGATTTGCCTATCACGAAGACTCCCATCCACTCCCTCACTTCTATTCCGTAAATTAGGAAAGTGTTTGCGGACTTGCCTATTACCAAGACTCCCATCCGCTCCCTCACTTTTATTATTCAAAGTATACAAGCGTTTGTGGACTTGCCTGTCACTATGGCTCCCGTCCACTCCCTCGCTTTCAATAGGGCCGCGCTGCAGAGTCTGCCTTGCGTTACCGCTACCAGGCTCACCCTCCGTCAAGCAGCTCTCATCGCCATCCGACTCCTCAGCAGGTGTCGGCGCATTATCCTCCATCACACAACTGGAATATTAGATAAATCTCGTATTACACAGTGATATGTATCCTTAAGTAACAACCAGGTACTTTGATTATCAAATAATGTAAGCGCCTCATAACATCGCGATATCATCGACCGCTTGTGATTCTCACTGATGAGCAAGATCTGTGCCAACCGATATAACATCGGGAAGTCAAAACAGTCGTTGCTTATTATAGTTTAGTAAGGCTAATGCCAGAACCTAGGCCGGCTTCATCTTTAACGGAAAGTAGTATTAATAAAATGCAATGAATTAGGCAGTTTTATAGTTTAATACCTATATTAAAACATATATATAATATATATATATATATATAAATTTCGGAGCATTACTAATGTAATTACTTAAAATGACACACTGGTCATTTGATGGTTAAAAAGGACTTTCATAATAGAATAATAATTTCTTTCTGGTCTGGTTATGTCCTTTCCAGATCATTTAAATTTTAATATGAACGTAAAAATAGCAAGTATATAAATATACTATGATCAAAAAACAAAAAAAAAAAAAAACAAAACAAAAAGTATATAGAGAAAGAAGAGAGAAAAAAAAATGTAAATAAATAAATCTTATATACCCCTTATATACATAAGGTATATAAGACCAAGCACCTACCATGTACACACAATGTATACACCAGGAGTATATACCATGGTTAACAATGTTAACCATGTTAACTTAACATACATAAGACTATGTATACACATAACTGAATTATCATCGATAAAAGTTAAAATCTATGGAGCTTCCTTCGGAATTATGACGCATTAAAATTGTCGTAGTACTAATGGCATCGACAAAACAGAACTGCAACAGGGCTGGGATTAACGGATAGTAAATATCTGATCCGCACTTTCCACTTCTGAGATGAAAGCAAACTCCATAAATTCTGTTAATTATGAAATTTATTTTAATGATAGAAATTCGGTTACTTACAATTCGTCACCGAACCACAACACAATGATAACAACTCACGGCGGTTAAACTAACTATGAATATAATAAGTAGGCACACTGTACTTAACTTAAACACAATCTTCTGTTGCTGAACCTCTCGCTGTGACTGCACGTAATCGAATGCCCAAGCGCGCCTCAACGACCGCCGAGCTGCCATCCCTTCTACCCGACCGTATTTTAAAAGCGGAAGTCAACCGCCATTGGTGCGCTGTGCGCAGCAATGCTTTAGTAATCTTTTCATTTAATAATATTCAATAATGTTGTACTTTAATTTAAAAAGTGTAATGAATTAAAATAACATTTTTAAGATTATCAACATCTACCTACTAATAACATACTTTTAAAAGGAAACTGAAATTGAACTGTAATGGCGCGTTTGCGCGGCATTACTTTGGACAATTTCTAATAAATTTCATGAAGATTTATAAAGTCGCTAACATTATAAATAAAATACCTACTTAAATATAACTTAGAAATAGATAACTATAAATAATGAAGCCCCGCCAAATCGTTACCCACTTGAAAAGTGCCCAAAAGGCTGGCAGCATTGCCACGTTGAATGGCAATGCTAATCCCCTGGCCGAGATATTGGCCAGCCCTTTGGTCATGTGATACTTCGATCAATCTTTTTGACAACTGTTGAAACAGTTTATGTGCTGATGGTCCCCACGTAGCGTCTCTACCCCAAACGGCTCAAATATGTAGCTCTGATCCAAGCAACTATATTTTCGCCGTTTGAGGTTTTTGACTTATGTATAACCTCAGTATAAGTAATAGTCTATAACTGTATAGCAGAAAATAACCTAATGTATTTTTTTTTGAAATATTGTGATTATAATTTTTATAATTAATTTAATGATGCCATATAATTATGTGATTAAGTATTGCTACACTGTCGCATTGGGCTGAAAGGCCTGTAAAGATAATTGTGTATGTGGAGGAAATAAATAAAAAAAATCCGTTGTAGTATTTAACAATACTATAACTAACATGTATTTCTAGACAATGACAATTTAGGTAATCCCCAAGAGTAACAAGCCAACAGGTGATTTGAATGCATTGTTTCATTTTTATTGCATTCGCATTCTATAAAACTGACTGTCAGACGCGGCGATGCCCGCGTAAAAAGATATTATAGGCTTATTTTAATGCAGACCATCACCACACCCCGGCCACTCCATGCAAAAGTCGCATCGTTTACTACTACGTAAACAATGGCGCCTGTGCAGCACCTAAATGAGCGCGTGTGCGTGAGGCGCCATACATACAGTTCCAGATTAGTCTCAGAGGGGAGGAGAGGTCGACACAAGAGAGCGGCAGGGAGCGGCCATACTGTAAGTAAGTAGTACTATTACTTATACTGTGGTATTACTCTATTCCTATTTTGGTTTGTAATTTGCCCGCCATTGAAAACAGATGTTCGCAGTCGAAGGTGGACGTATTTGTGGTAATTGTTTGTATGGAAACATCAGTTGTGATTCCAGTTTCCTCAGAGGGGGTTGAGGCAATACTGTACGTAGTACTATTACTTATACTAGAACTATTACTTATAGAAGAAAAATTCTTACACAAATAAAAACTTTTTAACGAAAAAATTAAACCGACGAAAAAAATGAAAAGCAAAAAATAATAAACTTTATTTTATTGGTTTTATTTTTTTGTTAAAAAAAAAATATTTTATAATTTTTTGTGTTGTTTCCTCCGTTTTTTCGTCGGTTAATAAAAATTGGGTTTTCATTTATGTGTACCTCTTAAAAAATTAGATGAGCTTTTCCTAGATGTACATTAAAAACAAAAAGTTTGCGTTCACATAGTACAAGCTTTGCTTAGTTTAGAACTAGATGGCCGTGTATAATTTGTCTTGGAATATTTATGTATTTTTTTTTTTTTTGAGAGGGGGTCATACGAGCATGTGGGTCACCTGGTAGAAAGCAATCACCACCGCCCATGGAGACCAGCGATACCAAGGGGTCGCCGATCCGTTGCCAGCCTTTTAAGGAAAATTAAAACTCTGTTCTTGAAGGCACCCATGTCGTAGTTGTTCGGAAATACCGCTGAGGGAAGTTGATTCCACAGTTTCACTGTTCGTGGTATGAAATGTCTAGGAAACGTACTGTAGTAGATCGCCAATTATCAAGATGATATGGATGGAATTTTAATTTATGGCAAGTTGTACGATAGTGGAATTCAGCGGCAGGTATCAAATCAAACAGCTCATCGGAGCACTCCCCGTGATATAATTTGTATAGAACGCAAAGAGACGCTTCATCTCTGCGTGTAGAGAGAGAGTCCTTATTTATTCTGGACTTCAAATGTGATGTATGCAAAAAATGGCAATCAGTTCAGTAGCTAAGGCGTGAAAAAGGTCAAACAAACAAGCTCGTCTTCGATTGTACATAGACATAATATACAGATATGGATTGTGCCGTTAAAATATTTACAATAGTTTTATTTAGGTACTTTGTCGGGAAAAACCAGTTAGGTAATTTGAAAAACGCTCAATTATATGTTAATCTATTTAAAATAAATATATGGATGCGACGTCAATGCTTTTTTGTTTCGGATTTTTTTTAAAGAGTATAGTAGGTATAGCAACACTCAGATTTTTTTTACATTACGCAATTTTGCACCTCGTTTGCATTTTGGAAAATTACCTATTAATTTTAAACTTACTTAAACATAATAATGATTTTAAAAAAAACCGACTTCAGTTGGCGAGTGCAGCTTATTGGTGGAATACCCCGGGAGTCGCTGCTGCCCGTCTTCGGGGAGAAAAGTTAATGCGTTATCGTTATACAAGATTCCTTAGTCGCCTTGTCCAGCGCAGAGTAATAGAGTGGCGGAATTCTATTCTGCCGGCAACCACAGGGCAAATTCAAGGGTTTCCCTTGATTTCTCTAGGATCCCATCATCAGATCCTGACTTGGTGAATATGGGACCGCCTTGCAAGCATACCCTTTCAATTAAAAAATGAATTTTTAAAATCGGTTCACAATTCGCGAAGATATCGAATAACATACATACAAAAATTCTAAAATACATACAAAAAAAAATTCAATCGAAATGATAACCTCCTCCTTTTATGAAGTCGGTTAAAAAAATAACTCGTTTTATGCCCGTGGATTACTTATACAACTATAATAAATATACAAATTAAGTATTCTATAATCATATAATTCGTGTAAACATTTTTTTCATACCACCAGCTCGACAATGTCCAATTACATAACATGTAATCTCAAAGTAAAGGTAAAACATAGCATTATGTGTCTCCCTCCTGCACAGGGAAATAATGTTGTATGAAACTCCCTCAGTTTGAATTTGGAACAACATTATTTCCCTGTGCAGGAGGGAGACATATAATGCTATGTTAGATATATAATATATGGGAGACATATAATCATACTGACGGACGACCATAGCTACGACAAAAAAAAAAGAAAAACGCGCGAAACAAACAAAAGAGTTTTCACTTTTAATTTATAAAATTACTAATTGTATGTGTTCTAAAGTCTGGTATAGATTTGTGCTAATATTGAATAAATCTATTATTTCTCAAACCTTGAAGTGTATTATTGTCTCGTTGTAAGTAAGTGAAAAGTAGAGTATTTACCTCTGGGATAAAGCCTGTCTTCGTCTTGGGCGGCTTGAACTCCTCATTTCACTCAGGACTTTATTACATAACTATAGTCCTTCGTTACGTTCAAAGTGCAATATGCCGCCCATGACGTAAGACACTGCTTTATCCCCTTGGTACATAATATACTATTTGCTATTATCACATAATTATGCCACATCGGGTGCCAAACAAGCATGCGGGTGCACAACCCAACCCAACCAAAATCCGATCTAAATCGGTCTCGATGGGGCCTCTGTTCGGGAAGATGTTTATAAATGCTAATTATTGGGGTTTCGGGCATTCACTCGCTGGGAAATCAAATATATTACTATTTTTGTATTAGTTATATATATACAGATAGATACTGGTCACTTAATATACCTACAACCACAAGACAATTTATGAACATAATTTTGTCGATTTAGGCCTTGCAATAATATTAATCATCATCATCAGGTCCATTTTAGTCTCCACTACAGGAGCACGACCCCCTCGTCCGTCCTAGACGGAAGGAGGATTTGGCCTACACTCCCCACGCTGGCCAGACGGGTTGGGGAGGAGGTAATCAATCATATATTTACACATGTAAATAAAGAATGAATGATAAATACATGTATTTCTTTTTTATACAACGCCCGGGGGCAAACAAGCATACGATCCGTCAATGAAGGCAAAACAGAGAGTATCGCTTGTTCATTGCCATGGTGTTGCTGCTGACGCAGCATCTCCCAGGAGCACCGCGACCTTGCTCACTCACAACAACACAATAACTACCCCAAGAATAATCATTTGACATAGTACTAAACCGGTTAGACAGCTACTATTTCAATATTAGGTACTATGCCCTACCTCTCTTTCACCAGAGCCACTATTTAACGTGCCCCTTGATGAGTTTGAGGTACGGAAGAGCTCGAGATAAAAAATCCATCCATGGATCGATAGATGGATAGATCCACAGACAAGATACAGTCGACCTAATTTGCGTGACGTATCGAATAAATAAACAGAAAGTAACATGTAATGACGACGCACACCGTGTTAATTTTTAAATACGCGCTAATTTATCCTGGTGACGTTCCAAACCCACCACATAAATAATATTATTGATATTTATATATTTACAATTTGGAACACGAAAACTGAGGCTTCCCCAAACGAGCACGTGGAACTCGCACAAGTAACTACGATGTATTTTCCCCGACATTGAATACAAGGCAGTCTTCTAAGAAATGGTGAAACGGCGGCCTTTTAACTAAAATTATTATGATGTGAATTCCCCGCCGGAGCGTTCTCGGTGTAGTTTCCCTATGTAAGTGGCACACAAAGCCAATACACATCGTGATCACTCAGTCAGTCAAGTGAAAAGGTAATAGGTAGTTTACGGTAAAACCAATTATGTATTACGTAGCTATACTATAGTACTATGGTACCTATAATAAGTTACAATGTGATTCATTAAATGACCCGGCTTGGTACGAGTGTCCATATGCATTGATCAATGAAGTTATATTTATAACTAGCTGATGCCTGCGACTTCGTTCGCGTGGTCTTAATGATTCCGGCGTATTAATAAAAATACGAACTAATGTAGATACATAAGAAAATACTTGTTATACGTTAAAATATTTTTTTTATTATTTAACATTGTTACCATAGTATAAAAAAAATAAAAATTAAGGGAGTCTTTCCGTCGGGAGCTAATATAAAAAGACCTGAAGCGTTACAACTCTCGAGAAAGCCACGTAAAGTTGGCCATGCGAAAAACAACCAGTCCTAAGCTTGACCAACGAATTTTAGTGATTTCTTTATTGTCATAGCAAAGCAAGTGGTCACAGAGAACTGTGTACGTTTAAAATTAAAATGGTTTTTTTTTTTAGAAGAGTGGTATACGCGGAATTAATACAGTTTCACCGGCATCACTCCCAGTGAAAATCTCAGCTTCAATTATATTTCGCTGCCAAGCATTTACTTTACTTCAGGAAGGAGATCTTCCCCAAATTTATTAATATTCTTGAAAACTCTT